>JAUPMG010000001.1:6620268-6634279 GCA_031762675.1 Pachysandra terminalis | reverse complement strand
TTTATGATTGTTATATTATATTCTTAATAAAATTGAGTATATCACACACACACACACACATATATATATATATATATATATATATATATATATATTGTCTGTACTTATCGGGGCATTTGCATAGAATATAAGTCATGTTTATCTTTATGGCATTTTTGTTTTCATAGCCTTGTGATGTGAAATATAGTTATTGAGTGGCTTTTCATTTAGCCTCTCTAACTTGTTACCTTTTGTGGATGTGATATGAGGGAATGAGTGTCTAAATAAAAAGAACAGAGATATTATGTAGAGAACTTATTTCAGTTTTCATTGTGGATGTAGTATGGCTTTTATAATCCATTTTTTTCTGATAAATAATAGTAAGATTTGATTATTTATTTGTAAGTTGGATATCATAATGAAGGGATAAAGAAGAAATGATATATTATAACATTAAAACACGTGGTGTCACATCTCCCGAAAAGCCTATCTTTGAAAAATTTTCCTCCATGGTCTATGATATCTTTACCAAAGTTAGGCTCAAATTCGGTAGTATACAATCATTTTGAAAGAGTTAAAAGCGAATCCCTAATTCTGCTGTTGACTGGTAGGTTATTTGTCAGTGTGGTTCTTCCAACTTCCAAGTGATTAGTAGGCCAAGCTGGAAGAAGCTTGAAGACGCAGGCATGCATGCTTTGTCTACCCTCTACAATTAGTAGCACACTGAAACGGGAAAATGTTTGTGGCATTGAAGAAGAGCCTTAACCTTCACCATATTAGGGTCATTTACACTTACTGGACCACAGAAACCCTAGTGTGGAGTGCTTTCATGTTCATTGACACTCTTTTGCTTATCTTAATACATACTGTTTGTTTGATTGGTTAACACAAAAGGTACAGCATTGCTTGAGGTCGAACCTAGGTTGCCTTACAAAAATTGGACTCCAAGAAGGTTAGCTGGATGATGGCTGATGACTTGCAGATACTTTGATCGAGAATTGGGATCTTTTTGTTGGCCTTGATTGTATTATGGAAGTGCCAGTGAAGGTAGCAAATTAATAGAAGTCATATCTAGACAATCTTTGGGCATTATAAGGGGGCTCTACCTTCTGTTTTTTCTTTATATATTCTCATTGTTATAGAAGCAGTTGATTTTGGAACTGGTTTAATTTTGAGTTGTTCATACTGTGCACAACTTAGGACTCTAAAGGTCTGGTTGGCAGTATCCTTCCTCCTTCATTCTTTCTCTTGATTGGTGTGTGGTCAGTGACACAAGTTAAATGTAGGTCATTCTTTCTCTTGATTCAAAATTCAAATAAATTTTGTGATTTACTTTGTTGAAATAGCCCATTGTTTTAGATGTACCATATTCATGATGGCTAGTTGCATATCACGATTAAGGCTTATTTTTTGCTGCTTGGGCTATTTTCATTCGCTTATGTGTCTCCAGCAACCAGTAATTACTTTTTCTTTTCTTCTTATGTGTTTCTTGCAGCCATTGGCTAGTGCATATGGTCTTGCTAAACATAGGGATGGTCGTTGGGAATGGGCAATTGCTCCTGGTGTTTCACCATCTCCTAGATATCAACATGCAGCAGTGGGTTTGAATTTCTTATTTTACAATATGCTCTTCTTATTGTGGCTCTTGAGGTTTTTATGCCTTCTCATACTTGGATGATCAATCACGAAAGCATGTTACCCTTTCTAGGTTTTTGTTAATGCACGGCTCCATGTATCTGGAGGGGCGCTAGGTGGTGGTCGCATGGTGGAAGACTCATCTAGTGTTGCAGGTACTTGATTGTGGTCTTCAAAGATTTGCATTTACTAGTCCTCTTATTTTCATTTGCAATATGAGCACTTTAGACATATAGGTTGTGCGGTTAAATAAATTTCCTAGGTGTGTATCAGGGGCTTAGGTGATTAGGTGGTTTTTGAGGACTGGATGTTAGGGTGTGTAGCCAGTTTTCAAAGTACTCTTGGTGATTTCGGCAGTCACCTGGGCATGAAATCAGCCCAGGAGCACATAGTTTTGTCGTCAATTATTAATTAATTAGTTGCTTAGTTTTCTTTGAGTCCTTTATTTGTTTTGTTTGAGTTTTTTTTTAATTAATTAATTTATTTATTTTTATAATTGTTTAGTCAAGATTTTGTGCTATCAATTCTATCCTTATATTATTTGTTCTGTATAAGGATTTCTAAATGTTTAATTGACTTGAGGAAAGTATTTGTTTTTTTTTTTTTTAAGTTGTCAAGTTTGTAATTACATTGAAGGAATTGTGTATTAATTGAATACATGGGTCATTTTGTTCAGCTTCTTGAAACTTGTAGGTAAGGTTGATGGCCTGAATTGTTTGATATAGGTTTCTTGTTGTTTTTGTGGTACATTGTTTGTTATATCCCAAATGATGTTAGTACCGTAGTAGAGTAAGGATTGTAAAATGCTGTTAAGGTGCCTAGGCAATCCTAAGATTATGAAATTTATATTTTAAGTGGGTTAAAGCTGAAATATTGATTGATTGCATTCCAGTGTGGGGATTATTAATTTTGGTCTCATGGTTTTGTTGTTGGGATCCACCCACTTCCTAATTCTTGTTATTTTTTTTAGTTGGTTTGGTCTTTAGTTGTTAGGTTTTCTTTAGGAACGAATTTTGTTGGGGTTTAAGTTATTGTTAGTTAGAGAATGGAGGAATTTTCATTTTTGAAGTTTAAGTTGGATAAGGTTTAAGAAAGTTTGGCCAACCATGCTGGTTCTTTGCCCTGACACTTTTTTTGTTGGTGTTGCAACATAACAAATATTGAACAAGAGTTGATTTTTGCTACAATTACAGTGCTTCCAAGAGTTAGATGCCTTTGATTTTCGTGATGTGAGATGCCTTCTCAAATCCCTTCCATGAACTTTGAGAAATCTTAATAACTTAGGCCTCGTTTGGCTGTCTTTCTGGATCAGGAACTCATTCCAGGAACCGGTTCCCTAAATTCATTCTAGGAATTAATTTTGAAGCTTTCTTGGTTGCGTTTGGTTAGCATGTAACAAAATGAGTTTTGACCTAATATTGATGTTTAATTAACATGTACTGGTGATCAAGCGGTCTAATTAATCCCACTAAACACGTGGCGCTATCTTAAAAGCGCGCTTGTACGTTTATTGGGTATAGCCGCATACACTGAATCATTCAATAAAGTTATTAACTGCTACATAGCCGTCTCTCAGGTGCCAGCTGTCAATAGCATGCTGCACGTTGATTGGACCATTTGGTAAAAAGGTGATATTTGAAACGGCTTAGAGATATCTGATTGTCCTTGTCACCAAAAAGGAAACCTTCTTGGAGAAGTAACATTTTTGAAATTCAACTTATGGGGGAGCATCACGTGTCCCAAAACCTAACAAACATGAGCTAACTTTCTTTTGAATATTCAAAAGGATAAGGATTTGTATTCCTATGACATACTGCTTTTTGAATGACCGAAGGAATAAGGATTCTTACATTCCTTCTGAAGGACCTTATTCCTTTCGAAGGACAGATACAGGAGTATGCTACCCCTAATTAATTTCTCAAACATATGAAACTTCAAATAAAATCTTGAAGTCACATCTACTCATTCTTTAGAAGAGACTTCAAGCGATTTTATTGCTTTACCTTTACATTTCGAAGGTAATTTGCTTGAAGAGAAATCTTCGAGGGAACTTTTATATGCCTTCTAGCTCAGAAGTCATTCTTGGATCATATCCATAGACTTCGAAGGACCATTTACCATATTTTGCCTTGAAAGGATCATGAAGTAGGTATATTTCCTCCTGCTGAGACAAATTCGAAGGCAAACTCAAGGCTAACAACCTCCAGATGGTGAATTCGAAGGCCAACCACCTCCAGATGGTGAATTCAAAGGCTAACCACCTCCAGATGGTGAACTCGAAGGAGGTATATTTCCTCGTATTAAAGTAAAATTGAGGCTGACCACCTTGAGATGGTCAATTCGTCAAGGGTTAGTCACCCTCAAAGGACTAAGGGCCTGTCACCCTCAAAAAGACTGATTTTGTTCCTTCCGAAGGATAAAGATATGGGTTTACCCCCTCGAATGCACATTTATATGCATCCGAATTACAAAGTAAGATTTGAAGTCACTCTTATTCATCCTTAGGGATCGACTTCGAGTTATATTTTGGATAGACTTTGATTTCTAAAAGCAAATCCCTAGTGGAAAGAGCTTCAGAAGTCGAATTCACACCATCGCCAGCAGTATTTCCTGAAGATAAGTGTCCTACGGACTTTGAGAAATTTCCTTTCACTTTACTTTAAAGGAATTCACAAAGGAACATGTTTACTTCTGATTTCATTGAAATTGAAGGCACTCGGATTGGTAATTGTAGCTATGAACCTTAAAGAATTCCAAAGTAAGCTCTTCTTTACAGATACTATTGGTCATGAAAACGAGTTCCCTGCTGAGATACTCGATTTCGAGTTCTCTATATAGGTAACTCAGGAATACATTGGTCACCTTGTAAATATAGGGTTATTTTGGCTTCCTTCGAAGGAAAATAGCCGCCAAAGGGAGTTCCCCCGGGATATACGATTTCAGAAAGGTATTTATGACATTGAAGTGACTTCTTAAAGTTGATTGAGACGGATTTCTTAGAATGGATAGCACATGATAAAACCTCAACTACTTATAATATCTGCTGTATGACTTATCTAAAGGGGGTTTTGTCTTTTCTGGAATGGCTGTGAGAATGGTGATGTTGCTTTTAGATTTATATTGCGTGTAACATGTGTCATTCAATGCGTGTTCCTCAACGTCTAAAGCAACTTATCACAGAGCAAGTTTTGAAGATTTGAATGACTCATCCCTCTCTCTGGAAATAACTTAGGCGTGTTGAAATACACGTGGCATTCGGGATATGCTTAATGCATGGGGGTATTTATAAGCTCCTCTCTGGACACTTGACTAAGTGACATTTGTCCTATTTTGAGAGGCTAAATTCCCTATAAATAGCATAACGTATCCTCCATTGAAGGGATCTGAAGAATCTGAGAGTTAAGAGGTAGAAGACAACAGTGAGTAAAGGCTATGAGAAAGAAAGTGGATAGTCAGTCATAAACGTGTATTCTTTACATGTTATAGATTTCGAGCCATTCGAATTCTTGAGGTTTTCTTGCTCTGAGATATGCATTCGAATTGACTTTCAGTTATTGCAATATCCCTTTTTCCCCCTTGTCTCTTCTCTTTGTCTTTTTCACAGGTGACGTTTGAGAAAGAACGCTCTTGACAGAATGGCTGTGCGACGGTTTAGGCTGTCTTGAGACAGGCTCTCCCTACCTATTTCTCTGGAAGGGTGATTGTGTTGGTTCATATGTATTTGCTGTCAAGTTTATTCTAATATATTTGTCATTTACAATCCCGTCTTCACCAGTACTAAATAAAGTTCTGACCAAATTTTCTAATTTTTTTCTTTTAATTATAATTATTCTCATAAAATCCCTAGAATTGGCAATTTCTGAACCGACCTGTCAACCTGCCCGATTCCAACCCGATTAAAGGTGTTTGGGTTTACCTGTTTACTAATTGGTTTGGGTTTAGGTTTTACCAACCCGCCTGAAAACGGGTCAACCTGAACACAACTCGTTTTAAGCTCGAACCCGTATACAACCCACCAGAACCCAACCCGATCCATTGCCAGCTCTAAAAATCCCATATCCACACATAATCTTTGCACAATTTTATCCTTTAAATGTGATAATAACACTTCAAATAGTTTGTAATCGAAAGTGTGAATTTATAAGTTTGCTACTGTTTACTTTATTTACAAGTTTGCCACTAAAACTCAAAACTCATTCCTCAAATCTAAAATCAGGGTTGGAGGTGATTTTGTGATGAAGGGTATTTTTTTCATTCTCATTCTACCTTTGCTAACCAAACGACCATTTATCTGTGAGAACTCATTCCAAATCCTAGAACGCATTCCCAAAATGACAGCCAAATGAGGCCTTAGTTTCCATCTGTTGAAATTTAAAGGAAGCTGATTTTTACTTTTCTCTGTGGCATCAAGTTGGTAGTAAAGTGAGTTTGGGAGCTGACTCTTAAGAAAAGTTTTCCGTATCGTTATTGATGAAGATAGTGATGATCATTTGATTTTGGTGGTAGCGGTAGAAGAATTGATGTGGTGCATGTATGCAAAAAAAAAAAAAAAAATGATACATTATAAAATTTTGTATATGGAAAAGTTACATATTATTCTTGGAAAATCTTTTGTGGCGAAATGGTAAAATGTTTACAACCTAGAGATTAGTGGTTCTACTTTTGCGAAGGATAGATAAGTATTTGTATATAAAGATGATCACAAGTCTTAGGAAATGCCAAGGTAGAATGCCAGAAAAAGATTCAAGATCATTAGAAGAAATGGTAGATCAGAAGTTTATGTTGAATCCACTAATGAGGTTAAAATTAATGCAAGACTGATCCTATTGATGATCATGTTGAATCCATAACCCATAATTATCAGGATGTTTGGGACTAGGAGAAAATTGATCAATCTATTGATTTTCCGTTGGTTGAACCCTTTTCAACTCTATTTCATAAATATGCAGTTATGCTAGATCAATTGGCTTGCCGTGAAGTTAACATGAAGATTCTTGAATGATGAATCAACCAAATTGCATTTGGGTGGGAAGATATATGCAAACAATTTTTAGCTAAATTGTGTGGATTGATCAAAAGAAGTGGAACACATACATGGGCACAATCATAGGTACATATTCTATTAGGTTGAGGTGTGAATAGAAAGGAATATCTCTAGATGGTCTAATCAACTATTTTTCAGTAAATTTGAGTATTTTTTTTTCCTAGTTACAACAAGGATTATTTGGAACTTTAAAATTTGTGTTTTGAGTTTCTCTAATGCAGGTGGAAGATGCAGATGGCGACCATTGAGAATTAATAGCATACATGAATGTGTGAATTACCATGGACTGAGAAGTGTGTGATTAAACAATACACTAAACGGATCCCAATTTTCTGACTTTGCTTCACACTGATGCTATATCTTTTGATGTTAATAAATATTTGATTGCCATAATTTTAGAGTTTTTTTTGATCAATAACGAAGATTGTATATAATAATGACGAAGATAAAAAGAGCATACTGAGAGTAAGAAAAAACAAAGAGCACAAAAAAAAACTACAGAAAAAGGAAGGTTCCCCTAGGTAGGAACCAAAGCAAAAAAAGCTGCTACAAAGAAGATACCGACTCCCAACATCTCGTAATATCCAACATAGAAGTATCTCTAAATTCTGGAAGCACACAAACCCAAGCTGTCACCAAACCCAGTATTGTTAGATGTTTAATTCAGTATTTATGTAATGAACATATAAGTGTGTAATTCAGACATGATTGGAGTCAGTAATGGTTTAAATACAGACATAGCACATTTTTTGTGGTAGGATTCTTGGTTAAGGTCATTGTGGGTATGGTGGTGGGAGTGGGACTATAGCTGGCAATTTCCAACCCGATCTGTCAACCTGCCCGAGTTTTAGCGGGTTTGAGTTCAATTGTTCAACCAGTGGGTCTGGTTTGGGTGTTTTCAACCTGTAATTAAGTGGGTTGGGTTCAGGTTAGCCCGTCTGGCCCGTCGGCTTATTATACTATATGTTTTATAGTTTTATTATATCTTAAAAAATAATAGGAACTATATATATGTTTATATAAAATAAGGGTTCAGGTATTCTCTTTCACATTTTCCCTCTTCCTTTCCTTTCACTCATAAGACAGAGTTGGGCTGCTGGAGGCTGGGCATCAGAGAAATAAAGTAGAATATTATAGGTTATATTGCATTATTGTTGTTTATATGAGATTAATCGGGTTTATTATACAAGATACTAGAGCAGGTATTTAAAAACAAATAATAAGAATTTTAGTAAAATTAAGCGGGTCATGTGGGTCACACTTGTTAAGGGTCGGGTGCGGGTTTGATTATTTCAACCCGTTTATTAAACGGATGGGTTTGGGTTGAGTGCCAAGCCGTTATACCCTCTATCAACCCGACCCAAACCCCCGCCCGATTGCCACCTCTAGATGGGACCTACAACTTGATAATGCTATAATCGTCGAGGATTGATTGTAGTGGTTTTTTTTTTCTGTTATTTGTTAATCTTGGCTATGATTTTCCTTCCATTTTAAATTATTTTTTAGTTAAAAAAGGAGGTTTTCTGCTTTTGGAATTTGACTTGTTTAGTGTTTCAATGAGGTCAGTCAATCTATACGGTCTACTCTATGGTTTTCTATCAAAAGGTCTTAGTTTCAACACATCACAATATCGAGTAAGAATTGTTTTTTCCTGATGCAGCAGGACTTCCCAAGGTGTGATTACCTGATTTTTAACTTGGTGAGATGCCTTCTCATACCTTAGGCTTCAAGTGGTGGATCTCCAATGTTTTTTTTGTTTTTGGAGCAATAACAAAAATTATACTTGTGGTGGCAAAGATGAGTAGTACAAGGGAAGGCTAGAAGGAGAACTAGCCATGGTATAGCAAAAATAAAGGAAAGAGCTAAAGCAATAACTAAGCCATACAATCTAGTAGTCCAATCTAACCAGCGAGCATGTCATTGGTAGGCACACCACGAAATGAAATGTTTTTAATCAAGTTCTATTTCTTATAGTACAATCCAAATGTTTTGCTGTTGCTGTTTCTCTGTATGTGCAGCAGTTTTTAAATTCTATTTGTTTAGTTATTGCTCACTACTTCTAGTCCTAGTCCTAATTAACTTATTATAGTTATTCATTTTATTCTAAACCCTAGAATATCCTAATTCTTCTAGTCATGTTGTACTCTTCTAGTTATATCATGGTGATTTTGATTCTTTGCTCTAATTGCTGCTTGCGAATTTTTTTTGTTGATAAAACTATACCTTCCTTTTTCACTTTTAAGCCTAATTTGAGCTTTGAGAAACCCTAATTTTTATCTCTCTATAACTTGAAACAATTTGAATACAAAAATCTCACCAAACTCCATCTTGCTTCCAAAAGTAAACAAAGAATATTATTATCTTTTAAATTAGTCGATGGAAGAAAAATCACTTATTAGATAATAAACTCTTACAAATTTGAAGTATCTTTTATTGATCAAAAAAAACATTGAAGTATCTTTTTCCTTGTTTGGAAATGAATTACTTCTACTGCTCTGGTTGTCTTGCCATTACTTAATGAGGTTTCTCCTCAGATGAATCTTTATAAATACTTTTTTTGTTTTGTTTTTCCAGTTTTGGATACTGCCGCAGGAGTTTGGTGTGATACGAAGTCTGTTGTTACAAGTCCCAGGACGGGCAGATACAGTGCTGATGCAGCAGGCGGAGATGCTGCAGTTGAATTGACGAGGCGATGCAGGCATGCTGCTGCTGCAGTTGGTGACTTGATCTTTATTTATGGTGGGCTACGTGGTGGTAAGACATGCATACATGCTTCTTCTTTTCTTTTACTGTTTGTAGAGCGTGCTAAGCCAGTCAAGACACCTTATTATATATAAGTCACACAGTATTAGCGGATAAAAAATATAAGAGATAATTTAATGTATGATTGAGGGATTTTTTGTTCGAAGTCGTGATCTCCTGCATTGCATATTTATATATCAGTAGTACTTGACTGATTGTTTACCAGTTTACTGTCAGGCGACAATGTTTGTCTTTTTATTTTTTTATATTTAAAATTTGAGGTAGCAGTTACGAGTATTAATATGATTTAGACTTGGTTTGAAGTTGCTTCGTTGCAATGGCAGATTTTTCTATTGTTAACTGTTCTTTTTATTTGGGCATTAATCTTCCAATGTTATTTCATTTCTCTAAGCATGTCTTGTGACTTAAGATACAAAGTCCTATTTTTGTGTTGCAAGTTAACAGTTTTATATTCATATTTCTATTAGAGGATGTTCATGCAGCAACACACACCATTGTTATTTTGTTTTGCAGCTTTTTTTGTCTAAGCAAACTTCATTCCATCTCTTTCTCTAAGGTACTAATCTGTCAAGGAATAAAGTGGTGTATTGATTTTGACTGTTGCTACAGGGGTGTTGCTCGATGACCTGCTTGTTGCTGAAGATCTGGCTGCTGCTGAAACTACAAGAGCAGCTTCACATGCAGCGGCAGCAGCAGCTGCAGCCAATGTACAAGCAGGGAGATTACCTGGAAGGTATGGTTTTGTTGATGAAAGAACAAGGCAAGCGATTCCTGAAGTAGCTCCAGATGGCGCAGTTGTGCTGGGAAGTCCTGTTGCTCCGCCTATAAATGGTGATATGTATACTGATATAAGCACTGAAAACGCCATGCTTCAGGGACACAGGTAAGCTTTTTTGTTTTTTGATCAGTAAATATGATATTATAATAATATGACACAAACGCCAGAAACTGTACAATAAGTATGAGATACACAAGTATTGTAAAAATGCAAACAACCTTTACATACTGTTCTATGAGTACCAATCCAATCCACAAGAACAGTCAAAATCAGTGTATTTAACCTTAATTCAGAGTGTTCGGAAATCCAAAAAAAGAGTAAAGATAGAGTATTATCTCTCAACTTTTGAATTTCTTTCTCCTGTCCTTTAAATATTCTTTGATTCCTTTCGCACCAAACAGTCCATAAAATAGCTGTTAGACATAAATTCCATAAAATGGCGCTCCTGTTCCTTCCCCTTTTCTTCTTTCTCCAGACCTAACCATTAAGAGCCTTCTTAAATTTGTTGTGCATCGCTCAAACCGATCTGAATTTGGTGATAAAGAAAAATCAGATCCTTCTGGTCACATCACAATTAACAGGTAAGCTATTCTTTGGATGCAATACTGTGTATGGTATAGCATTAGGTGTCACTCACTGGATGGTACTTCATTGGCCAAGATTGTGGAAAGACTTCCTGAACCTGGATAATTCTGCAGGACATTGAGCAAAGGTGTTGAGTACTTGGTTGAAGCCTCAGCAGCAGAAGCTGAGGCTATTAGTGCTACGTTGGCAGCTGCAAAAGCACGGCAAGTGAATGGAGAAGTTGAATTACCAGACAGGGACCGTGGGGCGGAGGCTACCCCAAGTGGTAAACAGATGGCTAGTTTGATCAAAACGCCTGATTCACCTTTGTCCAATAACCTCCCTCCAGCTGGCGTTCGACTGCATCATAGAGCTGTTAGTATTAGAGTTTTATCAGTGTTATATTAACTAAAAATGGTGTTTTGTTCATTTGGCTGGGTGCATAAGGATGCTTCTGATTCTGCATATGATTAAATCTGACTTCATTTTCCTCTTACATATCCACAGGTTGTTGTAGCTGCAGAGACTGGGGGAGCTTTAGGTGGTATGGTCAGACAGCTTTCAATTGATCAGTTTGAAAATGAAGGCAGGCGTGTCAGCTATGGTACTCCAGAGAGTGCGACAGCAGCTCGGAAATTGTTGGATCGGCAAATATCCATCAATAGTGTGCCTAAAAAGGTACAATGGGTTCAGATTCATGTAATTGCGATCATTGTGTTTGATAATCAGGATCTTGTTTAGAGTAGGTATTTACCAATATAACATAATGAGATAATGGCTGTTTTGGGAGTGACGATTGGATGGTGTTATTTATCAATACAATGTTTAAGCCTGTGTCAATGTACCATTTTAACACTAATAACGGGTGTACTAAAAGTGCGGGCTTCGAATACAGTTTCTAGATGCAACGTACTGATACCATGAATGACTCTCTCTCTCTCTCTCTCTCTCTCTCTCTCTCTCTCTCTCTCTCTTTCTCTCTCTCTCTCTCTCCTCTCTCTATCTATCTATCTATCTATCTATCTATCTATCTATCTATCTATTTATCTATATATATAAACAATGATGAGAAGAATTTGGCAGTTGACAGCTTGCACTTTCTGTTGGCAGCTCTTATATTTGTGTTCTTCCGTTTGATTCTTTTTCTTCTTTTATTTTATTTTATTTTGTTTTTTTATAGCCTAAGAGCATGCAATATTTATGCCTATGTTTATGTTAAGCTTTTGGGTTTCCTCATTGACTTTCTGTCTGGCTATGTTATTAGGTTAGTGATAGTTTGGAAATACTGTTATGATTAATGGGTTTTGAGTTACTGTGCTAACTTTCCCTTTATCATCTGGAATTATCAGGTCATAGCACATCTTCTGAAACCTCGTGGTTGGAAACCTCCAGTACGTAGGCAGTTTTTCTTAGATTGCAATGAAATAGCAGATCTTTGTGATAGTGCTGAACGCATATTTTCTAGTGAACCAAGCGTTCTGCAACTTAAGGCTCCTATCAAGATATTTGGTGATTTGCATGGGCAATTTGGAGATCTCATGCGCCTTTTTGATGAGTATGGATCTCCTTCCACTGCCGGAGATATTGCGTAAGTGTTTGCTTTAAACAACTTCCCTTCATGTACTTATTACCTAGTTCAGGTTTAGGCGTGATTTTGGGATAGGCGATTGCCTAGCATAATTAATTACGTAATTTTGATTTTTTAATCTTTATAACTTATATTAGAAAGCAATAATATATCAAGTTATTAGTTACTTAATTCCATATTTTTAACTTATTATTAACTAATAATTATTAATGTACTGATAAAAAAAAATATAATGTACCCCCACCACATTTTTTTTAAAACGTGTAGAAGTCCATTACGACTCCATTTGAATAGAAGGGGAAGGAGTTGGCGCAACCAAGCAATTGAGGCCCTCTATCTGCCGTCATGGTCCGAAGAGCTGTTACCTGGAGTTCTAGGATTTTTTATTTTAAATACATGAAGTCTATTTTGTCTTCTCTCTCTTCCTTCCTCTCTTCACAATTAACTATACTATTTGACCACTCTCTCTCTCTCTCTCTCCTCCCTTTTTTATCCACACTCCATAGTCTATAGATTACTTTTATTTTATATTGTTACAAGTACATGTACCTCTTGTCTTCTTTTTCCTAATTTCAATTTCTTGTTATTTTTGTTACTATGATAGTGGATTTAATGTTCTTCTAATTTGTTATTTAAGCAATTTTATTAATTTTTTTAATATGATATATTGTAATTATTTAATAAGGTTCTTTACCTCGTAGACACTACAATCGCATGCATTCCCTTCATATAATGGCATGCAAGTAACCTTGAATACTGGCTAGCTGTTTTATGATTTATTAATCAAATCACTTTTATAATTCTTTTGCTTAATTTTTAGCTGGAATTCATCTCATTCTAAGTTACTCACATCTAATATATTGTTGCTCATTGTATTAGGCTGTGTTGATAGGAAATGTATCACATTGATTTTTTATTTTTTTTTGCATATGTTGTTCAACTTGCTATTAGAATACTTAGGAATAATTTAAAACAAATTGCTCTAGAGCTTGTCACCTGGGAGATCACCTAGGCTATAGGTCGGTCTGTTGCCTAGCTTCAGCTAGGCATTTTGACAACCTTGGTGACTATATATTGGAAACAAAATGTGCGGCAAGAGTTGACAACTGAATTCATGCACATATATTTACAATTTTTCTTTACGTTTTCTATTTTTCTGCATTGTCATTTTTAAATAGTGTTTTAGGAAAACATGAATGAGCTTAAGGTTTATGCTCACACCTCATTTATTTTGAGGTCGTAACACCTTGATTCGCTCCTTCACTTTTTATGTACTGCTACTGAGCTTCTTTATATGATACAAATAACAATACACTTTCTGTCCTATTTTTATTATTGAGCTAATTTTTTATTATTTGATTTCAGATATATTGATTATCTTTTCTTAGGAGATTATGTTGATCGGGGCCAGCACAGCTTGGAGACTATTAGTCTACTGCTTTCTTTGAAGGTACCATTTGGGCCATTGTATTGTATCAGTAATCATTCTGATATCGAAATGACATACTCTAAACTCTATGATCTTCTGAATGTCCCAGGTTGAGTATCCACACAATGTGCATTTGATTCGTGGGAACCATGAAGCAGCAGATATCAATGCTCTTTTCGGTTTCCGTATTGAGTGCATTGAGCGCATGGTATGTCATGTATTTGCAATTTC
>JAUPMG010000001.1:6582226-6595494 GCA_031762675.1 Pachysandra terminalis | reverse complement strand
AATCTGAAACCAAAAGCACTCGTCTAGGTATGAGTCATACCTGCGATGACATGCATGAAGAGATAAAAGCTGTGGGGGATCTGTCAAGCTGCCTGGTCCATTACTGACATTATTTTCTTGTGGTTGAGAGATCAAGATGAAATCAACTGTTCTTGGATTCCCCTGACAAGACCCAAAAAGAAGTCAGATAAGAGGTAAAGATGAAGTTACACACTTCTCGTCCCATGTAGCCATCAACAAAGTGAACCAACTGAATGAACATTACCAACAATCCATGCTACTTATTTTCTAATGAATGACCAAAGAGTACGATATATCAGAACGTTAATATCCACTCAGGCCATACAGGGCCACCTCTGCTACTAGACCATCTTGATGGCCTTTCCAGGTATTTTATTATACCACTTAGCAGCAACTGGCCTACCTCGCATCATTAAATCATGCAGTGGAATTATAATGCATACAAGGGAAAGTCCTCAAGTATAAACTATTTAAGGCCTACAACCGATGCCATTTTCGTATATTAATAGAGAATATGGCACTTGATAACATAAAAGAAAGAGATTTCAAATGGCCGACAGAAGGAAGACTCGAAGAAGCTTAATATATATGACTGACCCCAAATAGTTGGAGCACAGCTAGGACGATGATGACATGGCAGTTATGGATTGAGTTTATTACATGAAGCAAGAAAATGGACAACCTGATTTGACTTTCCCTGATGCAATCTTTCATAATGGTGGAATTCTGCCAGAGGTGAGCAAGATATATCGAACAAAGCTTCATTGTTGCCCTGAGGACCCATCCTTGCATCAGTTTCTTGAATTGGGCCAGGAGATGGGACTGTATCTTCAAAATCTGATGATTTCCTACAATTCTGAACAATGAAATAACTTGGTGAAATTGGAGAAGAACAAGGAAGTAGAATCAAGTATAACAATTCTAATTTGATGGTGTACATGGGTAACCAGTACTTACACAAGATTAGCTACACCATACAGAAGGACAATCAAATAAATAACTGTTTTTGATGAATACAAAGAATGGAAAGATGCGCTTCAACTCCAAAACCAGAAAAATGCACAATAGAGATAATGGTCACCAAAAATGAAGGTTCATGTACAAACCTTCAGCTTGAAAAAACATGATAATGCTTGACCAGCCACTAATAAGTGCGAAGGACAAATGGTACCATCAGGCTGTAGGGATGAAATTTCCCATTGAGATCCAACAGATGACAACTGATGAAGCCGGAAACTTTCCGTACCTGTCCTGTTGACAGCATCCATGCGCACAAGGAACTCTTGCAATCTGGATAGGCAGGGGTTTATTTGGAATGACACATCCAATGATGGTAATACCTATTAAAGATAAACACAACATTCCATTGGTTAGAGTAGTGTTTTAGCTAGTATGTATGTACAAAAAGAATAAGCATGAAATTTGTAATCTAAATATTAACATTTACGAGATTTTGCAATTCTACAATTCAAGACACTAATAAATAGATGGCGATCATTTCAAAATGGTTAGACAAGTTTGACAAGTTGAGCTGGAGCTCATTTTTCCCCTCCTTCCAGTTTTCCGTTTTCATTTTTGTCTTGTTTTCTTTCACACATTTCTTGAGTAGAATGAAAAGGAGGTTTCTTCAAATAGATTTGAATATTTTAAACCCGTGGAAGAATATTACAGTAAGGAGATTAAATGGTTGGTGAAAGAATTGAGGGAGATGGTGAAACTTACCAAGTCAACTGGAGTATACCAGTTCACACCAGAACAATAATTGCAAGTTATTGTTCGAGAATGTTGGTCCATAGCCAACAAACAGTCCTCAGGGCTGTTTCGGATGGTTGGGTGGGACTGAAGGGTTGCCCTTCCATTTATGGATTGGACAGAAAGAGTATTAAGAACTATTGGGACTGCCTGTGTTGAGGTAGTCAAGATAAACGAAACAATTTGCAACTCGAATCTTTCAATGACGAGAATCAAAGTAAAAACTGGAGGTCAAATAAAGATTGAAGATGGATTTTGGTGGGGGACGAGGTGACGACATAATTGTGCATGAAAATCACACAAATGGGCACTGTTTCTACGGCAGACAACAGGGTCTACTTGTCTCTGTTTGGGGTTTCTCCAACGAGATGGTTGGGGAAGACAATCACGTGAGCAAAGTGGTCTCCTGTAGTGGGAAAATGCAGGGACACTTGGTGGAAGATAGGAGGCAAAACAGTAGCTATAGTACAGCTGGTATTGGAGGGACACCTGGTGAAATATAAGATGGACACAGTAGCTATAGTACAGCTGATCTTATGTAGATTCATGGGTGCAACCATAGACAAGCCTAAAGAATAGATATTGAAGTTGTTTGCGTACATAGAAAATGAGAATATGGTAAGATAGCCAAGCAGACACCGACTGGTGAAAGGAAGAGGAATGACTTGTTTTGTCGCATTAATACGATGACAAGGGGAAGAGAGTACAATCAGCAGAAGGAAGCTGCATCATGGGGAGTCAACAGGTGTTTGATGAAGATCAGATTATTGTGTCATGGAATGCAAGAGGCTTGGGAGCAGCTGACAAAAGAATGGCGGTTAAGAATGCACTAGATTTCTGGAAGCTGGATGTGGTGATTCTTACAGAAAACAAGCTAAGCTTAGTCTCGACCTCAGTTAATAGAGAACTTTGGGTAATGTTCTGGGGGGTATCACTGTTACGAGGAGTAGAAGGATGATAGAGAGAAGAGAGAACAAAATAGGGGATTTTAGCATTTCAGTTCCCTTTTGAAATGTTGATAGCAATTACAAGTGGGCCTTACCTTGTGAATTGCTTGAGGAAAGAGATGGCGACTGCGCCTAACAAGGAGAAAGCGACGAGTAAGGGGAGTTCTTACAAAGGGGTGCTTTTACGAGATCTGGGTTCTTGTATTGCTTACGGTAGAGAGCGTGGGAAAGGGAAGGAGTTTCTTCGCAGATCTGGTTCGTTTGGGTCGCGGGAAGTTGTTCAAGTGCAAAGGAAAGTTTTCGATTTCGAGGGGTGGTTCTGGACTAATCATACACATTTTCTTTGTATTTCCGAGAAGAGTAGGGGAAGAATTTCCTCCATTACGTTTCGAGGGGTTGTGTTTTTCAGAAAGCCAGTGGACATGGGGACAAATCAAGGGTTTTGGGATCTTTCAGACAAGGGCAACAAGTGTTGTTTGTTGAGATGTGCAAAAACAGTGGAGGTGCATTTCTGAAGATTTCTATTGTGTTCAAGGGGAGAAATATTAGGGCTTTATTTTTTCCTCACGTTCAGGCGATGAAGGGGTGGGAGTATGTCATACTTGAAGTGAATTGAGTCACGAAAGAGGGGTGGAATTGCTTCAGCGTGATATCAGATCCAATCAACAGAAATGTGGATCAGATTGGATTGTCATAATCGAAGGGTTGTGATGTCGAGGAGTTTGTGAGGCATAACGTCACCTGTGGCAAGATTATTAATCTCGGTACTGCACCTAGGGTTGTTTGCAACAAAACTCATGATATTGTGGCACCAACGTGGTTTCCCTTGAAGCCGGACAAAGTTCTGAGGGTTGAAGAACCTTTCCGGGTGGTGGTATCAGGCGTTCCCCCGACTCTTTGGGCTCCACAGACCTTCGATATGATTGGGAACGTCTGCGGGGGGTGGAAAGGTTCCGGAATTTCTGCTTTCTCTGGAAAGTGGGGTGGGTATTTATTCTTGAAGATTGGGGTGATGAAAATCGGGGCGATTCCTCGATCGATTGAAATAGAGTATGAGAATAAGAATTTCGAAGCTGTGATTGAAATATTGATTCCTGAAGATTACGCGCAGATTCGAAATATCACCATTGATGGTGGTCGTCCTGGTGAGGAAGATGAGGGTAGAGGCGGGTCGGGTAGTAATGCAATTCTGTTTGGTTTTCTCAAGTCTGGGTTGGAGGATCGAAGGGCTTGTTCTTTAAAGGATGTGGACCATATGGGTGTTAATAATAATGCGATTGCTTTGGGCCCAGCCCATGACAGGACTGGGGATGTGGGAGAAGTAGAGGCTGTAGTCATTTTGGATAATAAGGAGGAAGAGGCCGAAGCCCATAAGGGCCCAGTTCGCAAGGACCAGAGGCGGGCTCGCAAAAGGAAATTGATGAAGGTTTGGAGGCCTAAGGCTATTGAACCTGCAGATGGGCCTTATAAACCCAACCTTGATGCGTTAGATAGACTGGAAGCCATTTTGAATCGTCTAAGTATGCTGGTTTCTGGGCAGAAGACACTCCCTCTATCATCTGATTTACAGCAAGGTGAGGTTGGTGCTCACAGTATGCCGAGGATGGTAGCGGAGCACATTAAAGATCTCCTTGAAGATGAAGTGATTTCTGAACATGATGGAGATTTTAGTTTTTCTGATTGTGAGACCACAAAGTGGCAGAATGCAGAAAATTTCAGCGAGCAACACAGGCAGGAACAAGATAAGGTTTTTTCTGGTTTTGATGGGGATGTTTCCTTCGGAGGAGATAATGAGGCTGTTATTGCCGATATCTCTGGCACTGTTTGCACATTGGTGGGAAATTTCGGGGGTTCTCTCTACTCTAAGCATATTCTGGGTGTTTGTCTAAATATGTGGACTGAGGTCGAGGTAGTTAATAATCAGCCAATCATTCGTTTTTCCCTGAAAGGGCATGGTTGGAGCATTCCCCTCTTACCTCAAGGTTTGACTTTATTCTCCTCCTATGTGAATTTTTTCGCAACTTATCATGTGTGGATCTTGCTGGCTGTGATTCTTTGCAGATTAAAGGTCTTTTGAATGCTGAAATGCTAGTGCCATTTTCTAGAAGACTAAGCTTTGGTCGTGGTAGCAATGTTCCTTGGGTTGTTTATCAGGAGGGGGAGGTTCATATGAGTGAGATTGTAGAAGAGGTTCAAAAGTGTGCGTGGAGTGGAATGGAGCATATATATAAAATATCCTTAGGATCGAGGCGTTTGACAGAGGTGTGCGGAAGGTCAATACAAATGAAGTAATTCAGTATTTCCGAAAGTCTAGGGGGGTTTGAGTCAAGACAGTCAAAGTTGTGATAGTGGGAGGAGGGATTAGAGGGAGGATCTTAAAGAATATAGTTGGTTTGAGTGGAGGGGTTAATGAAAATTATTAGTTAGAATATTAGAGGATTAGGCGGGGCGGATAAGAAGAGAGCTGTTAGAGACATTTGTAATAGGTTGAATCTAGATATTTTGTTGATTTAGGAAACTAAAAAAAACACCTGATAGAGGATTAGTGGAAACTGTGGGGTGATAGAGATCGTAAGTGGGGAATTGTTGGATCGTCGGGAGCGTCAGGTGGCATTTTAGTTGTGTGGGATGTGATGTTGGTTTGTGTTGACGTTTTTCTTGTGGGAGAATTTTCTCTTGTTATTAAGTTCAAGAATATTCAGGATGGGTTTGAATGGATTCTTGTTGGGGTTTATGGCCCAAACCGGGCTAACATGAGGGAAGAACTATGGGTCGAGTTGGGGAATGTAGGATGAGCATGTCTCGTGCCGTGGTGTATTGTTGGTGATTTTAATGTGGTAAGAACGGTTAATGAAAGATTAGGAGGGAGGAACCGTATTACTCGGAATATGAGGTATTTCAATAGATTTATCGGAGATCAGAAACTTGTTGATTATCCTCTTGGAGGGCAGAGTTTACTTGGTCTAACATGCAATCTAATTTAGTGTGTTCCAGACTGAACAGATTTCTTGCCTCAGTGGGGTGGGATGAGAACTATCCATTATATCTCAATGTGTTCTTCCGAGGCCAGTGTATGATCATTACCCTATTCTCATTTCTACGAAGCACCAGAGTGTTGGGTCCTTTTCCATTTCGTTTTGAGAGTATGTGGCTTTTGCATCCGGGGTTTAAAGAAAAGGTGGAGGATTGGTGGAAAGATCATGATGGGGGTACGGAAGGGTGGGCATGTTTTAGATTCCTCAAACATTTGAAGGTGGTTAATGATAGAATCAAGGGTTGGAATAAAGAAGTGTTCGTAGACATTAGAGAAAGAAAAATTAAGATGTTGAGAGATATTGATGAACTAGACAAAAAGGAGATTGAGGTCGGATTGGATCATAATGATAAGAGGGATTAAAGTTGGGGTGAAAGGGGAGTTCGATATACTTTTAAAGCAAGAGAAGATGTTTTGGAGGCAGAAGTCTAGGGCTATTTGGCTTAAAGTGAGAGATGGGAATACCCCATTTTTTCATAAAATGGCTATTGGGAGAAAAAGAAGAAATCATATTCATAGTATGGAGGTGGAAGGGAGAACAGTGGATAGAGTTGAGGATTGTGAGCAGGCCTTTTCCTCTTTTTATTTGAGGTTATACTCATCGGAACAGTCTTTCAAATTTGATCTCAATCATGTCGAGGGGCCAAGAATGGAACAATCTAAAGTTGAGTGGTTAGAAAGAGCTTTTACAGAAGAAGAGATTAAAATGCGGTTTGGGAATTGAGTAGGGATAAAGCACCGAGTCCGGATGGGTTCACTATTGCTTTTTTCCAGGACTTTTGGGATTTGATTAAGGGGGGATTGGTTGAGGTGATTGATGAGTTTTTTACCAGTGGGATTATTAATAAAGCAATTAATGCTACATTTTTTGTGTTAATTCCTAAGAAGGCAGGGGCTAAAGACATTCGGGATTTTAGATCTATTAGTTTGATTACTAGTCTTTATAAAGTCATTGCTAAGATCTTGGCATCCAGAATTAGGATGGTTATAGATACAGTGGTTTCTCATAACCAAAGTGCTTTTATAAGAGGTCGTCAGATTCTTGATAGTATCCTAATGGCCAATGAATGTGTGGATGAGAGGAGGAAATCAGGGGAACCGGGTGTGGTTTGCTAATTGGACTTGGAAAAGGCATATGAAAGGGTAGAATGGGAGTTCTTGGATTCTGTTTTAGAGAAAAATGGTGTAAATGGATGAGAGGGTGTGTTAAGAGTGTGCAATTCTCTTTTATTATCAATGGATGTGTCAAGGGCCTTTTTTCATCCTCTAGGGGTGTTCGTTAGGAATGCTCTTTATCGCCTTTCTTGTTTACCCTAGTCAGCGATGTCTTTAGTTGTTTTCTTAGGACCGCGGAAGTCAGGGGGTATCATTAGAGGTTTTCAGGTTGGGTCAGATAGAATCCCTGTCGCTCATCTCCAGTTTGCCGATGACACTAATTTGTTTCTCGAGGCTTCTGAGGAGCAGACTTTTCATGTGAAGTGTATCACTAGAGTTTTTGAGATGATTTCGAGGATGAAGGTTAATTTTGATAAAAGTACGGTATCAGGGCTAAGGAGGAGCAATTGAATGTCATTGCTGATATATTAGGATGTCGTAGTGAGGAGTTACCTATCATTTATTTAGGGATGCCTTTGGGTGGAAACCACAGATCGATTCAGTTTTGGAATCCGGTGATTGAGAAGGTGGAGTCGCTACTTGGAAAAGGAATTATCTGTCCCTTGGTAGTAGGATTACCTTGATTCAATCCGCCCTTGCTAATATTTCGATTTACTACCTTTCTATGTTCAAATGTCCTGGTAGGGTGGTCAAGATTATTGAAAAGTGTCAAAGAGATTTTCTATGTGAAGGAAGTGGGAATGGTAAAAAGGATCATTTACTTAGATGGAATGTTGTGCGTGTTAAGAAAAAGGATGGTGGTATCAATTTGGGGAACATTGCTGCTTAGAATATGGTTTTACTTGGAAAATGGCTCTGGCGTTTTTGCACGGAAAAGACAATTTATGACGCAAAGTTATTCATAGCAGTTATGGTTCACACGATAATGGCTGGGATATTAATCCACATTAGAGGGTGTCCGGGTCTGGCCTTTGGAAAGTGATGTTCAATCTTTCCCCATTGTTCTTTTCTCATTCTCGTTTTTTAGTTGGTGATGGAACCAGAGTTAGGTTTTGGCTGGATCACTGGTGGCTTGATGACTCTTTGGCTAACCTTTTTCCTCGGTTGTTCAGATTAGTCTCCATCAGGGATGCTTTGGTGGCTAATATTCTTTCCTGATCCCCTTCTGGGATTGTATGGAATATCCAGTTTAGAAGGGATCTTAGGTCAGCTGATGTTAATGAGGTGTCTTCTCTTTTCGTGGCCTTCTAGGATGTTTGCCTCAATCCTTCCCGTGCTGATCGTAGAATTTGAATTCCCGATAGTAAGGGTGTGTTTTTGCCTCGTTACTTTTTTTTTCTTTTCTGAGGGTGGTCCCTTCTATCCCCATAATTTCGGCCCCTTTTCTGTATCTATGGAGACGTTGCTTCTAGAGTTAGGGCCTTTGTTTGGTTGATTTTACATAGAAGGATTAATACTAAATATATTCTTCAAAGGAGGCAAAAATATCTTGCTATTTCCCCTCAGATGTGTTTTATGTGCAAGCAGATGAAGGAATCAGCTGATCACCTTTTTATTCATTGTAAGGTTGCCAGGGAGATTTGGTCTAATTTTTGCGAGATGTTGAGTGTCCTTTGTGATGCCAAGTGATGCCCAATCAGTTTTAGGACAATGGAGGTTTCCTTGGATGGGAAAATGTGATAGGATGCTTTACATGGCTTTATTTTTTGCAGTTTTCTGGGCCATATGGAGGGAAAGAAATAGTAGAATCTTTTAGGATGGATGGCATAGCATTCAGTCCATCATTGAGAGTATATACACTTCAGCTACTTAATGTGTAATTTCCAGGGAGGAATTTAGAGGACTATCAGTTTCATCTGTGATCAGAGACTGGAGGTCGGAGGTGTTTCTTCCGACTTCTTCTATTTAGGTGAGGGCGAGGTGGTCTTTGCCTGTTATATGGGTTTGATTAAGATGAACTTTGATGGATCATCTTTGGGAAATCCAGGTCCTTCTGGGATTGGAAGAGTGTTCAAAGACCATATAGGGAATGTGTTACATGGGTTTTTTGGGCCGATCGGGGAAGGTAATGCAATGCGGGCAGAGCTTCTTGCTTTGGTTATGGGTTTAAGGGAAGCTAGGAATCGGGGGTTCGAAATTTGGTAGAGGGGGATTCGGCGGTTGTTATTTCTTGGATGAGGGAGAGGACCTGTACCTCGTGGAGATTGTCCCATTCGTTTTTGCTGGCATTTTCTCTTGGGGAAGGTTTAAACCTAGACTTTGATCATGCTCTCAAAAGTGCCAATGGGCTAGCGGATCCGTTGGCTAGAGAAGGGGCCGTTACTGAGTCATTATTTAGTGGGGACGTACCGAGTAATCTTATGATGGAGGAGTGTTGGAGTTTTCCTCGTTCGAGGACCTATTTATTTTTTCTTTTATTTATTTATTTATTTTCTGTTTTTGGTTGTTTGTTCACTTCGTTGTGGCTTAACAGTTATGTACATTCTTCTCTCTATTTATAATATCTTCATTATTCATCAAAAAAAAAAAAATTTACAAGTGCCTTGGTCTTAGCAGAGTTTTTTTTTTTGTGAGTTAGTGTTGGAATATTGCATGGTGTTTTTCCCTTTTCTTTGGTTCCTTTCTTTTAGCGAACCTTTTTGTACATTCTCTTCTTTATCCCGAATAATCTCTCTTCACTGTGCATTTAAAAAAAGCTAGATCTGGGGGGTACCACTATTACGAGTAGATAGATGATAGAGAGAAGGGAGAACACAATAGCGGATTTCAGCATTTCAGTTCTCTTTTGAAATGTCGATAGCAATTACAAGTGGACCTTAGTCTTAGCAGAGGTATATGGACCCAATGATGGCATTATAGCACCTCCGACCTTTTTTGTGGTCTTATATAAATGGGAGTATGGAGAGTTGGTTGGTGACATTGTGTGTGGGTGGAGCTTTTAATGAAATTCATTTCTTGCATGAGAGGCCTAGGAGGGGAATTGTCAGTTCCGGAGTGCAGGATTTTGCTGAATTTGTGGGAAGGAATAAGCTGATGGATTTACCATTTAAGGGGACAAGATTTATATGGTTCAACAATCAACTATCTTTGACAATGTCATTGTTGAACAGATTTTCGGTTTCACCTGGTTGGGAGGAACTGTTTCCAACCATATCATCATCAGCCCTGGCAAAAACCTACTGATTTTATTGGAGAATGGAAATTTAAGCCTAAAAAAAGTTTCATTCAAGTTCGAGAACATGTGGCTGGAGGTGGAGGGTTTTGTGGACATTGTGAAGTATTTTTTTCTTTTCTTTTTCAATCAGTAACAGTGCAGGTATTCTGATATATATATGTAAAGAAAAAAATGCCGAAGCCAAAACAACAGCAGCAAACTGAACCATCACTGTACACAGGAAGTATATACAATATTGACAATCGACACAAAAAGAAATGAATTATTCTAGATTCTATCTACATAGCCCCAAAAGTTTCCCATTCATGCATGAATGCAGGGAATTGTATGTTACTAAATTCAGGTGATATTGAAGACCAAAGAAAGTGTAAGGATAAAGCCTAAGAGATGATCAAATGAAGACTAATTTCCTTCCCTTCGAAGATCCTGCAGTTGAGTTTGTTCCAAATTGATCAGAAAATGATCGATGGACACATATTCCAAAGGATAGGTTTTCTGCTTCAACCCCTTCTCCAGCACCAGTCATCAAGAATCTCTTCTAATCTTCCTTGCATGACCCACTGAAACCCAAACTTGTTGACGAATGCATATTACACCTGATAAGCCATCTTATAGTGAAGGAAGAGGTGTGCCACCGACTCTGCCTCCGCTTTGCAAAGCCAGCACCAGCAACTCCCAACCCCTACTAATTAAGTGGTCTAATGAGAGAATTTTATCCAGCATTGCTGTCCACATAAAGAAAGTCACCTTCAAAGGAGTAAAAGAGCCTTCCAAACCAACCTCACCGGACTACTCCACAAGATCTATCAATCCAACTGCAAGAAGAATGATTTCACCAAGAATACACCTATGTTATCCCACAACCTTCTTCGTGTGTTAGGTCCCTCTTTGAAAACATAATTGGATAATAACAGGATTAAGGAATCCATGGAATCTAATTCCCTATCAAATAAAGGGCTACGAAAACCAAAGTTTTACGTGCATCCTCTACGATCCCTGATTGCCACCTGACTGATACAAGTGTTTTGAGAGGAAACCACCAGGAAGGTATCTGGGGATTTGGAGCATACCTATAATGTATCCATCCAAAACCTCACTCTATTAACCCCACCCACATCGAATCGAATCCCTCCCCACATCTGACAAAATGTACTCGAGATCCCTTTCCAAAGGCCCACACCATATGAACCTCTATATGCCCTAGGTGACCACCCTACTGGAATGCTTCCATATTTGGCAACAATGAACTTTCTCCACAAACTGTCCCTTTCCTCTCAAAAGTGCCATAACCACTTACCTAACATGGTTTCATTGAATGTCAACAGTTTTATCAGACCTAGCCCTCCCACCTCCTTAGGTTTACATACCTCATCATTTTACCAAATGATACTTTCTCCTGTCCCATAACCTGCTCCAAGAAAGTCGTGTTGCAGCTTTTCTATTCTAAAAGAAACCGAACCCGGGATCTTCAAGATGGACAAGAAATATGTAAGCAATGAGGATAACGAAGGCCAATTTCTTTTCAGACATCTTCACAATCCTATCTCAAACAGCTGTATTCTTAAATTCCATACCAAGCAGGATCCCCAAGTAAGTAGTTGGAAGAGTACCAACTCGACACCCCAATATGAACCGTAATTGCTTATCTAATCCAATAGCTTGCGATGTGGGTATTTTTGAGGATTGTAGAGGCAATTCAGAGCTGTGCACGAACATGTTCTCAAGAATCTCAACCACTCATTCTATTCCACAGGGTTTGATGGTGATTTTGAAGCTATTGTACCTTATCCACCTGGGCATGGAAGCAGACCTCCTAGCCTATCGGCAGGAGGAGCAAATGTGATCCAGGTTGTTGAATTATCGAAGGAAGATGAGGAGGTGTGTCTAGAGGAAGCCATTGTTGCATTGAAGCTTAGACGTGCATCTGCACAACCTCTAAAATCTGTAAACAAAAGTTTAAATTACTATTGCTATGAATGCATTGATTCTATCCAGAGGAGTGGGGAACCTTGGCTGATCTGTAAGCTCGATCTAAAGAAAGCTTACGACCACATATCATGGGATTGCCTTTTGTATCTTTTAAGAAGATTGGGATTCGGGTTGAAATGGAAAAATTGTATTAAAAAACCTTGCATTTCAACAACCAGATTCTCTGTGTTGGTGAATGGTGTTTCTACGGGTTTCTTCAATGCCCCCAGGCAGGGAGATCCACTATCTCCAATCCTTTTTATCATTGTGGCTGAGGCGCTAAACAAAGTCATGACGAAGGCTGTTAGTGCAAACATCTTAGAGGGTTTTGATATGGGCGCTAATGATAACACTGTTTCTCATCTACAATTTACAAATGATACTTTCCTTTGAAGCATTTTCCTGGCTGAAAGTCAACTTGCATAAAATTGAGCTATTCGGTATTGGAGAAGTTGTGAGCATCGATCCCTTCTAAATGGACTGCCCTTATAGACGGGCCTACCCATAGGATCCAATAGATAAGAATTGGACTCCGATCCGACTTCATTAATGGATCGATGTTCCAAAAAAAGAATCCCATTAGTAGTTGGACCCGGGTAATATGGGATGGTGAAACTTTGGTTGGTCGTGGAGCCTAGATTGACATTCACTAGGTTGGATGAAGCCCAAAGGCCCATTTGAAAGGTGCAATGAGTTTCTAATAACGCCCGTCATGTGACCCTAAATGGGGTTCAAAATTCAAACTGCAACTAATCTCCATCTTCTAATCTTTCTTAGTTCATTGCCTTTCATTACCAACCTGTTGTCTGACAGCACGAAGTTACTTGATATTCACCTTTTGACAGGGAGTTGTTAGCCTTTCGCTATTAGCAAGCACTCGGACGTTTTTTACGTTGAGTTAACCTGGTGGGTTCGCCTAGATGCCTCATGGAGAACATTACTAACAAACACAAGAGTTGTCAAATACTCCATGTTGAGACTACAATGGACATGTTAATAATATGACTTTATATACACACATTACGTCATAGACTTCATAGGTTCAGGGACTAAAGATCCCTTTCCATGTCCAGTGTGGAGCAGTTTGAAAAGACTCTCACAATCGTTTTACAAACAGACGTTGCCCTTATGGTATCTTGTACACATTCCGACAATTGGCTGAGAGAATAAGTCAACTTCAAAGTGAATCTGTTGTGCGAATAGCGTGTTATGACCCTTGGCTTCCTGCCTGGTGGGGTGTGTGTGTGTGTGTGGG
>JAUPMG010000001.1:6555304-6567981 GCA_031762675.1 Pachysandra terminalis | reverse complement strand
TTATAATACATACTTTGTATAGTCTTTTGGCCTTTGGGCATATATAATAGAAACCTTATTTACTGATCAAAAAAAAAAGAGCATATATTAATATGAAAGAGTAGAGTATGTAGATACAAATAGCCTGACCCCCCTCAGGAAAGTACACAAAGTGTATACAAGAGAAGAGCAGGGAAAATGAAAAAAGAGAAACTACCCAAAAGAAACCACCACAAAAACTTCCCATATGCAAGAGGAACACAACATCATGGTGGTTCCCAACCTTGCTTACAAGAGATAAAAGGGACAGAGCAAGACTCTGGACTTCTACTAAGCCAAAAAAGAGGAGAGAAATCATCTGGGATGAAATAGTAGCCAACTCCAGCTCCTTGTCTTCAAAAGTTCTCCTATTCCTTTCCTTTCACACTAGCCAACAAAAAGCTGAGGGGTAAAAATTCCACATGAGGTCTTTCCTAGACTTTCCCCCTCTCCAACCTCACATCCGAATAAGGTCATCAAACTTTTCAAGCATCACCCAAAGCAAACCAAAGAACCTAAGGATCATGCCCCATAAATGACTTGCTACCATGCAATGGATGAACAGGTGTGCAATAGTTTCTGATTCAGCTTTGCGCATAATGCATCTATTTAGGAGGGACCAACCTCTACTTACCAAAAGATCAATAGTTTTGGGGATGCTTGAAAAGTTTTTCCATCAATAGTATTGCCAAAGCCATCTCTCTATCGAACAGAGCTCTTCTAAAATTCATATTCCAAGAGATACCATTCAGATCTCTATTCGCCATCTCACTTATCCATGCTTCTTTATTATAGGATAGCTGAAAAGGTCTTGACATTGCACCTACAAAGGACCATCTCCACACTAGTCGTCTAGCCAAAATCTCACCCTCATGCCCTTCCTTGCCTGAAAAGTGATTCCACACCAGTTGTCTAGCCAAAATCTCACCCTCATGCCCACCCTTGCCTGAAAAGTGATTCCTTTTCGGAACTAATCAATTGTGCTAGCAATGACTTTCCAGAGACCAACCCCATAAAAGCCCAAGAATTGCCTAGGGCGCCAGTCACCATCTTCACTCCCATACTTGGCTTCAATAACTTTTCTCCATAAACTCTCCCTCTCTACTCCATATCTCCACAACCATTTACCCAAAAGGGCTTCATTGAAACTTGTTAACTTCCCGATACCTATACCCCCTTGGGTTTAGGTTTACACACCTCGTCCCATTTCACCAAGTGACATTTCAACTTTTCCTCGCTTCCACTCCAAAGAAAATCTCTTTGGGATCTTTCAAACCTATTGGCCACAGCAACCGGAATTTTGAACAGCGATAAGAAGTGGGAAGATTCGATAAAGAACTTCTAATGAGAGTAAGTTTCCCATCTTTAAACAAATATCTAGATTTCCACGAAGCCATCTTCTTCTCATTCCTCTCCAACAGCCTATCCCACATAGATCTAGCCTTAAAGTGATACCCCAAAGGAGGGCTGAGACATGTGGTAGGTAATACCCACAAATGACAACCCATAATAGTCTTCAATTGGTCCATGATACTTACCTCCTCAACAGCAAAAAGCTCACTTTTATTCAGGTTAATTTTCAGATCTGAAACAACCTCAAAGAACAAAACAATGCATCTTAGAACAAAGATCTGATCCTGAACAGCTCGGCAGAAAGTCAAGGTATCGTCTGCAAATTGAAGGTGGGATATGATTGGGCCTGACCCATTGATAACCACTCCTTCAATCAGGTTTCCCACCACTGACTCATGGCCTCCGCAACAATAGTAAACAGGAAAGGGGAGATCATGGCCACTGCGTTATCAATTAACCGTATTGGTCAATACGGTCGATACATATCGTGTAATAACTGTATCGGCATGATACAGCCAGTTATGGTACGATACAACACAAGAAAGCACTGCATAAGTCAATACGGTCAGTATGGACCGATACAGTCAATACACATTAAAGAGAGAGAGAGAGAGAGAGAGAGAGAGAGAGAGAGAGAGAGGGCAGTGCTCATTTTCGAAAGAGCACTATTCTCTACCCATGTGACCACTTCAAAAGCCATTCAAACCAATCAAAACTACCCCCATTTTTGACCTATAACAGAAATTGTGTCAAAAAAATTCCATTTTGAAGATCAAACCTGTAGATATGTTTTTCACCCACTACTTTGCAAAGCACGAGTTTTTTAAGTTAGATTTCATTATAATTCTTATTTTCATGTGTAAAGACATGATTTGGGGATACATTACAAAGATAGCAGTCGATAAACAAGTTTTCTAGCAAGAGTCAATCAAATATATAGAAAAATAATATCATATCGAAAAGATTAAAGCTACCTGTACACCAGCATACCGTTTCCAGGCTTTGTCAAGCTTGTAATCCGTGGATAGCAGTCGATAATTTGACAATGCAAGTTCATAGTCCCCCAACATGAAAGCATAATCACCCAAGACTCTTATTTGAGACTCAATGGAGCTAAATGTATACCTTCAATAGTGATTAAAACACTGATTAACAAAAACTGAAACTTTAGACAAACTCAAATCGCATAATGACACACAAATTTGAACTTACATTGGGCCATTGTTGACACCTGGTGTATCTTCTTTCCCTTTCCTCCACCATAAATTTTTTATTTGGTTTCGAAAACCTTTTCTTGTTGCAGAAATCTTGAAGAAAAAAACCCAACATCAGATGAGGTCAAACAAGAGATGACAAAAACAGGATAAAACACTGAAAGTTCAGAAATTACACTAAAACCTTTAAATCAAGCTCCTACTCCAATAATGGACAAAGAATACCTGCTGATAGAGCATTCGTATTTTTTGCTCCATGTAAGGAATTATAAGTTTGGAGGATAAATCTTGCATGAGGTCCTTTATCTATTTCCAGTTTTTACAAAAACAATATTGGGTCAGATATTTCCATCTAATAAAAACTGCAAAAGCACAAATTCCAAAATAATTTGCCAAGGATATGCAATCAGTGGAGAAAAGAAATTATCTCATTAAGATCATTGATGTTAAGAAGACTTGGCAAAGCATCATTTTTCTGCCAAAAAAGAATAAAAAGTGCACATTTTAACCTTAATCATTTCGTCTATACCTGGAAATATTCTTAAAATAGGGCCACAGTTGTGATCGGTGCTCCATAGGCCATGAAATTAGGCACTTCACTTCACATTCATGAGGCAGGCAATATTAGCAAGTTGCTCCTTTGGTAGCAAGGCGAAGGTTTCACTCAAGAAAAAAAACTTAGAAATTTTAAAAAATAAAAAATAAAAAAAGGATCCTTAATGTGTATCTAATCTGAAGTTTATACAAAATTATTGTAGCATTACATAAATTACTTCTTACAATAATTTGTGTCACATACCTTAAAATATGGTTTAATGTGTACAAACAAATGGTATTTTTCTCAAAATTTGTCTAGCTGATTACTTCTGTTGGTGTTAAAATCCCTAAAGCTGTTGAAACCAAAAGTGGCAGAGGTCGAAGGAAAGAAAAACCCCAAGGAAAGGAAGACATTGACAGGATAGAAAAGAGCTACTTTTCCTCTTCCCTTATTTTTTTTCTGCACAACCACCAGGAAATGATTGGGTCAAGTGAAAACAGCCAGGCCCCTGATTGTTTATTCTCCTCCTCTTTGTATTCTTCTTTTCTTTCTTATTTCTGAGTCAGTAAGCAGAGACTAGGGACACTGTTCACGTAACCAGATTACAGAAGCTGCTTTTCTGTTCATGCAAACAGAATAGCCCCGAGTCCTTGCTTTGTTGAAGCAAAACCAACAGCTCTAACAACTAGTGTATCTTATTATTATCCGCCTACATAATAACTAATAGAATACAGTTTCTTATATTTCTAGAATATGAGAACATAATGGTTCAAACATGGGATTTTCCTGTTAGAAATGCAACCACCTAACCAACTCAGCCAATAATATATTTCATACAGTTGTATTCTTTTTATATTTTATGTGCTTCATTTTCATCTTTTTATTAACATTTCCCCCTCCCCTCCAAGGCTCAGGTGAGAGCATTTCCTGGCATCTCGCACCTCAAGCAATGGGAGGCATTACCACCACAGTGTTGTCTTCGTCTTAAACTACAGTAGATAGGACCAAACATTGTGGATCAAAATAAAATCAACTTAAGAAAAAAAATTAAGTCCTAAAAACAAACTTACAAGAGATATCCATGGGTTTTCTTGCTGTTCTTCCACTCCATCTCGACACGAGTTAATAGTTAGCAGTCCACAGTCATTCGAGCCAAATGTACTCCTCATTTCAGTTAAGATATTAGTTGCCCTGCAACAAAAATAATAATAATAATAATAAATAAATAAATAAATTGAAATTCAAACCACTGCTGTAAGCTTGTAATATTCAAGGGGAGCATTATCCTTGCAAAAAAAATTAGTCATAGTAATTGAGATATGCAATGTAGTTAACAATTGAGTAAAGAGATGAAAAGGAAAAAAGAGAAAGCAGCCAAGAAGTCAACTGATAGACACAGGGAAGGAAGAGAATGAAGGTGTCAGATATTAGTTTAACTTCTGCTAGTGATTTTTGATTTTAATAGACCTTTCTAGCCATAAGCTTTTCAAGATTAGCCAAGTCAGTGACAAAAAGGTTTCCGTTAGTGATAGTTTTTGAAGATGAGAGGCAAGTAGTAATTTACATACTTGATGTCAATAGCATTGACTTACAATTCAAAAAAACATGAATACATGGGCACATAAAGAGTCATGGATCAAGGAGTCCTTAAGACCGAGAAATGTAAGATAAAACTTATATTTCAATAACTGTATGAATACCTTTATATGGTATCGCCAAAAGTTCGATTTGCTATCCAACACCAAGGATATGCAGTTTGTAGATTATTTGAGCATAAATTATTGTTAATCTCTGGTAAGATCATCAATTGATGTTTCTAGTTAAATTATGGAGAAAGTAGAAGAAGAGTTTCTACAAGTATTAGAATTTAAGCTATATTTTAAGAGTTAGATATAAGTTTGGTGGAAAATCATTCCTTTTGTACTCGGCTGGGGAATTTGGAAGGAGAAAAGGTGGAGGATTTTTGCGATAAATAAAGATGAGATGATATATAAGCTGAAAAAACAATAAACAGAGGTACAATATTATGCTGTCCAATATGGACTGCAACATAAGAGAAAAGAAGGCAAAACAAGGGAACAAAAACTGTGGCACCAAAAACACAATCATCCTCTCCTATTATTTCCCCAGTCGGTATACCAGAGAATAACTTTGTCCTACCCACCCCTCCTCTCACCAATCTGTCCAACAACTTGTTGGCCGCTCTTGGCACATGGACGAATGAGATATTCAATCCATTGCCTAACGAGCGAGCCAAGCCAGACGGACAAGGTGAGTAAGCCTCATTGGCCAAAACACCAAAATATCCCTCCACCCCTCCCAATACAAGTCTACACACAATCAGACCAAAGATGCTGGAATCCCCTCCAACATATCGCTCCTCTCCCTCCCCCTTCTGGCTAAAGACTCCGCCATCTGATTGTCCCCCTCTAGACGCGAGTTGAAACAAGATGTTCCATCCCCTACAAAGCAACCAAGCCAGACGGACAAGGTGAGTAAGCCTCCAATCACCCTGCTCCTGCCGCATCATCCACGCCATAATAGTGGACGACGAACCCTCCACAACCAGATCATAGTATCGCTGCACTCTAGCATGTCTCAAACCGGCCACTAAAGCCATCATCCCAGCCCTCATCTCCTCACCATCCCCTCCAAGACCAAAATAAGCAAATAAAGTAGCACTCCCACTGGCTCAGAAGATACCACCAACACCAGAGGGACCCAGGTGGTCCAACCTTAAGCCACAAAAGTTGAGCTTAACCTGACCCGGTCCAAGAGGAGACCAAACTGAAACCACAGAAGGAGCACAACAGCCACTCACAAATATCAAATGCCACTCTCATGATATCCACCGCTGAGACTCCGACAAACTGGAGTCTTTACAAGTTGAAGGTGACTCTTTGTTGAATATTTCTTGGATGACAGGTGATGATAGATACCCTTGGAAGTATGCTCATTACCTTTCTACCGGGTTGTGCATATCTTTTAGTCATATTTTGAGATCAAAGAATGATGTTGCAGATGTTTGGGCGAGAAGAGATGTGGAGAGTGGATTTTGGGGGTAGTTTGCCTAGGAGGGAGGAGATTGAGATGACAGATGGATAGGATTTTGTACAGTTCCTTTTTTTCCCTTTCCCTATGTAATTTATTTTGTTGTTATGCTTTGTTTTTGAATCACATATCGTGATTCTTTGTTTTCTGTATTCTTCTTTGATGATTAATGAAATTGTTGTTAATGATCAAAAAAAAAAAAAAATACTACCACTAGAATCTCTGAACACTCCACCTACCCCTGATCTACCTGGATTACCCAAAGATGACCCTTGAAAATTTAATTTCAGAGAACCAATGGCAAAGCATTTCCAAACTGCACATTGCTTCACGCAACATGGCGAAGAACCTGCAATAGAACTCCAATCCCTAAGAATCATATCAATGGAGCAATCTCCGAACTCTCATCTAACTACAACCCTCGACGCCAACACCATTATCGAATCAATAACCCAAGCTGCTCTGACGATGCTCAAATATGCGTGAATTCCTTTCCACCCAAATTGCCCATGATATAGCAAAGAATAACATATCATACATCATCCTCCCTCTCTTCCTCCACTGATCCAATACCGCTTCTATTTTCTCCGACATAGCCTAATCCAAGCCATTGCTCCGCAGGAAGAAACCCCAAACACCCCTAGCAAATTTGCAATGGAGGAACAAGTGATCGACTAACTCCCCATCCTCCTTGCACGTGAGGCAAATATGTGGAGTTATAGCTAGGCCACCTCTTCTCTTTTGGAGCATATCAAAGGTATTGATCTTATAGAGGATAGAGGTCCATTTAAAAGCCCCAACTCTAGGAGGAATGCAAGGTTTCCATAACTCTGAGGTATTAAAAGGTGCTGGATACTGAGTTCCCTCAACACACAAGGATCTAAATGAGGAGCTTGCTGCGAACTTGCCACTAGGATGGAGAGACCAAACCCTGGAATAAAGAATACAAGGATCCAAGTAAATATGCTTTAAGCAGTTACAGAAGAATATGAGATTTGGAGATGATGATGGTTCCAAAATGATTGATTAAGAGATACAACGGTTGAATGGAATTGATATGTAGACAGTTGGAGGGTATTTTTTATAAGCAAAAAATAGACAAACACTGAAGGGCCTTCGAGCCTTCGAGCTTTCTATCAAGGTATACAATGTCGGCAACATGTCGCCCATGTCGGGTAACATGTAGCCAATTTCGAGGTGGGCGACACGAAATGAGGGTGCAAATCGCTTTACCCTGATTTCGGTGACATGAACGACATGTCGTCGACATATCAGCGACATGGGGGAAAAAATTTCAATTGTTTTTTTTATATTTCCCCCATGCCTCTCGACATGGGGGAAATTTTTCATTTTTTTCGAATTTTTTTAAAAAAATTAAAAAAATGTTAGACATTTGTTTTTGCATTTTTTTATGCATTATGATGTATATAGACACTACTTAGGGTTGCTTAAAACTTTGGGGAAAACCCATCAAAAATCCCACATTTCCCTAGATTTCCCCATCATTTCCCTCATATTTCCCTTTTCCCCCTCATAGATATGATACTTGATTTCTAGTTTTATATATCTTTTAATCGACTTACATTCACTTTTAGTTTGGCTTAATTAAATGTAGCATCTTTTTTTACAGCTTACAGACCCGACAGCGTGCAAGTCAACCCCCCTCAAGTAATGACTTTTAATGTGTAGGCATTTGTTTTTGCATTTTTTGATGTATTTGGATGCATTTAGGTATTAATTAGACATGTTTAAAGTTTGGGACAAAAATCCATGGTTTCCCCACATTTCCCCTTTTTTACACCATGTCTCCGACATGTCGCCAATGCCACCTAGCGACATGCCACACGACATCGACATGGCGATCCTTGCTTTCTATAGTAGTAAAGATAAATAAGATGAGCGCACCAAAAATTCCTTATGCACCCAAAAAATTCAACTCCAACAATCGCAACCTTCCTTAAGCTCCGCCATATAAAGAAGTGCCAACAAACTATCCATTGAATTTTTTTTTTATCAGTAAAATTTGATTTCTATTCAAAAGGCCCTAAGACGCTTTACAATAAGGTATTATCTATACATCCAAGTTTAAAATACTGGAACTGGAGGCCGGACCGATCCCATCCGGTTCCGGTCCGAATTGGTACCTGCCGGTCCGGACTGGTACCTGCCAGTCCAGATCCGGTACAGAAAGCAAAAAATAAAAATAAAAAAATTTCAAACCGAAGGGGACAGGTCACCGGGCTGCCAGACCGGCGATATCGGTTGCCAGACCGGCGGTACCGGATGCCGGCCAGGAGGGACTGGCGGGTCCGGTCATCGGGCTGCCGGTCCATAACCCAGCGATACATTCCTTTGTATTGCGGGTTGGAACCGGACCGCTATGGTCCGGTCTCGGTCCAGACTGGCCGATACTGACCGGTATCATCCAATCCGTGAAACCATGCTATACATAACAAAGCTCAAAAACAAGTATTGCACCTATAAAAAGCTATTTGTATCCCATATACCATCAAATTCAATGTAGCTACACCCTGTATAATTAGAGGCCCAAAAAAATAGTAATGATAAACCCACTTTCGATTATCTTCTGGGTTTTCTTTTCCTACTCTTTGAAGATACTCTGATTTCTCTCATGCCATACAGTCCACGAAATTGCTGCCGGGCACAGATTCCATAAGATGCAGCTCCTACTCCTTCCTTTCCTCATTTGCTTCCAACCCCAACTGCTCAAAACTGACTTGAAATGTTCTTGCATAGCCCACTCTAAGTTGAATCTTTTGATGAAAGAATACCAGATCTTCCTAGTCACCTCACAATGAAGAAGCAAATGTGAAACAGTCTCCTCCTTGCAAAAACAGCATCTTGAAGCCATTGAACACCCTCTCATTTTGAGATTATGGCACATAAGAATTTTATCTAACGCAGCTGCCCAAAGAAAGAATGACCCTTTAGATGGAATTCCAGCATACCAAATTATCTTCCAATGTCCCTCCTCTCTTTCAACTCCGACCAAAGAATTATACATTGACTTAACCGAGAAACCAACTTTTTCTCCCCCATACCACTCTCATATATCACTCCCATCCCTTTAATTTTATGAATTACCTACGTCATCAGTGTTACCTCTTCTACTTCCCAATCAAAGATATTCCTTCTTAATTTAAGATCCCATACCCACCCCCCAACTTTCTTTAACTAAATGATATTTCACCCAAGCATCCAAATGAACAGAAATAGCTGCCACCCCGGGGAATGCATGAATCAAAGTTTCATCCCCGCACCAAACATCTTTCCAAAATTTCACTCTACCACCCTCCGCCACCCTAAATCCAACTCCTTTGTTATACACCTTCATTGCTGAACATATGAACAATCCCTACATTTTTTTAGTAACCCAACCCCCTACCTCTACCCCATATTTTGCACCTACCAATTCTCTCCACAAGCAGTCCTCCTCCTCTCCAAACCTCCATAACCACTTAGCCAATAAATCCATATTGAATTGCGTTAGATTTCTCAAACCCAAACCCCCCTTCTTCCTTCCATAAACACATTTTCGACCACGTCACAAGATGATATTTCTGCACTTATTAACTTACTACACACAAAAATTCACTTTAAAGTTTCTCAAGTCTCCTAGCCACCACGTTGGAAACTTTAAAATAGACATGTAATATGTTGGTAAGTTCGCCCAGGAGTTCTTTATAAGAACTAATCTGCCCCCTTTAGACAAATATCTAGCTTTCCACATTGCCAACTTCCTTTCCGACCTTTCTAACACCTTATTCCACACATTGCTTGCCTTGTAGGGAGCCCCCAAAGGTAGAGTCAGATATTCAATTGGTAAAGAGCTAATCTTGCAACCCAACCATTTCACTATTTGATTCAAATTACTTGTATCCCCAATCCTTATTATCTCTGATTTTGCCAAATTAATGTGAAGCCCCGACTCCGCTCCAAAACACACTAGTATGCATCTCAACGCCTTCGGGTCTGATTATTTGTTTCTACAAAAGATCAACATATCATCAGCAAAATGGAGATGTGAAATACTAGGAGCCACCTCCTTCATCTTCACTCCTTGGATCAAACTCAATTCTTCTGTCCTGTTTATCATTTTGCCCAAGCATTCAACCACCTTAATTGAAAAGGAAAGGGGATAACAGATCCCCCTGTCTAAGCCCTTTGAATGTCTTGAAGAAACCCACCGCCGTCCTGTTCAATAAAACTGAAATAGATACTATCGAGATGAAGCTTTTAATCCAATTTTCCCCAAAACCCATCCTCCTCGTGACATAATACAAAAAGGTCCAACTCACATTACCGTAGGCCTTTTCCAAATTAATCCATCTATCTATTGATTCTACCTCTCAAATAGTATTCTTCTCAATGAAATATTCCATTCCTTTGTTTGACCATAACATCAATCTCCCATGTCCTTATTTTGTGCAACTGAGAAAATCTCTAGATAAATATGTTTCGAGGGTACATTACCGCACTACATAATCCTCTCAATATCTTACTCTTGAGCCATCTCCTACCTTAAATTTTAACCCCTTCTAAAAAGCCTCCCCCACCTTCATGACTGCCTTCCAAAACCGACTCCATATAAACCTCTCCCATGATATGTTTCCCATTCCCTAAGTTTCTATCCTTATTTTGCAGCCACTACCTTCCTCCATAGGCTCTCTTTCCTCCCCAAATCTCCATAATCATTTTCCAAGACATTATTGCAATCGCAAAGTGATCTCAACCCAATCCCTCCCTCTTCAATAAGTCTACACGTCTTTTCCCACTTCACTAAATGGTACTTTGTTCCCCCTCCATCCCACACCAAAGGAAATCTCATTGTATTTCTCACCTAACAAGCAATCGACAAAGGAATCTCAAGATTGACAAAAGGTAAGCAGGTAAATATGCCAAGGTGCTTACATTTCCCCCTCTTGAAAACTATTTTCTTTCCAACTAGCCAACCTCCACTCCAAGTGATCCACCATCAGGTTCCAAACTGAAGTAGACTTTAATTTTGCAGCCAAAGGGATCCCCAAATAAGTAGTTGGAAGCTGACCCACTTTGGAGCTTAAGGATAACGCTTAGAGCCTCAGTATTCACCAGCTCCCCCACACCAAATACGTCACTCTTCATGAAATTCACTTTTAAGCCTAAAACTTACTCAAAGCAAACAAGAATACTATGTAATATTCTCAGTTGAGAACGAGATGCACCACATAAAATCAACATATCATCTGCACTACATTAGGCATTTCAACATCCTTAAGTTCATTGTCTTTGGATGATGTGGAACCCCCAACACCACTTAATGGGGACAAGGTAAACCCTGGATACATGACCCCACCCACAAGGACCATATATCAGGTAAGCCTGGGGACTCGAACCTGGGACCTCCAGTTCTTGAGCTGGAGAGCCTGCCAGTTGATCATGGTAGTACACACAACAAATAAATGCTTTTTTTCCTTTAATTAAGATTTAGAGTCCTAATAGATGTAGGTGGAGATGGAAAGTAGCAATGTTTTCTCTCATTTGTGGATCATAAAAAAACAAAACATGAACTGATAATAAAGCTTGCATCTAAAACCAGAGTAACAAACTAATAGCATCATTCACATGGCAGCTAGAATCACTCGTTGAAATTTATCCAAACAATGCAGATAGGATAAATTTAAAAATGTTAACCAATCGCATGATCGTGTAAATGGATCAACTGGATTACATAAGAAATAATAAAAAGCAATAGAATTAACAGAGGAATGAGTTTATATACTTCTCTGAAGGGTCATCTTGATTATCATGCACCAACAAATAATGCTTCAGGATCTTTGGGTCCATTGCACCATCATTTAGGAGAGAGGGCAGTTGATTTGTGTTAAAAAGATCAACAAATTTGTTGATGGGTTGCTCATCTTTTGAAGAAACAACTAAAAGACCTGCATGTTAATTTGAGAAAACATATACAAATCCTTGATCATTTCTAAATCTTGAAATTGCAATAATTCATAGAAAGTCAAAAGTGGTCATGTAAGCAAAATGGATAAAAACACTTGTACTTAAATTGGAAGAAGAAAGGAAGTTCACAAAAAAATTCTAAATCTTACATGCCACAGGATGATCAAAGGCCTCATGTTCTGAAAATGATAAGGTATGAACAAGCTCCGTATTGAAGATTTCAAACCATGATGGTAGAGATTTGGATTCAACAGCTGCACAGAAAACTCACCAGTTATCAATCTCGCACCTGGATGGAGTAGGTCAGAAAAATATTTTTGACAGATCGGCATTGCAGAACAGGATTTGTGCTCCAACCCAAACTAATTGGGTGTTCTTGTCTAAATCAATAATAAATTCAACAGCTAATAGGACCCACCATGTAGTTGTTCACTACTAAATGCTTGACATTGGAATAGCAATCAACTAGCACTGAGGGCATTAACCCACAGATGATTGTGCCGATTATCCACAATAAACTACAACACGAACCTATAATC
>JAUPMG010000001.1:6538215-6549733 GCA_031762675.1 Pachysandra terminalis | reverse complement strand
AAAACAAGATATTAAATTTTATATATATACACACACACACACACACACACATATATATATATATATATATATATCTTAGAAAATATTGCATTAATCCTACCTAAACCAAACAAAAACCATAATTTGAGTTAGGTTGGTTTGGATTTAAGGTTTTCCATTTTTATTTGGTTCATTTTTTGGGTTGGGTTGTGTTCGGTTCCCAATGCGGTTTAGTTTGGTTTCCGGTTAACCTTCACCAAATCAACTTTGATTTGGACTTAAGTTGATGTTAATCCAAAACAAACCAAACCGAGTTGCACCCTTAGGTGGTACTAATGATGAGCTAAATTGTAAATTGAAACTGGTCCAATAACAAGATGCCACGTGGCAACTATCAGAATAAAATAAAATGGATTTTACGTCATTTCAAAGGTTCCCTTCATTGAAGGACACTCCTTGGAACCACTCTTTTTGGAGTAGGGACCCACTTATGTTGAGATCACCCCTTGAACCGACTTACTTCGAAGACCAATCTGTGTTAGAATTATCTCTCAAAAGTTTCCAGGCTCATGCTCGGCTCGCAAAAGCTTGGCTCGGGAAAAATTCAGCTCAGGAAAATCTCGACTCGGCTCGGCTCATGAAAGACTGAACAAACTCTTTATCTTCTCTGTCTTCTGCCTCTTAGTCTAAAGCCAGTTAGTAGTTCCAGACGCCATTGTTGCTTGTATGTAAGCTTCTTCTTCACTAACGAAACTCGATCAATCTTCTAAACAAACTAAAGAATCAAACAAACAATTAAAGCTTAGACAGTATTGAAACCATTTATCTAAATCATCCAAGCATCACCATTAGAAATATTATTATTTTAAATTGAATAATCGATCGAGTAAAGAAGAGATTACTTTATTATCCCATTTTTTTTCAGATCGAGGCCCCACATGTAGGCCTGTCAACGGATCGAATTCGGACCGGATCAGGACATATCCAAATTTGATTTGATTAAAAGTCGCATCGAATCGGATCATACTTTATCGGATCGTTGGATAATAAATCCCTTACCAAATCCGATTAGTTTCGAATCGGATCGGATTCGAATAATTGTCAGATTTTTTGGTAAACCTAATTTATAGTTATAAAAAATCAGATAAAAAGAAATATAATTTGATATATGTTTAATCTTTTTTTTTAAGTATTCTAAACTAATGACTTATTTCTAATTATATGTTTAATACTTGTAGTCACCCAATATTATATATGCATACACATTATATCTGTGATATATATTTTATATATTTATATATGCACACAAATGAAATCGGATCGGACTCTTATTGAATCGAATCAGCCTATATCCGAATTTGATCCAATTCAAATAGGATCGAATCGGATCATATCTTGTCGAATTATCGGATCAGAAATCCCTTACTAAATCCCCTTCTCTCGGATCGGATTCAGATCGAACTCGGACCATGATCCAATCCATTGACAGCCCTACCTGCATGTACTAGAAACAAATCGAGGAGAACTCCAAATCTCCCGAAATCTCTAATATAGCAAACCGAAATGAGAAAACAATATTAAAACGTTGAAAACTCCTGAGCTCGTTGATCACCAGAAACTTTTGAAGAACAAATCTGATCCGAATATCTTTTTTCTTCTTTTTGAAGATCAGAGAACTCTAATCTCAACAGAGTTTCCATGGAACTAGCAAATAATCATCAAAAACATCTCCATCTACGTTAGCAGAAACTTAAAAAACCAGCTCGATCTGAAACGATAACCGATCAGCAAGTGAGATTTGCCCTAGACTGGAGGAAGCGAATAAAATATAAATTGTCTGTTTTGGGTTACTGCGAGAGAGAGGTAAAAGACAGAGAGAACAGTATTGGGAACTGTTTTAGTACATATATATATATATATATATATATAATACCTATTTAGTTTATATGTCATATATAATACCGAGCCGAACCTACCTAACCTCAGCTCAATCTCGTTAAAATAATCTCCCTGTTTTAGTATATATATATATATTTAGTTTATATATCATATATAATACCGAGCCGAGCCTACCTAAGCTCGGCTCAAGCTCGTTAAAATAATGAGCTCAAGCGAGCCGAGCTAGAGCTAGCTCAGCTCGTTTACACCCTTGCTAAGTTGTGGTTGCATCTCAAAGGTCTAATTGTGAAGTAAAAGTAACAAAAGTATCTATGAATCAGGTATCTAACTTCAGCCTTCTCTTATAGATACATTTTCCAAATTCTCACTAACTTATTTACAGAAACATTATTAAGATTACAACAAAATCCAAGTAGCTTTGGTCGAAAATATTTCGAATTCAACAATACAAAAACACAACAGATCATCAGATGTGTGTTCGACCAAGTAATCGATACATCAAAAATCATCGCTTCCAGTGATACCTTTTGTGTCATTGCTACCTCTATCATCCACACTATCACTACAATCATCAAAGTTCTTCAACTTGGCATTCACAGAAATTCCATTACTGGGTAGTGTTACTAACATCCAACTGAGATCCTCCCCCGCTTCAAAAGCTCCAGGATCCTCCACCCAATCTCCCACATCGACATCCATTCCTTCCAAGCATATAGGATCATAAGTACCCTTTATCATGGCTTTATTTGCTGCTGCTTGCCTGAATAGAGAGAAAAAGAGAATTTTGGGTCAAAAAATGCAAACATCTGCATCATATCCCTTTCACAAATAGAAATGCCGAAGCCAAGATGGGAAGACGATAAGTTATCTCCAAGCCACACTACGTTAGGAAAATTGGTGCAGTGCAGTATGGTCGAAGGCATTATTAGGCAACGGTACGCCTTAGTAAAAGCTTCCTAGGCACCAGAGCACCCAGATGGTTCCCAGACAAAACATCACATTAAATTATTATGGATAACGCTTAGGAAAGAGAAAGAAATATATCCATATAGTATGACAACTCCTTCGACATCAAATAATATTAAAAATCTGTTGTAAAAATACAAGAAAGCCTGATGAGAGGAGGATGACTATAAGAAAAGATTCACAAGAACAACAACGATGAAGACGTAACAAGCCTAATTCCAACCAGTTGGAGTCTGCAACATGAACCCCGTTCACCATTCAAAACTATCAATTACTGTATCTTCAGTTAATTTATGTCGTCCCAAGTCTTTTCCAATCAACTCCGTTCAGGCAATGGAAGTGTCTTTTCAGCCAAATCAATCAGCCCCTTGTATACAAATTTCTTTCTTTTTACATATTAAATACCTCTACTACTTTATTCAAGTAATAACAGGTTTGCTTAGTCCTATATGCAGGGTCCAGGGGTCCTAATTTATTTACGCTCTTAACTATTAGGAGAGCAAAAAAGCATAGTCTGGAAAGATTAGGTTGGGTTTAATTTGGTAATAGCAGTGCTTCCTAAAGTGGCAAGCTGATTTGGCAAGTCCCGATCGTCCACCAATAGAGAGAGATCCTCTGAATAGGTTACGTGATATATGCCTTACATAGATTAGCCGCATACTCCACTATGTATACGAATTTACCCATGCAACTGAAAATTGTATCAAGGTCTAAATCCTGTTTTAACAAAAAAAAAAAGTGGCAAGAGGAACAGTCACATTTGCTACCTGGCTGGGTTCCCTGGAAAAGAAACTGTGACTAGAAAGATGTGAAGTGGTTGAATGATTAGGCCGCCTCAGCTACCATGAGTATAGAGCTTGTCAAAATTTAGGCCTGTTATGTCCAAACAGGATGCAGTGCCTCTTAAGGTTATTAGCCAAGATAACTTAGCTAATTCATTTGAAGAAAATCTAAAACTGAGCTAATGCATAACAACAGTGTATGTTCCCCTTAACTATACAATCTGGCCATCTGCATCAAGCGACACATTAGGCCCATAATGAAGCGCCCAAATTCACATCCCACCAGCAGTTCTACAGGCCAATCAATGATGCCACATTGCCCCCCTCACAGACCAAAAGGGGAAGCAAGGATTCCATGCACTCTCCAATCAATGGGGACAACTTTTCCCACCTTGGTTGCACATAATTCATGCGGGAATATCAGTGGGCCTCAAAATTTATAGGTGTTCAGAACTTGTGCCTTCACACATAGGTCTAGTTCATCATCAAAGTCACATAGGTGGTCAAATGGTTGAATAAAAAAAAAAACATCAAAGTAAATAAAACTTTTTTATTAATATCATGTAAGATCTCAAAAATAGCAATAGATTTTTTTTTTTATTTTACTTTTTTATTAAAAGGATAGAATGATAATTTAGTAGGGTTATAGCATAATCTATTGTTTGAGGCCAAGTTAATTAGCATTGGATCTAATTAATTATCCTTGGACTTAATTTAAAGGAATTGGGCTTAATTGAATTAATAATGAATAAGTAATTAGTATGAGCTTTAACAAATTAAGTTAAGTAGCTTAATGGGCCTAAGTAGTTCTCTTAAGGCCCAAGGGATTTAAATAGACATTAATAACATTGAAATTCGTGTAGAAGTGATAACTGCTAGAAAATAGGACTTAGAGATGTAATAGGAGTTCCCAAAAACCTAAAATAGAAGTATACTAATTGCACTAGGACTCTATGTGATCCCTAATACAATATTGAAAATATAATTTGAAGTGAATTTAAACCTAGGAAATTATAGAATTTCGTGAGAAACCTAGGAGCAACCGAAAGAAGATCTCAACCAGTCCAGAAGGAGAAGATAACACCAACAATAGGATTCTGCAGCATACATGTGAGTTTTCCTTTCATTTTTCTTGGTATTTAAGCCTAAACCCATGTTCTAACATGGTGGATTTGTTTTGTGGATGATATATACTTCTTTCCCCATGTTTCTATATAAAAATTTATGCTAATAATGTGAGGTAGATGATATGAATTACTGATTTATGTGAGGAAGACCTGTAGAGACAAGATTAGGGCTTTTTGCCTAGAATTGATGAAATGTACGAGTATATGAAGAGAGAATATGTTTTAAACCAGATACGAAGGTGTAGTAGACCCTAAACAACCTAGGGATAAGTTTCCAGCCTTCGTAAAGGAAAACCCCCACTTCGGCAGACCTCTCGGTAGGCCGAAGCACTTACTGAAGCAAACAACAGAACAGATGGTCCTCGGGTTGGTCTACCGAAGCAATTTCGGTATACTGAGGAACCTACCGAGACTTATTTAGGCATGTGACCATGGCAACTTCAGCAAACCCTAGGGTATCCTGAAGGGTGTACCAAAGGCCTAACCCCAGAAGAGTTAAAGTTGGTTTTACCCTCATTAGGTCATATGGGACCCACACCTAAGAGGATAGATGTATCTGCACACTTTGACATTTTAGGGTACACCGACACCCCTACTGAATGGTGCACCGAACACACTTATGGGGCCTTGAACCCTGCATACATGTCCAATTCATTGAATAACACCTTGTGGAAGAGTTTAGATGTATTTGAACCAGTATTGCAAATTTAGACACACCCACACCTTACTTAAGGCCCGTCTAAGCTTTGAATTCAGCCTAAAACACTTGTATTGTGGGAAGAGAGTTCCCAAAACCACCCATACATTACTTAAATATGATTTTATCATTGTTTGCATTGTTATTAGAATGAATGATTACTTCTCTTTGATATGTGTTACTTGTATATTAGTTCATAACTTAAATACATGAATTATAGGGATGAGTATTCACCGTATATGCTATATTTACTTATAATCATAGTTAATGCATAAATGTGATACACACACACATATCTATATGTGTGTGTGTGTGTGTGTGTGATATGATAGTTTAGATCATTAGAATGTGTCTCATGTGTTTGCTTGATGAATTTCATTGTGACTACCTAGCCAGGATTGTTGTGTGAATTTCATTAATAATGGGCATTAACCTATGTGAGTTGCATTGTGACTACCTAGCCGGGATGGCTATGTTGTACGGAGTTGGGGTACACGAGTGTGCTGCCAATGAGAAATATTGTTATAAACCATGTGTCGTGACTGTCCACGTGAAGAGGTTGGCCTTATATTGGGACCTCGAGAGACTTGTGGCCCTTGTTAGGTTGAGGAGTGAGCCTGGTATTGGACTCCAATAGACCAGGGTTGAGGAGTGACCCTCTGCAGGGACTTCAAGATACCGGTACATGGACTATTGTGGTATGTATATGTTGGTGAAGCTCCATTTGGGAGGAGGTTCTTTGTGATGCCCCGGATTCGTCATGTGATCAAAACTAAGGGTCGGGGATTGTGCCCGATGGGTTGTGAACCCCTAGAACTATAGTACATACAAAGATTATCTTAGCTTTGTCAAAGGCCCCGTATGGGGGGGATGGTTCGAGAAGACATCTTGTGGCAAAGTAAGATAGATCTAAAGTGGACATACATCATACAATACTCTACAGCTTGCATAGCATCTTCTTGTGCATGTTTTGTGTGATGTGTCTTGTGTATGATGCACTTGACTTGCATGTTATCATGTAGAGTTAGGCATCATAGAGTTGACCAATTGTGTGGACTTATAGTCATTGAAACAAACCCAAGTGAGATGGGAGAGAACTGCATTATGTGGTGTGTACTTATGTATTGCTATATCTATGAGATATTATCCATTATTCTCAATTATTATATGATATTACTTATTTTCCCATAGCATGTGTTTTTTAGTAAATACCTTGATTTTGAAGGGTTTACTCATCCGAGCTTTCAGCTTATGTTTGTTGTTTAATATTTCAGGTCCACGAATGATCATTCGGAGAGTTCGGCTAGTTGGGAACAGATGGGTAGAAGTCTACATGTTCTTTATATTGTAGTTGAACTTAATTGACTAAACTAGTCAAATTGTAATATTTATTATTATTTATTAGAACTAATGAGGATTAATGCTTATGTTCTACATCGCTTAGCCACTCCTATGTGGATATTGGGTGAGAGTTGCATTTGCAAACCTTTAAGGTCTCCAATGAGTACTCTAGGTTTGGGATGTGACATATTAATAGCTTTTGAATCAAGTAAACAAACTACACAATGAATTGAGTACTTCCTAACAAGGGAAAAAATCATTTCACCAACTCAAATTCTCAGCCAAATCAAGCAAAATGAATTTCAAACTAAATCAGCAAAAAAATTTGGTTACGTAATTGTAATCTAAATCATTTTAATGAGTGTTTTTCCATTAAAAAAACGTCCGTCACATAAAAGTCCTGCAATAATGGCATTGTACTCGTACGAGTGTAGATGGCTAGCTGCAATGTTCCCCCAAAATATATCAAAGACAAAAGAAACAGAAAATTTATGACATTATGGTTTATTTTATTTTTCCTTTTTGTTCTAATGACACTCTAGGTTACACATACATTTGAAAATTTAAACAATAATATACTAATTTCAAGCTAAGTCAGAGTATCTGAAAGGATTTAAGATTCAAATCATAATCATAGATTGGAACACATAATTTGAAAGGATTTAAGATTCAAATCAAAAAATGTACATTAGAAGTGAAACCATAAACTCTCTCAAAAGGGATTGAAATCCAGGAATCTGATCAATTGTGCTAAAGGATTGATATCCAGGAATCTGATCATGTGTGATAAGATTAGATTCAAACTGTAGGGCATAAATCATAAATTGTAGGATGTTGACAACTAATCAAGACAAAACGGGTTTACCAGTCACCTCTCATCGAATGTCCAACGAGAAATTTAAAGCCCAAGGATATTGAATGTGGCGTAAAGACATTCCACCCATTGCCTCTTAAGTAAACATTAAAAAAAAATTAGGGATGCATTCAAGGAAAAAAAGGTTATATAAGTGGATGGAGACACTGTTATGTTGCCTAATCTGCAGGGTCCACTATCATATGGACAGTCTAGGTTTGCCATGTTAGCGCTATCCACATGGCAAGAAAAATCATGTCACAACAAAAGCTAAGGCCATTTATCCATACGTACATGGTTCAAAGTTTTGATATTCGAACTTTAAACATTTGTCTTTGGAGTTTCCAAAACAAGACCACTTAGAAATTGATTTTTTTCTTTTTAGGTAAAGGGTAATTTACCTTTCTCCTATCTCCATATCATTTTGATGGTTTCGACAATTCGGTCCAAAAGTTTTTGACTCTTGATTCTTAAGTCAAAACAATTGAAACATGAAATACAATAAAAGAAACTAGCCGCTCCTGTCATTTTTGATTTCTTGCTCCTTTCTAATCTAACCTTCATCTCAACACCAAAAAAATAAAATATAATAAAAGAAAATAAATTAAAAAAACTAGCACCCCTCTTAAGATATCAGGATGAAAACACCATCATTTTAGTAAAATTCAAATCAACAGATCTTTTTGCAAGTCCCTGATGGCTAGTGGTTCTTCGTCTCCTCTTCCTTTCTCCCCTTCTTTGCTTTGGGGAGCTAAGGTCCCTCCTAAGGTTACAGCGTTTTTCTGGACTGCCCTGCATTATCGTATTAATACCGTTGATATCCTTCAGAATAAGAGACCGTATATAGCACTATCTCCTTAGGTATGCCCTATATGTATGGCCCATGGGGAATCTGTGAATCATCTGTTCTTGGGGTGCACTATTGCTGATCGGGTTTGGAAATTCTTGGTTTCCAACATTGGTATGTCGTGGGTTGGTCCTGGTACGGTGAGACACCTACTTTATCAGTGGCAGTTTCAAGGACTTGGTATTCGGGGGAAGATCATGTATAGAGCCCTTTTTTATGTGATGCTATGGGGGATCTGGAATAAGAGAAATACGAGAATTTTCAAAGGGAAAGATAAGAACATGGAGGAAATCATTGACTCTATTATGGTTATGACGGTTTCATGGGTTTGTTATCTTCCAGAGTTTAGAGATGTCTAGTGGACAGATATGATGAGGAGTTAGGAGACAGTGGCCTACTTGTAGTCTTTCGGGGTCTTTCTTTCGTGCTTTTGTATTTTTGTGTTTTTGTCTCTTATCTTTTCTTTGTTTATTCTCTGTACTTTCTTTCCTTTCTTTTCTTAATAAAATTCATTATTGATCAAAAAAAAAAAAAAACAGTATTCCACTATACATTCTAGTATAATCCATTTAGAGTCACTCTGACAAGGTTTTAAATTTCGATTTCGCCAGACATTTCGGCAAGGGATGTCTGGCGAAATTTCCCCTATATTTCACCGAAATTTCAGCGAAATGGGGAAATCTCGCCATTTCGCCAACCTGTAAAATGGCGACATTTCGCCGGCATGCCGACGAAATTTAAAACCATGCACTCTAATGTGATTTTTTTCCCCCAAAAAATGAATAAAAGATGCTACATTGCTAATACAGCATAGAATGAGGGATTATCAGCGAAATTGATGGAACCATATTGCATTTGATCGATATCCAAGGAGCTTTTTGTGTATATTTTTTGAAAAAAAAAAAGGCAATCTTATCTTTTTTGCTTCAAGACTAATATGCCAAGTAGTTACCCTCTCATTCATACAAATACTTATATATCACGAAAAATCAAAAAATATATGATCAATCAATGGTTGATCATAAAAATGATCTAAACATCCAAAAAGCTTGTAGGATTCTAAATATATAAATTTCAATATCTTGTATTAAACTGAAAACTTATAGCAAAAAATAGAATAGTTAGTTTTTACAGGTTTAATTTTCTATATTAAGCATGAAATATATAAGTATACAAATAAATAAATAAAAATGCACACATACATATGATTAATATATTGTATACATATTACATTATATAGTTGCATTAGTTTCCACACGTGTTAGTGATGAATAACGATTGCAATTATTTGGATATGTGTAATGTTTTCTATCATTACTCCTAGAGCATGTCAGCACTTTTGCATGACATTTTTTATGTAAATTGTATTACTATTTCCTATATGGTATGAGTGTTGCAATGATACTCCATTTCTCATTTTTCTAGCTAAACTTCACATCAAAGCATGTTCAGTTTAAGTTAACACAAATTATTTCTATTTTTGTGGAAACATATATTTTTGTAGGTTTAAAAATACATATAATAAATTGTACCATTTACAAAAACTCAGATAAATTATACCATTTAAAAATACTGAGGGAATTTGAAATGATATAAGTATACTATATATGTTTACTCCTTCAAACAATTTAACAAATCTCACTTCTTACAATCTCATGAGACTTTAGTAGCGACATGAGAGCATGGCTTAAAACAATATCTATTTCTATAGCTCTCCTATTTATGGTAGGTTTTTCATTTTATTTTCTTACTAAATATCCCCCTAATCCTTCCTAAATTTATTTTATGACCTTCCTTTTTTAAATTGACATATATGTGCATTATGTTTTTCTACCGAACCTTTGTAGCTTGTTATGTGTTCCAAGGCAAAGAAATTTTCATAAATCCGTATGATGTAAAAGTAAGCTATCTACAGTTTCAACTAGGCAAAGCAGTCATATATGTCACACTTAGGCAGCAATATGGTCAAATTGATTCAGTGACTCCTAGTATCAATAAATGACTAAACAAATGAAACTATTTGATTCCTACACTTCACTAGGAGTCTCATCTAATGGTTATCCAAAAGGCTCAATTTGCGGCTTAGGAGAACTCATTGGTGTTATATCAAAAGGATGGGTCCAAGCTTAGGATGAACACACGGATAGCACAGACATAATAAAAGAGCTAGTTATATCCTCTTGCTCTGATGAGTATTTCGTAAAGAACTAATGTGAGAGCAATAGTTACCTCTCTTGAAGGCGCAAATTGTAATGAACAAAGACGAGGTCATTTAACCTCTCATGCTCCAATCGATTCTTGCACTTTGAATGGATATGCTCAAAGATGCTCCGATTTTTCTCACATCGGATCCCACAACACGTTTGGCTTAAGATCCTGACAGCAAAGCGTTGCAAATCAGGATAATCCGCTGCATATAGGGACCACCATGTAGCTGTGGAAAAGCAACACAAATTAATTACTACCTCTTGTAAGGATACCTTCAAACTTGAAAAATAGAATCAAATGGGATCTCACCTGGAGCCAATGACTCTCGACCCCGTAGTGCCACGGGTCGACTAAAATCCCCTACAGCACCCTCATAGAAAGTTATGTGCCGTGTAATCATATCCTGTGCAGTTAAGCTGGGTTCTAGGGTCTCAATGCAATCAAGTAATCCTTTCTGGATCACTTTGTTAGTGGAGAAATTAGGATTGTAAAATATGGATGGATTAAGATAGTGTGCAGCTGCATGAAGAGGGCTATGAAGGTCCTCTTCCCATATATGATCAATAACCTTAAAGTACGGTAAGTATTCAGATTCTTTATTGTTGAATGCCGCGATAATGTCTTTCTTTGCTTTTTCCATTGCATCGTATATATACCCCATGGAAGGCCTCTCTTCACTATCAGCTAGGTGTAAAACATTAAGTAGCGGTTTTGTGACCTTCAAAATTTGGGTACAAAGTGACCAGAATAGTGGGTCCACAATAATTTCTGTCACCTCAAGCCCAGCCTTTTGCTTAGAGAATGTCGACTGCATCCAAG
>JAUPMG010000001.1:6514770-6526666 GCA_031762675.1 Pachysandra terminalis | reverse complement strand
AATCCTCTTGAGAGAGGTACTGCTCTGGCACTCTGCACAAGGATTCAGTAAATGAGAGAGAATCCTCCTGCAAGCTATAGATTTTTTTAATTCAGAGTGGGAGTTTACCTTTTTGAATTTATTCTCTCATGTCAATAATAATAAAATGTCCACACTATATATTAAATACATAATTTTTTTCATACCTAATAAACACTGACACCATCATATGACTTATCCCAACTACTTGGGGTCGCAAACAAGAATCCTGTTCCTCCATCACAATCTGTCAAAAACCATATCTTCTGTCAAATCATGAGTATGCAAATCCTTTTTAATTGACTTCATTCATGTTCTTTTGAGTTTTCCTCTTCCCCTCTTAGAACCTTCAATAGCTTCTCTCTCACGCCTTGTACCTAATAAACATTGACACTACGTAAAAATTTACAAGTGTCTTTTTCCTCATTCCCTAAATGTAGACCCAATTTGATTATAAGTAGTGAGTCCTTCGCAACTTCATTTCTCTTATTAAATGATGTCACCAAATAAAATATAAAAGTTCAACGTCCTTATATCTTTATCCTCATGTCTTTACATCACTTGCTTGATCTTATTGTTATTATGTACTAAACAAAAAATAAAATAAAAATCTTTTTAAATGGCAAATTAGGCCTATTTATCTCTTTTAAGTCCAATCATGCCCTTTTATCAAATTACTTTAAACTAGGTTCCCAACCAAGGTTGTTAAAACGCCTAGGTGAAGCTAGGGCAATGGACCTGCCCATAGCCTAGGCGACAAATTTTGAAGCAATTCGTTTACACAATTCCTAAGTACTTTACAATAAGTTTAATAACAACATATACGACATTTTCTTGTAAAAATGATCAAAATGACAGGTTTCTCCTAACATAGCCTAATGAGTTGATCAACAAACATATTAAATATGAAGAACTAAAAATAAGATGAATTCCAATTAAAAATCAGGTAAAAAAATTATAGAAACCTAATTTGATGAATTAATTATGTAACAGCCAACAAGATTTTAGTGCTTACAAGTCAAAGGAACATATCAATTAATCACAATGCATCATATTAAAAAGAAACATGAATATAACTAATTAAAAAATAAAAAATCTATTCTCATAATAACAAAAATAACAATAAAGATTAGAATTCGGAAAAGGAAGATAGGAGGTCAAGTTACTTATAAAAAATAAATGTAGGAATAAAATCAATAATAGAATGCAGAGTATGGATATAAAGAGAGAGGAGGTTAGGATGTACTAGTAAAAAAAGGAGTCAATTAATATGGTTGATCATGGAGAGATGGGGAGAAGGCGGGAAGGGGTTTCCTGTAAAAATAAAATATATAAAAAATTGCCAAGAATTGAGAGCAGTAGTGATTGACATTTGGACTATAAAGAGAGATAAAGGGCCTTACCCGGTTTGATGACTACTTACTCCTTACTCTAATCGAATGAAACACTGAGGGCTTGTATATGTATAAACAATAATTAAATTAATTACTATTAATTAAAAATAAATTTTAATTATGTGATTAAGTAATAATTTCTTACTAATAATTTAATACGTACTATTTTATATCATAAGTTATAAGTTTAATAACTAAGATAAAAAATTCAAAACTATATAATTAATTAGGCTAGGTGATCGCCTTTGCCCAAAATCACTCATAGGTGATGCTGGCCTATGTGAGCATAGCCTAGGTCCTCAAAAGAAGCCCAGTAGCCTAGACGGCTAGGCGATAGCCTTTAACAACACTGATCCAAATTATTCATATCATTATCATTACTATTATGGTAGTGGTTGTTGTTGTTACTATGATTATTAACATCATTGTTGTTATCATTATTGTTGTTGTTGCCCTTTTATCAAATTACTTTAATCACGCTTTCATCCCAATTATTGCTCTCACTCCCACTCTATGCTCTACTTACTTAGGATATTAATAGAGCTTATTAGTTACTACAGAAGTCCATCATGGCTTTCTGAAGACTCTCCCATCTAAAAATGGATCCATTAACTCAAACCACATTTAGAATCATTTTCTACAACAGTAGCAACTCCGTTGAAGAATTCAGCATTTTAAACCCATCTTCAGGCCAGGGAATACAATATTTCTTACCGTCTTATCTCCTTTCCAAGAACAACATATAATACTCTTGAGCCAATCTCTTATTTCCATTCTCTCCAGAAATGAGTCTAACTTCCTCCAACCTGGTAACAGACAGGACCATCTCCAAAAGGGAATTATTTCAACTCCATATTCTCAAAGATTTCTTCAGTCCTCAATTATAGATTTTTTTTTCTTTCTTCTTTTCATGAATATCTTAATGATGGGTTTTTAGGCACTGAGGTCCATACAACATATAGGATTTTCTTTTGTTTCAACGGATATTGAATGGATACTATGACTTAATCACCAAACACACAAAAGTTAGCTGGCCTCGAGTTACAGGTTCTTGGACCTGAAAGGCAGGACCACGACTGGCACCCACACAGTCAAGCATAGGTGGAATGGAACATGATCCAGAGTTGGACAAGGAGTCATTTCTTGGACAGCATCCAAACAACACAGCCTCTAGTTTATTGAGAACACCATATATAGGCTTTAATCACAGACCATTAACCAGGGTAATGACCCAATTGAACGGATATTCAATTTTCCCCCTTCTTTCCTTTCTGTTTGCAAAGAAGTGAAACTAAAATCAACAAGATTGTCCAACACCTCTATGACATCCCTGCCATAACAAAGGAGGGAAATTTGTGCATCCCCTTTTTTTGCTCATCCGAGCACCATCTAACATTTTTTCTTCCGCATAGCAGTACAGGATTGCACAAAATTTTAAAGTGACAGTGGTGCTCCAATAAGCAAAAACAGGACACCCAAATTGCACCCCCATAACAGAACATTCCACCCTCCACACCATTGTAAAGTGAAGCTTTCACCCAAAATTTTGTTGACAACTCCATCATCCTCGTAACCTAATCATTTTAGCATGATAACAGCTACCACTACATAATTTTGAATTTCACCTTGTGCTGTGTCAACTGCTGTAACTATTTTTTCTACATTAATTGCAGTCATAATTGTTAGATGTCAACATCGTTTTCCAAACCTTCAAATGAGAACCCAAGAAAATTACCATAGTCCATGACACTGTCAATAACCATTTGCCAATTTCAGAGAAAGCTGTGTTCCCTTTATCACCAAACGCCACCAAAACTTGGTCCAAATCACGATTTAAGTATCGGCCGATACCGTTACGTATCAGCTGATACATATCGGAATTTGAAGTGGCTGATACGATACCGGCCAACGATACCTTAAAAAATAAAGGGTGCTAATATATCGGCCAATATGCCGATATGTATCGACCAATATGTATCAGCCTGTGTCGGCCTTGTATCAGTCATATCAACCGATATATTAAAAAATTTATACAACTTGTTGATACGTCTCAATGTATAGACCGATATGCCGATATGTATCGGCGATTCGTAACGGTCGACGAGCTTTGTTTTGCAGACATCTGTGCATTCTGTCGACAAAATAACAGGATTTTTATTTCGACCAAATCGAAGCAAAATCTCCAAAATTTGGGATTTATCCAATTCTAGGTGAGCTTTTCTTTATATTTTTCATGTAAATGCATGTCTTCTTGTTCATTTCATAAGATCTACATATTTAGGATTATACCAACTTCTTTTTCAACCCATTCTCTGATCATTACTAGTATTGGGAGCTATGGCTAGTAGGTTTAACATTTATTTCACTTATATAAGTATCATGTATACATACATACACACACTCGCGCGCACACGCATATATATATATATATAAATATTGACCTTTTAAGCCTTAGTTTCTTTGTCATAGTACTTTATGTGTAGTGTATAATCATTCTAAGCATCTTAAATACTATTTAAGGTTTGTCTGCATTGATGTTGCATACTGTTTATACTTTATTTTGTTTTAATGTTCAATTTTCATATTTTTTTAATGAAAACAACAATCTACATTTTTTGGATTTTTTAGAGTAAGCCTGGATGCATATCGGTCTGTATCGGTATGGTAGTATCGTATCGGCCGATATGACTCAATTTGATCAGGTTGATACCCGATACAAAAATGATACTTAAATCCTTGATCCAAATCTTCAAGGACTATCAATAGTTGCCTCTCTTTCTCAGATATTGCAAAGGTTTAGATGCAAAGGTACTAACTTAGTCTACCTTGATGCAAAGACCAAATTTCACCTTTCCCCACAGATCAAAACAATCGCCCAAAATATTCACTACTTTGCAACAGTAAATCGAATATAAAATGTCAAGAAGGAAACTAATTGATGTCAGGTCACAACTTTGATATTCATTTCTGTAAAAATAAAAAGACGATTTCCACTCTTTCTTTCTTTCTATGGTCGCCTGAAATATTCTGAATCCACAGATTGACTGCAAAACAAGAAGCCAAAATCATCTACTCACAGAATTCCTCCTTCATATTTGTTAACGTAATATTGTCATTCCTTCAAATACAAAACTTGAAAAGTTAAGATGCCTAAATAAGAGGAACACATCTCGAGTTCCAAAAAAATTCTCTACTCCTGATTTCTACTGCAAAAGGTTGTCTGTCAGAGGCTCACAGCTCAAAAACATTGAACAATCTTTTTCACCTACTAAACAGCCATACTCCCTACTCATGGCTAATCGTCAGTCTTAGTTCTGCCTCACGATTTCTACAGAATCCAACACCCTAGCCACCACAGATTCACAAACAGCAATCCTTCTTTCCTCACCTCAGGAGGTATCAAGAACACTCGAGGGGTATTTCTGTGGCATGACCTTAGACAAGTTCCCAACAATTACGTAAACCAGGAGTTTATCATCCTTCAATAATCAATATTACCTTCTGGAAAATGACTATTCATCCACTCCCAACCAACAGTGTTCTTCTGTTCTCCAACAATTTTCCCAAGACAACAAACTGCCACTTCTTACTCCCTCTGTCTGCATTAGTTCCCCTTTTTAGCAAACCAATAAAACCAACCTCTGATGGAGAAAAACTTGAGAAACCCATTCCTCTTTAATGATTCTTGAAAAAGATCCCATGTTCCATTCTAAATTTACTGGTCAACAGACTTAAGAGTCAACAACAATTGACTTCCTCACCATAAAATTCTCAGCATTGATACTATGAAAATGGTAAAACCACCAAGCATACAGAAGCAGCTAACAGAAAACAGCTTTGCACCCTCAGCGTTTTAGAAAGAAAGAAATCAAACAGTCAAATTTGAGGGATGTACGGAGTCTTACACACAGGAGTACTGCAATTTATGTCTTGGTATAAGACTATAACATTGACTTATAAACGAGTTTCTTCAATTTCTTATCACAAAATATATTTAAGTCTTACTCAAACTAAAGCCACCACATATCCTCAAACAACTTTATTAAGAAGAAGAAGAAAGGGGGAAAAAAATAGAATACTAAGATGAAACTTTTGTAAAATCTGTGAATGCAAACTTTGAAAAAAAAAAAAAAAAACAATTCTTAAAGCATTAAAACACTAACCCCAGCTGACTCTACCTTGCATAGTTCTAATATAGTTACAGAAGGGGGAAAAGGGCCAAGGGTGGACCCCACTTGCTAACAACAGATGTTACCTATTGAACCATTTGATATACATTATTGTGCCGTTCTCTAACAGCTTGAGCTTTTAGAGTAATCGGTGTTTAACATGGTATCAGAGCGGGAGGTCGAGTGTTTGAATCACGGGGGTCTTTGTTTGTGTGTTTATTCTCCTACGGATGTGTTGTTCCCGTGCTGGTGTGTGTTTGCCTCGGTGCCCTGTGTTATCCCATGGATGTCTTGTTCCCGTGCGGAGCCCGCACGTGCGAGAGGGTGTTGAACCATTTGATATACATTATTGTGCCGTTCTCTAACAGCTTGAGCTTTTAGAGTAATCGGTGTTTAACATTACTTAAAAGTAGCAGTAAAAAATAAAGGAATTTCCTAATCATGATCTTTAATTTGCTTTAATCAGGTACGAAACTGATGAGGATTTTGGAATATGAAAGAGGTTGCCAAGCTTTTAATGGTTAGAGAAAAAATAAGAGAGATTCTAGGAGGGAATAACGCCATAGATATAATATTCCACAACTTAATGCCGGGGAAGAGAACAAATTTTCAAAACATGATAAATAAATATGACAATCATAATTTGGTAGGTTCCAGCTGCCTCAAACAAAAACAGCTGTATAAACATGGATTTTTGGACCGGTCCGTACCTGCTGGTATGGACGTAGTACAGACCGGGACCGGGCAGTAGTGGTTCGGTCCCAGACTGCGATACAAAGAAATTCAATAAAAAAATGTACTGGTCCGGACCGGACAGTACCGACCAGTACTGTCGGTTGTACCGGTACAACCAGTCCTAACATATTAAACGAGAAGAACGAGCTTGGAACGCCATTTTCAGCATCCTAAGCTCGTTTCTCTGTTAATACACCGTTTTCAAAATGATTTGACCCTCCTATTTCGACAAGCTCTTCAACCCTATTGCGTCAGTTAGTCAGATCAGCAGGCATACGACACCCCAAAGTTTTGGGGATTTCATATTTAAGGTATCATTGTTTTTGTTTCTGTTTTTCAAACAATGTTTCTAAGATCTATTATCTAACGTGGATTAATGATGCACAATAATTTTTTTTTTGAGTTTTTCAAATTTGGGTTTTGCGGTTTTTCATCAGCCTGATACAGATAGCAGCTGGTAGAGATGATATAAATGGTGTATGCATCTTTATAGCTCATTTTCTCTAATATATTTTTGATTATTGCCATGATAGTTGACATTTTATTAAAGCGCATGCTTTAGGTTGCAATTTTATTAAAATATGCGCACTGGGTACTATGTGATGTTCAATATAGCATTATTTATTTAATTATCTCCTTCAGAAACTAAATCGACAGATCATTAAAATTCATTTTTCTGATGGTTCTGTATTTTTTTAAATTCTTTTGATTCGAAATTAGCTTAGACCAGACCGGTACCTTTGTACTGGACCCGGACCGGCCGGTACCGCCGATACGTACCAGTAACGGCCTGATCCAGTCCGGTCTCCAGTCCCGGTACAAAAAACCATGTGTATAAGAAAGGAAGCATAGCACAACAGTAACAACGATAAAGGAAGCGCCAAAGAGACAGAAAATTTAGAAAAAAAAAAAAAAGAAAGAAAGGAAAACAACAGGGTTACAAACCCTCTGCTCTCTTGTCCCTTCCCACTGCTCCTCATGCTCACGCTTCCTTTTCCACATCTCTTTTGCTTCTTCTTCATCCTTCTTTAATCTTCCTTCCTCTTCCGAAATCTATACAATGACAAGGGTATATTTATCATAGAGCATGAAGCATAAAAAAAGAACAGCTCAATAGAAAAGAAAAAGGAAACAAAAGGAAAAGAAAAGAAGCACATCTGTATAAGCTTCCAGCATACCCTCATTTGCATTTTTCTCCTTCTCCATTCTTGCTGCGTTAGGAGTTCGCGAACCTTCTGTTTTAGTTGTTGCTGAAACTCTTCAGACTGCTCATACTGCTGCTCATATCTTCCCTGTATCATGGAGTACACAAATTAACAGCTCATTTAAAATTTTAGAGAATCATTCCACATTCCTCTTTCAATTAAGAATCCTGAAAACTATTCAATGCCAAAGGTCAAGCAAACTAAGCAAAAAAAAAAAACACTAATATAAGAGAAGATATTAAGTGCCTAAAGTTTTACACTTCGACCTTCTTCCCTTTAGAAGTGGTACTAATTCATGGAAATTTATGAAAAGTTATTTAAAACTACAGAAGTTTAAATAGGTTTAAGGAAATGAGGAAATTATTGAATAAAATTTGAGGCTTGATAAAATAAACATCAACGCATAAAGAACTTGCTCTGTTATAAAATAAATAAACAAAAAAAATAAAAAATCACCAATGATTATAAAGCATATGAATTAATAACAAAGTGTCATTTTGTCATGCACTGTAACAATCAAATGTCCAAGTTACATATTAATATGTAATACCATTTAATTGTTTACTATACAAGTTGAAAACATCACAAGTGCATTTAATTGCTAGGTAATCCTAAATAACATAATATAAATACCTCAAGAAAGAAAAGTACAAATCATGTTTTCTACTTTTCAGTCCCCTTGAAATTACTAGTTCATGTAATGTGCATAAAAAGTTCATTACCAACTGCTAAAATCTCTATTAGAAGAAGGAAAAAAATTTGAGATGCAGAAAAAGTAGTCTAAACCGGAAGTCTGTACTTGATTCATCAATTAAAGGATGAAATATATGCTTTTGGCTGAATGAAACAGAATGACTATTGGAACCAAAAACAAACATAGAGATTAATTGGAAACAGTTTTACTGAGATTCGGAAAGGGGAACTTCACAGTAGCTTCATCTTGACATGAGGAAACAGTTTTACTGAGATTCGGAAAAGGGAACTTCACAGTAGCTTCATCTTGACATGATTTTATGGCTTGCATCCTGCAATACTAGATCGTCACAGTTCAATCAAGGTAAGAAAGAATTCTATGGAATTCAAGTAAACTTTCATTCAAAACTTGTGGAAGTGGAACTAGTTCGTATTTTGAGTAATTTAAAAGAATGTACTTGTCTTCAACTATTGATCCAACGTGCTAACTGGTGGTGGGCCGGTATCAATTCTCAAGCAAGAGAACACATAATATTATTTAGTGGTTCCTCTATGACAGAAGCCTTCAGCTCCATGAAAAATGTGGAAACTATTGCTGGAATATTATGAAGATGACAGGTCAATGGGCTTCATATATGAACAATAACTACCTCAATAACTCCCATGAAAGGATTGACCACATTACATGGAAACTCAATAATTTGGAAAGAAGTAACAGCATCCATGATCCCTATATTAAACTACATGGTCTTTGTGAAGGAAGATTTAAAAAACTAGTTACATACATGATGCAGCAGCAGACCTCTTGAATAGGAAGGAGTCTTAGACAACAGAACTCTCACGAGAAAACGATGCAAATGCTTTCAATCACCAACTATATGCATGATTCAGACATTCAATGAGGACCGTCATCAATACTTCGTTTGGGGCATGTCTTTTTAAATGAAGCAGTAGGAACAACAGGCTCATTGGACTGAACGCTCCACGGAAATTTCTCATTAAGTTGGCTAGGAACACCAACTGTACTAAGAGATTCCAGTTGTGATGGGCTAAAGATGTATAGAATCCCATACTATGCACCAAAAATTCGGGTTGCAATGGAATGCTTCTTTACCTCTCATTACATTTTTTCCAGCCAGCACAGCCAATCACCTTCTCAACACCAGTGAACTACCAAGGAAATTTTGGTATAGGTTGAGCAAAAAATTTTAACGTCCACTTTTTTTTTTCCAACCAGACCACCCATCAAAGATTCATGTCGTGGTTTAATCATATCATAGGAAAGAAAGAAAGGAAAAGAAATCAAAAATAAAATTGTATCAGTATCATAGTATTACTCTCCAAAACACTCCTTTTCCTTTTACAAGTAAGATTTTTAACTCTTTTGTATTTATTGAAAAAAGATTTTACAAATTAAAATAGAAGAGACTCCCATACAAGATCAGCAAAAATGTGTAGAGAACTTTAAGGACCAACTGACATTGATCAGGAGCACTTTGGTGAGCCTTCCTACTTATTTCATTTCTCTCTTCCACACCCCGCTTTAATAGTGATAAGATTAGAGAAACTCCAACAGGATTCCTGTGGACTGGAAAGGGAGACTGTTGAGACCTAAAAGAGGGATTTATATCTTAATCGTTGTTATTGAATTCCCAGTAATTGTCTTATCTTATTAAGGGTAGTTTTGTATATATAAATGCATTTTCATATAAACAAATATTGTGACTAGAGAGAAGAGACAAGCTCTCTCTATAACTTTTTCCTCTCTTTTTTCTTTCTTTTCTTTTCTCTTTTTCTTCTTTTGTCTCTCATTTGTAGCACTAAACAATACCTCGTGACTTCAAGTAATTTTCTGTGTGTTTTAGATAACCATGTGAAGAGTTAAGGGCCGATTTGTGGAGAAATTTTGAAAAGAACAACAGATTTTGGTAAATTTGAAAAACAATTTCAGTTATACATATCTGAAGCAACTTTATACCAACGAATCTTGATTGGAATGGCATTTGCTTATGGTCAATGCTACTTTATATGAAGGGGGCCACTTATTCTGATCTTCTCTCATTGACTGCATTTGTGATATTAGCGGATCCGTGGAAACCTTCTGATTAATTTCTTTAAGACTTGATATGTGTACAACAAGCTCTCAGTGCTTGGTTGTAGAGTGTTTCTGGAAAACAGCCCCTCAATTAATATTTTATTTGGGTGCCTATCGAATGTTTGGTAACTTGTTTGGCCCACCGAATCTTAAGTAATAGCAATCAGCAGTCACATGAAAATTATAATAAAGTTGAATGGAGGTATCAAGAAAGCAAAGACAAGGAAAAGTTCAGGTGCAATCATATCCTGAAAACCAGTCATACAAAAAGGCGTTGAAATTTGTTTGGCTGTCCATCCCAATATGGTGAACCAAGCTCATCTTCATCACAAACGGTGTCATCTATACAGAGTACCTCTTCCCTTCCTTTTGCATACTTAGGTACCCATGCTTCTGCTTTTTCAGCATCTCATAATTCCTAAGATTCCCCATCATAGATTATTACCTCAGGTGCCTCAAATCACAATAACAGATAATGTCCTAATTATTTTCTACATATCCTATTTATTATGGTAGACAAAAAGCGTGCATAACTGACGGTTCACTCTCTTCCGTTGTTAAAAAGATGTTAATGGTCTTCCACATAGTTTTCTATCCTTAATGCCACAGTTCCTAATTTGACTAGATCTTGTTCTTTATTAGTAGCTATAGCATTGCTAAATCCATGAATTGCAACATTACCTTTTTTTGTTTCTCATCGTGCTTTTAAGAACCTACAACCGGGGACGACAGGCTTATACTTCCTTGAGAAAACTTCAGTTGTTTTTGAAGCTTACCAACCCAATAGCCTTATTCTTGCTAGTAGTTCCTGGAATCAACTTATGCTTTGTAATTCTCATTTTGGACATGTTTCTTTCTAGTATTTCAAACTCTTGCTTCCTCATTTATTTCATTCTAGTAGCTTGGATATTCATTATGAGATTTATGCGTTTGCAAAACATTATAAATTTTCTTATCCAATTAGTTCTAATATTTTGATATGCTTTTTTCTCTAGTTCAATCTGATTTTGGGGGCCTTCTCCCATCATTTTATTAATTAGATATCTCTACTTTGTTTCATTTGTGGATGATTACACTTGATGTAAATGAGTACATCTTATCGGGTCTAAAGACAAGGTGCTTGCCATCTTTATGTACTTCCATAAGATGATCATTATTCAGTTTGGTAAATCCATCATTACCAAATCAAAATCTTCATTCTAATAATCGAGGGAGTATATGTTTATTCCAAGCTCCACTGGTGGCTCTGGTTGGTCTTATTTCCTCATAGCTATTGATCGAGCTTTGGGGGAATCGCATAAAAGGGGTGAGAGCATTGAGGTGGGAGGGGATGGGTGTGTAATGAATCCAAAGGTGGCTGAACAGTTCATCATCTCCAACGTTTCTGCTGGTGTCGTGTCCGATGTTGGCCGGGCTCCTATTGTCGAGTGCAACCAGCTAAACTTGCTAGAGCTCCAGGAATGGAGGTTTCCGGTTCTCTGTTCATCAAAAATTCCCATGGTCTGGCTGGAGGTTTGTAAGGAACTGGAACGTGAATTGGATCATGACGCTGAATTTAAGCTCATCCCTCTCTCTCACTCGGAGGCC
>JAUPMG010000001.1:6492269-6514670 GCA_031762675.1 Pachysandra terminalis | reverse complement strand
ACAACATGACTGCACAAAGCATATAGAGGTGAAACATCAATTAATCAAGGAAAATCTACAAGCATGTCAAATTTGTACTCCTTATGTCACTATTGAGCTTCCATTAGCTGGTAAGCTTACAAAGGGAGTCTCCTAAGCTCTGTTATCAGAAATCATAAGAAAGTTGGCTATGATGAACATTGTTGCTCCAACTTGAGGGGGAGTGTTGAGAGAGACGTTTATGTCTGCATAGTTACTATTGTTTCCTAGTAAATGTCGTTTCTTATTAAGGGTACTTTTGTATATACAAATGTATTATCATATAGATAAAAAAATTGAGGCTAGAGAAAAAACAGACTCTCTCTATTCCCTTTTGCTCTCTTTCTTCTTTTTCTTCTACATCTCTCATTTATGACACTTAACCTATCTTCTCCATTACTCGGTAAGCTAACAAAGGGAGTCTCCTAAGATTTGTGGAGTAGTCTTTGGTGTTGTATCATTAAATCCAAGTTCAGTAGTGGGAATAAAGAATGGCAAAATCATCTGGTTGTTGGGAGCTATAAAGATGGGTGTTGAAATCCATCTCAAATAATTCTTATGAGTTCTCTAAAGGTGTCAAGCGACAAAAGGAAAGGAGAGATATGGTCAGCTTTTTGGAAAAATACTTGGAGCAAGAAGCTACTCTTTGTATACACTATACCACTCACTGATTACTCTTGGTGGTTGATAATAATACTTGGATTAGTATCTTACTCATGATTTAAGAAGGGATGGGGATCATTAGATTGGAGTCCTTTCAGGCAGTTGTGGACAGACTAGCAGATAACCTCTTTACCTTCATTGTTGGGATAACTTCTATCTACTCAATTTCCAGATGATAGCTATGACAAAATCAGGTTGATTTCGACAATGATAGGGTTCTTGTTGTCCCTTTTATTTCATAGAACTTTAAGGAGTAAAATGGTGGAACTTGATTTATTTGAAGATGTTTGGAGCTGACAAAAGTTGCTTACTTCATGTGGACAGCATCATTGCACAAGATTTTAACAATAAATTATTTTATTTTATAAGGGTTGACACTTCTTAATCATGGTATGACAAGATTTTTCTCATTCATTCCTTCTTCACTTATCTAGATTTGCTTCTGGATCAGTTTTGAAGTTTCATGGAAACCTAACTAAATCTTCTTTCAACTTTGGTCAATTCGGGTCAGATATTTGTAAACAAATTCTTTTGAGGGAATGAGAGGCGGCGGTCTCACATTGTGTATTTTCAAATTGGGTACAAAATTCGTGTAAAAAACGCGAATTTCAAGGTTTCAACTTGCTTTCCTAAGAAAATGCATTATATAAGATGAGCCTTTCTATAAAAGAATGTGACTATAATTCCAATAAAATCTCTATTAAAGCCTGTTGCTACCTTTTCTTCCCTTTTTTCTAGCATTAAACTCTCTTCTTCTTCCATTTCTTAAGATACACAAAAGCACTGCCCTTATCCCTCATGCATTAAAGCTTCCTCACACTCTAGAATTGAATTACGCATGAAAAGGAAGTAAATAAAATCATGTTTTTTTCTTTTTGGTAGAAACTACTATATTTCTATTATTATATTTCATTTCAAAGACAATATTTTTATAATCTAGTTATATTACAATTGTACCCTTAACACCTGGAATCCATAATTAGTAAAATATAATTCACAATTCACATATGCATCCATATAGCCACACTTGAGACACTTTGAACCATAGGGTACATAGATTTTGATGCTTTCACTCTCTGCTTAGGGTCAGCTATTGGAGGTTCAAATTTTTATGGAATTGGAATTCTTTCATGAAATGTTGGAAGTATTTCAAAGCAAAGGAATAGGGGGAGTTTTGATAAGAGAGATGGAAAGGAAAGCGAATAATCTCAAGTGATTAGACTGTTATGCCCTTGATTGTCCTCTCTTAGAAACTTTCAGGGATCAATTTGATGCTTTCACTGAGAATATAAGCATATTTTCCTTTCCATTGTAATTAGTTTCCACTAGCAGCCTTTTTGTATCATTAGCCTTCTAGTGTAATCTTCATGTACAAGGTCCTGCCCGTTTTAGATTTTATACAGATCAACATATTACCTATCAATAAAGATCTCAAGCAAAGTAATTAAAAAAGTAATGTCTCTGTACCATTATTTCAACCCCTAGAAAAAAGATGAATAGAGAGGAAATTTTCGAAATGTAAAAGCAGATGAATTGTCTTTCAACACACAATACTTGCAAGAAAACTCTACACCCATTGAGAGGAGGCCTTTTTTGAGTTTCTCCAATTTTTTGACTATAAAGACCAAGACGTGAGAAAGATAGCATACAATGTGGATAATGAAATGCATTCATTGAGATTGGATGATCGCATCTAACCAAGTTTCATCTAAGTGAAAGAACATGAAAGGCAATAACGGGTGTTCATAATCAACACAATTTCGAAAGCTTTAGACAAATGACCTCTATTCCAAGAAGCTAGACCTTCTCTTGAACTTCTTAATAATCCTTTCCCAATTTGACTTCAAATGAAAACGAAACGAAGGAGAAAATTTTGGCATATGAATCTATTAAAATTTGGCAGTTTATAAAAATTCTTGAAACTTAAGGGAATATATGGAAATTTAAGGAAATCTATAGAAATCGGATGCCAGAATCTCATGTCTTTCCCCCAATATTAAATTTCTTTTTCATTTCTAATACGAAGGAAAGAAAACCCATGCATGAAATGGGACAAAGCATAATTATTCAGTTTCACTAGAAAATAGAACAATGAAAACTTTGTGGATTTGAGTGAAAACTAAGAAAACCATACCTTCAAAGGTTCAAAAAAACATGTGTATCTATGTTTTTTTTTTGTCTAATCAACGGATCTATATCGCATAAATGGTTTACGAAACTTTTAGCATAAAAAAAATAAAGAAAAATAATATTGATAGTAGTTCAAGTCTTAAAGTTTTTACTATCATGGTGGAAAATTAGAACTAATGGTTCAAACTGTTGATCAAATTACAGATTAAAAGTTAATCAACAATTTAAATCTTGAACCTAATCTGATTTACAAATATAAGGTCCATGTAAACATTCAAAATCATACATTGACAATTAAGATCAACTAACTAGGATAATTTCCATAAAACAAGCCAATAACAGCTGTTAGAATTATTGAACAGTTAAAATATTAATATATTCTGATTTATTTTTAAGTTTATATAAACTTACATTAACAATTAGGATTGCCTAACTAAGATAGATTTGCATAAAACAAGCCAATGTCAACTATTTAAAATTATTGATCAATGGTTCAAATCTTAAACTTAATTTAATGTTATCCATATAAATATTTAAAGTTATATACTGATGGTTAAAATCATGTATATGGGCTTAACTTGCATGGAACAGGATTAATATATATATGAGAGGGTAACAATAATTGTATTTTCTATGTTATGGGTGCTTGTATTGGCATCTTTTGAACTGCATTCATAGCTTTTGCAGCCTGTCTCTATATTCAAACAAATTTTGTTTGTGGTTTCCATGCACATCCAAGCGTACCCGTTTGTTTGCCTGTATTAACGTGTGGGTGGTTGAAATGGTCTACAATGTATACGATTCATCATTTGTTAGCTTAGCTTTGTATTTAAATAAGTATTATGTTTTATGTGTTTCCCAAGTCTTCATTAATTTTTTTTATCACTCAAGTCTCCATTAATATTTCTATCATTTCCATGCATTTCAAAATCTCCCTATGTTTAAAGGCCTAAAATCACTTCGAAACAAAATTTTGAATGATGCTTATAAGTAAGCTACCAACTTCACATCCCAAGTTTCCTGCAAAATAACTGATGTTGAGCACCTCCCTGCCACTTACTTTTTCGCTCTGAAAAAACAAATTCAAGACCTCAGCTAGAATGTGGAAAGCCTTATACAAGATGTGCATGTAATATATATGGGAAGAGAGGAGTTTTTGTAGATGAGTTTTTGCTTCACCATACTTTCTGTAACCTTTTGTATCTTTTCTTGTTGTGTTGTATTTCTTCAGATATGAGATGTGTAATGCTCTCATAGGTATTTCCCTTTGAGAATCCTATGATATTTGTACTTCCCCATATTTTTCGATAAAATATTCTCATTATTCATCACCAAAAAAAAAAAAAAGATGAGCATGTTATCGGTAAATTGTAGTACATAAATCACCATCTATGCGTGCATCATGTCGTGTTGAAACGAGTTCTCCAAAGGTCCAGATATTACCATAAGGGGCATGTTTCATTGCAATTGTTATAGCTTATCTCGCATCCTTTAATCATTTCTTTTAAATCCTTTCACAGTAACTCACTGAACTCAGTAAGCAGGTAACTTGCACGTAAAATTCCATTTACTTTTACCTACATGGCAGGCGTCTAGCTAAAAAGGGCCTTATTTTACCATTAAGGAATAGGAGTAATAGATACTCAATCAACAAAAGATCGGTATTCACCAATCACCAGAGAAATATTTCTAAATCCACGTTCAAAAGTAAAGTGTTTCAATTTGTAACCAGCTGTTATGCTACCAGCAGACCTAGATGAAGACAAACATTTATAGGTGAACTTGCAAAAAAAAATATACTATTTGATGCAAATGCAGTTTTACATTACCTCATCAACCAACGACTTTAATTTAGAAGCATTGTCCTTCTTCAGCTGCTTCTTTCTCTTTGATCTGAGTTCATCTGCAATTTATTGCATAAAGATGAATACTTTCACACTTAACTGTTACAGAAAAAAATGTACCACTTGGAATTGCAATTTTTTTGATAAGTGATAAAAATGTATTTATAAAAAAGGATAAAGAAATGTACGCACAAAAAATACAAAGATTAGGGTTTCATGCTTTTCCATGATCAATGGTGAATCCAGTCACAACACTCTTTGCCAGTGACATTAGCATGAGTGGTAACTACTCAAATCTGGCCTACACAAATCTGCCACATATGAAGTATTGCTGCTGACAATAGTGTCAGTTAAACCTGCATGTGCACGTGTGTCTGTACGTGTATGTTTGTGTGTGAGAAGAAAAGAAAGAGAGAAGACAGATTAGAAACTATTGGAGAGAACAGTTTGGACTGTGGATACCATAGTTGTAAAGGATGAACACTACATTTTCAAGAAAGCTAGGGGTGAAATGGTCATTGGAAAGAGAACAATCTAAACTTTGGTTATCATAGTTTTAAAGGATGAACACTACATTTTCAAGAAAGCAGTGTGAATGTTGTAGCACTCACCTTTGGCTGCATTAACTTGACTGAGAAGATATTCTCTTTCTTGGGGTTCAAGTAATAGTTGTTGGGCTTTTGCCAATGCTGCTCACAAATCAAAAAGTCAATTTTAGTAAAATTATGAAAAGATGTACAATTCAATCTATACATTCGCTACAAAATTGGTGGGATTAAGATGAACCTTTTTTTACCAGTTGAGCAGTGAGTAAACAAACCCACAAAATCAACATACATCACACTTCAATAGCCAGAATTCACTTAGCAAGAAAAATATCAAGGGTATAATAGGTGATAACATGGTACATGCAAGCACTAAGAAGGAAGATATAATTTCACATAAAATAAAGATATAATTTTACAAAAAGGTGAAGCATAAGGGTGAATATATCATCTTAAAAGATTTTGCTCAGTCATTATTTCTTGGGTGTCCTACTTGTTCACTCTCAAAGATTCCTTGATCAGCCAACAGGTTTCTCGATAGCCTAGAGCATTTGTGATGATCCTTATATCTGTTAGTTTTTTTTCTTTTAGACAGCCAGTTTCGGCAGTACCTTGTTATTTCCCTGTACATGCTTTTCGTAATAACATGATATTTGTTTTCATAGAAAACAATATTGGGCATCCAACCAATAGTGTGTACAGCACCTAACCACTCGATGTAAAAGGAATTTAATTGCAGATTGCACCATCTAGCATATACCACTTGTCAACCTTCATTCAGCATTTGATTTAGAGCAACTAGGCAAGTAGATTAACTATGTAAGTTGAACAATCACAAATCCCTATCCTAAGACTAGTGCTGTGACAACCGAAACATGAAGCCATTGAGGATATAAATTTCATATAAGCTCTGCTGTTAAAATCCTATAATTCATTGTGTGAATGAAGTTTTTAAATGTCACTATTGCTAGATATATCACCATTGAGGGAAAGGGGAAATATCACTCGATAAATCGACAAGAATATCGATATTGCCAAAAAAAAACCTTCGGAAAAAAGAGAAAATTTCTAATGAAGCTTTTTGAGATGCATATTAGACATACTTACACCTAAATAACTTAAAACATTAATGATATTAACCAAGTAATGCATGTATAGGTAAGTAAGGGAGTCGTTGTCTATATAATCAGTCAATAAAATACTCAAGTCAACATAAGTAGAAAGTTTCATATTTAGAAAATAATAATACATCCAATAGAAGATTTTCAACCAAAATACATGATAATATACATTCAAAACGTGGCCCAATACGACATGGAGTTCCTCATGGACTCAAATTCTTTAAGATTTTACTATATATTATGCTAGTATTTACTTGGCAAAAAGGTAGACTCATTCAGTAACATTTTAATGATATACTAGTTTATATATCAAATATCTAAACTATTAAAGTCTGTTTTTTATTAAAAAAAATGATATACATATTTAATTAATTTTCATAAAACAATTAAATGAATAATTTTAAATCAAACTAACTTTTTTTGGACAATGCATAAAGCGGGCTTCATAAAGGCATATAATTATTAGAATGTGAGAGGATCAAACATTACACATTTAGGTGAAAAACCTACAAATTTTATTTCCTCAAACTTTTATGGGTTTCAATATCTAAAATCTACAAATTCATAATAAAATACAAAATGAACCAAAGAACACACACATACGCACGCACACACACATAAAAAGAGTTGAAACATACCTTCAATTGCGTTTTGCAGTTTTTGAAGAAAAACATGTCATATTTCAGCAAATCTATGTCAAAAACAACCTTGGAGTTGAAAAATAAAAATTACAAAAAAAAAAAAAAAAAAAAAAACTTTAAAAATTAAATTTCAGGTGTTTTGAAGAAGATTTGAGGGTTTTAAGCATTTTTGGTGGATTGAATTAGGGGGAACTGTCCCTATTTGACCTATGCGCACATTAGTGATAGGAAAATATCGCTCAATATCATGATATATTGTCAATATCATAATATATCGTTCGATATCGTGATGGATCCCCCACTAAAGTTTCAAATAAAAGCTGGATTTATATCACCCCCCAAGGAAAGGGTATATATTGCTCGATATATCGAGGGATCTATCAATATCTAAAACCATAAGTGAATCTTACAATTCGAGTCAATTTGAACCTAGATCGATTCAAATCAGTGAAAATAGATTTATGTTTGAATAGTACAATTCATACATTGAATCTTATGATTTATGATTTAATCGTATGATTTATATGATTCAAACGATTTGAATGTGCAACACACAAAAAATGCCAATTTATTTTCAATGAAGAACTTCCCTTTTCTGTTTAATCCTTCATGTAGAATAGAGCAGTGTTCTAAATGTCGGCGGTATGTCACAAAATGTTGACGACATGTCGCCAATTTGAGGGTGAGTGAAGAGAGATTATAGGGAAATCGATAAATATCAATTTTCCCCCACCTCACCGACATTTCAGCAACATATCATGGAAAAGAGGAGAAATTATCCCCAAATGCTTGAATTTAAGGCTGAAATTTTTTTATGACAAAAATAAGTGATAAGTAATTTAAAATATATCAAAACAAAATAAAAATATGAATACATAATAAAGATGATCCCCTAAAGAGGAAAGATTGCATGCATGTCATCAAGCGTCCACTGTCAATGTATAGCATAATGTCATAACAGAATGCAAGTTAACCTAAAAGTTTAAGAATAGTCAAGATAAAGTTATAATTCATAATGTAAAGTATATCAAATCGATAAGGAATGCTGACGTATGACTTTTTGATTAAGTTGCATTCTGTTATGAAATTATAATATGTTATGTTTTTTTTTTTGATCAATATATAATATTTTATGTTGACAATTGACACTTCACAGCATGCATAAAAACTTCTCTTATCAGATAATCTTTATTATTATTATTATTACTATTACGATTATATATAACATATTCTAATATACTTTAATATATTTATCACATATTTAGGTATTAAAAAAGTTTCAAGCTTAAATTCAAGTATTTGGGAGAACTTTCCCCATTCCGGCGATATTTCGCCAAAATGTCGCTATCCATTCCTAGCGGCATGGTTGGTGACATCCAACATTAAAAACCTTGGAATATAGTACTCTAAAATGACTACATATACATATACATAAAGAATTATAATTTACTTATTCCCTGTTTAATGTTCAATTTGGGAACACATTCTACTACTTGGAATGAGTTCTTATAGTCATAGATAAACAATCGTTTGGTTAGCAACAGGAGAATGAGTTCTCCCGAAATGAGAATGAGAAAAAGATCACCATCAAAAAATCACTGCCAATCTCGATTTTAGATTTTAGGAATGAGTTTTTGTTTTTCCCAGTGGCAAACTTGTAAATAAGAATTTTTTTCTTTTGCAGCTGCAAACTTATAATATGACAATCTATGTTATGCAATGGCAAACTTATAAATATAACAGTCTCTTTTATGTGGTGGCAAACTTGTAAATATGAAAATCTCTTTTATGCGGTGGCAAACTTGTAAATATGTCAAATTTGACCAAAACTCATTTTATGTATTGGTCAACCAATCATTCATTTTAAGCTTCAACTCATTCTCCTACATGATAACCAAACACAATTAAAAAAATCTTCAAAATCAATTCCCCAAAAAGATTCAAGGAACTGGTTCCAAGAATGAGTTCTTGATCCAGAATGAATGCCAAATACGGCTTATTTTAACAAAAAAAGAAAAAAACCTCCTTTTCTTAGACATATCCCAAAATCTAAACCCCAAACCTTACTTTTACTAAAATTACTATGAATCTTACAATCTATTATTCAACATTACGATTCGATTCTAAATGGCCCCTAACAATTTTCAATTTGATTCACAATTTGACATCCTTAGAAATAAGTAATTGGTGAATTAAGGATTATAAACCTAATCACACAACTAAAGAGTCATAATCAATCGTGGGAGGTGCATTCTTTTCTTTGACTAATGCATTGCCTCTAATAGTAACAAAAAACAAGTCAACCAAATTATATTGATGTTTTAAGAAGTTGGTTCTATCAACTGCTTTATCTAAAATGTCAATCAGATAATTTAGATTATCTTTCCTAATCTAATATGTTCGACAAAGAACTGCTAACAGATTTGCAGATAATAATCTGCGCAAGGTCCATTCATGTGGTAAAAGTAAAAAAGAGAACAAGAAAAAAGAAAACATAATATTCAATCACAAATTCCCATCTGATACAATAGAAAGCTTAGAGCTACATACCTCCAAATGCCTCCTTTGCTTGTGGATGCTTGCATTTATCAGGGTGAACCAGCAAAGATATCTAGGGAATTTGACCAGTAAAATGAAAAGCCAATGAATGACCAGCAAATAATCAAAAATAAACATACAGCAGTCCGTCAACAACAATTTTTAGAACTTACTTTACGATATTGCCTTTTCACGTCGTCTGGTGATGAATCAAATGGTAGGTTAAGAAACTCAAATGCATTTAATTTGAAGCAAGAAAGAATCCTGCAGTTGAAAGTGATAGAACCTTAGTAGAAAATTTGGAAAGAAGATAGATTGAAGATAATCAAAAGTCAAATATTACATGCATTGTGGAGATTAACATGTCTAAATACCAATGAACAAAAATTTTGTTTCTCCATTCTAACATTGCTTAGTTTATTTTTTCCCTTCCTTTTTGCTCTATATGGGACACAGTCCATGGAACCAGGGATAAAGCAGATGGGGCAAGCCCACAGAACAGCCAAGGCTTTAAATCTCGTTTCCTTTGGTAATTTGGTCACTTAGTCAAGGAAATGTTAGGAAAAAAATTTAGGAAATTTTTCTTTTTGGCAGTTTTTCTCACTAATAAAGGGAAAGATTGGAGTGTGATTGTCTCATCCAGCTCAACCCCCCCTTCCTGAAGGGAGTATTTAAATTTAAGCTTGATGGCCGCTGTATTGGTAGTCCGGAAAGATCAGGTATAGGTGAGATTCTAGAAATGAAAAAGGGTAGGAACACTAACTGGTTTTCATGCCCAATAGTTGATCGTTTTTCCATTGAAGCTGAAGTTGAAGCTGTAGCGTGTGGTCTGAAGGAAGTAAAAAGACTGGGGCTTCAAGACCTAGTTGTCGAAGCTCACTCACTTATTGTCATCAATTGGTTAAAAAATGATTGTACCGAATCTTGGAAGTTCTTTCAAAGAGACTGAAGATGACCATATCAATTGCTTTGGGTTTAAATGCATCCTTTTCATGGACTCCAAGATTGGCTAACTAAATGGCTGATATCTTAGCAAAAGAAGATGCTTTGAGGAACTCATAGATTAGGGTAGGAGTTGATTTTTTTTTTTTTTGGGTGGGTGGGTGGAAGAGATCAGGCAATAATGTTCGTGGTTGCTGACTGTTTATTTTCTCCATCCTTTTTATGTTCTCCTGTTTTCTGTTTCTTTTTGAATTGCTGTATTGAGCAGATTCAGTTCTTATAGTACTGCTATGTTTCTTTCTTTGTTTGTAGATGACATGCTCTGGGACTATCTTAATCCAGACATGTACAACTTATTTCTTCATATAAAATACTGTTACTTATCAAAAAAAAAAAAGAAAGAAAAGAATGATTGGGGGAAAACAGAAAAAGATGGAACTATTTATTAAAACTTTAGGAACTATTAAGAGAGAAATAATTAGTAACTCCATATATAATAAAGATCAATTAATCATAGTAAGTAAGGCAAATTTGAGGAGCCAAGATACGTGCTATCATCATAAAATGGAATAATGAAATGTAAAATACCATCTAAAAATCGTCAAGAGCATCCCACCGTCATGCAAAACAACATAAAAACAACAAATAAAAGATCCATATATCGTCCAAAATGTCCCAACACGAGGTCACAACCACATAGAGTTTCAGGCTGGCTTGCAGTTTTTTTTTTTTTATAACCTGGGTGTCCGGGCCAGCTTGCGCGCACCACGACTAATCCCTGGGGCCCTAATTCCTGAACCAAAATAGTTGGCATGTCCTTATGCATATATACAATAGCTTATCCATTTGTATGCATCTATTATAAGTATTTCTAAAAAATAATTTTTTTTAATTATTTATGAAAACAAATTAAATAAATATTTTCATTACAAATTTACACCTACCTCTAGCTCTGGTCTACCACGTATATTTTAAACAGATAATTTATCGAGTTTTAAGGGTATAAAATTGGGGGAAAAAGTTTTCCTAATTTTGTGGCTTTTCCCCCCTTTACATTTGAGATTTCTTTGTTGAATTCATGTAGATGCAACAAATAGATGAATATACATTATTTCATATGCATTTAAACCAAATGTATGCAAAAATAAAATAAAATAAAATAAAATAATTAAACAAAAAAAATGATCTTGAGATAGTACGAAAGCTTTTAGCTCTTCAAAACACTTGTGAAGATTAAATTTTTTTATTCTCTACAAAATAGCCATATTATAATCAATATAATAAGCTAGAGACAAAAGAGGGTGATAAATCTATCTATAAACTTTCAAGACTTATTTATAAGATGACAAAAGATCTAGACCAAGTTAAATGCATTAAGAGTGAGGATTTGATAGTCTTAGTAAAGGATGAGGAGATTGCAAAAAGGAGGAGAGAAAATTTTCAAATATTATTAAATGGTGAAGTTATCGAGTACACCAATATGTTCATAGGATTAGGGTTCCTAAAGTGAAGGGAGCTTTAGCCAAGATGAAATAGGAAAAGCACCAGGACCAGATGATATTCCAATTAAAGTGTGGTAATGCATGGGATCAGTGTATTGTAGTTGACTAAATTATTTGACAGAACTTTGAGGACTAGGAAATGTCAAATGTTTGGAGGATAAGCATGGTGATACCTATGTATAAGAATAAATGAGACGTCCAAAATTGAACCAATTATCATGGAATTATGCTTGTGAATCATACTATGAAACCATGGGAAAAAGTGACGGAGCAAACCTGAGTGCCAAAAAATCAGCTCGGTTTTATGTTAGGGAGATCTACTATTAAGGCTACTTCTTTACTTAGGCAATTAGTGGAGAAGTTTAAAGAGAAGAGAGACCTTCACATTAGGGATGGCAATGGACCAGTCATGGATGGACTCAGGTCGGGCTTGCATGCTAGTATAACAACTTTTTATGTGTGCCGAAGCCAGGTCCGGTTCAAGTATCTAATATATGGCAGAAAATAATTACATGTATTTTTTAATAAAAAAACAGAAAAAAAAATTATGAATGTAAATTCACACATTCAAAAGTAAAAAACCATGAAAAGTTTGTTATTATAGGGGAGGGACAGGCTTGCACTTGCCTTGCCCAAGCCCGGCCCTAAACTTGACCGGGTCGGGCCAGGCTTGACAAGTATAAAGCCAAGGACCTATATCTCTTGCCCAAGCCCGCCCAAATATCGGGCTAGGCTAACCACACCAAGCAGACTACCTAGCTCACTGCCACCCCTACTTCACATGGTTTTTGTTGATCTCGAAAAAGCATATGATAAAGTATCTAGAGAGTTAATCTAGTGGATTTTGGGCAAAAAGAAAGTATCCATCAATTACATTGAGCTCATCAAAAACATGTATAAGGGAGCGCTAATTAGCGTGAGCACGGCGGGCAGTGAAACAAATGAGATTCCAGTAACGATAAGTTCACATCAACGGTCAGCTATAAGTCGCTATCTTTTTCCTTTAATTATAGGTGAACTAAAAGCTCATATTCAAAGTGTACACTATTTGCAGATGATGTGGTTTTGATGGAACAAAATAGAGAGCAAGAATGTAAAACTCATAAATGGGTAATAGAAAAACTAGAATTATGAAGGGATACCTTCAAATCAAAAGAATTTAAAGTAAGTAGAGCTAAGATTGAGTATAACAAATGTAACTTTAGTATAAAAGATAGTTAAAGTGAAGCATTGGTAAGACTTGAGGATCAAGCGATTCCTAAAAGCAATCAATTCCATTATCTTAGGTCAATTATACATAAAAAAGGAAAATTGATGAGGATGTTACAAATAGAATTAGAGATAAATGACTTAAATGGAGTGGCGCTTTTAGAGTTATGTGGTCGATGTGTTTCACTCAAGCTGAAAGAAACTTTTCTAAGCCAAACTGCTTCACAAGACAGCTATTAGGCCAAATATGCTACATGAATCAAAATGTTGAGTAATAAAGAAGGAACATATGAATAGGATGAGCATTGTTGAGATTGATGTTTTGGAAGACTAGGAAAAATAAGGTAAGATCCGAGAATGTAAAAGTGTTGCCCAAATAGGAGATAAGATAAGGGAAAGTAGGCTAATGTGGTTTGAGCATATATATATATATATAAGGTCCTAAGGAGGCGGTTGTGAGGTGTGACACACTGCAAGATCTAAGAGAGCGAGAGGAAGACCAAAAAAAACCTAAATGGAGTCGGTCCGAAAGGATTTAGTTACATATAAATGGACCAAAAATATGATTTTTGATAGGTTAGCACAGAGGAATGGGAATTGAATTGCGAATCCCAATTAGTTGTTGTTATTGTTGCTGGAATCATTAGATTTGTCTTAGAAACCTAAATCTAACAAAAATTGCACAAAAAATTGGCCAATGGAATATGTTAGTTTTAAGAAAAAAATTCCCAAAAGTTCAAGGAAGTTAATTTTTTTCCCAAAGCATTATACTACAATGGTCTAAATTTTTCCCTTAAATGAAAAAACAAAATGTTATTCCATTGGAAATTTTTCAAAAACTATATTTTGGTGAACTCCTTTCAAGGCAACAAAAAAATGAAATTTTCACCAACACTTAAAACACTAGAAACAAATATGGTTATTAAAACTCAAAAGAAACAACTCATATCTATGGGACTAGATCCTATGATCCCCTGCAGGAATTTGGTTTCACACCATCCCGCCATCATATGTGCTGGTTAGTTAGTTTACTATAGTTAGATTAAGTTTATGCATCTTAAAATTAAACTTCATTACTTCTAATCCCCACCACCACCCCACCTCAAAAAAAAAAAAAAAAAACAAATAACAACAACAACTTTGCTATCAAATTCTTTTTTTAACACAAGTGTATTATGTTAAGAACCTAACCATTGCTCCTAAAGCCCCAGGACTTATGGAAACCCATTCGGTTAAATACTTAACCATTAGAATAGTAACATACCACCACGCTTCCGAAGCCGACATCCATGGAGGCCCACTCTATCAACACTGACCCGATGGTAGCCCTTTCTCTTTGGTGGCTCCACCCACCTATCAGTATTCAATGACTTAGCACCATGCCTATACATAATACCAAGGCATTTTAATCCAGCCTATACTTGCTTCTTCCGTGACTCGAACCCGTGACGTGGTGTTGGCTCTGATACCAATTGTTAAGAACCTAACCATTGCTCCAAAAGCCCCGGGGCTTATGGAAACTCATTCGGTTATATACTTAACCATTAGGATCGTAACATATTACCAAGGAAACATAGTCATACCTGTGTACCTTCTTTATCAGTTTTATTAAATAAAAAGAAGATAAAAAACTATCAATCAACTAATATGTAAAAGTCACACAATTTATAGCAATTCCCATTACATTCAACAAATTACAATACATCATGTATTCCACCGATCAAATACTGACATGAGCTTTTATCTTCCATATGAATTACAACCAAAACATGAGAAATGAACTGCCCCGTAAACCCTAACAGATATAAATCAAAACAGTTGGTGAAACAAATTAACAGAAAGCAAGGAGAGAGCATAATAGAAGTGAATAAAAACCTAGATTCAGATATGAGAGAGAGAAAGGGAAAGAGAGAAAGAAACCTGGCCACTTCGCTGTCCCTCTCAACTTCGCTGACTTCAGCGAAGAAGTTCTTGAGCAGCAAATCTTCATCCACCTCGCCCATCTGCGTGATTTATGCCCCCTTTGTTTTGGTGTTTCTCGATTTGTAGTCCTATGGAGGGTAATAGAGAATCAGGTGTTCTCGTTTCCCCAGTTCAGAGAAACCAATTAGAATGACGAACCCGAGCTCATTGTCCCTTCTTCTACGTGAGTTCGGATAATTGGATCCCCATCCCGTTCCCGTGTTAGAGAGTAATGGGTAAATCTAAGCTCCAAAACAAAAGAACCCATTACGGGTCGTGGACATAGATCATAACACGTGTCTTGCTTTTGAAAGGGTCAGATGACCACCGTATGATAGATCTATTGAAGAGATCAGACCAACCCAAACCCAATCCAATCCAAACCAACCCAAACCCGACCCATTAAAAATAACCGACATCCTAGCCCGTTCTTTTTAATCCATTTAATTCTTTTTTTTTATTTTACTTGAAAAAACAAATAATTATAGTATTTTATACAATAATTAATGAATTATATATTAATTGCAAAATATATGACAACTATATATGTGTGTGAATGTGTGTAATTATTCAATATTATATACATTAATTGTAATATAAATAATTGTTATCTTTACTATTATTAAAAGCAAATATACCTTTTAAGAATATTTCAGTATAAAATTCGTTTTTTTTAAATGTTTGTCCAAATAAATACTTTAGACGTTTTTTTTTCTTTTTTATCTAAAAGAGAGGATAGAGTCTAAGCATGATTTGAACTGCATCCAAGGTCAAGTTGATCCAATGAAAAAAAAGCCTAACATATGGTTGCTTCTTGACTGATATGGCCAAAGCTGATCTCTATGATCGTTTCCTTGCATCTTCAAGATCGTTTTGGTATCAAAACTTCCCTTAACGGTGGTGATTTTGCAACGATGGTCTCCATTACTTCCGTTGAACTGAATTATCTTGTTTTTCGGTATTTTCAAGAATCAGGTCATTTTATATATCTCAATGGTTCAGTAGTCCTGACCTTCTACTTCCATTCTATCATTTGTAACTTTTGCATTACGGAGGGGGATTGATGTCTCTGTTGACTGTTCTAGGGTTTCTTTGCGGTTTGTTTTTAATTGCTTGAGGTGAAAACGGAGCTAGGGTTTGATTGGAGAGCGGAATTTTGATTTCTGGAAAAAATTTAGTTTTTCCCTGTTTGGGAGATTAGTAGTAGGAGCATTCAACTTTGTGCATTCATACGTTTTCATCTTTTATGTTCTTTCTTGTTTGAAGTTTTGGAAATTTGGAGAATTAGGCGTCGTATTTATGCGGCTTTAATCTTTAGAATCATCAAAATGTAAAAAATAAAAAAATTGAATCTAAAATTTTGATTGGTTAAAAATATTATTAAAAATTTTAAAATAGGAAAATATACAATAAAAGAAGAAACGTGATTTTCTACTGGATTCTAAGATATCCTAGAAAGAAGGAAACATGTATTGGAATTTGATTGGTGAAAAGCTAGCGTGGAATAAGTGAAGATTTCATTGAAGATTTCTATTGAAACTTGGAAATTACAGATTTTTATTGGATTCTAAGATATCCTAGCAAGAATAAAACATGGATTATGATTTGATTGATTAAAAGCTAGCATGGAATAAGCACAGATTTCATTAATAATTTCTGTTTTAATTTTAAAAATAAAAAATAAAAATTTAAAATTTTGATTGGTTAAAAAATATTATTTTATTTTAAAAAATCCGAAATAGGAGAATCAAGCATTGAGGGAGGGAAGTCTTGAGAGGCCTCTTCCCTTAAAATAGTTTTCGTGTGTATATATATATATATATATATATATATATGTACATATAATCGGATAGATTAATTGCAGTGCATCAGGTTCGGATCAATCAAAAACAAGTTAGAACGATGTATGGTCAACCTAAAACCCACACATTTAAACTCATTTTTAGTTATACTTTTTGAAAATATCTTAAAGTCAGTAATGCTTTTTAAAACTTAATAAAATTGATTGTACTTTTTCAAAAGGTTTTAAAACGAGTGGTCGTACACTGTAGCGCGACCTCTCATTCCCAAAATACCCCTCTAAGGTTCTTCTCCTTTTTCCAGATTTTCCATCGAGTGGTGCATCCTTGCACCTCCAAGTGTGCAAGGGATGCCCAATGGGTGGTGTACCCTTGCACCACCTAGTGTGCAAAGGCGAGCCCACCTGATGGTGCATCCTTGTCCCTTAGGTGGTGCATCTTTTTAAAAGGATGCACTACCTAGTGGACAAAGATGCACCATCAGGTGGAGAAATCTGGAAAAGAGAAAAAATTGTATTTGGGGAATGAGTGGTTGCGCTACAGTGCACAACCACTCGTTTTAAAACATTTTGAAAAAGTACAATTGATTCTATTAAGTTTTAAAAAACATTATTGACTTTAAGATATTTTCAAAAAGTATAACTGAAAATGAATTTTTCCTTTAATAAACAAACCACTCAAATTTGAAGCAAGTTATCGGATTTATAACACAAATTCTCCAATCATTTTATTAGGGGGTTGAAAAGCCTCAACCCTAACTCGTCGAAGTGGTTGAAAACATGAACCCTAACCTGCTCAAATACCAGGCAAGTTCGAGTGGAACAGAAACTAAAGTGATTGGATCTGATTAACTATTAAGTCTGTTGTGTCAAATTGCGGTGCATATATGATCCATATTATACGGTCCTTTAGTGATAATGCAAAAATAACATATGAATTGAAGAAAAATTAAAAAAAAAAAATACTAGTAGACTAAATATTTGGTGTGCAAATAGGTCAATCTTAGTCTTGGCTAAGGTTAACCCAGCTCAATCATAATTCTTCTTGGTTAGAAATCCCCTAGGCCAAATCTTGGCCTTTTTGTAATATTAAATATCATAAAAATTAGATGAAAACACCCCCTGGATGTTTCTGGGGTTATTTTAGGTCAATTTTAAGATGCCTAGGCCTATGACCCATATGATCAAATCCTAAAGCCTAGAGTTATTAATCGTCAGATTTAACAAGAGTTTAGGCATTTTTCTAGAGTGTGGATCCTGTGCAGGTGGCAATTAGGTGCGAGTGAGTGCAAGCGGCACTCTATTGATCCACGTCACCTAAATTGGTGTTAACAAGTATAAAAAACATTAATTTTTTTTTTCTTTCATTCATACGTGCAGGTGGCCAATAGAGTGTTTCCCGCACTTGATCCACTGGCATTTTTCTATCTAAAGGCATCGTAGATTGAAGAAGTATTTAGGATTATGCTTCACACTCTTAAGAGGTATTTAAAAAAAAAAAAAACAGTTTAATTTTGGTTGATAGAACATGATATAAGATTTTTGGGTTTAATTTATTAGAAAACTACTATTATGTCCCGTAGATACATCTCATGGATTTGCAATATATATATACTAGTGGGAACCCCATGCGATGCACGGGTGTTAAGAATTGAATCATAATCAATATTTATAATATTATTAAGACCCTTTACCCTACCCATTGATAGCATTCTAACTTCTTTGGTCACATAATATCAATTGTCACAATTTTGTTAATATTAAACTCATGTAATGTATAGTCTAAAGTACAAATATAAGCGTGCTAAGATGAAGATAGTTCACAAAACTCATCATCTTTGTTCCATAGAATAGCTATAAAATCTTAGGAGTGAATACCGATTCAAAAATTAATATGAATGCAATAAAGCAATTCAAGAACAAAAATATGATATAACTCAAATCCCAAAATTAATTCAAGGAATGTAATGAAGAAAAAAAAAGAGTGAAATCCAATGTGCATTGTAACGGATAAATTGTTACCAGTTGTCTAAGTACATAATAATTTTCAAAGCATGTGAATTATCAGCTACAAACTTTTCGAGCTATAAATTATTGTGAACTCGATAGGGTGTCAATAAGGCAGCCCACATGTCTGTAGTGGGCGTGAATGGAACATCTTATATCAATGCCAAAGCTTCATCCAATACGCCTTCTCGACCTAAGGTTAGAGAGTGGGACCCATATTTTTAAAAATTATTATTAAAAAATTAAACTTCTAAAACTTGATTGGTTAAGAGATTAAAATTTATTATTTTATATTATTAAAATATTAAATTCCTAAACCTGATTGGTTAGAAGGTTTTCATTTTTTATTTTTAATTCTAAATTCTACAAATTAAGTATTGAGGGAGGGAAGGCTTGAGAGGCCTCCTCCCTTAAAATCGTTTTTGTTTATATTATATACCAGTGGAAACCCCGTGCGATGCACGGGTGTGAAGAATTGAACCATAACCAATATCTATAATAACAATCTATTATTAAGAAACATATATACATAACAAATGTGTTAAATATATTTTAAGATATATAAATAAATTTAATTAAAAATTACTGAATGTTGAGTTTAGGTTGGGTTAAGTGTTTTATGTTAAGTAGTTTTACTTTAAATCAAGGCTGCATTCTAGATGGTTAGTCTAAACCTAACTATTCTAAGGGATTTAAATCCTAATCTCCATGTCTAACATAAATTCTTTTCTTTTAATAAAAGGTCTATGAATTGATAAGAAAAAATAATATTATAATTAAACCACAATTAGCATGCAATAGTTTGATGATTTTTCTTCTTGTAAAATCTACTATAAAACAGGTTAGCCCAGAGCTAATAAGAGAAACGAAATCTTTCAAACTCGATTACCAACCTTGACAGAGGCCAAAACAGTAAAAAAAATGGCAGATTTCGTAGAGCAAAAAGAAAACCCTTCTGAAAGAGTGGGGAAAAACTATTGAACGAATGATGAATCTAGAGAAGAAAAGATCATTTTTTTTCTTCCTGAAAATCACTTGTACATATCAGTGGCTGAGTGCATTTAAAGGCTGAGGGAAGTTACTTTGTCTATTACATTTCAAACTTTGGTCATGGTGAATTGGGACCAAACACAACTTTCATCTCCTATGTTATAATATAATTCACTGTTGCATCATTTGGTCCAAAGTTGCTACAAACAAAACTGATTGCTGGTATAGATAACTGAAATAAGAAAGAAGCCAGGGTTCAACAACTCTTCCAATTATTACTACTATTGTTGCCTACAACAGTAACAATACACCTGAACTTGTCGAACCACATTAACTGTCTGAACCGGATTCAACAACTCCACCACACCTGACCCAGTCCGCAACTTCCAACCAATGTAAAGCTGTGCTTATCTCCCACAGTTGATCTCTGAAAACTCACCACATCTTCGACCTTCAATTTATTCTCCTTCACAAATCGACTCCACGCTTAAATCTGACGACTTTCCCGGTAAGAGCATTTGAATCTCCACATCTTTCCTCTATTATCCTCAAAATTCAATAACTCACCTTTAGAAGAAACATTGCTAAACTTTATTCTTGTGAAGCAAATCCCAATGTGTTAAAGAGATGATAGGCTACATGACACATGCTGCACCTAACCATGCAACTCTTCTTATGATTATCCCAATGATTCGTCAGTCATAGGTAGGCTATCCCTTTGATATGAACTTCTGTTCTTTTGGTCGTTCCTCGTAGAGCATGAGGAGCTAGGCGAGGCTCTTCCATAGTGGTATTGTCCAACAGTTGCCATCTGATTTTACATGTTCAAATGCAAATTTTACAAGGAAAACAGTAAAACACTATCCTTAATTAAGGAATATGGAAAAAGCATTTTCCTGTGGGGGTGTGTTAATCAGCAAGAGTCCATGTTACAGGTACAGTGAATACAGAAGGTAAAATTGCCAGTATATATAGTGAACAAACAATTGCAAGTATATATAGTGAACAAACAAGCTAAAATAAAATGTGTTCATGGGCATCCCAGATCATATGATGTAAAAGCAAAAACAAATGAGAAGCTTTCGGCAAGCTCACTAGGATCGATTTCCTCGCTTATTAGCTGAATCGTGATTCCATTAATGAAAGATTCCAACTGATCTTCAAGCCTTTCGGCTTTCAGTGATTTTCTCCTTCATCTTCTTCCTGATCGTGATCACTGCTCTTACATCGATCCTATCCAACGACGATGGTGACGACCTCAATGACCCATTAGTATCCTTCATCTCCTGTGGTGGAATGGCAGTCCCCACAGTCTTCTTAGTCAAAATAAAAAAACTAATTACGAAGAAAGTACACAGCTAGATTCTAGACAACTAATAAGCCAAAACCATAGGAATAGGAATAGGATAGAACATTTGCATCATTTTTTTTTTTTTTGACAGGTAAACATTTGCATCATTCAATATGGTAAAATATAAGAAGTGTTATCTCCATCTCATCAAACAGAAACAGGGGGAAAAAGGCTCCTCAAAAATTGCCCTCTCTAGTAGCTTATAGTTACTGACTAATTTAGCCTGAAGAAAGTTGAAAATATCGTACAATGGCAGGTCATTAGATGCTAGAAACTGCACATTTAGCACATGCCTCCCATACAAAGGCATCTAGACCATTGAACAGATCAACTATTCTTGATCAATAGAACTTTACAATTCTGATTCAAAAAAATGTGGATATAATTAAAACAAACACAAATGTACAAATTGAGTTACTACTTGAAGCAAAACTAATAGTGTCTAAGATTGGGGTGTTTGTGTGTGTGTGTGAGATTGGGTTGTGTGAGATTGGGGTGTGTGTAAGGCTATATGTGTGTGAGATTGGCTTTTTGGTATTTTCTACTCCTGCTATTCCTCATCTGATTTGTAGTTGTGCTGATATTCATTGTACAGAAAGAAGAAATGCATTGATAATAAATTATTAAAAAAAAACGTAGAAATTAAACTATATATGGTGATGATTAAAACTGTCAAGAAGAACTAATCGTGGTTGTAGAAAAAAAAATACCCAATGTGAATTGGTTGCAGAAAAAAGAAATACCCAAAATAAATAATAAATTAAATAGTAATGATGGAACTCAAGCAAATTGAATCCATTGTCTCAATTAAAAAAAAAAATATTGTGAATTGACTGTAGAAAAACAAATACCCAAAATAAATAACAAATTAAATAGTAATCTCAATATTTAAGCACGTAGGAAAAAAAAAACACAATATCTCTTTGAAAATAGAAACCAGTTCAAATAAAGAATTGGAAGAAAGGGATGATCCAACAAACTCAATATCTCTTTGAAAATTGAAATCGGTTCTTGCTAAAATCAGAGAGAGATCAAAATCATTATGTTAGAAACTTAGAACTGTATATTTATGCAATGAATCTAAATAGCATAAATAATCATATGCGGAAATTGAATCTACTAACCTCCAGCCATAGCCAA
>JAUPMG010000001.1:6475771-6492169 GCA_031762675.1 Pachysandra terminalis | reverse complement strand
GAAATGGATCCCGAAGGTCGCAACTCGAGATTCGTGCCATCCCACCTAGGGATTCGGGTACACGGAGATCGGGGCGTAACAATGGTGAAGTTGACTATACTTGTGGGTTGAAAGGTTCCGCTTAAATATGGGTAGGAATCTTGCGAGGTCCTATACAGGTTGACTAATCCTTGAGAATTGTATACTCATAAGATGAGCATATGGTGGCCTTTGTACCATGGGTTAGTGCTTGGAACGAAGAGGGTGTATCCGGATGTTCCTAGTGATCTATGTCTCGAATTTGATTTGATTGAGAAGCTACAATTGAGGGCACTTAATGGAATGTGTTTGCGTAGTACATTCATTGCACTTCACTTTATTGCATTCCTTGATTGAGCATTCATCTAGAGCATCTGAATGATTCACTGCACAGCATTTACATTTCATACTTAAATCAAGCATATCGTTTGTATTTGGATTTTATCGTAGTATTGTTGACCACTACTTGATAGGCTGATATGGGGATGGATGATAGCTTTGATTTTCTTATTGGGTATTCTAAGCTCACCCAACTTCTTATGTTGTAGGATGAGAAGGATGAGGGCGGACTTGATGTGCTGCTATGTAGTCTCTATCAGTTTTTAGACTTACACTCCTTTGGAGAGTTTTGGTGATGTAATAACTTAGTTTCTTAATTACTTTGTTTGTTTTGGGATTATTTGAGGCTCGTGACTCACCTAAAGTCATTGATTGTGTTTGGATCCTGTTGTTGAATTTATTAGCTTCGGCATTTTGTTTGGAATAAAGGTATTTTATTTACTTTTATGTATTGTATTTGATGGCAATCCGCGTTCCATGCGTGGAACCCGAAGGTCTAACCTCGAGATCCGTACCGCTCGCATACGGATTTGTGCCACAGGTTTTAGGGCGTGACACTAAGATAACCGCGAAACTAATATCAGGTGGAGTACACATCATAGCGTACATCAGATTACCGATAGTACAAGCATATGGAGCACGATCCATCTATTTCTCCACTTCCTTTATCTATGGACAAAAACCAAGATGCAATGAAGTACCCTTTTCGACAAAAGTGTCAATGGGTTTGGCATCGTGCATTCTAAAAAGCTCAAGTACCTTCCTTATGTAAGTATCATGGGAGAAACACATAAGCCACTTAGCGCGATTCATGTGATTCTTAAGACCTAGCACGTAATCTGTCTCACATGTATCCTTCATCTCAAAACTAAAAGAAAGCCACTCTTTTGTGGTGACAATCATCTCCTTGTCATTCCCCGCTGTCAAAATGTCTTAAACATACAGTGACAAGATAAGAAAGCTACTACCATGGTGTCTAACTGTCATGCCCCAAATTCTGCGACTAGGATGGCTACAATCACACATGGATCTCAAAGTACAACTGCATCAGATCCATCACATAGAACCTGACACGACTGAATCAATAAGCCCAAACAAAGTATCTATGCGGAAGCCAGTAATAAAATCAAACCATAATACCATTCACATACGTCTCATTGATTCAATCCAAGTGTAATAAACAAAAACAACGGCTCAGATACCAATGAAGGTTGTAGACGACCCAGATCACGTACCTCGATGCACACAAACCTGGATTTGAAGTGGAAGATCTCTATTGAACCGAAAAATTTTCCATGTCGGTGTAAATGTGATTACTAGAACCACATACAATGAACCCACACTCAAACGATCAAGGCTGTGGTATGGAACCCTAATAGCAAGCCTATATCTTAAAGGAAGGTAGAGATGATGAGAGTGAGGGAATCTCTAGGGCTAGATATCTCCAAACGTGTGGAGCATAATGAGTAGGGGGGAGGAGTCTTCTATATATAGAGTCTCAACTCGACTCCTAGGACTTAATCTCTTAATTCAATTAGGAGAGAGTTATCTAGTCTCTCCTAATTCTATTAAGATAGAGTTATCCACATCTACACTTCTAAGTATGGACGCCCATTAAGTAGGGACGCGGGTCAGCCCAAACGGGTCGAGCAAACCGATCGACCCATCACTTTAATCTTACATGAACCATAAATCCTAAATATTAAACCTTACAAAAATTAAAACCATAAAAAGGTTAAATCTTAGAAAGAGAGATTAACCTTAAAATCTAAGAGAAAAAAAAACCCCAAGAAGAGAAGATGAACCTTAAAATCTTAAAACACAAATAAATAAATAAATCTTATGATTGTCATACTTTAGATAAGGGTTTTTATCTGATTTTTGATTTAGATAACAATTTTTATCTTTAAAAGAAACTTTAATCTAAGAAGAAAAACTGTTTGAATAAATCTTCAGTTGAATCTATCGTCATATGACGATATTCTATTGCAGGGGACCTATATAAGTCCTCCGCAGGTAGGTTGAGGTTCGTTGTGCCCGCTCAGTTTAAACCGGGCTTAGGCTAGGTTTTTGGGCCCATGGGCTTGCCAAACCCGATTTTATAGAAGCCCAAAGTATTTAGGGTCGGGCTTGGGTTAGGCATGTATAAGTCTAGCCAGGACCGGCTCGGTTTTAATTACCATGCATTTATTATACTATAGGCATATATTTTTTATTGAAAGTGTGAAGAATATGTAACAACATCTTGTGTTGTAGTTAGTGGTGAGAATACCACATTCTCGTTGTGTGAAGGTTTGGGTTTGATTTTGTCAATAGCAAAAAATTAATGAAGAATATGTAACTTGTAAGAATTTGTTATTAATAAACTAAAAGAAAAAAGAAAAAAGAAAACAATAAGAGACGGGCTTAATCGGGCGGGTTCGGGATTTTCATATTAATCTAGAACCGGACTTGGATTTCATTCTTAAGCCCAAAAATTCGGACCGGACCGGACTTGGGTATACACAAAACCCCTAATACCTTGTGCAAAGTTCGGCTCGCCAAATTGCCAGCCCTATCCGCGGGTGTCGTTCTTATTTTTCTTATAAAAGATACAAGATTATAATTTTAAAAACTTTAAAACAGCATGTATGAGAAAATTTAGGGCACCGTGTAGCGTCACTCCACTCAAGATAAGTCTGCCTCAGCTCAATCAGCAAACAACAGTCCTTGTCGGCATAGATTAATATAAAGACCAATCAAGGACCCTACAGTCCTGTCTTACCACAACGATCATCATTTCTTTGTTCTTAAAAGCAATCAAAAGTAGTAAAACTTGTTTGTTTTCTAACATTGATTACAAAATGTACGAAAGGATCTTCTTTGATCTACTGCTCTCTCTCTGTCTTTTTCAACAATAAGTGGATTTATGGCTGGCATGCACAAGCATAATTATTATACCCGCAACCATTTTATTGGATTCTTTAAAAAATATCAAAAAAGACAGATTCATTTCTTTTCTTTTTCTTTACAAGACCAAAGGAAACTGATCGGGCCACGTAACCATTCTGCCTCCCCAAAAAATGATTGGATAAAATGTTATAGCGACGGAATTGGACTATATAAGTTAATATAGAAAGCGACCCTCATAATAATAATATAAATGAATCTCACAGCTTATCTATTGCTACAGTATTTATTCGTATTCGGGGAGGACACAAGCCCTTCTTTTAAAAGTGGACATGGGTGGGGGTCCATCAAACCTATTAGATCTAAGGTTCCGGACCCGGATCCTCTCAAGTTACAATCATGTTTCAAGGATCGGACCATTCCGGTCATGATCGGCCGGTCCGTGTTGGGATTAGCCAAGATTGGTCCGATCTCAAGGTATGATACAACTACTATATTAAGTGACTTTCGATCGGACCGGTCCAATCGATATCAATCCAGACTGGTCCAATGATTGGATTGGACTGATCCACCTATCCAAAGGTTTTTTTTTTTAATTTATAAAACCAACGATCCAATAGGTATCAGCCTGGACTGGTCCCGATCGGTACAGCCAATCTGTCGATTGGTATCGTCGGTCCAGCGACCGATATCGCTAGTCCAACGACCGGTATTGCCATTCCAGCGACCTGTCCGGTCGATCCAATTTTTTTTTTTCTTAAGGATGATCCAACATTTGGATATGCTGGAACTGGCCGACATGGTTTCAAGGATCAGTCTGGATTGGATTGGGATCGGCCAGGATCGGTCTGATCCCAACCACGATACACCAATTGTATCGTGAGGCTTTGGATCGGACTGGTCCAACCGATACCGTTCCGGACCAATCTAGTGACTGGATCGACCGTTCCAACAGATCTCTATTTTTTTTTTAAATTTATAAAATAAAGGATCCAATCGGTATCGGCTTGGATCGGTCCGATGCTGACCAAGCCCGACCGATATCACCGATCTGGCACTAGCATTGCTATTCCGGACCGATATTGCCGGTCCGACTGATCCAGTTTTTAAAAATAAAATAAAAATTAAAGATCCAATATTTGGATTAGACCAAGATTGGCCGATCCAATACTGGACCGATGATCCGAACGAGATCTGCACGGACCGGTCCAATCCATGATTCCGAGAATAAAAACCCTACAAGCTGGTATTGCCGATCCGGATCGGCCGAAACCGGTCCGATCCCAAATCCCGAGACTTAAAACCTGATTGAAGCTGCAGGTCTGAATACGACTACGTACTGCGTATTGCATGCACTCTTAACGATTTTGATGAATGGTAAACGTCTGTGTAAACAAAAACAAAAAGAGCATGCAAAAGTGATGTTTATAAACTATCCAACGTTCTAGAATATTCTGGAGCTCGTGACGGCAGCTGCTTTGACCATTGGAAGGACTTAAAAAAAAAAAAAAAACGGAAAAGAAAAATATAGAAAGGTCATTAGGTGCAGACTCTAATCACTGGTGTAGCATGTATGGTGTGCCAGGTATCCAAAAGATGACCAAGATGCCAGTCAAAAGTAGCACAGTTTAGCTTTTCCTATCCTGCGTAGACGAAGCACATTTAAAACAAGCATACACTACAGCCGGTTGTGATCTTAAGGTTCAGATAATCAAGCGTCTAAAGTTTTCACATGAAAAAATAATTTATAATGTAAAATATTATTAAAAATATTATAATTTTTAAACGATTTGATTGGAAGTTAAAAAAATAGAACAACATTTTTCATTTTCTTATATTTGGAGTATATAAAAATGATTTTTAAGTTTTTGTAAGTGACATTTATGTTGTATGTAATGGTATGCCACCACCAAAAGTGGTGGTGTACCGCTGCTAGAAGTGATAATGATAATAATAATATAGTGGTAATTGACATATTTTAAGTGACAGTGTACCACCATCAAAGGTGGTGTTGGTGGTGATGGTGAAAGGCATATTGTTTTTCAAATAAATTCTCATTTTTAAAAAATAAAATATATGTGGATATAGAGTATTACATTGAATCAAATACTCGAAAAATACATTTTTCCTCGGGAAATATTTTTCATATTCTAGTCTTCATTGAAACGAAAGGGAGACTAAGTGATATTTATTGGAACTATGATCTCCTACAGTCCACTCAATATGCTTTAATGTGTTCCTATCATTCATTCGCAATAAGTTTTTTTTTTTTTTTTGATAATTTAGGTGTCCGAACTAGCTTGCTCACACCACAACTAATCCCTAATGCCTTTAAGTTGACCAATACTCGAAAAAGACATTTTTCCTTGAAAATGTTTTTCATATTCTATTCTTCATTGAAACAAAAGGGAGACCAAGTGATATTTATTAGAACTATGATCCCGTGCATTCCACTCTAGATGCTTTAATGTGTTCCCATCATTCATTCGCAATAAGTTCTTTTATTTTTTTGATTACCTGGTGTCCGAGCCAACTTGCTCACACCACAACTAATTCTTAGGGCTTTTAAGTTAATGATCGGGTTAGTCTCCAGTGGCTGTAAGTGAAAACGGTCACCCACAGAATCGAACACTAGACCTGATACTTCATGAGACATCGACTACAAGTGACCATTGGGGCAACTCCTCGAGCTTCCGCAATAAGTTCATATACATCATGTAATACAAGCATTCTTGCTCTGGTGTGCCTCATTAGTCTATCTCCCTCATGAAATTTTCCTACAAAATGGGACTAACGATTATGAAAATCGAGTTCTGTTTGATCATCAAATCTTGTTGAATGTTAGAGTACAAAAGCTCTCAAGAATGGTCCCACAATCCAATTAGTTTTATCTCTTGATTGACATTATTTGTTTCTTTTCTTCTCAATTAAGCTGAATCCTTCCTTTATCCAAAAAAAAAAAAAAAACACAATAAAGAAATAGAAAAAGCTGAATCTATGAGTCAAAAGACCCAACCCACCGACCGACCAACTCGACGTATAGCATATCAGACACGTTTGTGATGCGGGCCAGGACTCCCTGACACCAAAAAATTCGTTGGGTACCCCATCTCTCTTCCAATGTTTAACTGCCACGTGTATTAATGAAGAAAGAAAAGAAAGTGATCCGGCCACATGAATCCGATGTTGGTGTATTGGCCACCTCCGAATCCGAATCCAAAAGCAAAAAGCCCTTGTCCCTCGGGTCCTTGTCTGCTATACCTTTACCCCAATAAATAAAGAAAGGGAAAATCATACTTTGACTCATGAGGTTTCTGATAATTGGAATTAGATCTTTGAGGTTTTTGCAACTACAATGACATCTTTTGTCGAAAACCAACCTTGATGAAAAATGATTTATGAGGATATATCAGTAAAAGAGGTTTTCAATAAAAGGGTGTCATCATAATTTCAAAATCCTTAGAGGGTCTAATTATAATTGATGAAAACCCTATAGATCAAAGTGTAATTGAAAATACCTTGTACCACGTCACTTATTCACTCGTGCGAGACATAAGACGTGATGGAATATACGAAGATTCGTCGGCTATGCTGGCCAGCTGCCCTAGTGGCTTGACCCAATCACGAAAAAGTGAAGCCACAGCCACCGCTGGTCTCACCATTGTGGGGTAACGGTTCGAACCGCGACGACACATCCCTAATTCAAAGTGATGTGTCGTCACAAAGCCGTGCCCATAAGACGTGTCCCCTTTGTATGTAAACACGTGGAATATCTTCATTTGCATATTGCCTTGTCTATCTTATAATTGAAGTAGCAGAGAATCGTGATTTTTTTTTTTTTTAATTTATTAATTTATTTTATTGAATAATCTTAAGGGTTAAAGAAGCTCTAAATGGAATTTTATAAAGGTATCGTTGTCGAAGTCATCAGTCACGTAGAAGAGTATTACTTTTCTTTTCTTTTTTTTTTTTCATTTTTTTTCTTCTTTCTTCCTTCGCCTATCTTTCTCGAACGTCTTTTTCTTGAATTTTCGGTTATAATTGACAGAATTTTCAGAAAGGCATTCTAATCTCTGACACTAAAACGGCGCTGACGTCTCCGGTTCAAAAGCTATGGAGGAATATTATATTCGCATAAATAGAAAAAAAGATAAAATATATTATATAGAACGTGCAAGTTTTTGTATGTTGTTGACGCCTGTTTGAGTCACGGTGTCAGTGCTCGGGAGCATAAACGGATATTATCGTCTATTAATAATATCTAAAAATATTATTTGGTAAAAGTCTAATGCTGGGTCATATATTCAGCTGGTATGTATGGATGCTTGTCATGTGTCCACAATGGTCATGACTCTTATGAGATCACTTAATAGAACTTTTTTAGAACATCTGTGTCTAAATCACTTAGGGCATTTAACATTGGGCCAAGATTTTATGTGTTAGGATCTCGTGTACTTGTCATGTGCTGTAGAGATAAACTCAAAGGTAGGGTCCACTCTCAAAGGCGAAAATATCATTTTGCCTTTTAAAATTTGCCTCTACAACACACTACAGCACACGGCAAACATACGAAATCTCAACGTATAAGATCCTGGCTCTCTAAGGATACGGTTGATATTGTTTAAGTGTGTGTTTATTGGAGCTTATGATTTATTAAAGTATTTTTTAAATTATAACTACGTTTGGTATTAATGAACGGGTAAGTTTCCATCCATAAAGAATATAAGAAGATAACCCATAAGAAGAAGTTTCTCTTAACAACTTCTCCTTATCATTTATGTAGGAAGTTGTTTATAACTAAGCATTAATGGCATTTTAAAACTAACACTTCTACTCTTAACACTATACTAAGCTTTTTAAAATAAATGAAAAATTTCATATCTAAATTTTAAGAAAATATATAAGAGTTTGTCTTGTTGAAGATATTTAAGTTATGATTATCACCAAAAGCATTTTTTTCAAATCAAGCAACTTATTAATACGGTAAATAAGTGCTCTCATTGATTCACTTATCCAACAAGTGCTTATCCAAAAGCACAAGCCGAACCGAACCCACCGTAAGGTTTTGGTGTAGAGACTATTCAACCTCCAAGGCTATGTTTGCCCGGGCTTATATAAGTGCTCTTTTTTGCTTAGAGCATGCAAATTAAAAGTGTGTTGGATAATACCTAATGGATAAGTACTTACCCATGAGCAGTAGAGGAAGGCTACCCATAAGAAGAAGTTACAAAGAGTAGCTTCTCTTATCACTTATGTAAGAAGTTATTTCTAAACTTTATTAATATTTTCATAATACCTACTTTATCCCTAAACTTCCATAAGCACTTAAATAAATATATTTACCAAACGCTATTTTTTTCAAATAAGTAGCCTATTACTGTTGTGGATAAGTGCTCTTATTGAATCACTTATTCAATGAGTGCTTATCCAAAGGCCCAAGCCGGACCAAACATAGCCTAAGGTTGCGTTTCACATTGTTTAATTATGTGCTTATTTAAATTTTTAACTTATTAATGGTCTTTTTAAATTATAAGCACCTTTGGTAAGTTCATAAGAAAAAGTTATTGAGAAACACTTCTCCTTATCATTTATGTGAGAAATTATTTTCTATGCATTAGTAAAACTTTGAAATAACATCTCTACCCTAAAAACATTAACTTTTGAAAATAATATTTAATTCTAACTTTTAAGATAAATTTTTTTAGTTTGTCTTGATAAGACATTTAATGGAAGAAAATTGTCTATGATATTTTCGTGCGATTTTTGGTGCGGTACCAATAATGGGATGCCACATGTGTATGGCTGTCACTAGTTAAGGTATAAGTCTGTCAAGGTAAAGTGGGCATTGGGTTCACACGTCTTTTAGGGTTTTAAAAATGTCTGTCACCTTCTTTAGTATGACTGACGAGGCACTCTGTGGCTGGTACCGCAACAACAATAGCAGAAAAACATCGCAAAGAATTTTGCTACACATTTAACTATGTGTTTAACAAATTTCATTTTTTTTTCTTCTTTAGAATAAGCAACTTATTGCTGTTGTGGATAATTGCTCCTATCGAATCACTTATCCAAAACCTGCTTATGAACAAAAGCACAAGTTGAAGCCAAACACAATCTAAACTAAGAGTCTAAATACCTACTGATGCAACGTGATGCTATTTCCAATTGCTAATTTGCAAGAGACAAAAATCTTGACTAATATTTGAATCAAATCACAAAAATATCTATTTGCTCATTTTGTAATCAGCTAATATTTAGTAATCAACTAATAGTATTATTTTATTTTATTTTAAATACATAGTATTATTCGGTTAGATAATTACATAAATTAATAAAAAATTCAAAAAATAAGAAATCAATAATTTAATTATTAAATAATAAGAAAAATCAAGAATTTAATTGTCAAAATTTAAATTATCTAATGGATTTAAAGAATCTAACTTGCCACACTTGCCATGTGTTAATATATTTTTATTTTTATATTAAAATTATTTATAAATACATCCGTTAATATACATATTAATATATTTATTAATATTTAAACTTATGAAGTTATTTTATTTAAAAAATTATTTACAATAATTTATTTTATTTTATTTATACATTAAAAGTAAAGAAGATCAAATATAATTTTTTTATACAATTAAACGGGATAATAAATAAATTTACAACATAGATAAGACAATATACTAAATTTATTAAAATAAATATATTTAAATATAATTTTTTTTAAGATAATAATATATAAATTATTATATATTTATAAAAATCTCTATTTTTTTATATCATTATTTTAATTATAATATGTTTATAAGATAAATCTTTACGTAAAACTCACGCGCACTTTTACTAGTATATATAACAGTGTGTGATTGAAGTTTCTGTTTATAGTAAAAATGGACAAGAGAGTAGCTCACAGTAGATGTTCGATTGTCGTTTGTCTCAGTGCAAGTGGGAATAATCAGAGATAGAGAGAAGAGTTGGAGAGTTGTGGAAAAAGCTGGCGGACAGAACCATATGCTCTCTTTCCATAACGTCTGGTCTCCTTTTTATCTACATTTTTTTATTCATTCATTATCACTTCCATTCCCTCTTTCCCTGTAAAAAAAAAGGTTTTCCACCCTTTGTTTTTAAATCATGTTCTTTGTTTACATAATATCCCGGGTCGGGTCATGGGTCAAACAGTCAAATACCATGAATCACATAAAACCATGTCCATATGATCCTTGGATTTATTTTAAACCATTGGATTAACGAGAAGATCAATCTATGGATTTATTTTGTTTTTAACCCGGGTCTGGTCGGGTCGGGTCATGGGTCAAACAGTCAAATACCATGAATCACAGAAAACCATGCCCATGTGATCCTTGGATTTATTTTGAACCATTGGATTAACGAGAAGATCAATCCATGGATTTATTTTGCTTTATTTTATTTATCCAAAAAAAAAAAGGGAAAAAATAAATTGATAAAAGGGATTCTCTCTCTTCTTCATTGGTTTTGTGGCAAAGAAAAATATAAGGTTTTTGGTTTCTTATGGTAAGAGGAAAAGGGAGGATCTCTCGCTCTTTATCTCGTCGTGCACATACCGATTCTCCCAAAGTGATCAACATCAGTGCCTTTTTGGATGAGTGGAGGACGTATGTATAGACATTGCTTAACGTACGTTTTACCCACTTCGTTTCTTTTTTTGTTTTCCACACTCTTCTAAAGGTCAAAAACCACAACAACATACACCGCACGAGCATCTGCAATAAATAACTACTTGAGATCGTCTGCATCGAAAATGGTCCATCGGTGTGTATACCGGAAACGTGATTGATGTATTCTCTTTAAAAAAAATGCAAATTTAAAAAAAAAAATGCACCAATTATATCGTCAGATGATTCTCGATGCAGATGATCCGAGCCCCAATATAACTGTGCCATGTTTCCTGTGTCACCCATGGTGTAAAGGATCGTCCGATCCCGAATAGGATCGGATGATCCAACTCGGGATCGGTTGGGGACGATCCCCGAGACGAGAAAATCCCATGTGGCTTGGATCGGAACGATCCCAAGATGGATCGCCCGATCCAACTCGGGATTGGCCGAGAAGATCACCGATCCCAAGTGGAACGGGCAATCCATCTCGGGATCGTTCCGATTCAAGTTTTTTTTTTCTTTATTTAATTTATTTTAAGCCGGTCAGTCTCGGCCGATCCCGAGCCGAATTCTGAGATTAAACACTATGGTGTCACCGATCGAAAGATCTCACATTAGACCTATTAAACTGGAAACTTGGTCAATTTAAAAACCCTAAACCGCGATCATCCTTAAGCCAAATGTAAATCGTCTGCAATATAATCGTGTTATGTTTTCTGCAGCATCAGCGACAAGATGTCACGTTACGCTTATAAAATCGATAACTTATCAAGCTAAAAACTCTAAATCACAACCATCCTTAAATCTTATACCACCTTGATCAAAACAATCGTTATGGATTTCATAGAGGGGTTAGGTGGTATGATGTGACTCATGCTATCGGAAGCATTCTGTAATTACTTGCCGGTGACACATTGAGTACTGCACTTTGATAAATAAATAGAATTTGTTAACTGGTTTTTCTTTTTAGCCACATCATTTTTGACACGCTTTACAATACACCATTGTTCTTAATAGCAGTGTTTTTAAACTCGCGAGTAACTCGAAAAATTCGACCGAGTTACTCGAATAGGTTGTTTTGCTGGTTAGCTCGTCCTAAAACCAAGAGCACTTAACCAACTATTCACCAAAAAACTCGATCAAGTAACTCGTAAGACTCGTCCAAGTTTTTTGTTGATTCAACCGATTAACTGGATTTTGAATCAAATTATCTTTTTAAGTAATGTCTAATTCCCACACTTAATCTTTATCTATAAAAAGAACAGTTTTTCTAAAAGAAAGAACCTGATTTATTGATCCTAGGCCTCTTTAAGTTTTGAATATTAATACATCTAAAAATAGAAAAATATAGCTCAAATCTCATTAAGCTCTTTACGTGTTTGACGTTTTCTGCATTTCTCTATTATTTTTCTCATATTTTTTAGTTGTATTATATTTTATATATTTTTAAAATATTAATATCTTTATGTACTGATCAGCTGGTAACTGGGGCCGAGTTACCGTATTACTCGAATAGGTAGACTCCCGAGTTACCAGCCCCATCTGAGTTTTTAAACATTGCTTAATAGTATACATATCACCAAAAAATTTGTTAGTTTTTTCAAGCACTTAGGGTTGATTGTGATTTAGGGTTTTTAGACTGATGGGTTACGGTTTTACCACGATAACGTGACATGATGTGATTAATGTTATAAGAGTTATTGCAAGGTTTTTGTTGCAAGTGGAGCGGTTCCACTATTAAGAGTCCACATTAAAAAAGGGTGCAGATTTTCAGTGATCTGAATTAGAGGAAACCTTTTGTGAACCTCATAGGAGGTTGACATGTATCCACAAGTGGGGCCAAATAATAAGGATGACCTATAATTTTTAAAACCCTAAAAGAGGGTGAATCTGGAGCCCACCACTTTATCTGGCTTCTACTTATTAAAGTAGAAGCCGATTAAAATGGTGGATCCGCCTAAGACACATGTCATTTTCCTACGAGGTTCACAGGAGATTTCTTGTGATCAAGATCACAGCTCATCCTTACAAAAACACCCTGTTTTTACAATAAAATGACATGCCTTCGAGGGAGTACGTGTTCTCATGTGGTGTCCTTTACATGGTGGAGTTTCCACACCTGATCAACACTCACTGGTTTTGGCCACATCTCTATCCCTCACAAGAGGTAACGCATTCCATTGTTAATTTCCACGTATATTATTCCCTATTATTTTAATATTATTATTAATTCTCTAAAAAGATTCTCTTACTATCTCTCTTTGTCTGTGGTTTTAGGCAGCCAATCATGGTGGCCTTAAAAGAGATTCCTCTGCGCTTCCTCCTTAAGGCTTAAGCCATTTTTCCTCAGCCGAGCATACACTCTCTCTCTCTTCTTTTGCCAAACTAGTAATTTTCTGTGGATGGTTTCTTTGGCACCTCCGTCTCACTGTCGCCTCCCTTTTTTGTTAAGAAATAAAATAGTCTTTTCATGGTGGCGTAGGCGGGACCCATACACGGTTCCAATGCCCTTTTGGCTCCTACAAATACCCCATCTCACCTCTTCCTTTGTTATCTGCCAAGCCTTCTTCACTTCAAAACACTTGCTCTTATTAACACAAGCGATCTTGTGAGGTTCTTCTCATCCTTCTGTTTCGTTGGATGTTGTTGTTTGATTGAGGTAATTAGAAACACTCTTGCTTGGATCCTAATCTCTTTATTTCTCAAAGTGTATCATGGAAGAAAGCTTGACGTTTTGTGTTTGTTAACACACCTGAAGCTTGCTTCCTTAATTTCTCTTGCAGTGGATCATCTCTTTGTTCTTCTTCCTTTCTCTCTTTGGTTTGCTGGATATGTCGACGACTCATGTCAGCAAGGGCTTTCGGTCTATGATGAGAATGGAAGAAGAAGAAGCTAAGGCTAGTGAGAGACAGGGGATCGGATCCATTCTTGGGTCGGACCCCGAAAGACCCAAATCAGGTGGATCGTTGCGGAGGACCTTATCAGCAGATATGTCTTCGAAGAAATGGTTATCGCAACATGGGTTCTCTCCATTACTGAAAAAGGTAGCTTCTTCTGAAGGATTCCCAGATGTTTCTGTAACAGATTCATCTTCATCAGAAGGAGACGAAGATTACCAGCAAGAAAGGAAGAAAATAGAGCTCGAACAACCCGCACAGTTCGATATCTGGACCTCAATTCTGTCACAGAAGGCCAACGACTCATCTTCCTCATCATCTCCACCTCCTTATGTTCATCCTCTTGTGAAAAGATCGGCAAGTTCGTTGAGCGAGAAGAGTCTCGAGATCTGCACTGAGAGTCTGGGATCAGAGACTGGGTCTGAGTGCTTTTCATCTTACCCTCCTTCAGAAACCGAAGACGACATGGAAGAAGAAGAAGAACAGACGGAAGAGAAAGAATCACAGAGTGAGTATAAGGAGGAAATGGCGGGAACTGTAAGATATAGTTTCTGTTCAAGTAAAAAATCTCCTCCTCGATCTTTCCCTCCTCCTCTTCCTTCCCTCTCTCGTCGGGATGGTCCATGTCTCCACATGATTTCTCATCGCAAAGATGGCCGATTAGTCCTTGAAGCAGTCCCTGTCCGTTCTCACAATTACTTCCATGCTCAACGCCACAACGGTCGCCTTCTTCTCACCTTCATCACTAACACCCCTTCTGAACCACCAACCAACCTGAACAAAGATGAAGAAGAAGAGGAGATTGAAGAACAAATTGAAGAAGAAGAAGAGATTGAAGAACAAATTGAAGAAGAAGAAGAAGAGATTAAGACAGCTGAAAAAGATAGTGGAGTCAACAAGCCGTCAAGTGGGTTGATGAACGTGCACAGGTCAGCTTTGATGATGAACAATAGGTTTGTGGGATTAACTAACAAGAACCCAAGTTGGTCTTCAAAATTGGGGAAGATAGTTGATAATTTTGAAGAGGAGGAGGAGGAGGAGGAAGAGGAGGCAGCACCATTACGACAGTCACTTCCACCACCACCACCACCACTACGGGGGGCTCGGCTGATATCTTCAGGTTCTCTCAACGCATATGAGTATTACTGGCGGAGCAAGCCGGTGGCTCCCACCCTGATTAATCGGAAACCACCACTCATCAACAACATCAATAACAACACAATTACCAAGTTCATTGTCTCAAAGCATCTCAAGTCACAGGACAGGGAACAGCTTATACGATTAAGAGGAAATTGTGGAGAATACATAGTTCCTTTATTGAGGGGTTGCAAGGAGGCTCGAAGGTCTGTGTTCATATGGGAGCCTCATAGCATTGCCACCTGATCTTAAATCATATTGATCTATCATCAACGTAGTAGTTTTCTGTGGTTATTGTCTAGTGATCTTTGTTATTATTATTAAAAATAATAAATAATTAAGCTGAGAATAATGTGATTGATGGGCAGATGAAAGGAGAGAGAGATATTATCTTTGCCTGTTATTATTACTATTATTATTATTATTATTAGCTTTACAGAATCTTTCATCGTCTTTGACTTTTAGTTAGACTCGCGATCTTGTCTGGCTTCGCCGGCTTTCAGGATTAGTTGGTTGTTCTTTCCATTCTTTTTGCTACATTTTTATTGGTTAAGCTGTCGGTGACCGTAGCTAATGGGTTTGGATTTTCAAGCTAATGGGATTTGAAACACGTAAGATTTAGTCTCATTGACATTAATTTCGGGAGCACAATTCAAAACCTCAAATATATATATATATTGCTCGTAGTCAAATTTGACAATAGCATTACATGAACAATGGATACAAAAGGAGTTTTTCCTAACTAATACCTCCAACACATCGGTAGTGCGATATCCTTGCATCTCGATGACCATAATTACGACGCAGGAGATATTTTTGGAAGATTTTCAAAATCTTTATTACTTCCTTTCACCATATCTGTTTATCTCCTTAATCCTCTTTGTGCTTTTCATTCGGCAACAAATAAAAACCAGAAACCCTTATCGTCATGACTTCCAGCAGCTATAGCAATCTTGCATGTTCTACCCTCAGTAGTTACCTCTTCAATCACCAAATATGTTTTCTCCCCTTGTGCCGATTCTTTGCCCTCGGTCCATTCTTCACTCATACCTCTCTCTCCAAGTGCTCTCAGCTCTGGAGTCTATTTTTCCTTGTTGCATGGGCGAGAGTTTTCTTGCGGATGCTATTTTCCTTGATTGGCGTGCGTGGAAGGCTAGTCGTTCTCTGAGGTCATGGTCAAAAGCCAATACAAACTGGACCGCTTGGATTGATCATTGATGTGCAATTATAATTACCACTCGCAATAAAACGAATTCCTGTAAGATAGGGTTATATTGAGGGAGTCGAACCTTAAGGACTATGTGAGTTAGGTTGTCAAATGAGTCAAGGTTGATGCTAAATTGATTGATGAAAGATGAGTTGTTTTTGTATTTTTAGAATTAAAAACTCAATTTTAAGCAATTATCAAATTGGATTAGAAGTTGGATGGATGAAGGCGAGGGTATTGATTTCACCATTAACTACATGACAATGGT
>JAUPMG010000001.1:6452524-6465594 GCA_031762675.1 Pachysandra terminalis | reverse complement strand
CCATTAAGTTAATTAATTCATTAAGGTCTTTATTTAATCACTTAAGCCCAATTAAGGTTTATAAGCCCAGTTATTTTTAATTTAGCCCAAGACTCATTAATTAAACCCAACACTTTATAATGTGATTTAATGTATGATTATATAAAGTTCTCATAGAATAATATAAGTTAAGTTAAGTATATAGTTATAATATAAGTATTTAAGGATATAGCTTATCCCATTATATTACTATTGTACCCTTGTATAAAAAGAATTTTCTATTTCAGTTTTTCGTGTTGTTACACGAAGGTTGTACCTAGTAATCCTCGAGATTAGATATTTCGGATTTAGGGTGTGACAGAGTGGTATCAGAGCTCTAGGTTAGGTTATCTAGGAAAAAGAGATCATAGACACGTGAACATTAGGATTCACATGGGTGCAATTGTGTGTTGTGTGTATAACATGACTTGTTTGCTGAATTCTGTAATTGATGTGATGCGTTATGAAATACATACTTAAAGACTTTTGGTGGATTGTAGATAGCGGGAGGACGTAAAAACGTGACGAGTGAAGGCTCATCTGCTGGAGCAGAGATGGATCCCCAGATACCTCGAGTGTATAGTGTTTTGGGAAACTTGGCTAAATCACTCCAAAGGGAGCAGGAGATGAGATAGAATACATAAGGCGGTCGAGGGTGGGATTAGATGGATGGAAAGGTTTAAGAAGCTTTCACCACCCACTTTTGAGGGAAACACTGAGCCTCTGAAAGCTCAAGAGTAAATGGTAGAACTTGAAAAGGTGTTTAGGGCAATGTATTGTCCTCGGGAGCAGCAATTGAGGTTGGCGGTGTTCACGCTGAAAGAAAAGGCTTACCATTGGTGGCAGATGATAGAGCGGACTGCGGATCGAGAGTTGTCTTGGGAGGAATTCAAGAAGGAGTTCTCCAAGACATACTTTCTTAGTAGCTATAGGAGGGAGAAGATGGTCGAGTTTCTGAAATTGGAGCAAGGCTCTCTGTCTGTAGCTCAGTACGAGGGGCAGTTTTCCAACTTGTCGCGGTTTGCACCTCATGTAATCGCGAACGAGGAGGACAAGGTTGCCAATTTTAAAGAAGGCTTGAGGTCATCGATCAGATCAAGGGTAGTTTCTCATGGGTTTAGGACATATGCTTGCGTCCTAGAGTCTGCTAGATGGGTGGAGAGGGATAATGTTAGATACCACCAAGAACAAGATGAGGAGAAGAGTAACGGAGATAAGGGGAAGTTTCATAGACCAAGAGATAAAGATGGAGAGCGAGGCTCTGAGAAAAGACAGGGAGAGATTGAGAGGCTAGTTCCGGTTGACACTGAGGCTCCTGTTGTGGTACCACCTCAGCCACGCCCGCTGCCTAAGTGTTTTAACTGTGGAAAGGTGGGATATTTTCTGAGATTTTGTCCTCATCCATTGACGCAAGATGGTGAGCGAGTGGTAGCAGTGACACAACCACCTTAGCAAGGTCGAGTCAATGCCTTGGTTCAAGAGACTGGAGAATTCGATGACGGTGTGGCTAACGTAGTAATCTAAGTTATACGATACACATACACATTTACTTTCTGATTTAAACTTTTATGGCATGAATTAAAATGATGTGATTGTTTTTGTCTTGTGTTCTTGAATTCATACTAAGTTTGAAACTTCATAAATGAGCATAATTGACTTTAGGATATGGGTATTCTAGAGATCTAGTGTGATAAATTTTGGGGACGAAATTTCCTAAAGGGCGGAACATTGTAGTGATCCAAACCTTGAAATTTATAGAATAAATTAAATTGCCATTATTTTAAATGAGTTAAATAAAATCTGGATTCTTATTTGATTATTTTATGCCTTCAATTAATGAAAGAAAACTGGAATTAGTTGATTTAAGAAAGAACATAAGCATTAAATTAATTTGATGTGTGAAAATAAATAGAATTGAGAGTGTATGTGAACTGGTTATGATGATGACATGATTTGGTAGTAATATTGTAGAATTGGAGTCAATGTGTAATTAAGAGAAGCTTAGGGAGTGTGGTGTAGTTATATATATTTAAGTTTTTGGCCTTTGGACTAGGTTTAGTGGGTTTGGTTCAAATTCGGTCGTTTGGACCTGTGTCTAGACCCATGGTCATTTTTAGTAATTCAAGTTAGATTTGGAATAGAAAGATAAGGGAGGGAGAGTTTCCATATAGATAAAAGTTTAGTTATGGAAGGACTCTAGAAGAGAATCCTTCCATATCCTTTTTAGGGTAGGTACGTTTGAATCAAAAGGGAATTAAAAGGAGGATTAGGAAGGGTGCGTGAATAGCAAGAAAGGATAATTTTAGGATTTGGGTTATGAGAGAAAATGGGAGAAGAGGCTACAACAAGTTCTGGAAAAAAGATTATGCAGAAAACGAGAGGAAGAAAAGTAAGAGAAGGAAGAAGATTCTGTCGAAGAAGAAGATAGAGAGTGAGAGAAGAGGAAGAAGATAGCTATAGATTTCTAGGTTTTTGCAAGAGGTAGGTTCCATGGTTTCTCCTCATATTATTCATGATAATGTTCATTAGTATGGGTGTGTGTGGTTATGTGTATGTATGACTATAAATGTATATAAGCATTTATATATATGCAAGTGTCTGCTTCAAATCTCAGATTTAAGAATGTTCATTGTATAATATCCATGCTAGGTTGCAATATGTGTTTATGGAGTACATGTCTTCTTTTATGTAATTTCTATGCCATGAATATGTTTCATATGTGTTTACGCGTATGTATATAGATATATGTGCATATATATATATATATATATATATATATATATATGGGGGTGTATAGATGTACATGTGTACGTATGCATATGTACATGTTTATGTTTATGAGATTTGGTAGAATGGATACTTGGATGAATGATGGTTAGAAAGTAGAAATTAGATGTATGAATGAAAGGCTAGGTATTAAATGATGTGCAATGCAACCATAAGGTGAAAGAGGTAAGAAATAGGGTGTCAATCGACCAACAGTTGATCGAGGGAATTCTGAGTGCAGAGGGGGTCTCGGGTTAGGGGACCGAGAAGGGTTCAGTTGACCGAGAGTCGACTGAGACATAGAAAATAGGGGGGTTCACTTCAGGTTATCCAGCCGAGGGAGGTTGGTCGACCGAGAGTCGACTGACGGTTTTGGTCAAGTCATTAGTCAACAGACAAATTTCAAAGTGGTCCGTTTGAGGTGAAAACTTCCAGATAGCATCACTTAATGCTTTTGGGATTGACTATGCTAATAATTTGTAAAAATTACAAGTTCATGTTGCTATGTGTATTCATTAGAAGAAATGACTACACTTTGAGTTGTTATGTGAATTGATATTGTGAACTACGACTAAACTGGTACGAGTGTTCTAAACTGTGTAGCATGTGTAAATGATGAAATGGAGTGAGTGCATGTGTTGTGGTGAATGGTCCATGTGTGACCAATCTATGCATTAGATATGCATGAAAGTGATGGGAATGTATATGAATGATGTGTGGTGGTATTATTATTATTATTTTTGTGGTAAGTATTATCCCTGGGAGGACTTCTTGGGTATAAATCCCTAAACTTGATATAGATGTGTGTTGTTAATGACGATTCCTATGCGAACTCCTTGGGTGATATTCCCTAAACTTGATAGGGATGATCCCGATGTGGACTTCTTGGATTATATCCCTAAACTTGAAGGAAACAAATAATTATGTACATTGAGCCATGTCGGTTGAGAATCCCACAAAACCATGATGTACACTACATATGGGATGAAAGAGAGTGTCATCCAGCTATATTAAATTGGGATGCTAAGTAATGGTTTACTTGGGAACGGTTGATCACCGGATTGCATGTAATTAGCATTCACGATTTATATGCTACATTGCTTGTTTTTAATCATCATCTTGCATACCATCAATTCATTTCATCATTTATAATATTTCTACATTATCATATTTATTCTCCTCTCTTTGTATTATGTTAAATAATCATGTAATGGTGTGAATGGGTTACTAATGCATGTGTTATGATTACGTGATCATGATTGCTAAAGATGAATGGGTAGTTATGTTATCAATGTACAACATGATAAATTTTATGTGACTGGACCTATTATGTGATAATTTGAGACATAGGACTATGGTCATCTACTGGGCTTCAAAAGCTCACACCTATATGTGTTGTTCATTCAACAAGTTAAGAAGACAAATCAAGGCGAAGGATGCATGGCAGAATTGGATTTTAGTAGATGTTTCTGATTTTGGTTGCTTGGAAATGTAATAGATTAGAAGAACATTGATTTTGAGTTATTTGCTGATTTGTTTTGAAATTCTGATGTAATGACACTTATTTTAAAGGATTGTTTGAAATAGGTTTAGGTTCTGAATGTATGTTTATTATAAGTTGTGGTTGGATCCAAAGGTTATGAGTTATAATCCTGGAGATCAGATATCTAGAATTCGGGGTGTGACAGTAGAGGAGTGCATAAATTGACATACTTCGTTCATCGAGAGCGCAATATCTGGGCGAGTGAATGAAAATTATTGCAAATCCCCAACAACACTACGATACTCAGTAGGATTTGGAAGGAATGTACCACCAAACCGAGATAAGACCTTGCCAGTAGCCATTGGGGTATTACATGGTTTTGTACCCTCTATATTTGTGTGTCGTATTAAGTCCACAATATAATTGGATTGTGACAAAAATAAGCCACCAGATGAATGAGTGGCAATATTCTCAAAAAATATGAAAGATTACCTAAGTCCTTAAGAGAGAATTCAGCACTGAGTTGATGAATAAAGGACGAAATGGGCAAAGAATCTTATCCAATTATGATAATATCATCAACATAGATTAGGATGTAGGTAGTATCTTGATCAGAGTTCTTAATGAAGAGTGAGGAGTTTGACTTAGACCCAATAAATCCAAGTTCCATGAAAAAGGTACTTAATCGATGAAACCATGCACAAGGGGTCTGTTTAAGGCCATACAATTTCTGAAGTTTGCACACATGTGTAGGATGCATTGGGTCAACGAACCCCAATGGTTGAGCCATAAAAACAGTCTCCTTTAGGGCTCCATGAAGAAAAGCATTAAAGACGTCTAACTATCGCATTGACCAACCATTTGATGCTGCAAGAGACAGGATTGTGCGAACTGTAACCAATTTAACAACTGGGCTAAAAGTTTCACCATTATCAATACCTGGTTGCTGATGAAAGCCCTTGGCAATCAGTCGTTCTTTGTATCTATCGAGTTATCATCAAAATTTTACTTGAGTTTGAACACCCATTTACAACCCACAAGATTCATTTTAGGTGAATATGACACAAGCGACCAAGTTTGATTTCCTAGGAAAGCGTTGTATTAATCATTCATAACATTATGCCACTTGGAATCATTCATAACATAATGCCACTTGGAATCATTCATAACATAATGCCACTTGGAATCTTTACTTGCTTGAGTAAAGCATGTAGGCTCTTGTAATGAGGATGATGTGTGGGCAAGATTAGCTTGAGGCAAGGGATATCGAGTAGCCCATGGAATGATAAGATATGAGGTGTGGTGATGAAGTTGATGGCTCATTTAGATCCACAACCAAGTTGATTCTTGCATTAGATGCTGAGCAAGGTGTTGGAGAGGGAGAAGATGCATGAGTGGTCACAGTTCCAAACAATGTAGGAACATGCATGGACAACGGTGTCATTGGTGGAGAGGTACCTGTCGAGGAAGATGAAGACGACGATACTGTGACCGAAGAAGAGATGTGAGAGACCCATTGACATATAATACTAGTGGGTAAAGGATTGCTTCCATTCAATCCTTGCGTTCTCTGGGTTCAATGAGTAAGACATAGTTGTGTGTGATAGTGATCTCTAGAAGTTGGGTAATCTCTTTCAAAAATGTTCTTCGGGATCACTAAACTCTTTGTATAGGATGAACAGCTGGCAGTAGCTACAATGGAGGAGTGATGCAGGGAGTTTCATATTGGATTGGAAGTCAGAATGGAATGCCCGCTGAAGGTGGTTAGAACATATCTTGTCCGGCTACGGGGGGGTGAAGAGTTTTAAGTGATTCGTCATCTTTTGGGGCATAAGATCAACACCTAAACATGGAGAAGACAATGAGATATTAGTTAAGCGAGTTTGAGCAAAATAAAAATCCTTGTCATTTAATACCACGTGGCGAGATATGTATAGTCATCCAGATTTGGGATCAAGGAATCGATATCATTTGTGAGATGCAATGTATCCAAGAAATATACATGGTGCAGATCAGAAATCAAACTTCCGATTGTGGTAAGGCTGGAGATAAGGATAGCAGGTGCACCCAAAGGTACGTAGCAAACTATAATCAAGTAACTTATGAAAGAGCATCTCAAATGGACTCTTATGGCCAAGACCTGGTGTGGGAGGGTTGTTGATAAGATATACAGCCGTTTTAAATGCATCGACCCAGTAACGAAGTGGCATAGATGCTTGAGCAAGTAAAGTAAGTCTAGTATCGACTATGTGTTGATGTTTACTTTCAACGGAGCCATTTTGCTCATGTATATGTGGACAAGCAAGGCGATGTTGAATTCCATGTTGATATAAATAAGAGCGAACAAAACGGAACTCTCCTCCCCAATTTTATTGCAAGGTCTTGATGGGTTAGCCAAACCACTTTGCTAGTGGAAAAATTCATATAAATTTTCTATAGTCGTCAAGAAAATGAATAAAATCGACTACTATTAGATGATAACATAGGAATAGGTCCCCAAACATCAGAATAAATTAAATTAATGGACCAGATGACCGAGATAATGACCGAAAGAAAGGTATCTTATGACTCTTTCCTAACTGACATGAACAAAAAATGGACTCTTTATTGGGTCTATGCACAGGAAATTTATTATTCGCTAAAATGTGAGCAACAGTGTTGACTGCAGGATGACAGAGTCGCCAATGCTAGGTGCTGAACAATGTATTTTCACCAACTAGTGCTTGTTTGTTACTAAAGAGGCTTGATGATGGAAGATGGTACAGACCATTCTTAACTTGTCAAACGTAAACTGACAAATTGATAAAAGGTTCTTTCTAATGGACGACACATGTAGAATATCATTCATAATAAATTTTTCATGACGCATAGAAGAACCAATGTGAGTGATTGCCAAACCTGAACAATTTTTGACTCGTACTTGATCCTGCCCATGATAGACAGAGTGATGGAAAAATTGTTTAGATCAGGCGTGTTATGGTTTGTTACTCCCAAATTAGGATACCAAGCCGTATCTGTAAAGGAAGGAGGACTTGACTGATCAAGTATAACAACAAGGACAGATGGATCATCATTTAGCATGATCGTAGCGATTGTAATAGCGGGAGGCAGAATGACCTGGTCTACCACATATCTAGCAAGTAACCGGTTGATTGTTAGAAGAGACCTGTGGAGCAGCATTAGAGTAGGCCTTACCATTATATGGTGACCAACCATTAAAATTGGTGAAGCCTCTACCATGACCACGATGTCAACCTCTACGGTTTGGATTTGAGGTGTGCTAAGAAAAGCCACGATTTCGGTACTGATGTGCACCACGAGTTGCATTATTAGCCACGATTGCAGGTTGTTCAAAATGAGTGGAGTTGTGCTGAGTCACTTGAATCTCTTGCTTAAAATCGTGTAACACATTGGTATTTATAGGATCAGTACGGGTTGTGATTAAAGTCACGAAGGATTCATACTCGGTGCCTAACCCACCAAGAATGTGAGAACAAGGTTTTTGTATAATACTGGTTCTGTTGTAGTTCCAAGGCTATCTGCGATACCTTTAGCCTTTTGTAAGTAATCAGCTATGGTCATAGACTCCTTTCTTAAGGTCTATAACTACAATCAAAGTTGCATTATGCGTTCTCGAGACTGTGATGAGAACATGTGTTCAAGGGTGTTCTATACATCCATGGCACTTGATAAACTGACGACATGAGCGAGTACAGCTCAGAGAGGAGACGATCCAGCTAAGTAAAAGCTGGTCCTTCTTTTAGTAGGACACATAATCTGGGTTAACGTTGAATGAATCACCTCCATCAACATTGGAGATGAATTTTGGTGGGCATACAATATCTCCATTTACCATGCCAACAAACTCATAGTCTTAGAATGGGCATGAACTGAGACTTCCATAGCAGATAATTATTTCGATCTAGTTTGAGAGATACAAAGTGGTGGATATTTCCAATCAGTGGTGTAGTATTGGTGATTGAGAATTCAGCATTTGTGATAGTTGATGCTAGAGGTAGAATCCATTGGAAGACTTTCATCTAGAAGGTTTTTGTCAAGAAAGCTTTGATACCATAAAATGTTGAGAGATAATTTAAAAATATTCTTTTCTTGCTTACCATTCACACTGGATACAACATTGTACATAGTTGAATCTACAAGAGTTTGTTACAACAGAAAACTCTCTTCTTTTAAAAGATTCGTATTATGAAAAGATCATCCTAATATCTAAGGACTATAAAGGATAAATATAGAGAGAATTATAATAATTTATTCTTTATTCTTGGTTGTTAGTGATATGGTGGAGAGTGTTTGTTGGATGAAATGGGGTTTTAGACAAGATGAGAAGAGGAAAGATATGGAATGGGTTTAGACAGTTATGCAACAATTATAATAAAATAAATCAAAAAACTTATCTGTTTTGATGAAACGAGGCGTGACGATGTCACTGTCCTTAAAACATAATTCGCCTACTTTTGAATCGTATCCACAGTGTACCAGGTCTAGTGGTTGGCCTCCAGGATTCAACGGTTTTCTGTTCCGGTAGAATACACGGTCGTACCGGGCTAAGGACAAAGAAGCTTATGTCGCACATGACTAGATCTTGAAGAAGAAAATAAAATTCTACTCTTGCAGAAATTGCAGTAAACTTGAAGAGAACAAGAAAGAAGAAAGGAAATGAGAGCTCTTAGCTTTGGAATGGTATCTCAACAAGGAGGAGGGGTCCTCCTTATATAACCCAAGAGAGTTATCCGTTTGGGCTTTAATGGTCCAAAACGGCTACACCAAGTGCTCATCCATTTTGGATATTAAGATCCAAAACGGCCCCAAATTCAATACAGAATCTATAACTGCTCCTAATTAAATTGAAATACTAAAACTGCCTCATAAATTGCAAACTCGTTAAATAGAGAACCGTTTTGAAATCAAACACGTTTTGGTTGTTTTGAAATTAAATCATATATTTGAATTTTAAAATAAAAAATCCAACAATCCCCCACATGATTCAAAATTCAACTACAGACCTAGTCAAGTGCTTAAAAAATATGATGCAGTCATATCGGTGTCTTTTGGACTTAACCGTACTTAGGGTTTTTCAATACAGTGTCTATAGAGACGAGGTGGAATAAATTCTTGCCTAGTCTCTTTTATATAAACAGCTCATATTAAGACCCACATCATATCCTACCATAATCTTCTTCTAGCGAGTTGACACATTTAGGCCATGCATCGCTTGGATTTCATGAGTGTTCTAGAGAGTTTGCCTAACTCTCAACAGAAGCGGCCCACTTCACACTCACATAGGTAAAATCCATCAAGTATGTAATTGCAGCTAAACATACCACCTATAAAGGATATGGACTTTATTAAGAGTTTTGAAAAATCATCTTCACACCTTGCAATTAGCACTGCACACATCATAGGGATAGGTCACTATTCATTGCTATCGAATTCCTTAAGTGACTCGTTATACCCATTGATCCTATTTCCTGGGATCTCCATTCATGTAGGTTGGTTTGCCATCACTGGTAGTTCATTCTAAGGGCTTTAATCCCATCCCCCTCGATGTCTCACATACTAACTTTCTAGTTAGTGGTTTAGTCAGAAGATCTGCTAGATTCTGTTCTGAGCTCATAAAGTCAACTGCTATGACTCAATCAGTAAGCCGCTACCTTATTGTGTTATGTCTTAGACGTATATGTCTGTTCTTCCTATTATCAATTTTGTTCTTTGCCTTTGCTATAGCAGCTTGGCAATCACATGTAGCGACACAGATGGTACTAGTTTGGTCACTAAAGGTACATCTGCTAACAAGTTTCTAAGCCACTCAGTCTCTCTACCTGCTAGTTCTAAGGCTACAAATTCAAACTACATAGTAGAATTAGCTTTACAGGTCTGCTTAATTGATTTTCAGGAAATGGTTTCACCACCAAAGGTGAACACATAACCACTCGTAGAGTTTATCTCATCATTCCCTGTTATCTAGTTACCATCACAAAATCCTTCTAACATGGAAGGAAAATCAATATAGTGTATGATATAGTCTATGGTGCCCTTTAAGTACTTCAATGATCTGGATATGACGGTCTAGTATGTTTGGTTTGGACTATGAGTATATCTACTCAATCTACTTGATGCATAGGATATGGTAGGTCTAGTGCAGTTCATCAAGTATAAGGCTTCCAATGATTCTAGAGGATTATAGTTGTGATGTATTTTCACCTTTGTTTTTACACAAGTGAATACTATAGTCATATGGAGTACTCACGGGATTACAATCGAAGTGTTGAAATTTTCTTAAAATCTTCTCTACATGGTGAGATTGTGATAAGGCTATACCATTCTCATTGTGTATAATTTTAATACCTAATATCATCTCAGTTTCTCCCAAATCCTTCATATCAAATTTGGAAGTTAAGAATATTTTAGTGTTTTTCACTATTTCAAGATTTGTTCCCATTATAAGCATATCATCTACATATAAGCAAATAGTTACACCATTATTATTTTCAAATTTATGATATAAACATCTATCAGAATTATTTATCTAATATCCACTAGATACTATCACACTATCAATTTTTTCATGTCATTGTGTTAGGTGCTTGTTTTAATCCATATAAAGATTTTACTAGCTTACTTTCTTTTCTTTACCTTGAGCTATAAAGCCTTTAGGTTGATTCATATATATTTCTTCTTCTAAATCACCATTTAGAAATGATGTTTTAACATCCATTTAGTGTATAACTGGTTTATGTATAAAGGCTAAAGCAATCAACACTCTAATGCTAGTCATCCTAGCTACCGTTGAGTGTGTCAAAGTAGTCTATATCTTCCTTTTGACTATAACCTTTAGCCACTAGTCTTGCTTTAAATTTATCTATTGAACCATAAGATTTTAATTTCTTTTTAAATATTCATTTACAAAGGAGGCAAATCAACCAACTCCCAAGTATGGTTTGACAAAATTAATTCAATCTCACTGTTGATTGCTTATTTCCAGAATACTAAGTCTGGAGAAGACATAGCTTCTTTATAGGTTGTTGGATCATTGTCTATTAGGACAGTATAAAAACCATCTCATAAGTTGGTTTCTTTCTTAAGTCTTTTACTTCTTCTTGGTTCAATTTCAAGGTTTTCATCTTCTTGTATTTCTATTGTTTCATTTGCTGATTCTTGGTTTATTGTTTCTTTAGATACTTTTTCCCTCATAGAAAATATATATTCAACGAATTCAACATTTCTAGATTCAATTATTGTGTTTGCTTCTAGTATAATATTCTCATATTTAAGTACTAGAAACCTATATGCTGAACTGTTACTATCATATCCAATAAACACACAATTAGAAGTTTTAGGTCCTATTCTTTTTCTTTTAGAATCAGTTAGACCTACTTTGGCTAGGCACCCCCACACTTTTAGCAATATGAGGTTAGTAAGTCGACCTTTCCAAAGTTCATAGGGTGTTGTACCTGTTTTCTTATGAGATATATTATTACATATTACACAAGCAGATAAGATGGCCTCCCCCAACATGTTTGTAGGTAGACCGGAATTAATTAATATTGCGTTCATCATTTCTTTTAGAGTTCTATTTTTCCTTTTGGCTATTCCATTAGACTTAGGTGAATAAGGTAGAGTTGCATCATGTAGTATTCCATTGGTCTCACAGAATTCCTTAAAAGGAATAGACCCATATTCACCTCCTCTATCAGTTCAAAGTCTTTTAATTTTCTAGTTTAGCTGATTCTCTACTTCCATTTTATAAATTATGAAGGTTTGTTCAGTTTTATCCTTAGTTCTTAATAAGTATACTCTAGTATACCTAGAGTAGTCATCTATAAAGGTTATATAATATTTCTTACCTCCTTTAGTCGTAATGTCTTTTAAGTATGCTAGATCACTATGTATTAACTCAAATAGCTCAGTTTTTCATTCTATAGATTTTTGTGATTTATGTGCAAATTTAGCTTCTACACAAGTTTTACATTTTTCAAAGTTCATATCACTTAGATTTTCTATTAATCCTAAGTGTTTCATTCTCTTAATGTATCCTATGTTTGTATGCCCTAATCTAGCATGCCACAATTTCAAAGAGTCATTCATATAAGCAGAAGGAGAAACTTCATTAATTTCATGAAAAACATTCAGTATAAATAAGCCATTATTACAATATCCCTTCCCAAGAAAGACTCCATTCTTCATCATGATGACCTTACTTGACCCAAACACCAGTTTTATTCCAGCCTTATTGAGCATTGAACCAGAGACTAGATTCATCCTAATTCTAGAAACATGCAGGATATCATTCAATTTTAGGATCTTCCCCGAAGTTAGCCGAATCTAAACCTTCCCTTTGCCAGCGACAAAAGAAGTACTTGAGTCTGCAAGATAAACTTGCTCTCCATCTCCCACAGATTTGTAGGAGGTAAACATTCTCTGATCGTTGTAAATGCGTTTAGTAGCTCCTATGTCTACAACCCAGAAATTTGAGTTGGAGACAAAGTTTACCTCAGTGACAACAACAGCTATTATTTCAGTTTCGGTCAGATTGGCTTAATGGAGTTTTCCAAAAGTTTTATTTTTTTCTATATCTGCATACAGCGGCATGATGCCCTAGTTTTTCACACACAAAATAGCTTCCTTTTGTTGTGACGACCTGGATCTCAGCCCCTTAATTCATTAAAATTAAGACATAATGAAAAGACCAATTTAACTTTATAAAGATTGGGCCTGGACCATTTTAACTTAAATAATGTTGATAAGGATTAAACTATGGGCTTTAAAAGACTGAAAATGGGCC
>JAUPMG010000001.1:6426924-6437605 GCA_031762675.1 Pachysandra terminalis | reverse complement strand
CCCCCCCCCCCCCCCCCCCCCCCCCCCCCCCCCCCCCCCCCCCCCCCCCCCCCCCGGAACTCAAGGATCTTTGAGGTTAAGGGCAGATCGACAGGGATTATTATTGATGCGATTTTGTCTTTGGTCTGCTCTTGGATGGTTGTTCTGCCTGTCTTTAAAAGGATTTCTATATCGGATCTTTTGACGAGCTGGTACACTTATGCTCTTACATCACCTTTGGTTCAGATTATGGCGAGTCGGTGGACTCCCCCACTGGCTGGTTTTTTGAAAGTTAATTTTGATGCGGCTCCGTCTGGTAATCTAGAGGCATCTGGGATAAGCGGGGTTTTCCGAGATCATGGTGGTCATATTGTACATGCTTTCTCGAGTTTGGTGGGGGAAGGCGACTCTTTGAGGGCGGAGCTGTTGGCCCTTCTCATGGGTTGTAGGGAGGCGGTCAAAGTGGGTTTTTCTCAGGTGGTGGTTGAGGGCAACTCGTCTTCAGTGATTTCTTGGATGTCAGGGCCGATATCTTGTCCTTGGAGATGAATACATTCAGTTAGATTGGCCAGATCTCTAAGTGAGAGGATCCATGCATCCTTTGTCTATATCTCGAGATCTAGTAATGGGATGGCAGATCGGCTGGCTAGAGATGGGATTGCCAGGGAGGAGATGTTCGTGGGTTTACCTATTAATGATATGATAGATGTTGGTGTTTGATAGGCGGTTGGCTTTGTGGACTTCGGGTTCAGAGTTTTGGGCGTTGTAGGATGGTTTCTTCTTTTGTTAGCTTGTTTTCTGGACTGCTCTGTCCTCTTTTGTTGTTTTCGGCCTGGTGCTCTCCTTGAGCGCCGAGTCTGCTGGTTTTTCTGTTCTTGTGTATTTTCTTCATTTGGCATTATATATATATACCTTGATGATTCATCAAAAAAAAAATAGCATATGATGTCTGTTACATGGTATTAGATTCTCTTGTATCACTCACTAATGACTATGGTTGATATACATAATTATATTTATGTATGCATGTGTGTGTCTAGACACACACATGAGCATTTGTGCTTGGATAGTTGCCATCTATCGTTAATCTGGTTTCTGGTCATTCTCACCAGTTTTGTTTGACATATAGGTCTTGGTGGTCTCAGGAGAGACAGGCTGTGGCAAAACTACACAGCTCCCACAATTTATTTTAGAAGAAGAAATATCATCACTTCGGGGGGCAGATTGCAGTATAATATGCACTCAACCACGTCGTATATCTGCTATATCTGTCGCAGCTCGGGTTTCTTCTGAAAGGGGAGAGAATCTTGGTGAAACAGTTGGTTACCAGATCCGCTTGGAAGCAAAACGCTCTGCTCAAACACGGCTCCTGTTTTGTACAACTGGAGTACTACTTCGACAGTTGGTAAAAATTGTTCTTCACTGTTTGGTTATTTTTTCTGTTGATGTCAGCATGTGCTTTGTCTGTCCTTATTTTTATCTTTCCTTCACCCTGGATATGACACTTGGTTTAAGTCAATGGGTGTATTATTTTTAATTGTAAGTAGTGCCTAGGATATTTGTTGCCTCTTCCTGAATGTGGTGTTAAACGCAGGTTCAAGACCCTGATTTAACTGGTGTAAGCCATCTGTTAGTGGATGAAATCCATGAAAGGGGCATAAATGAAGACTTCCTCTTGATAATTTTACGTGACCTTCTTCCTCGACGTCCAGATCTGCGTCTTGTTCTAATGAGTGCAACCATTAATGCGAATATGTTTTCGAAATACTTGGGGAATGCCCCAACCATCCATATACCAGTACTGTGAACCGTTTAATTTTAATATATTTGTTCTTTGTGAAATATTCTACATTTTATAGTATTTTCTTTTTCATTTACTTGTTATTGGTTTGACAGGGATTCACTTTTCCTGTAGCAGAACTGTTTCTAGAAGATGTGTTGGAGAAAATACGTTACAATATCAAAGCAGAGTTTGAGAACTTTCAGGGAAATGCAAGGAGAAGAAGGAGACAACCAGATTCAAAAAAAGATCCTTTAACCGAATTGTTTGAGGCATGCCTAAATCCCTGAAATGTTTATTGTAGTTCATGCAGTAGGGTTAAAACATTCCATTTTTGATTATTGTAACTGTGCTTTATAGAAACAGCACTCTATCTTCATACAGCTTTTTGAATATGCTATACTGCTAATGCATGCTCAGTTATTATCTTGTATATTTTGCAACCTTAGTCCTCGATTTAGATTAGTTTTGTAACATTGTATTTTTGTAATTTCATAACTATTCCGAGATACAGTATATTTATGGTTTTTAATATGAAAACATGTATTGTGCACATACACATCTCTTTGTCTCTCTCTCTCTCTCTATATATATATATATATATATATATATATATATGATTTTCTTGTAGAGTGGCTAAATCATATTGAGGGATACCTTCCTCAAATCTGCACAATCTATGTTTTGCATTTTAGAGGAACCAAGGTTTGTAATCTCCTTGTCACAAGACAGGTCAAGGACATGGCAGAAAAAAAAGAATAAAAGTAGGTAAGAAGGTGTTTTTGGTTGTGGATTTTAGAGAGATGTAATTGAGGTCTAAATACATTTAGAAAAACATAAAACATGACAAACAATGTCTATATGATCAATGACATATATTTAGGTATACTACCAACATGTGAAACATAGAGGTATCATTCATAATGAATCAATTAGAGCTTAAACATATATTTTTTTTTTTGATCGATAATGAATAAAATATATCAAGGAAGAGGAGAAAGTACAAAACAAATACAAGGGAAGAAAGAACAGGTTCCCCAAGACATGGAACCACCAATCCGCCACAAAAAGAAAAGCCAAAAACATCAAAAAACAAAAACAGCCCCCAATACACAGCAAAAAATAAAGAAACAACAAAGCTAGGACACCACTAACACCCCAAACCAAGCATTACATCACAACAATGGATTCCCAACATCTAAAAAGGTCCGAAGAAGAAACATCCTTGAATTCTGGAAGAACTCCTGACCATGCAGCCGTAGTCCCCACCACAATGGAGTCAATGAGGCGATTAGAAGTTCTTCATCCCTCTTTTATTTCGTTCACCCCAAAGCTCCCAAAGGATGAGAACCCTGTATAGAATCCGACCCTTCTTCCCCAACTCAAAAAAGCACCACTGCTAAAGCAACTCTCTCACATGTCTCGGGGGGACCAATCCACTCCGATACTCTGAACAAAGAAGCACCAAACCTTTATCACATAGCCACAAGAAAGTAAGAGATGATCCACTGATTCTTCATTATGCATGCACATCACACAAACCTGAGGAGATAAGGCCATAAAATTTTTTCTCTTTTGAAGATTATCTGCAGTATTGATACGATTCAGGAAGATAGTCCACACAAAATCTTTAACTTTAGGAGGGACCTTCGACCCCCATAGATGAGAAGTAGAAAAAGGACATAAAAGATCTGGACTAACCCCCCGAAGAACGCCAAAAAAGGAGTTACAAGAGAATCTTCCACTAGGGTCAGAACACCAAATGAGGAGACATCAGCCCTTGTATCACATTCATAAAGAGTTACGCCTCGGCTCAATGTCAGCTTCATCACCTCCACTCCTATACTGACTCTCTATGTAATGACATATTGGACCTAATCCATAGTGTGATGGTACCACTTCATGTAATCTCTCATGTGTCTCTGGTATTCATCTATAGTAATGGTCATTATGATCCCCATAGGTGGATACTGGGGATAAAGGGTGGTGGTGACAACGATAGTAGGATACTCCCAAACCATAGATGTAGGGTAGGATCCATGTGGATATGGCTTGACATATCGTTGAAATGGACATTTCTTATTTATCTATTCTATCGCACGTACGAAACAGCACGTGTGACATTTTTCCTTTTTTGTGTTGCTACATGGGGGAACAAGTCTGTAAAACAACATCTCCCCACATATCATGCCGCCTAGGCCCCATATTTGCAACATTTAGAACACTGAGAGGAGCAAAGAGATGTGCTTGCCCAGTACTGATGTTATCTTGGTTATCGTTGTCGCAAAAAAATCGCTTGACCTAAGAAATAACTGATTGAGATTGTACAAGTGGAATGAGAAAAGAGCGGTTTGTATGTGAAAGATGTAATTCACAGTGAGGGTGAATCGTTTGCATGAAAGGCGGCCACATTTTTTGTAGAGTGGTTATAGATCTAACAAGCACCATTTATGTGTTTGGCATTTCAATTATGTAAACAATTTCCAGAAAGAAATGATCTAGCTGGATCCATAACCTGCAACAATTAGAATTGCCTTATATATCAATAATCAATGAGCCTATGCTATCCTGTGATGTATATCAAAGAAGCTTCACAATGTCTACTTTTTTAATTGATAAAAGTATAATTGTATTATATTAACTATAACCCTAAACACATTTTTTATAACATAAAGCCAGTTGAAAAAAAAAACTTTCAGCAGGGACTATACTAATTACAAAAAAGCTTAACTTCCAATTTGCGCAAAACATAGTGTAGTCAATTCCCAATTAAATGCTCAGAAATCGAGTACCAATAGAACACAAGTCTAAGAACACGCCACACCCTATCATTGCTACTCTTTCCCTGAAAAATACGACCATTTTTTTGCCCAACAAATCACAGCAGTGCAAATATTCCATACTTTTTGGAATCTACCTTCTTGTTGAACTTCTAACAACTCAAAACATCCTCAAGAGACCTAGTTATAACCCCAGTCTACCCTTTCCTAGAAATGGGATGATATTACATGAGTGATGATGCGATGAATTAGAAGGTGATCAAAAAATTGTGCCTTGCTTGCGCATAACATACCTGTTTGTACTAGTCCATCCTTTAGCATTGTTTAAAGTATTGTTCGAGACTGAGTTATTGATACAGTTCAGTCGATCTGTATAGGTGTCGGATTGGACTGTTGGTTGGTGCTTAATAGAAACCTTGATTTATATGCTTCAGACCAATACCGATTCGGATTGACCCATCCATATTAGTTTCAGAGCTAACCGACACAACTACCAATACCGATATTTCATATCCCGCCCTCTAGTGTACATTTTCCACTGTCAGGTTCTTGTTTAAGTTGTTTTCTTTGGGAAAAAAAGTTACCTTAATAGGGTTGGGGCTTTTCCAAACTGGTATAATAGGAGCGAAATGCGATCTAACACGCCCCTCTTACTTCCAACCAAACCCTCTAATCCTTGTCGGAATTTAATTTGGAGATTGAATTATTTGAACCCATAAAAGACGGTACTCTGTCCAACTCCCAATCTAACAAAATTCTTGTAAACTAAAGATCCCGCAATCTTGTCTCAATCTCTCGAATCTCCATATCTTGAATCAAAGTATTGCCACTCTTGGCAATCACAAAGTGACTGGGTAAAACTGCTTTAAGGGGCATCCGCACTTTGTCCTCCCAAAATTGGACTATGTTATCATCATCCACCTTGCTGAAACCTCTCTGAAAATTGTAATATTCTTGAAATCACCTTCCAAATACCCAAAGCATAAGGTCCATTGACTCTTGATCTCTCCCAATCCTTGGGTCCACTACCCTAGTTAGCCTGGATGATGATTCTCCATTAACCCTCTCTCTCTCTCTCTCTCTCTCTCTCTCTCTCTCTCTCTCTCTCTCTCTCTCTCTCTCTCTCGTAAACCTAGTCACTTTCCTAACAATGCTTTATTGAATGTCATTATTGGTCTAAGATCCAAACCCCTAGTATCTTTTGGCCCACAAACATTAACCCAATGCAGTAAATGATACTTAAACTCCTCTTTTTGCCTCCCCAAAGAAAATCCCATTGAAGCCTCTCCAATATATCCAAGCCAGCATGTGGAACAAAGACATGTAATAGATGTGGCAACGTGGAAGAGTGTTAAATAAGAGGTAGCATTCCTCCTTTAGATAATAAGCTCCTCTTCCAAGTTGCTAATCTCCTCTCTACCTTCTCCAAGATCTGTTCTTAAAACCTTAAAGGCTTAAAACCCAGATGCCAATGGCAAACTGAACTAGGAAGTTCAGAGTGAAGCTGTTCTATAACCCAATATAATATTCAATTACTCGAAATTACTCACCTCACCCACAATAAAGATTTCACTCTTAAGAAAGTTGACCTTTTAACTCCAACACTGCCCCAAACCACAATAAATTGCATCTGATGACTTTCAGTTGTCTATAGGATGCTCCCAAAAGATTAACATCTGGAAACTGGAGATAGTAAGGAAAGGAGAATGATTCCCCGCCAAAAGAGCCTCCACTTAAACCTCCATTCTTTGTTCTAGTAATCATCCTTGTAAAGGCATTGGCAACAATGATAAAACTAAACAAGGACAATGGGTCACCTTGTCTCAAACCCCTGAAGCTATGGAAAAAACCTCTAGCTATACCCTTCCCCAAAACCGAAATGTAGGAAAGGAAATGCAGAACTTGACATAACTTCTCCATTTTACACCAAACCCCTGTTTTTTGAGCTAATTCAAGAGAAAAATCGAATTAACATGATCATATTCTTTCTCCATGTTAGTTTTGCATAAAATTCCCAGTTCCCTACTTCTGCATCTCGAATCTGAACACTTATTGGTTATATGCAAGCTATTTAGAATCTAGCAGCCTTTCACAAATGCACTTTGAACTAGAAAGATGATCCTTGGAAGATTAACTTTAATTTATTTCCCAAACTTTAGATATGATCTTATATACAGCCCACCAAGTGAATCGACCGGAACTCCTGAATAATAACAGTCCCTTGCCTTTTTGTGATGAGAATGATGAACATGGCATTGACACAATTCAAAAGAGCCACTAACCAAGACCTCTCTTAACACCCGCATAAAGTCTTCTTTCACAAGCTCCAAGCAAGCCTTGGTAAGTCCATCTAGACCTCTTCTGTTATCTCCATTGAGCTCAGGCAAAGCTAAAACCACCTCTTCAGAGAAAGTTCTCTTTAGCATGTCACTCTCAGCCTCGGGAGTCCTGCCTAGCTCCAGTCCATCCAAGGAAGGATGATTCTCTACTGATTCCACATAAAATGTGTAGTAAGTCTTAATTGTGCATTTTTGTTCATCCTCATCTTCTACATCTTTCAATCCATTTCAAGCTACTCAACCATGTTAAAACACGTGCGAGCATTGGCCAAACTACGAAAATATTTTGTATTTTTATCATCCGGTAGCCACAGTACATGCAACTTGTATCTCCAACTAATCTCCTCCCGCTTGGCCAAACTCTTGAATGCCATCTCTCGCATGCAGCTCAGAAACATCAAGAGGATACAGCTCTTCTTTAGTATTTAACTCCTTTATCTTCCTAAGGATTTTTGCCTTCTTTAGTATTTAACTCCTTTGGCAAGGGAAAGGGTTGCTAGAATGGAGCTGTTTTGCGGGCTACCGACTGGGGAGATGCTACGTGAGGATGGATGAGTATATTATTGTTGCCATGAGAGGCTAGTTGTTGTTTTGTGTCTATGCCCTTGATTTCTGTTAGCTTGTTTTTGTGTTTTCCTATCGTTGTCCATCTTGGACAGCTTCGCCTTGTATCATCATGTACTGTTTCCTCAGTTTTATTACATATATCATCTCATTGTTATTCAACAAAAAAAAAAGGATTTTTGCCGGCTAAAAGTCAACTCTGCAGAAATATTCTGAATTCCGCTTCATAATTTGTTCCTTTAGATGTTTCAGCTTTTTGTGAAAAAAAAAAGAAACTAGAACTACCCTGAAATAATATACCATCCTAACTTTCCTTCACCATTCCAAATAAGGATTCATCCTCCAGCTGCAATATATCACCTCCTTCAAGGATGATAGGGGTATGATCGGACGCAAGCGTAGGAAGAGAGCTTTGCCTCACCAACCTGAACATCTTTTCCCAATCTGGAAACAAAGAATCTTTCCATTTTTGACAAAACGACATTCTCCTGCATATTGGTCTGAGAATCTGGCTCCAAGTAAAGGAATATCAATCAGCTAGGTTATCCGAACAGACTCTAAAAATTTGATCTCATTGGAGTCACCTCCAAGACGCCAGGGTCATCCCTTCTCCAACCATTCTTAAACCGAATTAACTCTTCTCAAAGCTTCTGATGCAAGCCCTGATCTGTAGGTCCGTAAATCCCTGTAAATAGTCACTCTTTGATCCAGAGCATTCTTGAATCTAATCGAAGCCAATTGACTACCACCAACACATCCATCTCTGCCGCAACCTTACGGTCCACCTTACAGTGACTTCACTCGCTGCACCTAAAGAAGGTAGAGCACTCCAGTCACAAATTCTACAATTTCAGCATGATAAAAGCTTACAATCATGTCAATTGGAATCTTCTTGAGCATTTATTATGGAGAATGTACATTGGCTTAAAATGGAGGCAATGGGTCGATTGGTGCATATCTTCGGCTACTTTTTCTGTACCTATGAATGGAGAATCGTCCATTTTTTTCATATCTGTCATAGTTTGCTTGAGGAGGTCTGATGTCACCCTTTCTCTTCAATTTGTACAGATTTGTATTCTTTGCCATTTTGTGGGGTATTTGGGGTGAGAGAAATAGTAGAATTTTTGAAGAAAAGGAAAAGAGCATGGGGAATCTTATTGACTCTATTATGAGTATGGCGTCGGCTTGGGCAGCTATTCTTCCGGAATTTACAGATTTCTCTTGGTCAGACATCACGAGATGTTGGGAATTAGGAGTGTTCTTGTAACTATGGATGCTGTTGTTCTTGTGGTTGTTTGCTTGTGAGGATGTTATGGAGTTCTGAAGTATGTAGGCTGTCTCTAGTGGTGGAGACTATCTCCCCATTGTAATCAGTTTTTCTTTTATGTTCTCTTCTCTGGTCTTCCCTTCTTGGGGAACCCTTTTCTTTCTTTCTTTCTATCAGTACTGTACTTTTTCTCTTCTCCCTTTGCATTAAAACTTTTCATTATCGATCAAAAAAAAAAATCTTGAGTAGTATGATTGGGGAACAACATTCTAGAAGGATTTTGGTGGATGTTGGAACGTTAATGATTACCCATCTTCAGTTTGCCGGTGACACATCGTTGTTTTGGAAAGATGCCATGCTCAATTAATGGCAATTAGGTGCCTCTTGATATGCTTTGTGTTTGAGGTGGGGGATGCTCTTAATTTTGGGGAACTTGGTTTGAATTTGGGTTATAATATTGATACACTTCCTACTACTTATTTTGGATTCTTACTTGGAGCTTCTTTCAAAGCTACATCTTTTTGGGGAAGTATGATGGGAATGGCAACGTGGGAAATAAGCTCTCTTTTTGAAGGGATCTTAGGTGACTTATTAGAAGTGTGTTATTGACTCTCCCAATATATTTTCTTTCGTTATTTCCTATACCTTCTAAGGTGGCAAAAAGGTTGGAAAAGTTACAAAGATATTTCCTTTGGCAAAGGATGAAGGAATAAGTAAAGTGTCATCTTGTAAATTGGTACGAGTTATGTAAACCCAAAGATAAAAGGGGGTCTTGCCATTAGTTTGGGGGATTTCAAAATAGCTCTACTTGGGAAGTGGTTGTGGAGATTTGGAGCAGAAATTGATAGTTTATGAACAAAATATTATTGTAGCAAAATATGGCACTCAACTAGGGAATTTGGACAGCAGCAGGGTCAATGGCAGTTATGGTGTTGGTGTTCGGAATTTGATTACCCTAATTTTGGAGACCTTTTCCAAACACATTGCTTTCATAATAGGAGATGAGACTAAAGTTTGGTTTTGAAAAGTTGTTTGGTGCCAAGGATTCTCGCTCTGAGCCTCCTTTGCTGTACAATGTTGTAGCCGATAAGGATGCTTGGGTTAGTGATTACTTGTTGATAATTGAGAATTGGGTTGGGGTGGGACAATTTTCTTAGAAGATAAGTCTGTATTTAAACCTTGGAAGCAGAATGTTAGGCATTAAGAAGTAGAATATTCATTGGATAGATTTAAAGGACATGAGGATGTTGAGATGGAAAGACTAAGAAAGATAATGAACAAACATATTTGAGAGACTTTAGGAGTAGCCGATTGGAGATATAATAGAGTGAGTTGAAATTGTTTAGACATCTAAGACTGAGACCCATGAAGATATAATAGAGTGAGTTGAAATTGTTTAGACATCTAAGACTGAGACCCATGAAAGCAATTGTGAGAAGGTGCAAAGTGCTGCAATTTCAAGGGCTAGAGGAAGACCAGAGAGGATCTGGATATGGTTGGCCCGAAATGCTTTAAATGACAATCTAACTGAAGGTATGGTTTTTGACAAATTGAGATTGTGAAGCAAGATTAGTGTTGCTCGATCTAACTAGTTGCGATAAGGTATGTTGGTGTTGATTGATGAACCCTTTCCAAATTTACTTCTTTTTTTCCACCCCCCAATTCATGAATATATTGCTACTTATCATAGATGATGAAATATATTCTGATTCTTTACATGCTTGTGAGTGATGTAAAATGATTTTTTAGAAATATGCTGAATAAAAATGCGTTGATCTTCATTATCAGATAAAATTGTATAAATACCCACTTGAGAAACATCCGATATCATGGTGTAAAGTGCTTATGACTGTATTACCTTGTTTTTAGGATATTGATATTGATTCTCACTACAAAAGCTACAGTCCATTTACAAGACAATCTCTTGAAGCGTGGTCTGGCACACAACTTGATTTGGGACTGGTAAGTTATT
>JAUPMG010000001.1:6412194-6424420 GCA_031762675.1 Pachysandra terminalis | reverse complement strand
CAGCTGGTTGCAGTAGCTGTTATATTTCTCCTTAGTTGGACTGGCGTAATTTAAATTGTTAATAAATATCTCAACTGGTTGCATTAAAAAGATGTGATGATTTTCAATATGAACCTTTTTTTTTTAAGTTATGTGCATCATGATCACATTAATTTCTTTTCTCCCATTTTGTAGGTTGAAGCAACTATTGAATATATTTGCTGCCATGAAGGTCATGGAGCAATTCTCGTCTTCCTCACTGGTTGGGATGAGATATCTAAGCTATTAGAAAAAATTAAAGCCAATGGACTTCTTGGAAATCCTACCAAGTTTCTAGTTCTTCCACTGCATGGTTCAATGCCTACAATCAATCAACGTGAAATATTTGACAGACCACCCAGTGGCATGAGGTGAGTGCCCTTCATTTAGCAATTTGATATTTGTCTGTTTGTTTCTCTTTATTGTTTGTTGGAGTTCATGATTTCAGGAATTTGATGTTTTTATTTTGTGAAAAATAATCTACCTTACCAGCTGTTTACTTGTCTGGTGAAACAAGAATATTTTTGCCACGTAGAAGAATGATCTGGCCAATCCAGATTGTCTATTTGATAGCGAACGCTCTGGATTAGCCACATAGACAATACATTAACCTATATAGGCCTTATTCGTACATGCGTAATAGGTTTTGTCACATGTATCAGTGGTTATCTAAATTTTTAATGTTTCTAAAGTTTTACACAAAGAAAGATGTTAGCTTTAGGCGAGCTTTTCTGTCACGTCATAATTGTATTTGGGGCTGAAACTTAGTATGTAACGGACCTGGGGTTGATTGAATGTACATGTGCAGAACTGGGGTTCTCCAAATAAGCTTCCACGTGAATTACCTATCTCACCAGGTTTCTTAGTCTAGAGTGTTTTACCAGACAACAATGACTTATTTTCTTTAATTAATGACATTTTGCAATGAATGCCCACGTGAGAAACACATTATTAAATGATGGCTATGGCCATATTCAAAAAATTGCTCATCTTAAGTCATTGAATTTAAATCTTACCAATGGACCCAATTTAGTGGTGGGTCTTGGTCTTTTTATACAATTTTCACCTTTCAGATTTAGGTGTTAAAAAACTTTTGTTTCGATTCTCAAGCCCTAGACCCCAAACGTTCCCTTTTTTATGACCATAATTTTCTTCTTCTTTGTTTTTTTTGAACAGTACAAATATATTTAGTAGGAAGGAGGAAAAAAATCTGGAAAATTGTTCCCTATGTACAATAATGCTGGTATAACATTTGGCACCTTACTTAACCAAAAGATCCTTCTTTGATTGGTGACATTCACGTGGCTCATAGCCTCGGCCGCCATGTACTTTATCATAGGCTATGTGGCCTATACTATATCCTTTTTCTACAGGGACATTTAAATCCCCACCCACAGATTCCATCTAACTCAAGCAACTTTTTTAATTCATCCATTTTCCGTTCGCATAATTGTCTGTTATTGTTTCCTTTGATTCTATTTGGGGTATCTATTTACTAATGGTGTAAAAGCCATATCATCATCTAGCTTGTGCGTCTTGAAATCAGTTCGAACTTACTCCATCCAGGTCCTTTTAGTCTCGTGTAAGTCTATAACTCTTATTGTCCTTTAATCCCTAGTCAAAATCCATATTTCATGCAACTAGGCCTATCCTAGTTGCAAATTTTAGAGAGGAGAATTAAAATAATGGTAAACCTAGTTGCATGGAAAACCATCTGAAAGTCTCTTCTTGTTTCTCTAAACCTCCCAACTAATTGTCTAAGATGGCCTATATTCTACTTGCAAAGTTTAGAGAGGTGAATTCAAGTAATGGTAAACCTAGTTGCATGGAAAACCATCTGAAGGTCTCTTCTCGTTTCTCTAAACCTCTCAACTAATTGTCTAAGATGGCCTCAATGGTAGTCCTTTGGGCAGTAAACCAAACTGAACTTATGGCACAGCACCTGGGTTCTTTTTAAATCTTCATCCCACCACTCTTTCCTGCTGTTTTGATCATATTTGAGGAAAGTTTGAGCATAAATCTCTTTTTTCTTGTTTTATTTGCCTCTCTTCTCCAAATTTATGTAATATCTTTTTCGGTCGTTTTTACATGAGGCTTCCTTTTACTCATCAAAGATTAAACTTTGAAAAATAAAATGCCTGTTCTATTTTTACATTCTGTTTTGCTTGGATGATCGATCTAGTGAGATCATGTCCACTCCTTTTTCTATTAATCCCTAACCGGAGGCAGATGATTTCAGATCTTGATACTTAGGCCAGAAAATCTTTCCGACAACCCCTCCCAACAATTGTGTTTCATCCTTCTCTTGATACCAAAGGCAACTAATGCAACTTTGTGATTGTTGGGTGAGTAACATGTCATCATCTTAACCATCATCGTCATCATATGTCTTATCCCAACTAGTTGGGGTTGGCAACAGGAATCTTGTTCCTCCATCCCAATCTGTCAAAAACCATATCTTCAGTCAAATTACTAATATGCAATCCTTTGTGATTGACTCCATCCATATTCTTTTGGGTCTTCCTCTCTCCCTCTTAGAACCTTCAATGATTTCTCTCCCACACCTCACATCTGCTTTGTTGGGTCCTCGCTTTATATGCCCAAACCATCTTAACCGACTGTCCTTTTTCTTATTTCCTAATTGAGCCACACCCAAACAACCTCGAATATGTTCATTCCTCAACTTATCTTTCTTAGTCTTCTCACTCATCCATCTCAACATTCTCATCTCAAATGTCATCATCTTAATATCTTATACATTTGATAGAATTACATTCAATTTTCATGGTAGACTGCATATTGTATCATCATTTTCAATTTTAATCTTTTGAAAGCAGACTCGTACATGATCTGAGAATTTATTTATATGCCAAACTCTAAATTGTTACATGATTTGAAATCAACCTCTTGAGCTGATGGTGTCTTTTCCATCTAACCATCGTTGCTCTATTGAGGAGTTCTCTTTATCAACACTGGAGCTGGATGGTGGTCAGAGGTGAATCTTGTCGTCAGAAGTGAAACTAGTTTCATTAAGGGGGTCGAAGACTCGGAGGTGAAGCTTGAGTTCCTCCCTTCTGTAGAGTTGATTTTGTTCCTTTTTGTGGAACCAGTGGTCCTCCCTTTTGTGGTAGAAATTCCCAAGACTTGTTTCTGATGATGGGTAGAAACCATCTCCTAAACAATTAATTCTGTGGGAGTTTGGACCCAATAGATGACTGGTCTCAATTTTGTGGCCGATAGACTGGCTCCGCAAGGCAATCATAGGGCAATGGTAGCTACAGAGAGGGGGTTTCAGCTTGACTTCTAGAGAAGATTATGGGATTGGGAAAACTTTTGGGAGTGTTGTTACTCGGGTGTGAAGAAGAAGCCAAGGCCTAGTTCATCGCCATATAAAGTGAACACATGGTTTCTATTTCTTTAATAAAGATGGCCATTGGAGCTTCAAAAGTTGAACTCTAATGATAAGGTAGGGGATTTGGGTGCTAGGAGTTCAGGGGAAAAGGAAGGGCAGGGAATCTTTTATCTTAATCAAATGGAGCTGAAAGTTATTTCTTGGACATTAAGGATTTGAATTTTAAGGGAGAGGACAATTTCTTAAAGAGAGGCTTTGGAGGCCTGGGATCCTAATTTAATCTTTTTACAGGAGATTAACGTGGACAATTAATATGAAGTTGTGTGATCCTAATTTAATCTTTTTATAGGATATTAAAGTGGAGCAATTAATTTGAAGTTGTGGTAGGAGGTTTGAGCACTTGGGGAAGTGGAATGGGTCTTCATCCAAAAATTTTGGGAGAGCAGGAGGCTATTGCAGTGGGGTGGAAGAAAAGGGTATTGGCCAATTTGAATAGTTTTATAGCGGTTTTCTCAATGTTAGTTGCTTTTAGGATTAGGAAGAAAGGGGGGTTTTGCTCTTGGCATTTTGGGGGGTTTATAGACCTAATGATATGCATCGGTTTAGTTCAGTGTGGGAAGAAATGGTACCGGAGAGAAGGAAGTGGACACATCCTTGGTGTACTGGTTTGGAATTTTAACGTAATTAGATTTATGTCAGAATGATTGGGATACTAAAGCTCTTTGTCTAGTATGACGAGGGAGTTCACTAATTTTTTTGATAATATTAACGTGATTTTATAAGATATCAAATAGAGGATTATACAAGCAAAGGCTGTCCGAGCTGGACGACTAGAAGAACTAGTGTTACAATACATAGAACTACTAAAACTAAAACTAGCAAGTAGAGATACAATTCGCAAAACCCGATGCTACCTCAAAGCTGCACCCCTTCCATTTCTTGTAGCATTTCCCCTGTAGGTGTCGCAACAAAAAGGTTTTCCCGTCTAACTCCCCCTTTCGCTAGCAAATCTGCCATTGAATTCCCCGAACGTTATATGTGAGAGGAAGAATTGACCTCTCCCTTGGCCAAAAATCTCACTTTCCTCGAGTAGTGCCAAAATCTTCAAGGACAAAGTCTACCATCCGCCAACCAAGAAATAATGACAGCCGAATCTCGCTCAATCAATAGATCATGTAACCCCAATCTCTTTGCCTCTGACAGACTTGGATAGTAAGGCCATGATTTCTACCCTCGTAGAATCACCCTCCCCAATTGGCCCCGAATATGCATGAATAATCTGCCCATCTGCATCTTTAAAAACTCCGCCAACCCCCGAAAGACCCAGGTTGCCCAAAGATGACCCGTTAAATTGAGCTTGATACCGGCTCTAGGTGGGCACCTCCATATAGCACTCTGCATCCTCACATATGGAGAGGAAACGATAATAGGTGCCCAATCTCTAAAGAACATATCCAATTGTACATCCCTGACCAGTCGAACCACCATCCATGATGCAACCATAGCGACGAATCTATTACTGACCGAGCACATCTACTCCGGTCCTCAAAAATCCTCCTATTCCTTTCTACCCAAGCCCACAAAAGCGTGAGAAACACATCCCCATGCATCATCTTACCCCTCTTTCCCAAACCTCTCCATTGATCAAGTAGCAGATCAACCTTCTAGGCATCACTCATTCCAATCCTGCAAAACTCACGAAAAAACTCCATACCACTCTAGCAAAACTGCACCGAGGGAAAAGATGATCAACCGACTCCCCCTGGGCCGTGCACATCAACGCAAATGTCGAGAGATGGCCAAGCCACGTCTCCTTTTTTGGAGCATATCATAGGTATTAATTTTGTACTGCAAGGAGGTCCAAGCAAAAAATCTAACTCTAGGCGGGCACCCACGTTCCACAATCTAGAAGGATTAAAAGGAAGGCCATCATGCTGACCAGAAACCGTAAGAGCACCCAAAAATGATTTAGTGGTGAAACAACCACTAGGATGAAGGGACCAGACTCTTGAGTCTGGCAAATTGGAGTCGATGAAAACAAGTTCAAGAAGCTCGAATAGATTGCCCAAATTGCCAACTTCAACCAGTCTTAGATCCCGTCTGAAGGCAAGATTCCAGACCAAACCCTCTATCAACCACAAAAGGACCTTAGAAACTAGAGCATGTTCATCCCTGACAACCAAAAACAATCTGGGAAAACAAAAGTACAAAAGAAGATCTCCCCACCACAAATCCTTCCAAAAACAGATAATATGACCATTTCGAACCCCAAACCGCAAGTGGGGGAAGAAAATAGGTGCAATTGCATAAATGGCTTTCCATGGGCTCATTGCTATACATCCTGGTATTTCGATTTACATCCCAACCATTGTCATCTATCCCACACTTGCTAGTCATTACCTTGTACCAGAGAGTATTCTTGCCAGTACAGAATCTCCATAACCACTTACCCAAAAGCACTGAATTCCTTGCCAAAATGTTTCCCAAATTAAGACCCCAATCGTCTTTTCCTTTGGAGACTTCCTTCCAATTGATCAAATGGTCCCTTTCATATCCCCCTCCCTCCCAAAGAAAGTCCCTCTGAATTTTCTCAATCATCTTCACCACCTTTACTAGGGCTTTGAATAGAGAGAGATAGTAAACTGCTAGATTTGTTCAAGGCAGATTGGATAAGGTTATTCTACCTCCCAAGAGAGTTAATTCCTCTTCCAAATAGCCAACCTCTTCTCTAGCTTTTCTATGACCAGGGCCCAAAAATCTAGAGATCTAGCAATACGGCCCAAAGGGAGGCCTAGGTACTTAATGGGCAGTTCCGCTACCTTACAGCCAAAGTACTCTGCAAACTGATTAACCGTCTCTGAACCCACATGAATACCGGAAATGGTAGTTTTCTCCAAATATACTTCAAGTCCTGCTACCATTTCAAAACACCTAAGAACCGCCTTCACCCTACTGAAGGTGGGGGACATTGGGAATCTATCTCGATCCTCCAAAAATCAGAGATCAGTCCCAACTCCTCCACTCTCAATATAAAGCAACTGAGAACATCGCCTACCAAAGTAAACAAGAGAGGAGAAGGGACTGACGTAACCCCCTAGATGCACCATAATGCCCTTTGACACGTCCATTTAAAATGAAGGCAAAAGACACATTCCCAGTGCCCCCATCCACTTTCTCCATCTAGAACCAAAACCTTTCAATTTGAGCATCGAATCGAGGAAATTCTGCTCGACTATATCATAGGCTTTTTCCCAATCTAACTTACACATGAAACTCGGACACCCTGATATAAGTCTTTCTTCCACTACTTCATTTGCAATCAACACTATCTAAAATCTGTCTACCCTCTTTGATTCGGGGATACCACATATCCAATCACTTTTGTAAGTCTTAGGGCCAGCACTTTTGAAATTATTTTGTACAAGCTAGATATCAAACTGATTGGTCTGAAATCTTTGATCTCATTTGTCCCAGCCTTCTTGGCGATCAAAACAATGAAAGTTTCATTTACCACTTTGTTGATCACCCCATTAGAAAAGAACTCATTAAAAACCTTCATCAAATCTTCTTTAACTATCTCCCAAGAATTCTGAAAGAAAGCCATCGTAAATCCATCCAGCCTAGTGCTTTGTCCCTTTTCATCCCCATTATTGCAGATTTCACCTCATCTACACCGAACAGCCTCTCAAGGCTTACCATCTGTTCTGTACCCAGAACTCTCCCCCAAATGTTTCTTAAATCAAATAGGAGCTCTTGTTCTGAAGTGTAAAGCATTCACCATCAAGTCCCCCTCCTCGATCTGAGACCCATTCCCCACCAAACTAGAGATTTTATTGAACTAAGCTCTCTCATTTGCCATTCTATGAAAAAAAAACTAGTGTTCCCATCCCCTTCATTAATCCAGATCGCCCTAGATTTCAGCCTCCAGCTAGTTTCCTCTTACCTAAGAAGTAAATCTAAGTCACCACTTTTATGGATCCTTTCCTCCAACTCACCATTCGAGAGTCCTCTAGTCTGCTCTAAATGATCAAGACCATCAACCACCTCCGTCAAAGCGTTCTTCCGCAAGCCAATATCCCCAAAAGTTGCTTTATTCCACTCCTTTAAGTTTCTCTTAACACCTTTAAGGATTCCTATGAACCTAAAGCCTCTCTCTTGCTCACCCACCATCTAAACACTTCCTCGTTGCAAACATCTTCCTTGCCAATTTTTTTTTCCTAATCGCCTCTATTATGTTCGAGAGTTATGATGAATCTATTTCAAAATATGTGGTTAGGGGAAGCTATTCTATGTAAAGAGTATCTTTCTTGATATCATCTAATCCTACTTCCGTCTTATTTATTAATAACTACAAAGATAAAAGGGCTTCTCACAATATATATATATATATATATATATATATATATATAGTAATCAAGAATATTGAAAATGCAAAAAGTAGAAAAATGGGATATCTCTTTCATCGACTTGAGATCGGGGTGCAAAGGTTCAACGAATTTTATAGTTTGACGGTCTTTTTGATATAGATCTCAGAAATCAGGCACAGAATTAGGGATTATGTTGATAGAAATATTAGATAATCAATATTGTCTTTTATTTGTAGCCATGTCATTGGGAACTCTGAATTCGAAAAGAGGAAGGAGCAAGGTGAGTTTGGAAGACGAAAAATTTAACAGTATGGAATCATGAACTCGCTAATACTTTTTTTCTCCATACTTTTGACATTTATTATTATTTATGCTGTCAAAATCCCAAGAAAAATAGAAAGATGAAAACCAAAAATGTTTTCAGGCTCCATTAACTAATTTTATCCTTAAACTACTTTTGCTTTTATATTTGAAATTAATTAATTACTCCTTGCCTGAAGCTAACATTGGCTGAAAGATTTTGTCTTTTAAGTAATTTTATCCATTTGCTTCTTTTTTATTATACTTACTAACAATTTTGTTCTAACTATTTTTGTTGTTTGTTTTAATGATATATATATATTCCTTTTTTTTATTTTCATCTACTTTTTCTTTTCTATTTCTACTTCTTTAGGACTTTTGGAATAGTTTTTTCATTTTGAGTCGAACTACTATTAATATTAAAAAACAGTTTTTATGATTTATTTTATCTTTTATTTTTATTTTTTTTTGCATTGTTGTTTAACTTTTCGAAAAATTATTTTTGCATATTTCTTTTTAATTAAAATATTTGTCAAGGTTCAGTTTTCTATAGTTTCTCTACTTCTATTTTCTTCTTGATATGAAAGACGGTATTGATAGGCTTGTAAATTGGCCGGATTCGGATTATGATCTGATATATAGATCAATAAACATATATAATTCATTATCTGATTTTATATTTTAAATCATATTGGATTTAGTTGGATCAAATAGGAGTATATCCGAATTCAATCCGATTAGAACTCGGAATAGTTTGGATTGTTAGTTATCAGGTTGTTGGATCACAACCCTTTTACCAAATCCGACATTTTAGGATTGGGTTTGGGTCATGATTTGATCCATTGACAGGCCTTGTATTTGACCCTAACAAGCTCAAGGTTTCAATCATTTGTTGTTTAATTGCAATGAGTTGTAATTTAATGAACATCCAAGGTGACTGATCCACTAACGGCGGTGAGGATTAATGGCAAGTGCAACTGAAAAGGTGACTCTGAGCTTTCTTCTTTCTTTGCTGGCTTTTTAGTCAATCTTCGCTAATGAACGCCTTTCTCTATGACATATTAGAATGAAACCTAGATCTCTCCTACTCCATCCTTAGAAATACAATATGAGATTGATATGCAAAAATTCTTTTATAAATGACATTAGTCTAAAGACCACTATTGGCATGCTTTTATGATTAATCTAAAATAAAACTTCCAATTATTATTTTTTGTCTTGAGTTGTTTATGGTGTTTATAAGAAGAATTCTTAATCAAACATTTCCTATTCAGGAAATAAGTTTCCTTCTGGCTAGCTCATTGTATACTTTTTGTGCACATAGAACGAGGCCCATTCTTCTTTATCTTTATATATAATATTAATTACTTTTTCCTGTTAAAAAAAATTCAATCGGCCTGGTTTTTTTGTTTATCCTAATTATTTGTTTATAGGAAAAAATTCATGCTTCTAAGGCTTACATCACATGCTTTAGGCAAGTAAAATGCCTCAGTTCAAGCTTTAGCGTTTTAAAAGAATGTTACAAAGAATGAATAAACAGTTAATAGAATAAAAATTAATCAAGGAATGTAGGACTCAATTACCAAGTTAGCCTGACTAACTTTCTGACTTTTCTGTCAAGTGTTCTAGCCAACCCCTACTTACTGGGAGTGAAAAGGTAATCCAAATGAACACCTTCTGATTCCTGTGGATTGGCTGATTCTTTGTCTAGTTACCCAAATTTAAGCACAGTTTTGAAGAATTTTTCAGTTTTCTATTAGTAATAACCACTATAGGACCAATTCTAATCTTATCACTAGTTTTAACCTCCTTGAAAATTGAATTTGATCATGATGACTTGCTGAAAAAATACAATAACTATTTTGAGCCATTCTTGTAGGAAAATTGTGCTAGCAACAAATGTTGCAGAGACTAGTATCACCATAGATGATGTTGTGTATGTCATAGAATGTGGAAAGGCAAAGGAAACCAGTTATGATGCCTTAAACCAGCTGGCTTGCTTATTACCATCTTGGATTTCAAAGGCTTCAGCACATCAGGTAAATTTTCTGTACCATGAGAACTATATTTAATTGGATTTCTTTTTCTTTTCTTTTTTTCTGTTTCAAACGTGTAGTCACGTGACTGATTGTAGGTCACGCACCAGCATAACTGGATACATAATTCTTTCAGTCACTTATTGGAGGTTTCTTTTTATGTCATTATTGCAACATTTTTTCAGAGACGAGGTCGTGCAGGTCGTGTGCAGCCTGGAATTTGTTATAGGATGTACCCCAAATTGATCTATGATGCAATGCCTCAGTATCAGTTACCGGAAATTCTTCGAACGCCCTTACAAGAACTATGCTTGAATATCAAAAGTTTACAGCTTGGAACTGTTGGGTCATTTTTGGTGAAGGCGCTTCAGCCCCCAGCTCCGCTCTCCGTCCAAAATGCAATTGAGCTTTTGAAAACAATAGAGGCTTTGGATGATATGGAAGAGCTCACTTCACTTGGTATGTAACATTATTGTCGAAAAATATGTTCTCACCTTGGTCTAGATATGAAATTCATAATCTGAAATAATTTGACCCGACAGGTCGTCATCTTTGTGCTCTACCGTTGGATCCAAATCTTGGAAAGATGCTTCTCATGGGTTCTATTTTTCAGTGCCTTGATCCTGTGTTAACAATTGCTTCTGCTCTTGCACATCGTGACCCGTTTATGCTTCCAATAAATAGGAAAGAGGAAGCTGATGCTGCAAAAAGATCCTTTGCCAGTGATTCTTGCAGGTCAACTCATTTAAATAAAGTCCTGCTACTCCTTTCAAAAGCAAATGCTGTTTTATGTCACGATTCAATGATGCAGATGCTAAAATGGGAACTTACCTTTTGGTGCAGTGACCACATTGCACTTCTCAAAGCATTCGAAGGATGGAAGGATGCAAAACGCAATGGTAGAGAGAGGTCTTTCTGTTGGGAAAATTTCTTATCACCTGTAACTTTGCAGATGATGGAAGACATGAGAAACCAGTTTCTTGATCTACTATCAGACATTGGCTTCATCAACAAATCTAGCGGAGCTAAGGTAAATGTGGGAGTTCATTATATTTTGTTTGTGTGGAAGTTTTCTTGTGCCCTTGACACCATACTTTAGACTCAGTCAACCTATGCATCAAATGGGACTGTTCAACCAGTGGCATAACTGTTTGATCGATCATAATTGATTGTAATTGTATAATCACAATTACAAAATGAATCGATTGAAAAAGTAAATAAATACAAGGAGGGGGGAGGGGAGCTGATAAATGTGGATATAATTGATACTCAAATTTTGCTATCAATCAGATGGACACTGAATTTACTACTCGGGTGCATTAGTGGGTGATATGTGAAGAAGATACACCGAGTACATCCTGGTTGGTTATACCCCATATGACAGGTGACCAACTGAACGCATTTCTAGAGAGAAGCATAAGTAGGCCAAGTGTGAAGAATAATTATTCCAGTTTGTGAGGATCTGTGAGTATCTCTCCACTGGTTACCTCTTTCCTTCACTCACCACCAATAACTATCTCCCTAGTCAGACAAACCGATCAGCAAGTTGAAGGTTTTCTGTTCCTTCACTTCTTGATTATTATGGTGTAGTAGTTTGCAGACCAAGAACAGTTTGTGTGCAACTGCCATGAACCATGCACCATATTTCTGCTCATGCAATTATGGGGAATTCATGCTGGTGAGAACAGCCTATCAAGAACCTCCTGGATTGTCTATTGTCCAAAAAAAACACACTGATTGGAAAACACATTCTTGGACAAGGTGAAATGAGTTTGTAATCATCAATAAAGTAAAAAGGTGAAAAGGAGTTGGTCATGTTGCACCCTTTTACACGACTTGTTAGATAAACTAAGATGAACTCATAGCCTTCTGGCAACAAAAACTTTCAAGAGCTACAGGCCCATCCCTAGTTACTATGTTATTTACCAATCCAAGATGTGACCCCTATTGTGCTGTATTGTGATTATCCATATATTGCCAAAAGTGGATTTGCTAAATGACTAAACCAGGTACATGCTATTGCTAATGCAGGCTTACAACAAATACAGCAATGACCTGGAGATGATATGTGCAATTCTCTGTGCTGGGCTCTACCCAAATGTTCTGCAGTGCAAAAGAAGAGGAAAGAGAACAGCATTTTACACTAAAGAAGT
>JAUPMG010000001.1:6393676-6411082 GCA_031762675.1 Pachysandra terminalis | reverse complement strand
AAATCGTTTGCTTGGACTGCTCTCCTCTATCACATAAATATGGCTGATTTCCTTCAAAGGAGGAGGCCCTTCATGGCTTTGTCTCCACAGGTGTGTCCTATGTGTTTTGACTTTTGAGGAATCCGTGGATCACGTATTTGTGGGCTGTGATTTTGCTGACCAGGTGTGGAAATGTTTCTTATCTTCTATTGGAGTCATTTGGGTTGGTCCGAGTATGGTAAGAGATATGTTGATCCAGTGGGTGTTTCCTGTTTTAGGGAAGAAATGTCAGATTATGTATAGAGCTGTTTTTTTTGGCTTTCCTTTGGGGGATTTGGTGGGAGAGAAATAGAAGGATTTTCAAAGGGAAGATTAAGGGTGTTGATGCTACTATCGACTCAATCCTAAGTATGGTTGCTTCCTGGTTGTGCATACTTCCAGAGTTCAGAGAGGTGGTGTGGACAGGCATCTTGAGGCGTTGGGCTAGCGTGGCTTATCTTTATGCCCTTGGGGTGCTACCTTGACTTTTTTGGCTCCCTACCTTGGGGAACTTTTGAGTCTCTTGAATTTTAGTTTCCAGTGTTGTATAGTTTTTCTATTTTATGTTTCTGTTTTTCTCTGTTGTAACTTTCTTTTGCTTCTCTAATAAAATTTCTTGCGTTATTGATAAAAAAATTTAAATAGTTCTAAAATTTTAAAAATATAATAAATATGAAATGAAAATTATAGATTTGCAGTGAGCAATTAGAAAAAAATTAGGTCATATTATGGATATTTAGTTGAAGAGATATTTTACCCATAAAATGTTTTTTTTTTAAATCAATAAAAATAGAGAATAAATCTAAAAAAATGTAGTTTTTATTCTATACTAATTTGATTATTGCTTGTTTGTTACCATACTATTGTTGTTATATTGAGTTTGAGATGGAAAAAGGGGAGGCATCTCGAGATGGATGGAGTAAGGAAGCCTAACATCAGTTCGCAATATGATCAGTTGAATCCTTGGAGTGAAAGAAGGATAGTATACAATTTTAATGGATTTATATTTAGGGCGACGGGGTTACTCGATTGAAGCAACATTTAGCTTGAGGTTACCCCAGTGTGTGTAGTTATGAGTTATGCTTGGTGGAAGTTAGAACCAAATACAAGAACATCTCCAATCTAGGCCTCAACTATAAGTCATATGACTAGATTCTTTTTCCATGCATTTGTGACGTAATCTATAATATATTAGTTTTTAGTCAAAATACTTTCTATGACTATTATATGATGTTTTGGAGAATAACACATGTACAACAACATGAGCCTGTCTATGCATGCCTTATTGTCTATTATTATTGTTTTTGATAATGTTCGAGTTATTTTGGAGTAAATATGTCTAAAGTAGTATCCTACAGAGTTCCATTCAAAATTTTTACTTTTTTCCCAATGTTTCCCTCATTTCTCTAACTTTTTGGTGATATCGATATTTCCTTGTTTTGGACATGGTTTTAAATTTCACCAAAATGCCCCCCCAGTGAAACGAAATGTTGAAGGAATTCGCTGAATTACCCCTTTTCCCCCATTTTTTTTCGAAATTTCGGCGAAATATAGGTGAAACATAGAGAAATATAGCGAAATTTTTCCTCAACATTTCTCCAACCTGGCGAAAGTTTCCGCTAGGTTGGCAAAATTTCGCCGGAAAAAACTGGCAAAATGTTTGGTGATATCGAAATTTAAAACCTTGGTTTTGGAGGGAATGATATATGCCATGATATTGATATTTAAAGCTTTGGAGTTGTGATATTCATGTATAAAGAGCATGTCATGTTACAAATTGCACATTTGAGAGCATAATGATGTGAATCACGACGAGTAAATATCTGTGAGTAAATAACTTCTTACTATTTTTTTGACTACGGGAAATACAAAATCATAATGTAAATGGAATTTGGATGTACACTGCTTTTAGTTAGGGATTATTGACCTCATTTTCCCAGTTGGACGATCTATCCTTGCTCTGATGCTGATTTGAACAAGTATCAACTTAAAGTAATTTTGGATGTCCTTAACAAATAGCAATTATTGTTTAGTTTCTTAATACTTAGTGTTGTATATTTAATTTTAGAGTTATTATTTTGTGCCTCTAAGGTACACATAACAGGCAGTGCACATGGGTTTCCTGCCAAACATCGGGTGCACGCATCTTTCTTAGTTGCTGACCCTTAAGATTTGTGGTGCACCTTACATGTAAAAAGTGTTATGTATTTAACTATAGGTTTTTCACTAGATTGTATTTGGTTGTGTATTCTTATGTTGGTTACTACCTTTAAGCAGGGCCACTTCACCTCCTTCATTTGCTTTGGAGGTTTTTGTTCACTGTGAAGGGGAGACAAGGTTCCGGCGACTCTGTCAGCCTTTTTTATATTCTCACTCTTCTTCAAATGTGTTAGAAGTTGAGGTATATATTGCATTTTTTTGTTATTTTTTCTTTCTATCCCTGTTTTATTTGATTAGCTGTTATTGAACGTTTTCTTGTTACAACTTGCTAATTATATGCAGAATCCTTTTGGGGAAATTGTTTGTGTGCTGTTCAGTGTCTTGTTGATGGGTCACTGAGTTTCGTTAGCACTTCATACAAGCATGTTGTATTGAATTTTTCTAGTACCCAACAACAGATTTTATACTGCATTTTCATAGCCTGCACTTGGGAGCGATATGATGGAGATTGTTTACTAGTGAAAAAACACTTTTATTCATAGTATTCTAATAGATTTTGATGTCAAGCATACTGTTAACAACTTCAGGGAATAGGACAGGATTTCCCTTGTACAAAGAAATGTTTTAGAGAATAACAACCCTTTAGGAACAGCAAAACGTAAATTATGAATAATGGTGCTATAAAAGCCACTATCATGATTCCTTCCCCCCCCCCCCCCCTTCCCTTAAAAGGAAAATGATGTCCGAATAAAGTTCCACCAGCCAGCATGAAGTGACAATTATAAACTTTTTTAATGTCTGTTGGAGACAAAGCAAATTGAGCAACTAACATTCAGTCACCTAAAATTTCTTTCTTTTAATGTTTTTAGTTGGTTGGTGCCTGCGGTTAGCAAATATTTTATACTCACTAACTGTTCCCTTCATAGATGGCATTAGACAATTTGTAAGTTGTCTTCTCATATGGTACCCCATGCATGGAAAAAGGGTTGAGAAGATTATAACCTTGTGGATGTAGCAGTAGCTTAGCTTGTAAATATTGACACTGAAATTCATTTGCTGTGAACCACTTTCTCGGTGAGAAGACTAATAATGTTGAATAGCCAGCACAAGGGGGTAAGTGTAAATACTCTAAAGCTCTTGTCAAAACCAAAGTGATATCGAAGTCCACCGCACAAGTGGGGCAATTTTTTTTTTTTTTCTTTATCCTCTTTTGACTTCCTTGGTTTATTTCTGATGTTTTTGTCAACAGATCGATTCCCTTCATAATGTTGTAGAAGGGAATCGAGTTGGCATCTCTTTCCTTTGGGAGTTGAAGTTGAATCATTTTATTGATCTGTAAGACCGTTTGTAGTGTTCTTTTTTTATTTAAAAGTAAGTATTCAGTTTTATATTGTGGGTAAATAAAGGTGGTAGATAGATGTGGTGTATTTATTTTATGTATTGGAACTTTTTCAGTGTTTGAATTGGGATGATATTGTTGAGTTAATCTTATTCGTTCCTTTCATGGTTGTGCTGCATTGGTGCTGAGGTGAATCTAGGGGTTCATTTGAGTACCATGTATGTCAATCAGCTTGGCTTGCATAATGGGCCAGTTGATGATTCGATAAGGTAGCCTTGACATTTTATTGGATTTTATTTCTTCGTGGCGAAAAAGCTCTTTAAGTTACATTTGCTCACCTTTTTATAGCTTAACCAAATGTGTGGTCTCTTCTCCATTCTTCTTTTTGTTGTATACACAAACACACACACACACACACACACACACACACACACACACACACACAGACATACACATATATATGTATGTATATTACGTACATACACACCCTAACATAGTTGGATGTTGAAATTAATACACTGACATGGTGCAGGCTGTAGTAACGAGCCATTTGGTTGTAAGGGGCAGCTACCGCAGTCTTACCTTGGTCATTTATGGCAACACAGCTGAGGATCTGGGGCAGTTCAACATAGAATTTGATCTGGATAGCTCATTGGCTAATGTAGTTTGTTCACCAGAGGGAAAGCTTGAGGACCTCCCTCCTGCATTACACTCATCTAAGTTGAAGTTTGAAGAATCCATATCGGCCTTAAAATCATTATCTCTACCAGTTTCTGAGCTGGATCTTTCTGTTGAGATCAAGCAGTTCGTACAGTTGATTCTTAAGATAATTGAAGTGTCAGATCCTGGGGATGCTATCCATAAAGTTGTAAGCACTATTGTATCGGCAGCATCTTCTTATGTCACCAGTGATTTGCGTGTTCCAACATTTCCTTGGAACCAATACAATCAGGGTGGCTCTACAAGTGGACGAAGAGAATCTTATGATGTTCTTACTGGGGCCAGAGATGAGCTTCATGAATTCTATAAAATGCTTCAAAATAAATCAGGGAATGTATCGGCTGAATTATTTGGAGAAGGCATCTTTCTTGAATCTGAGACTGATTTACCGACTTCCCAATTCTTAGTAGATGCTTTTAACCAGTACTTTCACTTTGAAGGGAAATCTTCAAGTAATGGTTTTCCAGTGCTATCTCAGGTGATTTGGTTTCTTTTGATACTACCACATTCTTCCCATATAAAAGAAAATGGGAGATCTATAACTGAGTTCACAGCTTTAAATATTGACACATGGCACTTATGTCTTGCTGTTGCAAAGGATTAGGACATAATGTCTGATGGGTTCTAACTCCTATCTATTATTTTGTAAATGTTTCAATAAGCAGTATGTAAATATGATAATTAAAAACTATCTAACCATGCTATTTTTTATTTGTATTATTATTATTATTATTATTATTATATGTGTATATATATATATGTGTGTGTGTGTGTGTGTATTTTTTGTATTTTATCCTTTTCACAACAGTCTGACTAGAGCTGCCAGTGGATCATGTTTGGGTGGGTTTAAGTTGGGTTGGTGTTGGGTATTAATGGGTTGATACTCAACCTGAACCCACCTGTTTAATAAAGGGTTGAGATATACATATAACCTAATGCACCTTGTCTTTATGCAACTAACCCATTTAAATATTTTAATAATTTTTTTTACAAGTTCCTCTTTTAATATCATAATTTTGTATAAGCTAATAAAATGTTACATTTAATACCCTTATCTGTTCAACTCCCTCCTTTAATCTCATAGTTTCCACCCTAGTTGCAAGGTCAAAATGACAAAAATAGGGAGAGAGGAGAAAAAATAGGACTATGTTTTCCTTAATTCTCTTACTGTACAATAGATATACCTCTCATATACTATAGATGTTACTATTTGTTTGCCCTAATTCTTTTGTTGTACGATAGATGTACCTTTCATATACCATAGATATTACTACATTGATTTTTTAGGTATATAAGCATATAATACCATAGTAACAATATGAATGGGTTGAAAACTCCCAACCCAAAGCGGATCCACGGCTTGAGAATCCAAACCCAAACTGGCCTAAAACCGGACACGTTGGGTCAATAATTTCCAGATCTTAAGTGTTCCATGTGTCTAAATGTGATGCTTATAGACGTCTGAATATTGTAAAAGAAGCTCCCAAATGGAAAAGAGAAAAGACAATAGAAGAAATATCATGTTCTGTTTAGTAGTTTCTGTCTAATTACTCTAATGTAGACTTTCTACTTCGTTTGTCCAGAATAAGAATTTCATTGGAGGATTGAGTCTCATTATTTTCTTGTGCTCTGGGAGAGAGGGTTGCTTTCACTTTGTTAATGGTGGTGGAATGGAGCAACTTGCACGTGTTTTCGATCATGATATACAATGCTCCTCTGCCATTACTTTGCTGCTGCTCGGAGTTGTTGAGAGGGCAACTCGCCATGCTATTGGTTGTGAAGGATTTTTGGGTTGGTGGCCCCGTGAAGAAGAGAATGTACCGGTTGGTAGTAGTGAAGGTTATGGTCAAATATTGAAGTTGTTACTGCAAAAGCAGCGGCATGATGTTGCTTCTCTTGCAATGTATATCCTTCATCGTCTGCGGTCCTATGAAGTTGCCTCCAGATATGAGGTAAATCCTCAAACTTGGTAGTAGGAGCTGCAGTTTGTGTTCTTACTAATATAGGAGTCTTATTGTGATTGCTTTTCTGGCAGTCTGCAGTGCTCTCCGTACTGGGAGATCTATGTACTGCTGGTAGGGTTACAAGTGTTAGTTTGAACATGCTGGTCAATGCTAAATCTCAGCTCAGAAAACTCTTGGTCAGTTCTCTCTCTCTCTCTCTCTCTCCCACACCCAAGAATGTAGTAATTCTGTCTGACCCATGTCTTTTTGATACTTCCTTTCTTAGTTCATATTTGTTGACTTTATTGATGCAGAAATTGATAAATTCACGTGGCTCAATTGAAGATCCTTCACCAGTGGCCTGTGCGAGAAGATCATTGATTCTTAGTCAAACTGAAGGATTGTTATCTTATAAAGCAACAATCAACTTGATTGCATCTTCTAAGTGTTGCTTCCGTAACTGGGATATTGACCCACACTTGTTATCACTTCTCAAGGTATAGTTCTATATGGTTCTATTTGGTCGTCTATGGCGCACTCAATTTCAATCTCAGATCTGTCATATTTGGCCCATTTTAGCTGTTATAAGGACATTGATCTTTTATTTAATGCAGATACCATCTGCATTAATTATTTTTAATAGTGGTTAGATCTCCTTCTACTGTGTGCTGTCAGCTATTCGCAGAGAATATCTTATACAATGAACGTTTCTATTTGGTACCTCACTCTTTTGCTATAGATACAGCCCTTTTTGATAATATGTTCTTTTATTATGTTCTGATACTGTTTTGGGCATGCGAGTATTAGTTTTCTAGCTCAAGTAATTGTATTTTGCATTGGCTTTGCAGCAAGTTATAGTGAGGTTTTTGGTACCTTTCATCATCAAATGCTATGATGGAGAAGAGCAATTGAATAATGGGAATAAATATTTCGCTATACTTGTAATTTTCTTTTGTTTTTGAACTTACTAGTAGGATTCTGTGTTAAGTTGGATATTTTTTTTTATAATCTGTTTCACATTTATAGAAATGCCAATGACCGCAATGGGTTTATGAGTGTAGGTATCCATTTGTAAATCAATATATTTTGTATTGTCACATGCATAGGAACGCCAATTGCAGCACTTAATCTTTGGATGAAAGGTGTATATAGGCGTTGTTTTTTTAACTGGAAGCCTGATCTAGCATTCTAGCTTGCTCATTTCGTTTTAATATGACTTTTTTAACTTGTACAAATCACTTTCTTTTGGCTTTACTATAGGATTGATGTAGTGCTATATCACCAAAAGCATTCAGTTCTGATCGATATGCTTCAAAGTTTATATGAGCTGTGTCCGTCATCTTTTGATCTTTTGGTTCTGAAGAAAATAAAAAGAAGGAAAAAAAGAAGGGGTTTGATAGTATAGTTGGTTAGCTCACGATTCTTGTTGCTTTTAAATCCAAGTAATAGATTCTAAGCTTCTCTAACCAAAGGACTCTTTTGGGTCATCATCGTCACCGGAAGATGAGGGAAGCCTAATTCCCTTATGCTAGTGGCTTTCTTAGGGATACTTTTTTTTTTCCGTTTCAATTCTTGTGCAACTTTCTTTGTGAATCACTTGGTCTATAGAACAATATCAGGGATGGTTTTTTTATTCATTCTTAGTTGTAAACCACTTGCTTCACATAAAATCCATATATTCCAAATAGGTCACCGTTTGCAAAGGTAATGCTAGACTTTGTGAAGTTGCTTTATTACATTTTAAAATTACTTCACTTGGAGTTCTTCCATGCATTGTTTCGAAGCATGTTTGGCTTTACTAGAAGACATTCCTAAGTACCTGCAGGGGGCTGGTCTAGTGATATAAGTTTTAAATGCAAAACTAGTTTGAAGCCTTTCTTCTCTTGCTGGGGCATATCCAAGCAAATATAAAGAACTTTTGAAGAGAGAGAGAGTAATTTGGCAAGCTAAGCTGAGATTTTCCTAGCTCGTCTTGGGCTTGTTATTGTTTGGATAGGCTCAAGCTTGGCTTGACCTCATAAAAAATTTATGGGCAAGGTTTGACTCAAAACTCATCAGAAATTGATGGCTCAAGCTTGGGTTGAATTGTCCAGTTTTGTACTTGAATCATTTATGAATCACAACGTGAAAAACTCTGAGTGGAACTCCAAATCAAAAAAAAAAAGACAAGATGTCAAATGAGTTAGGCGATAGTGGGCTTTAATACAACAATCCATGTTGTTTTTGATTATGTATTATACATGATACATGTATATCATAAGTTCAAAAACATTATATCTTATATGCAAACATGTTGAGACTTGAGACCACCAAGCTCGTCTCAGGCTTGTTAACTAAATGAGTTTTTTATTTTTATTTTTTTTTGAGGCTTGGATTCAACTTATATGCCGAACATTTGATCTTGGGCTTGGCTCCTGATGAGTTTAGCTCATGAGCAAGCGGGCCAGCTCAGCTTGTTGACAGCCGTATCTCCAAGGAAAGGGGATATGAACCCAAAGGATTTCAGGCCAATTAATCTTGTGAGGAGTCTCGACAAAATGGGCCCAGATGTTAACAATAAACTTGAGAATGCTGATTGAGGACCTGATTTTGAGCCCACAAGGAGCTGTTGTGATGGAAAGGAAAGTTTTTAATGCCAATTTCAGTACTAATGATAGTGTAAAGAGAAGGAAATTGGGTCTTCAATGCATGTCGTATAAAATTAATTTCGAGAAAGCCTACGACCATGTGGAATGTGATTTTCTTGACTACATTCTTTGGAAGAAAGGCTTTGGAGCTAATGGGAAAATGTACAAGGGTATGTAACTGTCCACCAAATTTTCCGCTGATGGATATTTTGGAGCCTCTTGTGGGCTGACACAAGGAGACACAATTCTGACTTCACCTTAGTAGTTGACTACTTTAGTTGCCTGGTGCGAAAAAGCAAAAGATATTGGTCTGAAGGAATTGGTGTTGGGAGAGAGAATGTGAAGATCTGCGTCTCCAGTATGTTGATGATACAGTTCTCTTTTGCAATGCCAGAGAGGAATATGGAATTGCGACATGAAATATATATTAATGTGTTATGAGATGATCCCAGGTTTGAAGATTAATTCGAATAAAATTTCTTTTGCTAGCATCAATATGGATGTAGAGTAACTTAAGAGATATTTCGTTTCTTCTATAACAGATGAATGTCTCCTTTGGACGGATAGAATGGCCAATAATATTCAGAAAAATTGGCTAAGAAGGGAGCTATGAAGGAGTCATTTGCAGTTGGTGTTGTTTTTGTTGGAGTAATCTGTTTATTCTGTAATTGGAGCAGATAACATGTTTTTGTTTGCTTTATACTATGCATGTTTTTATTTCCTGTGCACTTCCTGTTTTCTTTTTGTTTTGTTTCTTTTTTGAATTGCCGTGGGTGCATATCGTACCCTATTTTTAAGTACTACGTCATCTTATCTTAATAAAGCTTTGCTGGTGTTCATAAAAAAAATGGGAGGGGGAAAGTAAAACTCTGTACTCTTAACACGGTTTACTCCTTACCACTTCGTACACCCTTAAAAAAAGAGGGAGAGAGATTGAAGCAATACATAATGATGCTCTGCAATAGCAGTATGTTTCTTGTGAATTGTTATGGTACTGCATGATACTGATGATATTGATACATATTGCATGTTAGATACAATCTACACCAATCTTTTAAGCCATATCATGGCATTTCTGTTATTATAGATCAATACTCCTTGATACTTGAGATAATTTTGTAGTTCCCCTTTCATATTGTCTGATCTTCAGCTCTTTGTCGAGATATCCATATTTTTACATTTAATTATTTATTTACCTATATTCCTTTTTTGTTTAGGAGAATGAACCTGGAGGTTGTGGTTTTTGGTATGGACCCTAGAGGTTATATTAAATTTTAGGAAAAGTTACAAATTAGGAGGTTAAGGCAGAATTCTTACTCAGAAGCATTCAAGTACATTGTTACCCACAAAGAGCTGAAGATCCAACATCATAACTTTTTACTGGTCAGAACCAGATTCAACCATGTAACTAGCTAACCCACAATACTTAGAACATATGAAGCTTTGGCCTTCTGTAGGGTTGAATTGATTACTATCTACATATAGTACCCAGATAAGCAAATTCTTCAATTGCATTGTTCCTGAAATGAGTGAAAGCAAATTATTGACAAAATTCTATTAATTTATTAATTTTTTTTGATACTCAAATTCTTGACTCTTTAGTCAAGATAAAGCCTATCGTGTTATGCTTGCTGGTTTATTTGGTTGTTTATATCTAGTTTATGGAGGCTTTTTATTTGGTATCGTTCTATTATAGTCTCGATACTTGAAATTTGAGTATTTCTGCGTGGCCTTGGAGTAATTCCGTGCAATATTTACAGTTTTAAATGTCGCCATTGAAACAGGAGAGGGGATTTCTTCCTTTATCAGCTGCTTTGTTGTCGTCTCCTATTTTGCGTTCAGAAATGGGACATACTATGGACATATTTGTAGACATTGCGACTTCAATGGAGGCCATACTTCTTTCACTTCTTTTCTGTCGCTCAGGTTTTGTTAATTTGACTTTTTCCCCTAAAATTATCTCAAATCTTTTACTCATTGTGACACACATTATATATGTTTTTTTTTTTCAGGCTTGATTTTCTTACTGTTACACCCTGAAGTTACTTCCTCGGTAGTTCTTGCTCTTCAGGGTGGTGAAGATAGTGATAAAGAAGAGTGTGTGCCTCTTCGATATGCATCTGTCTTGTTATCCAAGGGTTTCTTTTGTCGCCTGCAGGAAGTTGGAATAATTATGGAGATGCACCTGAGGGTGGTTCGTTTCATTCTCTTATTGCTAAAGATTGCAACTGCTTCCTTTTGTTGATGTCTGTTGCAGCTAAGCATCCATGTTCTTGTCATCCTCTGGTGCAGGTGAATGCCATAGACCGTTTGCTTGCCACAACTCCTCACTCTGAAGAATTTCTATGGGTCCTGTGGGAGATTTGTGCTATTTCCAGGTAATACTGCCTATGTTTATTTATGTGGCTTGTGTTTGAGTCGGCAAAAATGGATGGTCTTGATTAACCTTAGTGTAATAATATACAGGTCTGATTGTGGACGTCAGGCTTTATTGGCTCTAGGACAATTTCCAGAGGTATGGTATAACAATGTGCTATCAAAAAATAAAAATTCTCTTTTGCTTTAGAAATAAAATTTAGTTACTATTCTTATGAGGCTGGTTGCCTGACATTTTTTCACAAATATAGTAAGCAATATTTTTATTACTACTATTATTTGAGTTTGTACTGCTACTTTTCTACTTTTTTTTATCGTCACAATTGTTACTGATTCATTATAATAGGCAGTTTCAGTTTTGATTGAAGCATTGCGCTGTGTGAAGGATTTGGAGCCACTCACCTTTAATAGTGGTAGGCTAGGTACTTGTAGTTCTGTGTGATTCATATTTGAAACTTTCTCTTCTCTTCTCTTCTTGTGCTGCACTTAAGAATTCATCTCGCTGAAATCCTGGATTTCAGGAGCTTCACCGCTAAACCTTGCGATCTTTCACTCGGCTGCGGAGATTTTTGAAGTGATTGTTACTGATTCAACATCATCTTCTCTGGGTTCTTGGATTGAACATGCTATGGATCTTCATAAAGCTTTGCATTCATCTTCCCCAGGGTCCAATAGGAAGGATGCTCCTGCACGGCTGTTGGAATGGATAGATGCTGGTGTAGTATATCATAGAAACGGTGCCATTGGCCTTTTACGGTATGCTGCTGTTTTAGCTTCTGGAGGAGATGCCCACCTAACATCAACAAGCATTCTGGTATCAGATTCCCTGGATGTTGAGAATGTTGTCGGAGATTCTGCCAGTGGTTCTGATGGTCAGGTTATAGAAAATTTGCTTGGGAAACTTGTTTCTGATAAATGCTTTGATGGAGTCACACTTCGTGATTCTTCTGTAGCACAGCTGACAACTGCGTTTCGAATTTTGGCATTCATTTCAGAAAACTCGGTATGATGTCTTACTCTGTGTTCTGTTTTATGAAATTATTAAACTACTTCCTTGCTTAGTATTGTTTTATTGGCGAAGGCTGTTGCTACTGCGCTGCACGATGAAGGTGCCGTTACTCTTATATATATAGTTCTTGTCAACTGTAAGTTCATGCTCGAGCGGTCTTCCAACATCTATGGTAAGTAATGAATACTGGTTTCATCAAGATAGTGTATATGGATTCACGTAAATATACAACAAAGCTAGATACCCAATTTTTCAAATTTTAAGCTCTACTTGATTGGAAAAGTTGTCTGGCACCCAATCTGAAAGGGGAGCTGGTAGGGCTTTGCCTTGCCAAGTTTATTGTGTGCGGGCTTGGCAATTTTGGCTCTGACCCTGTCTGGTTATGTAAAAGCATCTTTTGTGCATATACATTTGTATTATATTCTGTCAATTAAGCATGTATATTAGACGGTGGGCCGTCTCTTAGCTCAGATATAGTATGCTAAGATTGCATTTGAAAATTCTTGTAGAGATTCCGGCATAAAATTCGGTTGCTATTGAGTACTAGATGATGGTATCAACAGTCTTACTGTGTGTTAGTAGCATGGTACCATATTTTAGACTTCTAAACATGCATTCAACAAATATCTGTTCTTTTTTTTTTTTGGTAATGAACAAATATCTGTTCATGCTTTATTACTTCATACAATTTAGAATTTGTTATTTGAGTCGGTTCCCAAAACAGATTACCTTGTTGATGAGGGTGCTGAGTGCAATTCTACCTCGGATTTACTTTTGGAGCGTAGTCGTGAGCAGAGCCTAGTTGATCTTTTGATTCCTTCGCTTGTACTGCTGATTACACTTCTTCAAAAATTGCAGGTATGGTCTGTTGACTTTCTAATCTGCACCTGATACAATTGTTTGATGCAAAAGGGCAAAAATAAAAAAGAAAAATATGAAAATAAAGACGCGAGAAATTGTAAGCAGATGTTATCAGGCCTTAGTTGTTATTACTTATTACTACATTGTTTTTTCTTCTTGGTACCTACTTGATTCTATTTGTTATATTTAGTTATGCCAATGATTGCTTTCCCTAAGTGAATTAGAGAGGGGGTAAAGAAAGCCTCTCTCTCTTAATACCCTTGATTTTCATTTTTTTTTTTTACCTTCTTTAGTTGTGGGGGGGGGGGAGGGGATAGGATGTTATATGTATTTATATACAATGAAAAAACAGAATATCAAGTCCTATGTGCACGTAAATACACAACAAAGCTAGCTGAAAAAAAGGCTTGCCAAAGCAAGCTGTATGAAAGCTAGAAAATATACAGAATTACATGGACAGGAAAGGTCTTTGGCCCAATGAAATAACAGCTGAAGCACTGTGCAAAGGTCATCAAAGGGGTTAACTTCCCAATCACCCAACGATCTACTAAGGAAAAGGTTCTTTGAAATTGTGGTACTACTATTACCCAAAAAATCTGCACCAAGGTTTCTTCGTCAGGTGCTATTAGGGATAATGGCTTATATTCTCTAGGCTTTAGATCCGAGGGGAGGGGCCTGGGTTGGAGTATAAGTTGTAACCCGAATTCAATATTTGATATGGTGGAAACTTCTTTCCCGTGGACGTAGGCTTTGCTGAACTACATATATCTGTGTGCGTAGTTTTGATCTTCTGTTTATTCATTTATTATTATTGCTTGATCCCGAACAACAATTGGTATCGTAGCACAGATTGATCGTAACAATAATGGTGAATACTTTGAATGCCAAGTACAATCTGGAGAAGTTCAATAGACTATGGAATTTCGGACTTTGGCAGTGAAGGGTGAAAGATTTGTTGGTGCAATAGGGTTGGATGAAGGCGTTGTATGAGAAATCAAACAGGCTAGAAAAGATGACTGATGATGAATGGGAAGAACTGGAGTTAAAGGCAGAGAGTACCTTTCGGCTTCATCTTGCAGAGGAAGTGATGTATCATGATGAAGAATCTTCTACAGGGATCTGGGTGAAATTGAAGAACCGATATATGTCCAAATCTCTAGTGAACAAACTGTATCTTAAGCAAAATCTGTATGGGCTTAAGATGGCATAAGGTACTGATTTGACACAATACAAATACATTCAATTAGATCATCAGTGATCTTCTGAGGATTGATGTAAAGTTTGATGAGTAATATAGGGCACTAATGCTTCTAACATCTCACTCGGTCTCTTACAAACACTTGGTTACAACCCTATTTTGGGTGAAGGAAACTCTGGAAATGGAAGAAGTTACAAGGGCACTTTTATCAAATAATTAGAGAAAACAGAACAACGAGAATCCTCAAGGTGAAACACTAGTAGCAAAGAGTAATCAGGATCGCGGAAGAAAGAAAGAGAATGTTCGATCGGATAATAAGAACTTTATTTCAAATCAAAGGAGAAGATCAAGGATGTAGAATGCTTTCAGTATCATGAGAAGGGACATATGGAGAGGGACTGTCCAAAGTAGAAGGAAAAGGAAGAGAAATCCTCAAACACTGCGAATGTAGTGGAAGACAACTCAGATCATAGTGATGGAGATATGCTTTCGGTTTTATCAGGTTCTGATCGCTTCACAGATTCATGGATCCTAGATTCTGGATGCTCTTATCATATGTGCCCACACAAGGACTAGTTCGACATCTACAAGTTAGTAAATTTTGGTAATGCTTTGATGGGTAATGGTGCTTCATGCAAGGTCATTGAAATAGGCACGATTAAAATTAAAATGCTTGATGGTGTTGTGAGGACGTTGGGTGATTTGTGGCATATTCCGGATCTAAACAAGAATTTAATTTCATTAGGAATCTTGGACTCAAATGGTTGTAGATATAAAACAGAAGGTGGAGTCATGAAGGTAACCAAGGGTGCTATGGTTGGAGGAAATATTTACAAACTGTTAGGGACTACAGTTGTAGGTGGAGTTGCTGCAACAATATCTGCAGAATCTAGTACTGATGATACACTCTTGTGGCATACGAGGCTGGGGCATATAGGCACTGTTCTAAATATCGTATCAAGGTAGCGTAACGGTTAGCTCGAAAATGGTTATGTATCGAGTATCGTATCGGATACGCGTGGATACAATGTAAAAGTCATAGATACAATGGATGCTCAAGGAAAATGAAGGATACATAAAACATGACCAACTTTTATGCAAAGATAAGATAAAGATATGATAAATTAACTTGTTTTTGATATGAAACACCCACATATATAATATATATTAACGTGAAAACCAACCGCTATGCATGCAGGAACATGAAAACTTTAAAAAACTTCAATGTGTGAAGTCATAATATTGCACATACACTAATAAAACATAAAGAAAATCATACATATCTAGTGAGATCAATTGCTTATAAGTAACAAGTTATGACCATAAGATAGAAACATACTTTCAAATATAAACAAATGAATTCAAAATTCATTAGGAAATCTTAGAACAAAAAGTTATTGATAAAAAAAAAAATAAAGTACAACTTTTATTACATATAGTTGCATATTTAAAAAAAAAAGCCTTTTTATTCGACAATCTTCAGAGAAAGAAAATAGCAAATGAAAGGAGAAGAAGAACGATAGGAGAATGATGAGAAAAAGAATATTAGTCTAGCCAAACAAATACTCTCTCTCGCTTCCATTTTCTTTTTCTTTGTTCTTTTTTGAAATTAGGTTAGTAATTAAAGGGTTTTTATTTGTGTTTTTCTTTTCTTTTTTTGAACCTTCTTTAGAATTCATTGTCTTTTTTTTTTTAATCAGTATCCAGCATATCGAGATAATATCGAGCGTATTGAGATAGTATTGAGCGTATCGAGATTGTATCGACAATGTATCTACCGACACACTGTAAAATTATACGTATTGTATTGTAATGTTGCGTATCATGCCGTATCGGTCTATACACGATATGTATCGAGCGTATCGACACGATATTTTAAACCATGCATATAGATGAGCGTGGCATGATAGAACTCCATAGAAGAAATCTATTGAAGGTTAAATCAAGTAAACTGGATTTCTGCAAATACTATATTCTTAGGAAACATTGTAAGGTTCAGTTTAAGAAAGCTACACACGAGTGAAGGCATTCTTGACAACATACATTTAGATGTTTGGGAGCCAGCAAGAGTTCAATCAAGAGGTGCGTCTCACTATTTTGTAAGCTTCATTGATGACTACTCTAGGAAGGTCTGGGTCTACTTTATGAAGTCAGAGACTTTTCCTAACTTTAGGCTATGAAAAGCAGAGGTAGAAAAGCAGACCGAGAAGCAGATTAAATGCCTCGGAATAAATAATGGTGCATAGTATAAGGATACGTAATTTCTGAAATTCTGTGAGGAACATGGCTTCAAAAGGTACTTCACAGTCCGAAAGAAACCATAGCAGAATGGTGTGGCTGAGAGGATGAACAAAACTATTGCAGAGAAAGCAAGGTGCCTAAGATTGAATGTTGGACTGCCTAAATGCTTTTGGGTTGAGGCAGTAAATATGAGATGCTACATCATTAACATATCACCTAGGGTAGCACTTGATGGAAAGGTTGCAGACTAGGTATGGGAGGAAAGAGAAATAGATTACTCCATGATGAGGGTATTTAGGCATGGTTTCACCGATCGGACGGTACCGGTGCGGATCGGGACCGGATCATATCGGTCCGGTTCCATCCCGCGATACATAGCAATGTATCGCTGGGTTATGGACCGGTGGTTCGGTGACCGATTCTGGCGCTCTGACGACCGGTACCTCCGGTCGGCATCCGGTACCGCCGGTCCGGCAACCGATACCAGCAGTTCGGAAACCAGTCCGGTGACTGGTCCCCGCCGGTCTGAATTGTTTTTTAATTTATTTATTTATTTATTTTTTCTTTCTATACCGGATCCGGACCTGCCGGTACTAGTCCGGACTGCCGGTCCGGACCGGAACCGGACGGGATCGGTCCGGTCACCGGTTCCGGTATTTTAAACACTGTATTCAGGTGTTCTACCTATGTTTAAAAATGATTGAAATAGGTGTCAAAAACTTATTAAAAATCATTTTATTAACCAATATTGTTGCATTCAGGTGATCTCCAAATCAAAGCATGCAATAATTGACAATTTGAATGTCTTTCAACTTTTTTATCTTGTTTCCTTGTTTTTTCCGCTTTTGTCTTTTAATGTCTTTCTGTTTTGGTTTTCCTCTGAGGTATACTGTTTGTGTACAACTGGGGAGAAT
>JAUPMG010000001.1:6378556-6393576 GCA_031762675.1 Pachysandra terminalis | reverse complement strand
AATTTGGGGGGATTAATCTTTCTGAATTTGATTGTAATTGGGGTTTGTACTGGGATTCTCAGACCTAGAATGACTTTCCACCGTAGGAGGATAGACAATTATGTAAACTTACTATGTACAGAGATATACATTAACACATATATACAATAGACACTTTAACTGGTAAAAAAATAAATGTTAATTTTTAACCCATACATGCATTTAATATAACCTAATAATTTATGTAATTTTATTCAAAGTATATCTTTATTTTACGTACTTTTTTTTTAAAATTTTTTTTGAAAGGTATTTATTTAAATATAAAATAAATTTTTTTATGTAGAAGGTTGACTAGATTGGTCAGCATTTTATGGGATAAATGGTCAATGCTTTATCAATTAGAAATCTCTAGGCTTATTTCATTTTTTTAACACATTTTTAATTTGACATTTTTATAAAGTAGTTAAAGCAAATAATTTTTAATCAAAAATAAACATTTTCTGGTAAATCCTAGATCAATCTTGTATATGATTTTCTATACCCTGACGATATATATTTAAGTCGAAAACTCAAAAAATTTGGTCTTTAATGTAATGTATGCCAATGCATCAAATATGTGCATATGCATGCATTTTCTCTCATTTTGAAGATAAACAACAAAAAAGTAATAATATCCAAATAAAATAAGTATCTCCTCAAGTGTGATGTGATTTTCAGATCAAGAATGCCGTTAATATACTCAAACCTTTCCTAAAGTTGATTTTGATTTGAAATGGAGTTGTGGAAATGTTTCAAAGATTGAATTTCTAGTAAAAGAAATAAAGGTTGAAGTGTTATGAATGAGATAAAGAGTCATAATTGAAATTTCTCCCATTTCTAATCAGGTAATAAAGCTGTAGCAGCTAGGTGTAAATTGGGATAAATTGCAAATATCTTGATCATCACACTTCTGTAAAATAAGAAATGGCCTTGCCTAAATATCTTTGGGGTGTGGTATGATATATATCAATCACGGTGCAATTTATCTATTACTAGGAGATTTATGGAACTAATCACCTTAGTAACTGGTACTACTTTTTACCATAGTATACTTGATGAGTCATTAAATGTTACATATCAGCACATCCTACCAATCTAAAAGGTTTTGATCTATATAAGTCCTTCAATAGGATCCAGTCATGCAGATCACATTTTCTAGCACTCCTCAGAAGCACTCCAAAGGAAGCCACCCCACCCTCTCTTCAGATTAGATTCTCACTTGGACATAGATCTGCAATGAACACTCAGATGAGATCCAAGTTGTTAAGATGCAAGCCCCTTGGTAAGTTTTTAGACCTGAGAGCCACAAGATATTGGAGGATATACCTGATAACTTAGAGCTGAGAGTATCCGGTATCATAGAAAAGATGAGTGTCATCGGAAAAACGGGAAATGAGACACAGGTTGGGACCTTCTTGTAGAATACGTAAATTAAATTTTCAGCATTAGTTTTCTTGATCACAACATCCCTATCATCATTAGTGTTGCACTTTGGTCTGATGCATTCATAAGGAAATAAGAATAATCTTTTACATAGAAAAGTGTGATGCATGTTACATAGAAAAGTGTAATGCAACTAGAAGTGATGTTTTCCAAATTCCTATCAGCAAATCTATGTTTCAATTCATGAATTAAATAATTAGACCTTTAACAAATTTGTTTTTCCTTGGTGCGACTCCAGTAAGATGAATTACTTGGGAAGCACAGCACATACTGTTGTTTTTCTAATTTGTTAGGAATGCATGCTACCATTCTCGTTTACCAAAAAAAAAAATGCTACCATTCCCTTGTTTTTTCCTTTTCAGATTTGAAGTATGATTTGTGTGGTTGTAGGTACTGATATTTATAATCTAATACCTTCATTTTTTTTTATCTTGACATTTTTTTTTCAATTCTTTGTAGGAAGCGAAGGAGCAGCATCGAAATACAAAGCTTCTGAATGCTCTCTTGAGATTGCATCAAGAAGTAAGGTGATTCAAAATCATTGTCTCATGGTTTTCCTTTTTAATAGGGATCTTATTATCTGTGTATAAGTGAATTTTTCTGACTGCAGTCCCAAGTTAGCTGCATGTGCAGCAGACTTGTCCTGTCCATATCCTGCATCTGCACTTGGTTTGGGATCTGTCTGCCATCTTCTTGTATCGGCACTTGCTTGTTGGCCAGTATATGGTTGGAATCCTGGCCTATTTCATTTCCTTCTTGACAGTGTTCAAGCTACTTCATTGCTTTCCCTGGGCCCAAAGGAAGCCTGCAGTTTCCTGTGTCTTTTGGTATGTAAGCTTATTTTTTTCCCCTCATCAAAAATTAAAGAACATAAGTAATATTTCCCCTGTGTTTTCACTGGAACCTGGAATGATTTCACAGGTCTTCAATTAATGATAGCCTATTCCACTTATTTCTTGTTGAGGAATATTTTGTGTGTTTTTTGTGTGTGTCATTTTCGTCATGCTTTATATTTTGTGAATTTCTGTGATTTTGATTTAGTAAACAGTGGATGCTTGGTATTACAGCACGGTTGATTTAAAAAGGATCTTGTATTACCTTACATCGGATCATTTCACCTGTTCAAACTGCTACTCACTTTTTTTTTTTTTCCATTTTCTTTTTAAATATATCACAAGAGTGATTTATTCCCTGAGGAAGGTATCTGGCTTTGGAAGAATCGAATGCCCTCATTGAGTGCTCTTAGAACATTGGCTGTTGGGTCATTATTAGGGCCTCAAGAAGAGAGGCTAGTTGATTGGTACTTACAGCCTGGACACGTTGGTATGCTGCTCACTCGATTGACACCACTGCTTGAAAAAATTTCCCAGATTATTCTAAATTGTGCCTTTACGGTACGTGATTTCTGCCCAAGACTGTACTTTCCCATCTCTTGAGGGAAGGAGGTATGTGATATTTAGTGCTTCTGTTAATCTAATTCTCATTGAACAGGCATTGCTGGCTATGCAAGACATGCTTCGAGTACTCATAATCCGTATCTCCTGCCAAAAAGCTGAGAATGCTATTGTTCTGCTGCGGCCTATAATTTCATGGATACATGACCACATTTCTGAATCATCTTTGTCAGATATGGATGTTTTCAAGGTGACATTTGGTGCCTACTATTATGTTTAATGTGGTCTGAGGGAAAATTTTAATATTAGCTTTTGTTTTTTGTCCAGGTTTACCGACTGCTTGATTTTCTTGCTAGCTTACTGGAGCATCCACGTGCTAAGGTTGTTTGAGTGCCTGAATCTGTATTTTTACTTTTTAACAATATGTATCACTTTGTTTCTTATTGTAATTGACAATCACTTTCTCCTTTGTAGGTATTGTTGCTGGAGGTGGGTGCTGTTCAGATGCTAACAAAAACACTTGAGAGGTGTATTGATACATTAAACACAGATGGGAAGCTGTCCTCGGAGAGCCCAGTTCCGTCTAAAAATGGGATTACTTTGCTTAGTTGGTGCCTTCCTGTGCTCAAGTCCTTTGCACTGATGTGTGATTCTCGAGCATCCCTTTACCATTCTGGAATGTACAACATGTGAGTTTTTTGAAAAATTAGTTTTGGATTCATTATTTATGTTTTTTCGGTGCTGATAGATGCAAATATCTTGGGCTGCTTTCTTATGTACAGTTCAAAAAGTTTGAGTACTGAAGATTGCTCTTTAATTTTGATTCAGCTACTTAAATTATGCCAGGTAATGTCATCTTGACTTTGTATATATTTTTAAATTCTCTTTTTGTTCATTTCCATGAGTATCTCTTAGAATTGAGCATTAGAATTTGTTAACGGTGGATTCTCTTGTCATTTTTACTGCCGATAGGAAACCTGGAATCAACAAACTGTAATCTTCGCTAGTCATCTTGGTATTTCCATTTATTAAATGATCAAACCTAAGTGGGTGGGCTTTTAGCTGTCATACATGGACCTTTCACTGTACCCATTGCATTCATGTCCAATATGACATGAAATGGGTATCTGTATGGTATATATGTATGAAAATTCAAATTTGTGTACCTTTTTAGATGCCATTTTTGTTAGATTGGAAGCTACTTAGATTTTTTACCACACACTGAATTTTTAGGAGCAATTTAAAACAGTTAAAATTAGTATTCTCTTGTATAATTTTAGTACATTATTACATTTGGGTCCTTGTAGTATCATGTTTGGAATTTATAATTGCCATATTTATAAGTGAATTTTTTTTCCGTTGTTCATAACATCCGGAATTGATGCACTGCAACATGACCTGGTTGTGGTGACAAATGATCAAGCACAAAGCTTACAAATACCCCCAAAAAAAAAGAGCAGCAGCAAAGCGGTATCCTCCGGAAATGATGCATTGCAACACTGCCTGGTTATAGCAATAAATAGGCAAGGCTTCTTGTGTTGGACTAGGTAAGCATGAGTAAAGATGGTAGTCCTGAAAAGTAGAATTTGCTGAACATGATAGAATTGGTGGATGCGATGAAAAGGAGGATCAAGTTGTACAAGACTAAAGAAAAGTTCATATGGCCGAAGAGGTTGACGCGTATAAATTTTGGTGTACAGTGATGGACAATAATAGAAAAGTGGTACTAATATATTTTATGATCATTAGAGTTTTATATATAATAAGAATGGAGGAAACGAGCCCTATTTACAATAAGGACCAATGAGTGGCAGATGGACATATTCCATAGTAAAGCTAATCTTTCTCTCCATTTCCTCCACCCCCCAGTAGTCAACCACAACCTTTAGATCTGTAGGTATCATCCTGGAAAAACTAAAACTGGATAGAAAGAAGTTCTTAACCTCTACCTCTCAAAGAACCAAAGGATGTGGAATTGAAAGGATGTGGAATTGACTCCGCTTCAGCATTACACATACGTTGTCATGATTGACCGTTAGGATTTTATCAAGAGACAACATCCACAAAAAAGAAAGCCACTTTAAATTAGTTTTAGAATAGTGATCATAAATTAATTTTTAAAAAAGTCACTTCATGTCTATATAGTAGATAAAGCCATGAAGGATGATGTTGTAGGAGTACAAAGAATTAAAGATATGTTATTTGCAATTAATTAAGTTTTAGAATAGAAGATCTTGAACACATTAGTGCTTATGCGCTTTAAGTTGGACTAAGAGTTTGCAGGAAATGGATGGCTTAATTCAAGGAATTTCTGACGGGGAGAGGATACTTACAAATGGCTGACTTAAATGGTAATATAGGAAAAGATAATGGAGGCTATGATCAAGTTCATGGAGGAGGAAGCTTCAGAGATAGAAATGAGATTAAAGAGGCGATTCTTAAGTTTGTAGTGGGTTATGTTCATGCATTAGTAAATACATATTTTTAAAAAGAGAGTTGACTAATTAATGACTTTCATATTCTGTTTGGATCGGGAGAAAATAAGAGAAGAAAATTACAAAGAAAAAGAAAAGTATACATATTGAAATATATTTTTCGTAATTATTTAAAAGGGAATTTAAATATGAAAGTAAAAGGGTAAATATTAGATTCAATAATCCATTTAAGTGAAAACTCCCTTTGGTTTTACTTTTCAAAAATGTTTTTTGCGTTTGGCAGCAAATTGTGCTTTTAAAAGCAAAAGAAGTGTTTGGTTTTGCATTTTGAAAGCAAAAGCAGTATTGGGTTCTTTAAAGAATTTAGGATTCTCCTAATTTCCTTACAAAGCCCGATACTTTCCTCATGGTCATTGAAAAGAGGAGAGACGAGCACCACCCCGTCACTCAAAACTTCATATGATTGCTTGGATCTTCATCTCCTGCCTTCTTCTCCAACATTCTGGCCATTTTTCGACAACCAATGGTAGCCGTTCTTCCTTTTTTTTTCCTTTTGAATTTCGGTGTGACTGATCGGACAATAAAAATTGTGGTTGATATTCAAACTCTAAAAAACCTAGAGTTGACAACTAAGTAGGGGTGGAAATGGGTTGGGTCATGATATGGTCAACCTGAACTTGTCCATATAATAAATGGGTTGCTTGGTTTTTGGGTGTATTCTAGGTGTAACTGGTTAATAACATAGACCAGCCCACCCATCCCATTTATCATTTTGGTGGATTTGGGTTCACAGGATTAAGAACTTCCCAATTTAGGTTGATTCAAACCGGATCCAACTCAACACAGCCATGTAGTTTATTATTATTAACTGCATAGAAGTATTGTTTATAGTGGCATGATAGCACAGAAACAATTCCTTTGCTTCTGTAGTTTCCAATTTTTTATTTTTTTGCTTTTGAGTAGCAGTGTCGCACAACAAAAGCTTACCAAACAGTTTTGCTTCCAGAAAGATCTTCTAAAATGCAAATAAGTTGCTCATTGCTTTTGGCGGCAACTTTTTGGAAGCAAATCCAAACATAGTTTAAGGGGGCGTTTGTTTGGGATTCTATAATCAGGATTCTGATTCTCCTTCGAAATTTTTAAAATCTGGATTCTGATTATTGATTAAGCTAATCTAAAATCCTGTTTGCACACTTAGGGTTCTGGAATTTGATTATGGATATAGGGTCCGTTGGATTTGCTTTCAAAATGTTGCTGTCAGAAGCAAGAAAGCAATTAGCAAATTATCTGCTTTTCAGAAGATCTTTTCATGATGCAAAACTGTTTTGTAAACTTTTGATGTACTGCTGACAAGCAAAAAAGCATGTTTGGTAACTATAAGCTGATATTTGATATTATATCATTATTTTAAACAATATTTCTCTGCAATTAATAATCGTAAACCTCACTGCACATTCTTAGATTAGTGTAGCCATGTTGAAAGTAGTACAAAATTGTATGCTTAATCCCATAGTTGTCAATAAATTTTTCAGTACAAAATGAAGTTTATCATGTTGGTGAAAAACAGATGACCTCATTCAATATAGCTGCTTCCGTAAATAATTTTGCAATTTCGTTGTGCAATTCACACCTTAATTTGTCATTTAGCACTGAATGCACTTGAGGAGAGGGACAAGAGAGACAATACAAAAGTAAATTACTTATGTACCTCCAGGTGTTTGAGTAGGTCATTTTCTAATAATTTTGACTATTCTTCACCAATACTCCACTGGTTACAATGTAATTGAATTTCAAAAACATTTCTAGTGATGAATTTATCTTGTGGGTGCCTGTTTCAACAAAAAATTATATGTATGGGATTGATTTTCCAAAAGATAACATAATATTTGAGAAAATGAAATAAACTTCTAAGTTTCACATGCCATTTTCCAGAATCTTTAAAATTGATCCAACCAACAACATTGAAGATCTCTCTCTCTCTCTCTCTCTCTCTCTCTCTCTCTCTCTCTCTCTCTTCTAACATCAACACCTTCATCACCGTACAAAACCCACTAAGAGCACCACCTCCACTCTCTCTCTCTCTCTCTCTCTCTCTCTCTCTCTCTCTCTCTCTCTCTCTCTCTGTTTTCTTCTAACGCCAACACCTTACAAAACCCACTAAGAGCACCTTCAGACTCAAAAACAGTCACTACCTCCACCTAGCAGCAACATCTCTACGCATCAAGACCATTAACTGCCTCTAATATTGGCATCATCCTCAACATAGAACAACCGATTGAATAATAAAAAAGTCTAAAACAGACCATTCATTTAAATCAAACACTAGGTAGCCGATAAAATTAAAGAAAGTGATCCATAATATGCTTGCTCCCTTTTTTCTTAATAGAATGAAGATAACACAAGAAATGTGTGACTTGGCTTGAGAAGTAGACTAGGAACAATGAAATCACATTCTAAAAGCTATGACTATAAATGTAATTGTCGGAGAAGGCTATTTTGATGAGGCAAAGGTGTATTAGTTAGGGGTTTCTAGCAAATCGTATGTGAGAGGGTTTGATTTTCTGATATAAATCGGATTGAAGAATAGATGAATTAAAATAAAAATCTGGGAAGAAGAGCTTAACGGTTGGCGTTGGTCGCCGTTTGTCGGAGATGCTTGGACAAGATGGGTATTGGTGACGAGATACTCACAGAGAATGGTGCTCTTCTCCCCTTTCAACGAGTTTTGAAAAAACATCCGGGATTCTCTATTAAAGCAAAAAAATAGTAATATTTTACTTTAAGAGAAGCAATGTTTTGTTGCTTCTATTTTAAAGCAAAAAAGTCGCTTTTTTGCTTCTCACTTGGAGCAAAATAGCATTTGATAAAAATAGAACCAAACAATATTTTTTCTTTTAAAAGCAAAATTGCTTTCGAAAATTAAAACCAAATGGAGCCATAGTTATAGTTGGCAATTTGTCACCCAACCCATTAATCTGCCCAAAACCACTCACATTGAAGCGGGTTTTGGGTTGGGTTTTCAATTAGTGGATTTTGGGTTAAACTCTCTTCAACCCCAAATATACGGGTTTAGTTTGGGTTGAATTTCACCCATTGGGTCATTATACCCTATTTATTTATTTATTAATAAATAAATATTTGTATATATATATTAACGTATAAATCACATAAAATATTTGTTTAAATATAAAATTTTTGTTTATATATTTTTTATTTTGTTATATTATTTAGAATATTATATAGGAGATTAAATAGGTTAGGTGGGTTATAAAGGTTGAGGCATGTTGGGTTCGGGTTTGTAGTTCTCAACTCATTCATTAAACAGGTAGGTTCTGGTAGAGTATAAAGTTGTTAGTACCCGTGGTTCGCAATGTCGACAACATTTCGCCGACATTTTGCCATTTCCCCCACCTGGCAACACGAAACCTGGGGATAAAATCCCAAGTTTCGTTTTCCCCCATGTCGAGCGACATGAGGAAAAAAAGTTCAAAAATTTTGAAAAATTTCCCCCATGTCTCTCGACATGGGCGACATATCGGCGACGGGGGGAAATTTTTCAAAAGTTTTTTGAAAAAGTCTAAAAAAATTAAATAACTATTGTACGTTAATCATATTATGATATATTTAGACACTAATAAGGGGTTTTTAATACTTAAGGGGGGGAACCCATATTTCCCCATCATTTACCCCAGATTTCCCTTTCTTCTCTCATGGATATGGCACTTGATTTCTAGTTTTATGTATCTTTTAGTTTGACTTACATTTACTTTTAGTTTGGCTTAATTACATACATCATCTTTTTTACAGCTTACAGACCCGACATCGTGTAAGCTAACCTCCCTCAAGTAACGACTTTTAATGTGTAGGCAGCTTTTTTTTTTTTGCATTTTTTTTATGTATTTGGATGCATTTAGGCCTTAATTAGACATGTTTAAAGTTTGGGGCAAAAAAACCATGGCTTCCCCACATTTCTCCTCGATTTCCCCAAATTTCCCCTCGGTTTCCCCTTTTTTCCCCCATGTCGCCGAAATGTCGTCGACATTTTGCCGAAATTTCGCCAGTGTCACCTGGCGACATGCCAGGCGACATTGACACCGCGAATCTTGTTAGTACCCCATACCAACCCAACCCAACCCAATCCATTGACTTGCTTTAGATATAACGAGGAATGAGTTTGGTTGGATCATATTCAAGTTTGGTTAAATGTGGCATAAAGAGGCAAATAAACCTAGTTGGGTCCAGATTGGATCGGGTTAAAGGATTTATGTTGTTAATCAATTGGCCTGACCCGACCGATCATTCTTCAATTGGATTAAGATTGATCAAAGGGTTTAATGGATCTTGACATTTCAACCCAAACTCATTTAAGAAAAAGTTCTATCCATTTTTTAATCCTTATTTCATAGTCGAAATTGAGAATCCCAACCACAATCCCAGAATCAGCTTGAAGATGAATTCTAATTATAGGGTTCATTCTAGAGTAGGATTCTTTAATCACTGCCAGAATCTGACACAAATGATCCATTTTGGATTATATAATCTGATTATGGCTAGAATTAGATTCTAGAATCCGAATAAAACACCACCTAAAGCTTTGTTTTTTCAAATGACATGAAACAAGCAATAAGAGTAGCAAAGGTAGTGGTGTGGAGTGGCAATGGTGATGGTGGTTTTAGTGAGGTGGCGGCGGCAATGATGGTGGTGGTGTTTAGGAAGGAGTGACGTGAATGGTAAGCATTGTGATGAGATGGTTGTGGTTTAGTAGGGTGAGAAAGTTGATGGGCATGGTGAAGCAATTGGGTGGTGGCTATAATGGAATGACAAAAATTGTGGAAGTGGTGGTGTAACAATGATGGTGGTGCGGCAACAACAACGGTGGTGATGGTTGTTGGCAAGGGTGGTGGAAGTGGTAAATGTGGTTGGTCTAGGGGACAATGATTGTGGTAGTGGTTGGTCGGGGTGGTGGGAGTAGTGGTTAGTGTTAATGGAGATGGTGGTCATTGGCAAGTGGCGAAAGTGAAGGTGGTGATTGGGGTATTGTGAAGGTTGTAGTTGGAAGGGAGGAGAGAAGAAGTGTTAAACACCAGTTACTCTAAAAGCTTAAGCTGTTAGAGAAAGGCTCAACAATGTATATCAAATGGTTCAATACTCTCCCGTACGTGCGTCTCCGTACGGGAACAACACATCCGTGGGATAATACAGGGCACCGGGGCAAACACACACCACATCACACAACCGCATGGGAATAGCACATCTGTGGGAGAATACACACAGAAATATAGGCCCTGGGGATTTGATCACTTGACCTCCCGCTTTGATACCATGTTAAACACCAGTTACTCTAAAAGCTCAAGCTGTTAGAGAAAGGCACAACAATGTATATCAAATGGTTCAATATTTAGAAGCAAAAAGGGAAGCACTATAGACCCCATTTAGAAGAACGAGGAGATGTCTAAAGTTGCTCCAATTATGATGTAATTAAACTCGTGAGTTATGCCATGAAATTATGGCTGCGAGTGGTGGAGCAAAGAGTTAGAAAAATAACTAGGGTACCAAAATATCAATTTAGTTTCATGCCAGGTAGGTTTTCTACCGAGGCTATCATTTACTTGGATGGTGGAGACTGGAGAAGTTTAGTATAGACATGTTCAGATACCTTTTGACATCAATATTTCGCTAGATATATCGAGGTATATATCGATATTTAAAACCATGATTTTGAGTTCAATAAGTTTTGAACCTTGTTTATTCTTTTGATTTTTCATATTTTTTTTTTCTTTTATACGGATCTAAGTATCTCTACGACGATGATGATAACAGGGAAGTTGCGGTTGATAAAACGAATCTTGTTCTTCTATTCCAAACTGTTGCAAGCCATAATTTTAGTTAGTTTATATTCCTTGGAATCTTATTTGATACCGCCCTAGTGCTTTTCAGTGTTTTTATATTCCTTTCGGATCCTTCAACATCGTACACTTCATGTGCGCCTTTGTAGGTCTCTAATTAATATTCACAAATAATATCAACTTTCCCTCATTTTATTTCCAACTGAGGCTACCCCTAGACTCTTTCAGATTGGTTCATTCCTTAACTTTGCTAGTGTTTACACATTCATTTCATGTTCTCTGTTTCTCTTCGGGATACTTTGATTCTGTGAATGTGTTCCTTCTTAGCTCAAGGAGACCTGATAGTGTTATATTCAATGTTTAGTAGTCCATACCCACTGGTAGGTGATATGCTGAGGACCCTGTGTATCTTGCAAAACCGGACCAAGAGTTAAAGACATTGATTGTTAGGGAAGATCTACTCTGCTATTTGTTGGTTGGTTTGGAAGGAGACAATGAGGGCATGCAAGATTACATGTACTTTTGTATTCTTACGTGTACTTCTGCTCTACTTCAGTGTTTAGTTGTAAACTTACTTTCATTTTGCTGACTGGCGGTCGTGTAAATTTTATAACTTCCTATAGCTTATCTGTGGCTAGACTTATTATTTATTTGTTTCTTTCTCCAGCTGCTACTTCTCTGTATACAGTATATTCATGATGCTTGCTCCTCTTATTAATGAAATTCTCAGACTACTTATAAAAAAAAGGAAAAAAATAATAAAAAAATGAAAAGATAAATATTGGCTATATAGTTCAGTAAATTATAATTGAACTTCCATACAACATGCTAGTTATTTTTACAATCGACCATCTCCATCATGTATTGAGATTTTGATTTACTTCGACATATTTCTTTTAAAATATATTTTTCATTTATATTATGTGTAGGATGAGTTCCCTATGCGTAGTGCGTAGTAAACCTTTCCTATTCGTACCTTAATATCTTGACACGTGGCACTTGTTTGTGCCAAAAAAAAAACTTACCTAATGTCTTTGCCATGTCAGCCCCCATGCAAAAAATAGCCCAATCATACACTTGTAGCTGTTCGACCCAGCCGTTGAATTGTTGACTACATCATTTGCTACAGTGCTGCACTATAGTAATGCTCTACAATGTTTTTAACGTAGCCAGCAATTCAAGGTCCTGATCGGATGGCTACAAGTGTCCAATCAGGTAATTTTTGCATGGAGGCTGATGTGGCAAAAACATTTGTTTTTTTAGCCCAAAGGATTGCCACATGTCAAGATATTAAGGTGCAAATAGGGAAGGTTTCCTATTCGCTATGCGTAAGGAACTTTATGTAGATAATCTTCTCTAATACTTAGCTGAGCTGATGAAATGGAGATTGAGTTTAATTGCCATGTCTTTGATCGGAAATGGAAAACTTTTTGTTTTCTTTTAGGTCCTACCAGTTGGAAGGGAACTACTCGCTTGTCTAGCAACCTTTAAAGAACTGAGCACTTTGAGTGAAGGTAGAAGTGCTTTTGCCTCCATTTCTGTGCAGAGATGTTCTTCCAGTTTTGAGGACCTTGAGCATAAGAATAGTTATGAAAGAGATGGAAATGATAATATCCTTGATGAGTATGGTTGGATTAGGTGTCCTCCTATGTTACGTTGCTGGAGAAATATATCAAGGTCAATTGATGAAAAGGATGGTTCGTTAACCTATGCTGTTGAAGCTGTCAGTGCATTATCAATAGGTTCTTTGCGCTTCTGTGTGGAAGGTAAAAGGTGAGTACTCTTCATACATCATCAGCTATTTTACTGAATTGAGTTTTAATGTAAAATTACTGCTTTTATGATGCAAAATCCATTTGGTTGATTTAATTGCAATTATTTTTTTTGCGATGTAGATTCTTTCTAGCAGTAATTTTGTGTTAGCTGCAAATATGATAAGCATCAAACAATTAATATTCTTCCCCTGTTGCTAAGCTAATGGAGTTAGGGGTGTCAAATTGTTCAACTGATTGAACCAAACCGAAAAATATCGGTTTGGTTTTCCCATTTCTGTTTGGATATGGTTTAAAAAATGAAAAACCGTATTAATTTGGTTTGGATTATGGTTAAGGCTTCAGTTAAAACGAAACTAGACCAAATTGTATTGCTTTGTTTTTCTTTTTTTTTTTAAATAATTTTCTATAGCGATTAGTGAAACACTCAAAGAGTTTCTTTGGCCTTTAATTTTTAGTTCGATTATTTCTTCCCAAACTGAATTTTTGTATTTTTAATGCAGAAAAAGGGTTAATTTTTTCTAATCGAACCGAAGTTACAAATTCAGTTTAGGGTTAACCGCACATTGTTGGTTTGGTTTTATACATCGGTTTCTATTTTGGTTCGGAATTCAGTTTAGTTCACTATAATTCGGTTTTGTCTTGGTTTAACCACTAAAGCAAACCAAACCGACTGAATTACACTCCTAATTGGAGCATCTAAGTTAAATTTTATAACTTCGGAATTAACCAAATGATTTTTATTAGCTCTTTTCCTAATATCAGGTATACTTTCCATTTGCAAACCTGTGGATGTGCATTTCATAACAATCTGGTTGAACCTCTCTCTCCAAATTTTTGGATGAACGATTCTTGTCACTAAAGTACTTACACATCTATATTACATGGACCCTTCTGTTTATCTCAAGTAACCATGTCAACACAACCTGGGTATGGGTACGGCTCAGACACAATATCTAGTTTAATAAGAGTTTATAATGAATTGAAATTGTTTTTGTGTATTTATTTTTGCCATATTTTGGTAATATTTACTTAATTACGAAGTTGTAAACATGTAGAAATTATTATTGTGTATAGGTAGTAACACGTTATGGTACTACTTGGCCTAAGTTCAAAATGCATAGTATATTGGACAAAGTCCCCATGTCCTGAGATATAGAGATTATTTGAGTTTGGCATCTAAGAACACACCCGAACCTGAGTCCAAGTGACAATTATTAAAGATGAACTGCATATATATTTATTTTTCTCCAAAACATTTGCTTGTGTTTTTGGCCCTTAACGAGTTTTATGTTAATTAACTCTAGCAATCTAATTTTGACTTTATCATATTATTTATTTTTTTTGATAAGTGATGAATTATATAAAAGAAGGGAATAAAAAGGAAAAACGAAATACATGAAAGCCTTAGTTGGAGAGACTCTCCCTAGCAATGACCAAAAACCAAACTCACAAAAACTACAAAAAAACCCCAAGCCCCACACCGTGGAAGGCAAAGCCGAAACAAGATCACCAAAAACATCAAGCCTCCTCCTGTAACATCTCCAACTCCGAGATCCCCTCGAACATGGTAGTCCTCCCCATACCCTCCTAGCCAAATCCTCAGCCGCCGAGTTGGTCCCCTGAGACACCAGATAGAACGAGATATTCCAGTCTCTGTAAAAGGACCGCGCTAGACGGACAAGATGTGAGAATCGCCAAGGACATTGCTCAGGTTGTCCCATCCAATCAATGATAGAAGAAGAAGAGCACTCTACGATCAAGTCCTGGAAACCCTGCATCCTAGCGATCCTCAGCCCAGTCACCAAGGCCACCAACCCCGCCCTCATCGCCTCGCCACCACCACAAGGGCCAAAGAATATGAATATAGTAACACCCTCATAATCTTTGAACACACCTCCAACCCCAGATTTACCAAGATGCGCTAAAGATAAACCGTCGAAGTTGAGCTTTACCCAGCCAACCTCCGTGGGACGCCAAATCGAGTGCATCGTCACCGGACAGCCACCACTAATAGAGATCCTATACCAATCTTTCCGAATGTCCACCACAGAAAAACCCACAAACTGATCCCTCACCGAGGCCCATGAAGCTACAGAGACCATAATCCCC
>JAUPMG010000001.1:6352849-6370274 GCA_031762675.1 Pachysandra terminalis | reverse complement strand
ATCATGCCAAAAAAATACAGAAGACCCACACCCGACCAAGAATCGAATCATAGAGAGGAACAAGGGGGCTAAGGCCAAAATAGCTTTCTACGAACTAACCGACAACACTTTAGCATTAAGATTAAAATCCGTCCCATTCTCATGGACACCATACTTACTAACAATCACCTTGCACCACAAGGTCTCCCGTTCGTCGTTGAAGCTCCAAAGCCATTTAGCCAACAAAGCCGAGTTTCGATCCACTGTGCTACCCAAATTCAAGCCCCCAAGATCCCTAGCCTTACACACCTCCTCCCACTTAACTGAATGATCCTTTTTCTTCCCATTACCTTCCCAAAGAAACCTACGTTGTAATTTCTCGATATGAGAAGCCACCACTCTAGGCATACGGAAAAGAGACATATAATAGACTGGGAGATTGGCTAAAACGGCCTGAATAAGAGTGATCCTACCACCTAGAGATAAATAATTCCTTTTCCAACCGGTCGGGCGTTTTTCAATCCTCTCAACAACCGGATCCCAGAAGACCAATGATCTGGGGTTACCACCCAAAGGCAACCCCAAGTACGACAAGGGCCATACCCCAGTCCTACACCCGAAGGCCGCCACACATTTAGATTATCAAATCCATTTATTGATCATTATTTAGATTATGAGTTCATAGTTTATCGCCGAAATGTCGGTGACATGAGGGGAAATCGACATTCCATAATTTCTCTTCGCCCACCCCCAATTTGGCAACATGTTGGTCACATGTCGCCGACGTTTAGAACACTGAGAGAGGTCAATTTCCTCTTAATGGTCACTTGCGTAAATTTTCTTAAACTGATTGTGCATAAACTACAAACTCATTATCATCGCCGAAATGTCAGTGACATGAGGGGAAATCGACGTTCCATAATTTCTCTTCGCCCACCCCTAATTTGGCAACATGTCAGTCACATGTCGCCGATATTTAGAACACTGAGAGAGATCAATTTCCTCTTAATGGTCGCTTGTGTAAATTTTCTTAAACAGATTGTGCATAAACTACAGACTCATTATGTAAACATATATTCATAATCTAAATAATGATCAATAAATGGATTTGATAAATCGCCACATCTGGATTTTGCTTTCACAATACCATCTGATATGGTCAAAATTAGATTGCTAGAGTGAATGAACAGAAAACTCGTTAAGGACCAAAACCACAAGCAAACTTTGGAGAAAAATAAATATATATGTTGTTCATCTTTAACGAGTAACTATGTCACTTGGACTCAGGTCTGGGTGTGTGCCTAGATGTCAAACTCATCGTATCTTTATATGTCAGGACATGGGAACTTTGTCTAATAGAGTATGCATTTTGTACTTGAGCTAAGAAGTACCCTAACATGCAAACTTCTTTCATTAGAGAGGTACCTGAATTTCTTCTTTCTCTTCTTCTTCGCACTCTTTCGTTTCTTCTTCCTTTTTTTTTAAATGCATTACAATTTGGTCCAATTTGATTGGACCTGACTCGGATGGGCCGGTACCGCTGGTATGGATTGGTATCAGCCATGTTCGGTCCAGTACCCAATGAGGAGCAAATCTCAGACATAAGGCAAGTCTCAGCACATATCTCTTGAGCCTTACACTCAAAAAGGTGAATTTTGTGGTGTACACCTCACACACCTTTTGATACACTGATAGAAATTTTATCCACGAGATTTTTTTCCTGTTTCCTGACGTGGTTGGCTGATAAAATCATTAAACACTCTGAACCCTTTACTTTTTTTTATCAGTTTTAACTTGGACGCGGTTGCTGTATTAAAAAGCCTTTTTGGGCTTCCTTGTGATCTTGATGGTGCTGAAAATTTTCCTGAAGAAAACTTGAAGGACATACAAGAGTTGATAGCTCTATTGGACAGAATAATTCGTGAGGATAATGAATATTCAGCTACTTCAGATACGAAGGCTGCTTTACATCAGGTATACTAAATGCCTAATTTATGTTTTACTATGTTTTCTTTTCTACTGGACCTGCAACACTCAACTGACATAATCATCAATATGTAGGCTATGGATTATGCAAAATCCATGGTGTTCTTGCTGCAGCAGGCTACAGATACCATGAAGGTTGAGGATATCATTCTTAGTGAAGGTCTTCCTTTGTCATCAATTGATGCTTTAGTATCTTCAAAGATTTGTCCACCTCATTTATTGGTTCCATCTATTGCTATGATGAGCATCACCAATGATGTTGTGTTATCAATGTCACGTGACAGAAAGATAGACAGCAGTGTAGAAAGTCCTGATGATTGCTTTTCCCTTGGAGGGCTTGCAGACAAGTTTCTATGGGAATGTCCTGAAACTTTACCTGATCGATTGTCAATGCAAGTTCTTCCTGGAAAAAGGAAGTTGACATCAATAGAGGGTCCCAATAGGCGTGCCAGAGGTGAAACTTCAGGGCCTGAAACCATGAGCTCTAATACATTTTCACGAGGATTGGGGCCTTTAACTGCTTCTTCTGCTCCTACTCGTAGGGATACCTTTAGGCAGCGCAAGCCGAATACCAGCAGGCCCCCGTCTATGCATGTGGATGACTATGTTGCCAGAGAAAGGAACATTGATGGAATTAGTAGTAATTCTATAAATTTGGTTCAGCGCGGAGGATCTACAGGGGGGAGGCCTCCATCAATTCATGTGGATGAATTCATGGCTAGACAAAGGGAACGTCAAAATCCTGTGGCGGTGGCAATTGGTGATGTGACATCTGTAACGAAGAATCCGCCTCCTGAGAATGACATTGATTCTGAGAACAGATCTAAGCAGATAAAAGCAGATCTTGATGATGATCTTCATGAAATTAATATTGTTTTTGATGGTGAAGAGTCAGAATCTGATGATAGGCTGCCGTTTCCTCATCCAGATGATAATCTGCAGCCTGCATCCGTCATAATTGAGGAACATTCTCCCCATTCAATTGTTGAAGAGAGCGAAGATGTTAATAAAAGTAATCAATTTTCTCACTTAAGTACTGCATCGGCATCCCATGTTGATGAAAATATGCAAAGTGAATTGTCTTCAAGGATGTCAATGTCACGTCCTGAGATTCCATTGATTCGAGAAGCAAGTGTTTCGTCAGACAAGAAATATTTTGAGACGAACTCAGAAAAAGCTTTCCTCCATGAGCAGTCTTATGACATGAAGAATGTTGTTTCAGTTACAGCATCCGGCGGGTTTGACTCTGCTGCAACAACGAATTTCTCTGGTTTCCCCATGCCATTCTATACCAAGGGTTCTACGTCATCGGTTCAGGTGTTAGGAGATTCTAGGATGTTTCCACCTTTCTATCAGAGGGACAGTCCACATCGAGCAACTAATACTCCGTTGGTTACTGGATCCCAAGGATTTCATGATCAGAAGTTGCTGCCTAACCAGCCTCCTTTGCCGCCATTGCCCCCTCCACCAATGGCCTCATCTGTATTATCTCATAGTTCTGATCCTGTCCAATATTATTCGACTCCTTATGGCCAGGCTATCAGAGATGTGCAACCACCGCCTCCTACAGGCTACCAGTTGCAATCATTTGATGCTAGTGGCCCTACTATGGTAACAGCTTTCCATGCAAGAGAAGATAGATCTTCTCTTCATGGCTCTGCGGCAGGCTTGTTGCCTCCAGCTAGTTCATCTGCATTTGTGGAATCGCTCAATCAACCATTTAATTCACAGCTTCAAACAGAGTATGTAGCTGCATTTAACAGCAGTCCTACCCCCTTAACATCTTCCCATCCTGTGCACGATTCTAAATATTCATGGGATTCTGTCGCATCTGCTGGTAGATCGCAAGATGAGATCAACACTTCTGGTGGATCTGCGAGGCCTCCACCGCCACTTCCACCTACTCCACCACCATTTGGAGCTACTTCTTTTACTCAAGCACCTGCAAAAACTTCAACTTCCCAATCTTCAGTGTACAATCAAACTAATGTGGGAACATCCCAGCCTATAAATGATACTCGTTTAGGCACCCTTTCTGCATCAGGAGGCAGTCTAACATCATATTCACCACCTACTGTTGTGCCACCTTTTCTGCTCAGTAGGCCTCCATCTATACCTGGGACTCTTATTAGCAATACAATAGCTCAGCAGCAAGGCCAGAACCCACCAAGTCTCTTGCACACTATCCCAACTCAATCCTTGCTTTCATTACAACCTCGTGGACAGTTGCAAGCACTGCAGCCACCACAGCCTCCTCGTCCACCGCCTCAGCACCTTAGACCGCCTAATCAAGTTTCACAACAGCCAGAGCAAGTGGCATCTTTGCTACACAGCCCTATTCAAGTTCAAGTGCAGCCATTACAGATGCAACAACAGCCCCATGTTTCTCCTGTTCATGTTTATTATCAATCCCATCAGCATGAGCACAACCTATCACAATTGCAGCAACAGCAAGTTGAGCATTCTCAACTGCAAAATCTGCCTCAGCAAGGAGATAATTCTCAAAAGCAGCAAGATTCAGGAATGTCATTACAGCAATTCTTCAGTTCCCCTGAAGCTATTCAGGTGTGTCATGAATAAAACCTTTGCAGCAGATTATCGAGATGCATTTGACTATCCCTGCATTTCTTTCTTGTTGCTAACTGGTTCTGTCTTTTTCCACAACAGTCTTTATTAGGTGACCGGGAGAAACTTTGCCAGCTCTTGGAGCAGCATCCGAAATTAATGCAGATGCTTCAGGTTGGGTATCCAACTTTACTATTAAAATGATACTGTTTTGTTTCACCGTCTTCTTTTTTTTTTTTTTTGTTCTTTTTTTTTTTTTCATATTTAAAATAAACATTCGTTGCTCAGAGATACTAGGGTGAGAGCAGTGACTGAGAGGTAGTGAGAGTATTGGTTGCTAGTCATTTTTTTTCTTCAATTATGGATGAATTCACAGCTCATATTCAAGAGAAGGTGGCATAGTGTACGTTATTTGCAAATGATATGGATATGGTGGACCAAACTAGAGAGGAGAGATAACAAATGAACATATCCAAGAGTATTTAAGTCTTTCACGAATAGATAATAAAATAAAGTAGGCAAAAATGATTTGCGCATGTAAAGGAAAGACCTAGGAAGGTGGCTGTAAGAAGGTGCGAGGGGGTACAATTGGAGGTTCTACAAGGGATGGGGGTCAGAAAGGATTTAAATACACATAATCTGACTGAAGATAGGGTTTCTGGCAGATTGGGGAACAGGATTTGTATTGCCAATCCTAACTAGTTAGGGTAATTCATTTTGTTGTTATAGATGAAGATAATACAATCCAAGGCAAGAACTGGGTGTACCGTAAACCACATATATCTTTTTTATTATTATTATTATTATTATTCACACCATTAGAACCGTATCATTTGGTCCGTGATATGGTTTTCCTTTATGAAATAGCAAATTGGATATAAATGCAATTTAGGGGATAAAAGACCCCTGTGATACTTGGATGTATCTAAGATGTATTTGAGTACATGCACTTTTTTGATACACAGCTATTTCCCGACTCTGCTGCAATTCTAAATGATTTTCACTACATCCTTACAATAACTGCTACTTCGTTTGCCCCTAGAATTTATACTTTTACTCTTGATGTTTTGGAATTGCCCTTTGCTACTTAATTGGTCTCATTACCTGCGACATCCTTGACAAATTTCTGTATGGTATGCCTTGCGTATAAGGATTTCTCTGTATGACACATGGGTTTGTACATTCATCTTGACAAATATTTTATGATAATTCCACCGACATTGTTGCCTCTCCGGCAAGTTCTTGATGCAAAAACTTTGGTTTTTCTTGAAACGATCTTTTTCGTTCTACTTGAGAGTTTGGAAAATTAGAATATATTCAACCATATTGGGAGATTGAGGGCCTTTCGGTGACTAAATAGCTTGAAGATATAGTCTTGTGCTTATGATATGTTTGTTTCTTTTGCCTTTCCAGGAAAAACTGGGCCAATTATAGCCACATACGGAGGGGATTATATGAAGGTTGTCATCTTGGGTGCTGTAAACGTCGAGGCCGAGTCCAAGTTGATATCAAGTCACAATCTCTCTTGGTTGAGAACCAACTTCTCTTGCAAACTGTACCTTCCCTTTCGAATTGTATGTAACATGTATTTTCATTTAAAAAAAGTTTTGATATGTAATTTTATTCAATTGGTAGGTTCCCATGTCCCTTTGCTTGGAAATTGTCTATAATTTTCATCCATGAGATTGTATAAAGTAACACTTGCAAGCTAGGGTGGTCCAGTGTTGGTATGGATCGCTGGCTGGCTATGGGAATGGAATGGATCAGTGATTGAGCTCTGGGGTTTACTCATAAATCAACATAGAAATAATAAACTTTTTACGAGGATTAGGGAATGGCTGTTGTCAAAAGCTGTAAGGGTTGCTTCCACGACCTGTTAACACATTTTGGATGAAATTTTCACTCCGAAATAAACGAGGAAGCAGCCAAAACGGCTTTGGCATTAGCACTTGTCATTTACATTTCCTAATTCCTGAAATTTATGGACTTGGCCCAAGGAATTTACTGAAAACTGTCTAAAATAAAGTGTCAACGAAATGTTTGGTTTGGTGCCTGGCTACGGGCGAAGTCTTGTTTAGGCTACGTTTGTCCCGGCTTGTGCTTATGGATAAGCACTCATTGGATAAGTTGCTCAATGGAAGCACTTATCCAGAGCAACAATAATTGCTTATTTGAAGAAAATAGCGTTTGGTAAATACAGTTTTTTAAGTGCTTATGAATGTCTAGAGATAAAGTAGGTATTATAAAAATATTATTAAAGTTTAGAAATAACATTTATTTAAGTGCTTATGAAAGTTTAGGGATAAAATAGGTATTTTAAAATTATTACTAAAGTTGTGAAATTGCTTAACGCATAAGAGCTTGGGAGAAGTTAGTCTCAGCAGCTTCTCCTTATGGGTAGCCTTCTTCTAGTGCTTATGGGTAAGCACTTACCATCAAACGCCACCAAACACATTAATTTTAAGAAGTGCTTATAGAAGATAAGCTGCAATAAGTACTTATAGAAGCCAGGCCAAACTTAGCTATACGTAGCTTCTTACACCCCAAGCATTGGGCTGGAAGCTCCTTTAGGTCTATACAAGGTTAGGGTTTCTTGGCCCTTGAAGTTGTGCCAAATCCGGCCTAATATCAATTAATGGATGAGGTTCTTGGTGTGTGTTAGAGATAGTGGGTGGCTCATATTTATTAATCTCTAGATCCAAAGGAGCGGTTTGAAGGGTTTCATGGAATTTAGACTTAATTGGTGGTCTTCTATTGAAAAGTTTATTAAGATATTTTTTAATTTTTTTAAAAAAATAGCATTAATATGATAAAGTATTTAATATATTTAGGGATAATATTGTCTTTCGACTTATTCTAAGAGAAGATAATTAAGTTTCCAAAATAACAGTTTACCTCTTTTCAATTAAAAATATAATTTAATAATAAACAGTTAACACATTCTATAGGTGTATCAACGTGCAATACTGCCGTTGTAACCTAATTATGAGATGTGTCCACCATAATATACTTTGGATGAAGCTAATGGAGTGATGAAAATAAACAAATATGAAATAGCTTTACACATGACATTGGTGTGCACGGCCTTCTAGGGATTGCCTCACTTGATGGCAATCTCCAAAGTACGTGATCCAAGAAACTCATGGTCCGAGAAGAACCCCTCTTAAGCACTCGAAAGAAGTAAACAAATCGTATCTCTATATAAAATAGAAGGCTATACTCGTGATAAGATGAGCTGAAGTTATTATACTAACATGCCAAGTCAAAGTGTATTTGGACATTTCAACGAAATGTTCAAGTAATGTTATAAGCAATCTACCTTCCAAAACCAGAGGAAGAAGCTGTGTTTAAAAACTCGGATAGGGTTAGTAACTCGAGAATCCACCTAATTCGGTAACTCGGTCTGCGTTACTAGCTGGTCAGTACAAAAATATATAAAAGTATGAAAAAAATCATAGAAAAGTACAAAAATGGAGCACAATAATATCTTAGAAGAGATTTAAACAGAACCCAAGTTAGGTTTTTACGAGATTTAAAGTCCCAACTCCTAAAAACTCTAAACAAAATATAAAGAATCCAAAATTACGTTTTTTTTTTAAAAAAAAAATCTGTTTATATAGATAAAGATTAAGTATAGAATTAGAGGTTAGTTAAGAAATATCATATTCAAAACTTAGTTAATCGGTTGAGTCAACAGAAAACTCGAACAAGTTTTACGAGTTAATCGACTGAGTTTTTTGATGAACGGTTTGGTTAACTGCTATTAATTTTTAGGATGAGTTAACCAGCGAAACAGTCGATCCGAATAACAGCCAAATTTTCTGAGTTACTCAGAATTTTAAAACACTGGGAAGAAGAAACACTACTCCTAAGAGCGCAGTTGACTTGCTGCGTAGCTTTATACAGACGCACCTAAAATGAAATAAAATAAAATAAGATGAAATATATTAAGATCGAGAATGACGTGTTGCCACTTGCCAACACATCGGCAACGGAGAGTCCGCACGTGAGATCATGGTACGTTTATCTTAAATTTTAAGTTCTAATAGACACGTATTGTCTCATGCACGTGCATCGGGAAATGTACTTTACGTCAGCTTACCTCACTCAAATCTCATATTTTTATTTTTTTTTTCATTATAAATTCTTTACAGTGGAGTTCTTAATTTTTTTTAATTTTCTCTTTTCTTGAAAGAAGTTCTTCTACTCAAGTTACAATCACCTCTTAGATGATTTGAAACCATTCAAAATATAACATGTAGAATAAAAAATTAATTAAAATATATTTAAAATTTTCAAGCACAAAAATTGAGGATAAACTAATAATATTGTGATATTTTATATCATGTGTCGTATTCAAATTGGTTTCAAATCAATTAACAGGTGATTGTAACTTTAGAGGATCTCGTTCCATATTCTTATGATTTTTTCAGCAGTACCAATTACATGATGCCACGTACACATCGATAAAATTAGGAACCGGTTGTTCCAGTTATGATTTGCAACGAATTAGGGTTAATTGTATCTTCAGGCTTTAGATTTATAGTTCACCGTTTTTTTTTTTTTTTTTGGTGCTTCTGGCATCATGCAATTGATAACTTGTACGGCTTTTTAAAATTTCGGAAGCACATTGTCTGCAATATTTTGGTACTATATTTTCTACGGTACCAATTACATGACATCAAGTAAGCACAACAAAATCGACTATCGGAGTGATCAGTTATCGTCAATTATGATCACCTCTGAGTCCGTGGATTCTAAGTAGATCGGGTTAAATAGAGTCATCACCGTCCATTGGATTAAAGGTATGGTCAATTAAATATAAAATTGAAGGTGGTTTGTTTCACTAAAAAAGTGATATCACAAAAAATATCGCACGAAAAAGAATCGCGGACAATTTGTTTCCTTTAATCTCAATACTGCTATTTTTTTTTTTTTGTTTTGTGAAAATAATTTCATACTGGGCTGTCTAGCTATTTCTTTTTTCCTTGAAATTAATATTCAAAGCTGTCTATTATCAACAAATAATAATCTTAACGACATTATATATTATAGTCTTGCTTAATCTCAGTTGCCTGCTCATGAAAGGAACCTGATTGAACCACCGATGTGTGGCTCAGCTGATAGCAAGTTGGGCTCTAGTGGGGGTCTCCGGAGGTAAGTGGAGTTCAAATCCCACTAGAAGCGCATGTGGATTAGTCCCAGACCCAAGTGGGTGTGGGACACCGCGTACTGATTGGATCTTCCAAGACCTTGCCCCTCATGTGTCCCTTCCTTCTTGCCAATTCCACCTTTCCACGTGTCATAAACACCGACACCTTCTATACGCCGACGGAGACGAGTCCTTTCCAATCCTCCTATCATCCTTAATGCTCTCGAAACCCTACTCAGCTCACGTCACCAAATCTCTCTCTCTCTCTCTCTCTCTCTCTCTCTCATATAACAACTAATGCTACCCTTTCTTTCTCTCTCGCATGGACATAGACCAGTACCTGCTCTCTGAACATAGAGAGAGAGAGAGAGAGAGAGAGAGAGAGAGAGAGATGTTGAAACAAGGTGAGAATGATGTTCCATGTCCTTCAGGGTCTATAGCTATGGACAGAAGATGGAAGTCTAATGTAGAATTAGCTCCTAATTGTCCTCGCTGTGATTCTTCCAATACCAAGTTTTGTTATTACAACAACTATAGTCTAACACAGCCTCGTTACTTTTGTAAGGGTTGTAGAAGGTATTGGACTAAAGGAGGATCACTTCGTAACGTCCCGATCGGCGGTGGTTGCCGGAAAAACCGTAGAGGCAAATCGATACGTATGTCATCGCATCGTCTCTCCTCCGTCGAGAGCTCAGATAATTATGGCGCTATACTCTCCAGTTTTCGTCATCCGGGGTTCCCCGTAGCTGATAATTCCGCCGACCCGTCTACTAGTATGTCGAGTTCCGATGGTTCGACTATCGATCTTGCACTTATTTATGCCAAGTTCTTGAATCGAGAGCCGGATTCCGAGCCACCCAAACTTGTAATGCCGGAGTTTTCAAGGGAAATCGATGCGTCGCCGTTCGAATTACCGATTGTTTCGGACAATAATATGGATCAAGATATCGGATTCTTGCATGGAAATGGTGTTGTTGGATGCCACGGCCAATTTGATCCATCCTCTGATAATCCTATCTTGTTGCACCATAAGCAACAAGATAGAAATAATCCACAATTTGGATGCTTGGACACAAGCAGTTATGGGTTTCAACAAATATTATTGCCAGCTGAAGAAGAACTTGCAACTCCTGTACTCTTCTGGTCTCATTTGCCGATTGTGACACCAAATTTTATTTGTCAATCGATCCAAGTGCAAGGGTTTGAACCAGTTGTAGATGATGGCTCTGTGATTCGTTCGAATCAGTTGAATGGTAACTGGAGCTCATTGGATTTTTCGAGTTATGAAACTTTCTCCAGGCCTTGAAATGTGAGGTTTTACATGGAATTTCTCTTGTATTTATTTCCTTTTTCTTATTAGAGATACAATGTGTAAAAGAAGTAGAAAACGTGTAGAAAATCTTCGTAATGAAATGATCTAAGTTATTACATAAAGTTCAGAATAATTCTACATTCTCTTTGCCCCTGTCTTCTGTTCTTTTCCATGAAATCTACAATTTGGTCGATTTATAACTTAGGCTGTGTTTGGTTGATGGGAATGAAGAAAAGTTGAGTATAATGCAACTTGTTATCAATTTTTTTTTTTTTTTAATGTTTAAATACGTGAAAAATAGGGATATAGAAAAGTCTTTTTCAATCAAAATCCTATAAAATTTTCCTTTCCAAAGCCCTAGAAACAAAGAAATGAAAAGCAAAATTAAGTTGCCTTAGTCCACCTAAGCAAACACAGCCTTAATTATTGAAATATTTTCAGGAATTTCCTCTGGAAATGATGTTTCATTACAAGTCTGCATGAGATATGGGTACTATTAGGATGAAGATCTTCTGTGAGCCTCGACTATGTGAACCTTTTGTGAACCTCACAAGAGATTAGATTGACATTTGTCCCAAATGGACTCACAAAAAAAGTGGTCATGACGGATGCGAATCCTCTTTGGCGTACACTACAAGGGATCGCCTGTGAGTAGAGACAGCCCTGACCTCGAGGACAGCATCCGAGGTGGAAAAATTCTATTTCACCTTCGGGGTTGTCTCTACACCACAGGAGATCTCCTGTGGTGTACACCACAGAAGATCCCGGCCCGGCCATGACCAATTAAGGTTGAAGCCAATTTCAGGTTCATTAGAAGTGTCTGAGGGTTTTAGAAATGTAAGACCCTTTTTAATGGGGTCTACCTAGGGGACAAGTGTCAACCTATGAGATTCACATAGCCTAGGTTTACATTTACAGAAGATCCGCGTCCGTATTATTAAGATTGGTATGTATTTAAGTGTTATAAAATATATAACACAATATATTATTAAAGGTTTGCTAAGGCTTTTGTTGGGGGGGAGGGGCTCAAAGTTGAAACTAGGTCTATTGCTTTGCGTGGGCTAGCCTGGGGTGGGGGGGGCTCAAAGTTGAAACTAGGTCTATTGCTTTGCGTGGGCTAGCCTCTAACCCGTTCAGCCCCGAGGTTAGTTAGGGCAGGCTATGCCTATGTTTTGGGGGCTTGGGCTTAGCTTAGGGCAGGCTATGCCTATGTTTTGGGGGATTGGGCTTAGCTTGGCCTTAATTTCAAGCCCATATCAAATTTTAGGCTGGTCTCAATCCTTCCTCAATCAAATCTCATAAAGCTCGGCCCTATAATTTATATTTTAGATTTTATTATATTTTAGAAATAAACCTAAGTTATTGACATTGTAACATATGAGCCTTATGGCGGGACCCCAGAGTCTCACATAACTTCGACAGCAGAAAGCCTTTAATTAATTAATTTTTCTTGCCTCTTCGTAATTGTTAAATGACCCTACTATATATGTATATAATTTTATTTGAAATAAAGTCTTTTTTGTTTTTTGTAAGACCACTAACAATAAAGTCAAATTTATTTTAAAAAACATTTATTACGTCATATCACCTAGCAAAGGGCACACCAAGACGAATCGATTGCCATGTCGCACGCCTTCAACCAATAAGAACTCATGTTACTACAGATTTTATGAGAGAGCCGGGGGTCTTATGGGACCTCAGGGTCTTGCCATAAGGTTCATATAGAGAAAGATGGTTACTGTCTTACGGTTTTGAATGATTATAAGGTCTTTACCGGCGGTCTAAAACCGCCTCTATAAATATAAGAGGCAATAACTAAACCGCCGGTTGAAGTAGTGCTCAGAATGCTTTTCCGGCTGTCGGAGACTGCCGGTACCAATAGAAGATACACCGGCAGCTAACGACCGCCTGTACAATTGCTAAGGGGGCCATTCTCAACAATTCTCAAGCGGTCTGTGTCTGCCCCTATAATTTGTTGCTTATATTACCGGCAGTGATCGCCTGTATATATATTATTTTCTTTTATAATTCTTTTTATTTTATAAATAAAAAAAATATTTGAAAATTAATTTATAATGCATTTGGATCAAGCCCGAAAGCATTTGTTTCACACCATTACCATTAACCTAGGGAGCAACTCGGTTAGCTGAATTGCTAATGCATGGATCCGGTCCAATTGTAATTATAATTATAATTGGACTGGATCCAGACCTAGTAGGAGATAAATCTGTTTTTTTTTTGATAATAAAAAAGAACAGTAAAGAGAATACTCATTTAAGATATAAACAAGGAGAACCATATGATCAAGGCATACACAAATAACATTTGTAGAAACAAAGCATATACCATTTGTAGAAATTCAATATTTCATTACAGTGTTGCAACATTTAAGGTAGAAAGCTATCCAAAGCTAAGATCTCAGTAACCAATGCTTCTACAATTACAAACAATGAACAATGAACAATGAAAACAGTAACAGTTATCATCTTCAAGTTTCAATCAATAGATCTATCATCCAAATTTAGCAAATCCAATACTCACCTGGTGTTATACAAAATGAACATGAAGAATCAAGCAATTTGCATAGAGCAAACAAACAATATGAGGTCTGCATGTACGATTTCAAGATCAGAAAATGCCTAAAATCTTGGAATAACTCGGAATCATAGCTAGATAATCAAACAAACAAATATATCTCAAACTCAAAGAAATTACAACTCAGAAAATACCTAAAATCTCATTTTAGGTCTGCATGTACAATTTCAAGATCATGAAAGATCAAATTGAGCATCATAATTCCAATCTGAGCTCGAAATGTGAATTAGATTATCAAACTAATACAGAATTTTCAAACTTAAAGAAATCACAACCACAAAACACAACGAGTCCATAGATCTGACCTTAAACGATGCTGGAACTCTCATATCCGAAGATGAACTATCACGAACCAACCAGAAAATCTCAATTTTTTGAGACTTCTGATTCATTCGTAACTCACACCCCATATCCCTATGGGAGTGGATTACAATGGTCAAAACATAAGCGGAAGTTGTATACAGTTCTAGTAATATATAAGTAACTAAATTACAAATCTACACTGATAAGGTCTAACAGAAGGAAAGTCTAATTCTAGGCTAACACTAAAGTTCTATCAGAGTGTTGTACCAAACCAGGTTCTCTCTCATCGACCAAGCTCATCGACCAGAAAGATCCTCCTAGACTTCAATCTCCCTAGCTGCCATCTCGACTAAAGATCCTGAAAGTTGTTTGCTAAAAAGCATGATCTACACTAGCCAGTAAGTAAATAACTTCATAATTGTGCACAATTAACTTAGATTCAAGATATTACTCAATATTTTCAGTCCGCGCAATAAAGAGATTATGATGAATTGAAATGCATCTGGTCGAGTATTAATTATGCATGTTGTGCACTTATTTACAATAATCACCAAGGTGAGCTAACAAATAGTCTAGTATGCAATGCAAATGCAATCTGTCAGTATGTCAAGATGGCATGTTTCCTATTGATCCAGTCTCTATTCGGGGTACCCACCAACGTGAATTTGCCCTAGGATGTCTCACTAACGTGAATTCATCCCCCGTATTAACGGCTATGGAATAGGACTTTTCTATGTGTACAACATAGTTTTATGGTTTTCAACCAATGAGACACAATCTCCCCCACTTATTTTTTATCAATGGTAAATACCGAGGCTTACACCAACGTGCGGATCCCTCAAGAAATCATGACACTTGACATACTACAGAGGTATCTCTCACTGACATTTCATTCAAGCTTACACCAACGTGCGGATCTTGGGTAAATGCCGTTGGGCAATGAGTGAGTTTGTTGGGGTAGCTAATCCCTCAACTCGTCCTTGCCGGTCTCCTCACTAGATGTGGAATTCACATCACATTACTCTTATTTACATCATGAGACTCAACCGTGTGGTCTCGGAAAACAGGTATTTCTCTTTGACCAAGCTATGGTCTCGAGTCAAAGCTGTGCAAGTGGAGAGGTGCACGCTAGCTAAGCAGTTAATTCATAGTGTACAAGGTGTAATCACAACCAATAATTGTGTAAATCACCAATCTCACATGTAATACAAATCATAATTCAAGTCACACGAAATAGGTCCATTGAGAAGCAACCATGTAAGATTAACTAAGCATTCACATTAAATGCGCCAGAAGTATCATCAACTATAAGTGTATTGATCACCACAAGCCTAACATTCATATTTTATCAACACATGGAAACGGGTCCATGAAGAGGCAAGTGCAAGAACAATTACATTTGAACTCCATATAACATTATATTTGACATAATTAGGTCAATTCCAGGTTATGCACATAGTTTCCAATTAATCTAAACAATTTAAAGGGAAAAGACTAAATCTCAAGGTAATTTAGTCAATTTAGGGTCCACAATAAACAACTACACTAAATAATGATAAATTAGTGAAACCAACATCATATTCAGTTTAATTAGGTCAGGACATGTTTATATGTGAAATTCTAGTCAAAAGGGACAAGTCTGGGTGTCTCGGCGCACCCCTCGGTGCACCGAACTGAGACTCAGCGGAAATTCCAAGGAACCAATACTCGGTGCCCTCTTTGGTGCACCGAACTGAGATTTGGCACCCTACTTGGCTCGCTGAGCAGCAAATCTGGGTTGACACCCCTATACTAAAATGGTCATAACTTTCGGAATACAACTCGGATTTGCCTCAAACTTATTTTTTTGGATTCCTGACGAATAGAGGAATCCAACAATACTAAATTTGATGAAATCTGAGTTTCGTGGAATTCCCGGTGAGCCAAGAAATTCACCGAAACATTTATGGGTCATCGACGAAGCGTTCGGCGCACCGAGGAGTTTGCCGAACGTCGCGAACCAGCCAAATCAAAAGGGTTTTCTCTCCAATTGAAAATCAACCAAGGGAAATCAACATATATGCATTTGCTAACCAAAATCCAACAATATTCATCCTAAAAACATTATACTAAACCAACATTCTAAATCAAGATATTCAAACAATTCCTTAACATTCAAAAGCATGCATGAACTAGAAAATAAAGAGAACAACCATGAAACTACTTTAATCAATGAACAAAAATGAAGGTATCTACTTACCTTAGCAAATATCTTCTCCTTCAAGCTTCCAAACAACCAAGGCCCCTAACCAAGAGAGAACATGAGATTCTCTCAAGTTGAGACAAACAAAGAGACTCTTGTTTCTTGACTCAACACAAGCTAATCCTAGCCCTCCAATCTAACACCTCTAATCTAGACCCTAGGATTAGAATGATTAGTGGGAGTTGGTATTCCCCACTACCAACTCCCTCTCTCCTTCAATCCTAGCCATACACCTAAACAAACACAAAAGCTAGAATAAATCCTAACCACCTAAACAAACACAATGCTCAAAAGAATCGTAACCACCCATCACAATCTTGATCTAAATGATCAAAACACAAATTCAAACATTAAAATGGGTCATGCTACTGTGTGTAGCGCCAAGGCCTCAAAGGCACAACATATACGATCACGTGGTCGGATTTAACCCGATCGGCGATCCAAACAAAGGGAAGAATTATCACAAGGTTTAAAACATAAATATGCATAAATCGGAAGGTTTAAGACGTTACATTATGTTATTTTATATTTAATGCTAAGTTAGGTTATCTAACCCATTCTGCTTCCTAAGTTAATTTGGATGATCTGATCAGTATTAGTGACTTAAGGAATCTCTAGTGTGTCTTAAAAGATTAAGGATTTTTAAGTGTCCTAATCTTAATTAATAAATGAGATTAAATTACCAAGTCATCAGATTACTATCTTACCCTAAGATTTTTAGGGATTTTTCAGGTTATTACATGAACTCTCTAAGGTTTTTCAATCTTCTCCCATTATGAGATAATACCATCGGTTAATTAACGGCAAGAGAGAGAGAGAGAGAAAAAGAGAGAGAGAGAGAGAGAGAGAGAGAGAGAGAGTCTCAGTGAAGCCTTTTGCGTCGAGTGATTTTGTAGATTTTGGAGAAAATCTCAGTGAAGCCTTCTGAGATAAGCCTTTTGCGTCGAGGAATGCAGAGAATAAACAAAGTGGAAAGGGGGAAATGGCGTTCTGCCAAAGAAGGAAGAGGAGGATTTCATTGGGACATGTAGAGGAGAAAAAGAGAGGGAAAAGCGAGGAAAAGAAAAGGGAAAAGCGAAATGGTTGCGTTGTATTTGTAACGTCCCGAATCCGATAGACCCGATATGGTCCATCAAGGACTAGAGACATCACATTCACTTCCTCAAAGGAGAGTGATGGATCACAACAATAATGAGATTATCCCAAAATAAGCGTTTAAGGGAAAACTAAACATATCATTTATTACAGAGTTCAGTGGAAAAGAAACGAAATACATTCTAGGTTAGAAATC
>JAUPMG010000001.1:6315475-6345352 GCA_031762675.1 Pachysandra terminalis | reverse complement strand
TATTTATATTATGCACAAATATATATTTTATAAATAAATATATTTAAAAAAAATTAAATATTTCACTTGAAAAAAACATTTATTTTTAATAAACCTTACAACTGGGTCGAACTCACCCTACTACTATTAAAAAAGAAAGATAAATGAGATGAGGAAAAAATCAAGCACACAAGACACAAACTTACGTAGTTCGATAATAATGCCTACGTCTACGAATACACATCAGATTCTATTATTCTCCACAACTCAGAAAAAAGAAATGTTACAAAGAGCAGTCACAAAAGTATGATAAATACCCTATAATAAGGGTTAAACATAATAGAAGTAAATTACTATTATACCCCTACAATGGTGACTGGATCATCATGACTTCTCGATTGCCGTAGTAGCATCAGTAGCCACATAACAACAACTACCGCCCCAATAGGATATAAGAACGGGGTTTGATATTAAGGGTTCCTTTAGGGGCGGATTAGGATTTGTCAAAATTTGCTCCGAATCTGCCAATTGCCATCTCTAAGGTTGTGTTTGGCTCGGCTTGTGCTTATGGATAAACACTCATTGGATAAGTTGCTCAATGTGAGCACTTATCCACAACAACAATAAATTGCTTATTTGAAGAAAATGGCGTTTGTAAATACATTTATTTAATTGTTTATGAAAGTTTAGGGGTAAAATAGGTATTATAAAAATATTATTAAAATTTAAAAATAACATTTACTTAAGTGCTTATGAAAGCTTAGGAGTAAAATAAGTATTAACGCATAAGAGCTTGGAGAAGCTATTCTCAATAGCTTCTCCTTATGAGTAACCTTCCTCTAGTGATTATGGATAAGCATTTACCCATAAGCGCTACCAAACACATTTAATTTTAAAAAGTGCTTATATAACAGATTAGCTGAAATAATTACTTATAGAAGCCGGGACAAACGCAGCCTAACTCCGTCAAGCTCGGGCTAGTTTACAAGTAAATTCATATATCTTATCAGAGTTGAAAGAACTTATTACTTCATATCCACAGGGACTGAGATCTGCAATACTTTTTATTTTTTCTTTTTTAAGAAATCGAAGAACTTTGACAACCATTTAATATATAATAATTTTCCAGTCAAAGTAGAAGTGAGTCCATCAATGTTATTATAACCCTTGTTTTTCCTCATTAGGGCACTACGTTCTGTGTTTTCTTTTAGGGTCTGCTTGTATCGCAGGAATTCAGGGGTAGAAATTGGAAATGATAGATGTGGATTTCAATTCATGAATTTGGATGACCAATTCTAACGGGAATTAAAATTCATATGGGAAAAAAGTCACTCAATTCTCATGATTCATGAGAATTATAATTCACACCCTGAGGGGTGTTTATTGTAATTCCCACCTAAACTAAGTATTTTGTTGGGGTGATTTAAAAGGGTAGCCCACCAAACCGATCTTAATTTGGACCGGCGACTGATTCCATTAGTTCGATGACTGATCTCGTCGGTCTGACAATCGATCCCGTTGGTCTGGCAATCGATCCCGTCGGTCCGCGACCAATCCTGCTGATCCGACAACTGATCCTGCCAGTCTGATGACTAGTCCCCTGATCCGGTGACTGATCCCGTCGGTCTAAACACAAGTCCGGACCATTTTTTTTTTGTATCGTCAGAATAGACTGGAACTGGTCGGGACCGATCCAATACCATCAATCCAAACCGAAACCGATCGGATCGGTCCGATACCCAATCCTAGTACATTAAACTTTGTTGCCATCTCTATTTGTAAGAGAATGCATCATTTGAATTAAATAAAAAGTAGTAAAGAAAAAATATATACTAACTATACAAATTAAATAAATTAGGGAACCAAACAATAGAATTTCAATACATGTGAATTTGAAATCTTAAGATTTACAATTCATATGTATTGCAATTCTCATGTATCTTTAAATTCATACGATCCAAACGTACCTTGGGATAAAATTTCACTTACACCTCGCATAAGAAGAATCAAATCGTTTATATTTTTCTATATTCTACTAACCTCCCCTGTCAACAGATGAACGGAATTAACAAAATATATACATTTACTATTGTACTCTTATCTTAAATCGATATTTAAATAAAACAAATTAAGTTTTTCTTGGAGAAAAACTCTTCTAATGTCATTATCTCCACGTAGATTAAGATAAAGGGCAAATCCGGTATTATCCCTTAAAACTAATAATTACAAAATCTCCCTCTCATTTTCAACATTCCTATTTCGGATTATCTGCAAAGTATATAGCTTGTGTTTTGGTAATAAATATCTCCCCCTTATGTTTTGACAATGATATTAACTTTCTTTCAGATTTTAGCCATAGATTTCTTAAATTTTCGTTAGAATTATTTACATCCACACCCCTTTGGGTTGGCATAATGGTAACAAGTACCCTTCTAACCTTGGTCATCACAAACACCTCCCCTATAGTTGAAAGTATCTTACAACAAACCCCTTCCGTTAATTTAATAAAGTAATTGAATATTTTTTTTCTACTATAGAGAAAATGCCTTTAAGATATAATGAAGCCTCTGATTAAGATTTATTGTGATTCTGATCACATCAGGTGTGTCCGATCAAAAGATGACGATCAGATACGCCATATATCTAACAGTCCAGATCATTTGGATCCATTAGGTGTATCCGATCAAAAAATGAACTAAGCATGTAAGAACCATCAAACCAAACCAATCAATCAACCCAGCCCAACTGAGTGAGCCACATTAGAAATATAAAAGAAAAGATTCATGCATACTAAGTGCGCCTACAAAGCACCCAATAAAGTAATTGAATATTTGCTTTCTACTATAGACAAAATGTCTTCAAGATACAATGAAGCCTCTGATTAAGATTTATTGTGATTCTAATCACAATAGGACACACTGTGTATAGAACTGATAATGGTAAACACTAAATGAGAGCCTTGATGTAGTCTATTGATAATTTAGATCTGGACTAGATCGAATTTAGAAGTTACTCTCACCATTAGATATGAACTTGATCGAAATTGACTGATTCTGGTCAAAATGGTCTAGATCTATAGTCTATTTATAGACTTACACATATCTGTTCACTAACAAGTATGATCTTGATCCAACAGATCAAATTTGAAAGGGCATGTATCTCTTCGCCCATCATCGATCAGGTCCAGGCAAGATCCTATAATTAGGATCTAATCATGTAAAGGAACCTGATCGATGGCATCTCTCTAATCAAGTGCAACCTGATCGAATAGTCTCGATCGTGGTAACACGATCAGACACGTCATCTGACAGTCCAGATCATTTGGATCTATTAGGTTTGTCCGATCAGATACGTCATTTAATGGTCCAGATCATTTTGATCCATCAGGTTTGTCCGATCAAAAGATGAACTAGGCATGTATGAACTATCAAACAAAACCAAACCAAACCAATCAATCAACCCAGCCCAATTGGATGGGCCACACTATAAATATAAAAGAAAAGGCTCCTACGTGCTAAGTGCGCCTACAAAGCACCCCTTCCCCCTCCACACCCAACATCATACCACTAATTCAAGTGCAATGCACTCTATTATTTCCTTTGCTTCTAAACACATAAATAAAAGGAAGTTCACCTTATATAAAATCTTTACTTTTCTTGTAACTATCCGATGTGAGACAAGATAAACTGCACAATAAGCTTTTAACAAAAACAAAACTAAAATTATTCTGAAAATATCCAACAGAAAATTCTCTTGTATACATTGTTTCATGATCTTGAGAACAAAATAGGTGCTTATATGGAAGAAGAAAGAAACTTCGTAATATTGAAAATTGTGAAAACCCTAACTATCTCTTATAACTATAGAATAAATTAATAATATAATTTTTTATCATTTTAGCATATGTCAATGTAGGTATTATGGTCAAATAGTCAAATGATCAGTTTTTATTATAGATCATTAGACCCCTCTAGTTTTGCTCAATAAAGATATTAATTGTAATGGCCAAAGTTTGAGGGGTACTTATCGCCATTATGCAATATCAATGTAATTTACCCTTTTAATCAATTGGGATTGGTCTTGAATCTTCATGTGTTTACAATAGCACATAAGAAAATTAAGAACTACAAGATTATACTAGAATATAAGACCAGTGATACAACTTATTTTAACATGGTTTGATAATATTTAATTAGTTTTATTGAATTATACAATTCATAATAATCTATATATATATATATATATATATACTATTTTATAATATAAAATATTGAAAAAGTCAGAAAAAAATCAGTCCATGTTTGGATGGCTGATTTAACTTATAATAGTTAAACGGTCCATGTAGGGTTTCCCCAAGTTGTGAACTATAAATAATAATACTTTAAAGTAAGGGTGAGAATAAACCATTAAAAAAATAAAATAAAAAGGAGCGAGAGTAAACCGGTTTGCATTGAGTCGGGTCGGGTTCAACATGGCACATCAAAGAGGTTAGGACATACATCCAATGCAAACCCATTTATATCCCGAACGGTTTAACCGGTTATACATTATAAACCAACCAAACTCCCAGGTTTAAATGGGATTTGAACCATTTGGTTGACCCAAGGATATCGATATCCAATGTCATTGGATAAGTGCTCAATGGGAGCACTTATCGACAACAATAATAAACTGCTTATTTTAAGAAAATAGTTTTTGGTAAATACATTTATTTAAGTGTTTATGAAAGTTTAGGAGTAAAATAAGAGTATTATAAAAATATTATTAAAGCTTATAAATAACATTTATTTAAGTGCTTATAAAAGTTTAGAGCTAAAATAGGTATTTTAAAAATATTACTAAAATTGCGAAATAGCTTAATGCATAAGAACTTGGGAGAAGCTACTCTCAGCAGCCTCTCCTTATGGGTAGTCTTCCTCTTCTGCTTATGGGTAAGCACTTACCCACTAAGTATTACCAAACACATATTTTATTTTAAAAAGTACTTTAATAAGCTATAAGCTAAAATAAGAACGTATATAATAAACCCGACGAAACGCAGCCTACACCTTGGGAGAAGTTGCGCGTTCTGAATCAATCTTGTGGTTGTTGCTTTCACTTCCTTCTTTTCTTTAGCCTTTTCTCGAAACCTTGTTTTTTGGGTCTCCCAGTTTTCCAAACTATACATTCAAAGTCTTGAACTTGGATTGTTTTCATTAACAGTAATGCTTCCTTGACTTGGACTTCTCTTATAGTCTTTGTTCTATCTATTACCTTTGAAATTGATGTCTTGAAGCTTCTAAATATAACTCAAAAGAAGGATATCTAAGTCCAACAACAAAATAGTAATAGATTAATTTTCAAAGTTATATATATATATATAATGAGATGTTTGATTATAATTCGATTGGAACGCGGTTAGATATCATGATCATTTACCTTTGGTTTAATGGAGTATTATTTGGTTCAAAAATAATATAAAATTAAGGAGAATTCTCCTATGCTGACCTCGGCAAAGTACCAACCAATTGTTAACGGTTGAGATTTTATATATAAAAGAATTTGACGGCTTAGATTAAGTTCGCTACTGTACAGATAAGAAAATGTCAGTATTATAGACTAACTCATAAAATTATATTCGTCATACGGTGCCGCAATCAAAGGGTGCTTAGATTTTTTTAGGCTTGACTGGTAAAACATGATTCGTATTGCCAACCCTAATAAGTTGAGAAAGGCAATGTTGATTGATTGGATTTAATTTAAGTGGGGCACAACTCTAAATTATGAAATTAGAGGCTTCAAACTTCATTTTAACTAATTTATAAGGAAAAAAACAAAAATATAAATTACACAAACATTTCTTGAGGTTGAGTATAATACCTAGATCCCTCTCTTGTCCTTTCCAAAATGATAAAAGCCCTCTTTGCTACCCTTACATTAACTCTTAGTGACACAAATTATTTGTATATATATATATATGACCATTTATCCTTGTCCAAGTTACATATATGCTAAAATAATTATTACAAAATCAATTTGTATATTTGTGAAAGAATTAAAAAAACAATAATTAATAATTAAAGATAATTACAGGGTATAATAATTATTTTATGATGTAATTTAAGGGCAAAATGGTATTTAAACATCCAATCAAGCACTATAAATAAAAATATAACAATTAAATTAATTAATTAACCAATATTATAAGTCATGTATTTTATTCTCTTTTTCCTCAATTTTAATGTTAAGTCATTAAAAATGTGTCATTAAGGGGTTGGTGTCTCTAATGTGCCAAAAATTATAAAACAAAAGTTACTAAAAATGTTTTCTATATGTTTAATAGGCTCTCATTAATTGGTGGCAATTTATGTAAGAAAAAAATATTATTAAGATATTTTGAAGAGAGACTTTGAAATTAAGCCTAGATCTTCCATATAGGGATGTGAAATAATTAATATTATATGATGATAGTATGAAAGAAACAAAGCTTTCCTACTTTATGGGCTCTGTATGAAGCCCAAGCCCATCTTATTGGGGCTGCATAGAAGTTCTATTGGACCACTTGAACCCATATAGAGACCTAGGGCAACCCATTGGACAGTCCAGCCTAGGGGTGCAACTTGGGTCGGGCGTAGGGGTGCAACTCGGTTTGGTTAAAACCGAAACCGAACTGACCCAAACCGACTTCGGTTCGGTTTGGATTGGGTTTATTTAATTTCGATTCGGTTTTGGTTCTGGAAATACAGAACAGAATCTATTCAGTTCGGTTTTGGGTTTATATCCCAGTTGAACCGAACCGAACCGAAATTGAACTTTTACTACACTTTTCTAAATCGAACCGAACCGAACCGGTGTTACCTATATATATGCAAAATATACAAAAAAACAAGAAGTTTGAGGACTTGAACCTTCAACTTTTAGCACTTAATCAAACCTCCCTTACCAACCCACCAACCTTTTGTTGATGATAAAAGCACATATATCAATTACATAAAGTTTAAAGCCTCTTGAAGCTCTTGTGTTTACATTCTAAGTCCCACATCGGTTGGGGATGAAAACATCCTCCAACAGATGCACTATAAGTAGAAGTGCTTGCTTATTTTTGGTTGTGTGGCCTAAGAAGGTAGACCTAAAATGTTTTGGGTCAAACCTAAGAATTTAAAATAGTTTAAATAATTAATTTATTTTAAACCGAACTGAAATTACAATTACAATTACGATTCGGTTCGGTTTTCGGTTTTCATAATCAACTTCGGTTCGGTTTTTGGGTTGATAATTTTGGTTTTTAATTCGGTTCGGTTCGGTTATGGGTCATATGCATACACCTCGGTTTGGTTTTGGGTTGAGGTTAAACCGAACCAAACTGAACCGATTTGCACCCCTAGTCAGGCGGGCTAACCCGAATCCAAACTGATCCAACCTGACTTTGGGTCGGTTTGGGTTGGTTTTAATCACTTTGGAGTTTTGGGTTGAAAAAAGACAACCCGAAATTAATTTGGTTCAGTTTTGGTTAAGGTTTCGGGTTATCTGAAAGCCGAACCAAATTAACTTGATTAATAATATACATATAATATATATTAGAAGTATTTAAATTTTAGAATTTATGGGGTTTATAAAAACCACTCTAAACTTCTGCTATTTCTAAATAACCAACCCGAAATTGCAGTTTGGGTGGTGTTGGCTTGGGTTTAGGATTTACAAAATAAAATCGGTTTGGTGCTTGGGTTTCATAGTTCGGGTTTCAAATCGGATTGGGTTGAGTTTGGGTTGACCTGCAACGAGATCCGTTTGGGGTTGAGTTGAGCTCAACCCGACCCAAATCGAACCCAGTTGCACCCCTACTCCTGCCCAATTGTATCAAAGAGAGAGAGAGAGAGAGAGAGAGGTGTCCCAGTCAAGAAGAAGGAGACAGATGTAGAAGAGGTATTGCTTTTGATTCAATTTTGAATTTCTTTCTCATTAGGTGTTCTGTTTCTTGCAAACTTTTGAACTAGAAGAACATATCTTAGGTTTGTTTTCTACATAAAAGATCCACTGAGATTGCATTCTCAAACCACATACTATTTTGGGAAAATTGAAAGCAAAATCAAAGAAGGGGAGGAAAGAATCAGTTTCAATCATTTCCAATGGATTCACTTGTAGCATATCAATAAGAATTTTGTAATTTTTTTTTTTTTATGTAGCCCATATGCTTGTGAATTGTTCCCAATAGAGATCGATAACCAATTACATTCTTTGTAGGCTGGACCTCACAAGTACACTTAAATCTTCAGTAAGGATGTACTAGGAATCTAGAACAACAATGTTGTCCTCTATGAGCTGGGGAATACCCAGTTGTTTTTTTCTGGATTCAGTGGAGATTTTGGCTTAATAGAGAAGCTATGGTACCTAAAAGGATTGATCTTGCAAGAGAATCTGGGTTCCTTTGTGTCTCAGATGCAATCCAAACCAAGCTAATTACTATGCCTTGAAGTTTAATATTTTTCATTCAGTAGAATTTTTAATGCTATTTTGATTTTCAATCCATTTGGGTTATTCCATTCCTTTTAATTTCAGTTGGTTGCAATGGAATCCATAGAACCCCTCTGCAACATTTGTTGATAATGGTAACATTATGTTCTTTGTATTGATTTTGATTTCAAACTACTTCATGAGACCATTCTAAAGTTTGTCACTACAGTAATCTACATATAAAGGAACACCCATTACACTTTATATATGAATATTCATTTTGTTTTACAGGTTCCATGGTGCAAAAGTTTTTGTGGTCATAGCTTGGATGGAATCTCCTGTGAGTTTACCTCTTTGTTAGTTCAGTATCTTCTTTGTTCATTTTTTTTCTTAAAAAAAATCTTCTATAGTGATATTGTGATTTGGCACAATATATTTTGATAAATGGGGCACAATACAAGTGATTTGGTGCAATATTTTTTTTTTTTGGGGGCTCCAAGATGCTTTAGTTGTGTTCCATTTACCAGAATGGTATTGCATCCAAATCAGTTGCTTTTATAGTGTTATACCAAGTCATTATCATCCTTTTTTAAGTAGTTCAAGTCCTTTATTATTGGTGGCTGTTTGATAGCTGCTTTCTACTGACATTACAAATATTTCTTTACAATGCTTGTAACTGGATTTTGGTCTAGAATCAACAAAGTATCTATTCTTATCAATAAGTTCTTTACTGTAGGAAAAACAAAAAATAGAAAGGAAAAATTTTGTCTATACACCCCTGAAGTAATGTCAAATTTTTCACTTGGAGCATGTTTATCGATTTTTTGTCATTTATATATTGTATTTGTATCTTCAACAACCTCTCAAGAATTTTCCATAACTTTTTTTCCTACTCTTTTTCCTTTATCTCAATTAGGATAAAGATACAAGGCCCCCGAGTATGATCGGGGACCGGTCAACCAGCGATGTAGTTGTAAGACTACGAACACAGGAAGGGAGAGATGACTGGTTCTACTGTCACTCCCATGTTCTCATAGAGAAGAGTAAATACTTTGCTGACCGTCTCTCAGAGAATTGGCCTACATGTCAGATCCTGGACTCACGCAGCTGTGTTGAAGTCTATTGCCAAGAATCAGAATTCGACCATCACGTCACTGTGTTGCGCCTTCTCTATGTTGTTACCAATAGCTCCTCGGTGCCTGACACCTGGCATGGCGTTAGGAATGCTCTCGGGATCCTTCAAGTAGCTGTTGAGCTTGGCTGCCAATATATGGTACATGCCTGTGTGGGCTACTTGGAGTCAGTCCCTTGGGAGGAAGCCGAGGAGGAGGAAATTCTAAGAGTAATACCAAGCCTGGGGTCCCCAGCCGAACCAGTTCTTTCCCGTCTTCAACCCGTTGATCAAACAGCCATTATAGGAGTATTTTTCTCCACCATTCGATTTGCAACATCATCACCCCCTCAATCCATGAATGAGCTCAAATCCGTAGCGCAAGAGCAACTTGAATACATGCTTACTGAGGATGATGATGCCCCTATGCTAAAGGTCAACGAGGAGTTAAAATCTAAGGTGACTGAATGCATCAGGAAACTATTAGCCAGATTCTATGATCTGTTAGAATCTTTGTTATGTGGGCACAAAGAATCGATGATCGGGGCAGAGAAAATTCATCTACTTCAGTCTCTGTTATCCGATATGGCATGGGCTTGTCAAATATTGAACAAGATGGAAATAATGAAGGAATTTGTTCACAAATGGGTAGAAGCATCAGAGAAGATTGTGAAGGTTGTTGAAGATTTAAGTCCAAATGCTGAGATGCTCGAGATCAAGTTAAAAGTTGCCGAGGTTGCAGCTAAGGTTTTGGATGCAATTGGGTACGGCACTGTGATTCTCCCAACAGCAAGACGACTTCAAATGGTGAAGGTGTGGCTCCCATTTGTGAGGATGACAAAGCCTTTGATTGATTCTGTTTCGACCAATGCTGAAGATATGCCTCCATTCAAAATGGACACTGAGTTATGGCAAAGCTTGGAATCAGCATTTGTCTCCATAATTCTTGCATTACCATCACTGGCTCAAGCTGAGATCTTGACCGACTGGTTGGGGAATGAGCATATTCGTTACCCGGACCTGACCGAGGCATTTGAGGTGTGGTGTTACAGGTCAAAGGTTGCAAAAAGAAGGCTGGCATTGTTAGGAAGCGTTCACAGTATGACCAACTAGTCCCCCGTTTCATGATATTATCTCTGCATTTTTCTCCATCTCAAAGGGGACTTATAGGTGCATTGTACAACTCAATCCCTTTGGTGAAGAACCTCTATGCCAATGTTTCCAGATCTAAAATTTGCCTCCATGACCTGAGGTATAGGTGCATTGAGGCTAAGGCTTGAGCTTCTTTGTGTCTCTTTGTCAATGGTGCCCAATGCCTCCAGAATTCTAACCGAGCATATATTCGACGAATCAGGGAAAGCACTGACCAATGTTACTTGGGGGAGTTATCAAATAAAGAAGGTGATGAGAATGAAGAGGACGGACTATTCGAGTAGAGGGGATACTTACAATTCTTATGTGTTGTATTAGACTCCTCAACTTCTCCTTCAAAGGACCTACTGGAATGGTGGTTGGTTAGGAAGGTGGAAACGACGCTTGGGCTTAGGCGGTGAGAGGAGTTTGCACTGTGGGGATATAGCTCAGTTGGTAGAGTTCCACTATTGCAATTGGGTCGTTACAATTACGGGTTGGATGTCTAATTGTCCAGGCGGTAATGATAATATCTTGTACCTAAACTGCTGGCTCACTTTTTCCAAGTAATGGGAAAGAGGACCGAAACGTGCCACTGAAAGACTACTGAGACAAAGATGGGCTGTCAAAAACGTAGAGGAGATGTGTCAAGAACAAAGATGGTGATCATTTGAAGAAACGCCATTTTATCCAAAGCGATATGTGAAGGTGGTTGCTTTACAGAAGGATGGGTTTTGAGGTCCATTGAAATTATTCCAGGTAAATCATGTTGAGATCATTTGTATCATCAGGTATTTTAGTGTTGAGAACTTTCACTGAACGTGGGATTTAACTTTTGAATGACACTTCTAGCTTGGTAGCAACTAGGACCTCGTTTGGTTTTCATTTTGGGAATGCATTCTAGGACTTGGAATGCGTTCTATAGTTGGTCAAATGAGTTCCCACAGATAATGGTCGTTTGGTTAGCAAAGGCAAAATGGGTTCTCACAAAATGAGAATGGGATCTAACTTTTGAATGACACTTCTAGCTTGGTAGCAACTAGGGCTTCGTTTGGCTGTCATTTTGGGAATGCATTCCAAGACTTGGAATGAGTTATATAGTTGGTCAAATGAGTTCACAGAGATAATGGTCATTTGGTTAGCAAAGGCAAAATGAGTTCTCACAAAATGAGAATGAGAAAATACCCTTTTATCACAGAATCACCTCCAACCTTGATTTTAGATTTTAGGAATGAGTTTTTGCAGTAACAAATTTGTAAACAAAGTGAGCAGTGGCTAACTTGTAAAAACACTCTTTTTATTACAAATTATTTTGAAGTGCTATTATACATTTAAAGGGATATAATCGTGCAAAGATTATGTGTGGCTGTAAGATCTATATTAGGTCACTATTATCAAAAATAAAAATAAAAAATCGATATTAGCTCAGAACTCATTTTGTTACAAGTTTACCAAACATGGCCAAGAAAGCTTCAAAATTAATTTCTAGAATTAATTTAGGGAATTGGTTCTTCAAATGAGCTCTTCATCCAGAATGGCAGCGGTGGGAGGAACATGGTACTCAAATTTGTGGTGAGGTCTTCAATTGAAGGATGCAAAATAGGTTGGAACAGTACAAAAATATTATGGGTGCAGTGTGGAAAGGTGGAAAGGCTTCGAAAAGGTTTGGACTTGGGGAGTCTAGAAAGTGACATTTAATTTTCTTGAAAGTTATCTGGTTGTATAGGAAAATGTCTAACATAATTTATAACATATATTGTCTTTTCTTGACGGATAATAAATCTTATTAGAATATATAAAAATTCACGAAACAATTGTGTAAAGTTGTCTAAATTTGATTTTCTTTTCTCTATGTCTCATCTTAACCAAACACTTTGAAAAAAAAAAAAAAAACACTTAAAAATTTCTTATCTTTTTCATTTTTTTTCTTTTTGTTTAAAATTCGAGGTTCCAATTAATTAAACACGGCCAAAATGGATTAGCTAATGATCTCTCTCTAAACTCTCCCTCTTTCTCACACAATCACTCCACTTGCCTTCTTTGTAAAAGTTTATAATTAGTTTATATTTATCTCTCTCTCTCTCTCTCTCTCTCTCTCTCTCTAAACTCTCCACTCTTTCTCTCACTCAATCACTACACTACACTTTCCTTCTCTATAAAAGTTTACAGTCGTCAAAGTAAATGATGACAGAAAATTTTGATTTTGATGTTTGATTACTAGGAATGTGAGAAACTTTTTTTCATTTTTACATTTGATCATTTATTGTACAAGTGCAGGAAGCGAGAAGCTTTGGTAGTGAAGGCTAGGATGAGAAACATGTTCTTTTCCTCACCTTTTTTATTGAGAAAATTACAAAGAAATGCCCCAAAAATATTCTTTGGACATTCCACTGACTAAAAAAATCAAAATGGCAAAGAGGAGCCTCCTTTGACCACTTCTATTAAAGGATGGAAAAAAGATTAAATTTGTTTTTATAAAATACAAGTATACCCCTTATGTTCTATCCTAAACCTTACAACTACCACCACCACTACCATTACCACTACCACCACCCCCACCCACACCCACACCCACCACCACCACTACCATTACCACCCCCACCCCCACCCCCACCACCACCACCCACCACCCACCACCACCACTACTACCATTACCACCACCCCCACCATCACCCCTACCCGACCACCACCACCACACTAGGTGGTGCAAGGGATGACATTGGATGGTGATGGGCAGGGTGGTGATGGTTGTGAGATTTAGAATAGAAGATAAGGGGTATACTTGTCTTTAACCTTACTTTTTAATATTTTTTTTATTTTTTAGTAAAAGTGATCAAAGGAGGCACCTTTTTGCCATTTTGACTTTTTAGGCAGTGAAATGTCCAAGAAATATTTTTGAGGCATCACTTTGTAATTTTTCATTTTTTATTTATCTTTCTCACAAATTTCTCTATTCTGCAATTAAAAGAGTTTGACTAAAACATTTTCTAAAAGGCCCACACTTTCCTGATAAAAAAACATGCATTTAATTGCAGGAAAATCATCTTTCTTCTATATTCCAGCTATCCAAACGGAGCCATAGGTGAATTTGCTATGGCATGAGAACATGTCCTTTCATTACAAGCCTACATACTCCAAAATCAGAAGTTAGAGTTTCTCAATGTGGCAAATGCTTTCAGCAGTTATATATGATGTGGGTTTGATTGGAAGTACACATTAGTTCAGACAAGTGAGTTTTTTTTTTTTAAACTAAGCTACCACACATAAAATAAAACCCATGTCTCACCAGCTTTTGAAGTTTGTAGTGTAAAAAGATATCTCTATTACAAGTAATTTTGAATTTGCACCCTACAAAGAGGAGAGGAAGTTTACTTTCAATTTCAGAAATTAAGCTTTCCATTCTCTATCTTTGTCAAAGTTCTAGTTTATAAGTGCAGGATTCTATAGTTACCAGATCAGGTCCATGGCTAGTTCCTCCTTATATGTTGCTTTTAGAGATTGATCACTTCATCATCATCAACTAGTGTTTTGACTGTAGAACATGGTTTTAAATTTCGCCAACATGCCGATGAAATATCGCTAATTTTCATTGTGACATGGCAAAATGTCACTAATATATCCAAATTTCACCAAAATTCGGACAAAATCTTGGCAAAATTTCACAGGTCACCCTGACGAAATCACAAGCGAAATCAAAATTTAAAACCTTGCTGTAAGAACCCATATTTTTCATTGTAGAAATGAACTAGTATGTAAGAAATAGGATTTAACAAACTTCTTGCATGGTAGTGAGATGGCAATTACCTCCCCCAAGATAAAAAAAAAATAGAAGAAACCCACTTCAGCTGCACCCAAAGAGGAAAAACAGATGTAGAGATATATTGAACAAAATAACTTTTTAAGTTTCATCAGGTCCCCAGGCCTCATCTTTCAATATTTGCCTCGTAATTATGCGGTTTCGTCTGGCTTCCTCTTGCTTCCTCAATTCTGTAGACCCAAATGTTGTGGTGGACAGCTTCTGTCCCATCCCTCGAGCAATTAGCCTCTGAGCAGTTCTTGTTGACGTCTTCGGCCGTGGACAAGGAGGTTCCAGATCTGAAACATAAAGTTCACTCCTTCGTTAGTTTTAATGAAACCGATCTTCCTGAAAATTTTTGGGGCAAAGTTCTGTTTTTATTCGATTTTAAATTTCATGGATCACAGTGTTCTATTACATATTTCAAAAGAGTGAAGCCACAAGATTCAGTAGGTTGGTTCAATTAACTTTGTTATATGGATCACATTGTTCTATTACATATTGCAAACCCTTCTGTGGCATTCTCTGTCCTTCAAATTTCATGTAACTTTGTTTTCCTCCACCTTTCAGAGTTCAAAGATAATAAAGCATTCTATCAATTCGATACCTCTTTTTGAAATTGAGCTTAAAAGTGGATCATTCTCATCGAGTCCACAAACTGTGAATGGAAAAGATATGCTGTTACGAGCCTCAAGTGCTGCATCAGTAAACTGAGAATGTAAATCGACTTGATTCTGAACTATGGAATATAACAATCTCTAGGACATTATCCAAACCTTTTCACAGTAAAGGAATAAAGAATTTTGTGGTTATAATACTTCCAATGGACCAGCAATATACAAAAATATGCATGCAATAAGAGAGTAAGCTAAAAGTTTAATCACCAAGTGGAATCCGTTTCGAAATTCACAGTGACGCTGCAGCAAGAATTAAGTTATATCAGAAAGACAAAATTCAGAACTTTAGGATAGCTGATATGAATACAAAACCTGTGTGCATACTTAGCATACGGTAGATGCAAATTCCAATGGAGTTTAAGCCTGTAGCAATATTCCTGTCTTTTCATAGTCTTTTTACAAGTGGTTAGAGAACATGAACTTCCGTAACTGTTAATTCATAACAACACATTAATGATGAAAAGGTGAATAAACTAAACTCGGTTATTTCAGCAAGTTCAGTTCTCCAATATTCCTCCATTTTTGTTCATACAGAGGGATACATCAAATGTTTCATGTAGTTCTACTACATTATTTTCTTCTGAATAAACTTGATAACCATTTATTTCTGTTTTCTCCCTTTTTTAGAAAGGAAGACTCATTGATGGTATATATAGTATGTAGCATGTAGAAGTCATCTTGTAAAGGAACCTGACCAGTGCAAGTCCATAACTGAAAACTGTCAAAAGTAGCATGCCGATCAAATGTTTGTATTATTCCCACTTCTTAAAGCAGGATCTAACTGATAAATTGGTTTTAGTACGTTTCCCTAAAACTTCCCTTTCCGAAGGGCGCTGATAATTCCCTTGTGCCAATATATCTTGAAATTCCACTGATTGATCGAGAGATATGAAATTTCCCTGGAAATCAAAATTTAAAACCATGGAATTAGTCAATCGAGAACTTACCAATTGATGGCGTTCGAAACACTGCAAGCGCAACTGTATCATTGACCCAGCGGATAACAAATCCGCGATCTCTGAAGTTTCCAAAGAATTTCTCTAACTCTGTTGTCTTAGTACTTGGTGGAAAATCAGCCAGAACAAGAATGTGACTAGTGCCGTATCTTGCTGAAATCAGAACAAAAATAATACTTAGATTCTAGGTTGTTTGACTTGAAGCTTATGCATTTAAAGTTGTATAAGATCCATGATTTATATCACACAGATTCATGATTATGTAATACGGTAGCTTGCTGAAGTCAGTAAAAATATCCTATCACTGTAGTAACTACCTCTCAGTGATTATCTTTTGGCCCATTGTGAGGTAGCCAAGGAAATTCAACCTATATTGGGTCCAAGTGAAAAGCAACGCTGAAATACTTTCTACAGGGATGAAGAAAAGAAAGAAATAGGACGAAGTTGCTATGGGTGATGTGTCCAGCTGCCATATGTTTTAAACATTTGGGGGAAAAAGAATAACAGAACATTTGAGGGTAAAGCATATAATCCGCAATTTCTGCTAAGAACCATTTCACATCTTTTTCATTAGATGTTTGTCCTCCCCGAGTTTAAGGGAGATCTGTATTTTGATTTGCAGATGAATGTGGGGGACATGGTGAGGTACTTAAGGAGTGTAATGGGTTAGCTCACTGTTTGTGTTTTGTTTTTTGAGCTGGCCAATTAGTATACTTTTTGTGTACAGAGTTTAGGCTACTTCTTAATGTATATCGCATTCATATTTTCTCATACATATACAATTACTTTTACTGATCAAAAGAAAAAGTAAAAAAGATAGCTCAACTGATCACTTTCTGACAGACATACAGCATAACTGCTATTAAGCGCACAAGAGGTTTACACTACAATGATGCACAAACACACCCGATACATCCCAAGCAGGTTTATTTCACTTTGCTGGAAAGACATTCATGAGGCATAAGCCTCTAACTTCAGGATGTAACTTTTGAAGTAAGCATCATATGAACGCAATAAACAAAAATGATTTATAAGTTTTTTTTGTTTTTGTTTCTTCTTTAGTGAATTTTCAATTCAATCGAAACCCATTTCACAAACTTACACCAAAGGAACAGAGGAAACTGTTTTATTGAGCATACTGTGTCAACTTGAAATGAAAGAAATAGCAATGAGAACTTTCAGCTATAAACAATCCCCATGCTTGCTTTACTGCCAAAAAAATCAGTCAAAGCCGTAGTTTAAAGTTTCACGAAATACCTGAGATTTCCCTAAACAATTCCTCCACAATTTCCCACAAATTCTCCTTTTCCCAAAATTCCAGTTTTATGTTTGCCACAAAATTTCCTAAGAAATGTCCTTATTCCGAAGGTGAAATTTTCACAAAATCAAATTTAAAGCCTTGATCATACCTGTAGTTTCTTGCTAGTGTCCAATACCAAATCAAATCTTCAAGTCGTGTAGTTTGTAAGTAATAACTATCAGAAAAGTAATAGTCAGAGGATTTGTGTCCGTAATGATAAATGCTGATGAATTGACTCGTGCTCTTGATTTCATCAATGATATGTTCTAGGCAGGAAAAATATTTCACAACCTCATATTAGACCCATCCTTTTCACTATTCAGAGTTATATCATCTATTACCTGAATTTCTATATCATTATGTATTTAGATGAATGGGTTCGGTTTCCGTACAATTTCTTTAACCTTTCCTCAATTGTTGAAGATAGAAGTGATAATGCCTATAAAAAAATGGTAGAGGTGGCAGTTCCCTGTAAGCTAATTCTTTTATTTGCATTTAGCAATAAAAGGTCCACGAAGCACAACTGCACAAGGTCTGAACCAAAAATCAGACAAACAACAAATTGAAAATTAAAATCACAAAGGCAAGTAATTAAGAACTAAAATCTCGTTGCGCTGTAGAAGATACAACATGATAGGATATTTAAATAATGTAGTAAGAAATAATTAAATTCATAGGATGTATTGGATTAAAGAACATTAAATGAATTCCCTCGTATAAATGTAAGTAAAGCTTAATGAGAAAAATGATGTTATCTTATCTACTCACAGGATTCCTATGGAGAACACATAGTCCATTCTCTGTTATAGTAAAACTGCGATGCGAAAAATAAGAAAAAGAAATCTAGGAGTGTTGTACCAGAATCTCTTTCTTTTTTTCGTCTATGAGGAATAATATTATTAAAACCAGAATCAAAATCAAATATGCAAGGGTGCTCCCCAGCATAATGATATTATGTTAGCTACTCACAGAATTCCTATGGAAAACATATAGTCCATACTCTGTTACACGTAAAATTGTGATGTCAAAAATAAGGAAAAGAAATATTTGAGTGTTGCACCAGAATCTTTTTTTTTTTTTTTTTTTTATCATTAACAAGGAATAGTTATATTAAATCTGGAATCACAAATATATAAGGATGCTTTCCACGGGTAGACAAGAAAGCAGAAGAAGCCAAACAGGAAAAAATAATAATAATAATAATAAAGAAGAAGAAGATGGTACAGCAAACAAGCAAAAGAGGTGTGGCCAAATGACCAATACAAATCAACTCCATAGCACGTCATTTGTGGGTGTATCCCTAAAACACTCCTCCTTTGGCTAAGGCAATGTTTAAAATGTGCTTTGGCCATTGGGTCCTGTGGAAAATTCCACCAGTTCAAGAGCGGTTTTTGCTTTAACGAAATACTTCCGCCAAGCGGAGAGAAATTAAGGAGAATTATGAAAACTAAAGTTTTTTTAGTGGAACTTCAAGAATCCTTAAAAGATACATAGACACACACAAATAACTCAAAAGTATAACAATAAATAGTTATGTATAATAATGAACACCCATTTAAGAAACTAATATACGTACTACCAATATGAAAAGATATATGAAATGTATAATACCATCCAAACAAATTCAAAAATAAATTTAAATGTCATAAAAAACAACATAAAATTGGAATTTCCAAATACATGGTCCAAATACAAGCTCACAAATAAATTATATGATCGAGTGTTGAGTCAACTTGACACATTCATTTTGTAAAATACAAAAAAGTACTTGATATCCTTTACTTATAACTTTAATTTAGAATTTCGTTAAGTTTAAGTACAAAAAGCGGAAAAAACATATTTTCCAAGAGTCCAACTTTCATCCCTTTCAGGTTCACTATTATCATTTTTTTATGAACGTAAATGCACCAAATAGATGCATCAAAATGCATCTTGTATCTAATAAATTTAATCTATTATTGCTTTATAAAATCATGAAACGAAGTTGTTAGATTTGGACTAGAAACCTAAGAAGTCATTAGGGGTTTATTTGACTTTAAAAGAGTAGCAATATTTCTGGCCAAAAATAAATAAAAATTTTGGTAAAATTTGACAAAACATCTGCATATTTCGGCGAAAGAAACAAAATCAGTAACATCATCATGAAACAAAGTTGTTAGATTTGGACTAGAAACCCAAGAAGTCATTAGGGGTTTATTTGACTTTAAAAAAGTACCAATATTTCTGGCCAAAAATAAATTAAAATTTTGGTCAAATTTGACAAAACCTCTGCATATTTCGGCGAAAGATACGAAATCAGTAACATCATCAAGGAAAACAGTGAATACTTCCAAAGATAATTAGGGGAAAATAAAATTTTGCAAAACGTCACCAAAATTTAAAATCATGCGCTAAGGAACTCGCTATCACATTTGCTGAACTGGGAATAAAGGAGAACAAAACATTTACAACCCCTAGCATAATGAACAGGCAAGCCTACCTAACTTAGCTAGTTGCCAAGAAAATTCCTGAGCACCTATAAGTTAAGCTATAACTGCTGATGAATCTCCCTGAACAATGATATCATGAAATTCCCTAGTTCTCGCCTCTCTCAGCACCATGAGTAGATATCATGAAATTCCCTAGCTCTCACCTCTCTCAGCACCATGAATAGTGCCCATGTCTCTACTATGATCACATGTCCCACCCCCACCAAACCAGAAAAAGCATGAATGATTGTACCATGATGATCTCCGAATACAACACCTGCCCCGATGATCCAAGATTCCCCCATGAGCTCCCATCAAAGTTGAGTTTAATGAAACCCTCTCTTGGTAGGCTCCAAAGTGGCCTGAATCCTGTCGCACCATGGCAAAACCCATCGTACTCCTATCAATCTAAAGAAGAAACCCCATACCACAAGTACAAAATCACAACGTAGAAAAAGATGATCAACTAACTCACCTTGTATCATGCACATGAAATGAAACAAACCTAAAGTGACAGTGCTAGAAACTCTCCTTTGCAGATCATTGGTAGTATTTATCCTGTTAAGAAGTAATGTCTACACAAAAGACTTTACTTTGGGAGGGACTTTGGACCCACAAAGCATGGTAGGTGAGAAAGAAGGATGAAGTAAATCCCAATCACCATGTACGGCACCAAAAAAAGATTTAGTCAAGAAACTTCCTCTAGAGTCCAAAGTCCATACCCGTAAATCAGGTGTGAAATGATCAATAAAAGCATCTCTAAGACGCTCAAAAAAAGACGGTAACTCTTCTGGGTCTGCTAGCCTAAGGTCACAACAAAATGAGTTTCAAGCAAGCACAATATGAAACCAGCTCAAAACCTCCAAAATCAAAGGCCTTGAAGATAGAGAGATGGAACAGTCTAGGAAAACAAGCAGATATGATAGTGCCCCCACCCCAAAACAAAAACAAATAAAATAAAAATTCTGACCACAAATGAATGGAGGTTTAATAACCCAAAGAGTACCTCACCAATAGGTGAACTTGAGAGTGAAAAAAAGACCCAACCAGAAATGAATGGAGATTCAAGAACCCAAATAGTACCTCACCCATATGTGAAATTAAGGGAAAAGACCTGAGGTGGCACACCATATTTGCTTGAAATGATAGTACACCAGAAGGTCCCTCTTTGCACTTTCCCTACAACCATTTATTAGGCAATGCCAAATTCCAAGCACGTATATTACTTAAATCTAAACCCCCTTTCTCCTTGTCCTCAACTCCAACCACCTAACAAAATGAGAGCTTCTCAATTTTCTTAGTGACATTGCTAGGAGCCCTAAAGAGCGACAGAAAGAAAATAAACAAGTTCACTAGGAAGGTCTTAATCAAGGTTATCCTTCCACCAAAAGATATGTAGTTTCATTTCCATGTGGCCAACTACTTTTCAATTCTCGCTATCAAGGGTTCCAAAAATGTGAATTAAAGTGATTCCTTCCCAACAGTAGCCTTGGAGATTAGCATTGTAAACATGAAAGCCACAGATGCTACTCTTCTCCAAATTCGCCTCCAGTTCCTACATTTCCAAGCATCTCAGGATACATTTGGTCCAGAAGACTTTTTCCTTTGCTGCTTCAAGAAATAGTATGGTGTCGTCAGCCAATTGGAGATGCAATACCTGCACGTCGTCTCTACCGACTCTAAATCTTTTGATCCTTCTCAAAGACTTGGCTTTCCTAGGGAACCGACTCAATACATCAACTCATTAAAGTGAAGAACAATGGAGATAATGAGTCCCCTTGCCTAAGCCTTATAGATGAGGGAAACAATTCCGTGACCCCCTCATTCAAACAAAAGTATACATATTTGACACACCTTTTCATCTACTGACACCATATGTTACCAAAACCCTTCCACCTAAGGACGGAATAAAGAAACTCCCAGTACACCCTGTAAAATGCCTTTTGTAGGTGTAAATTACATACCGTCCCGCCTCCCCCGATCGACATCTCTATTACATGCATTCACTAGCAACCATTGCACAATCGATTATTTGTCTGGATAAAAAGCACTCTAGATAATTAGACACATCCAGGCCAATGACTTCCTTTAGTCTACTGGAGAGAAATTTGACAAAAATCTTATTTAGACTAGTGGTTAGGCTGATCAATCTGAAATGCTTAATTTTCACAACTCCTTTCACTTCGGGTATCAACAATAGAAAAAAAATGCATTGTCGTTTTATTGATTACCCCACTTGAATGAAACTTCCTAAAACTCTCACAAATCCTCCATTAAGGTGTCCCAGCTTATGTTGTTAAAAACTTACAATTCATTTTATAAATCTTACAATTCGTTGGACACTAAGTCAATTAAAATCAGTGAAAAATCAATTTATGTTTGAATATTGAGATTTAAGGTTTTATCATACAATTTTAATGATTTGACTCTGCAACACTAAAAAATTGCCAATTTCCTTTTTTAATGAAAAACTTGTGTTTTTTTTGTTTATTCGTGTTTTTTTCATTTATTCCTTTATATATATGTATGCAAATGGTTTTCTGCACTGTTGCAACAGCTTTCACTGGCTGTTGTGACGTGGTCATTTTGGCCATGTGGAGTAAAGATATGGTCAATCCAGACCATCCATTTGATAGAGGACCCACTGAATTATCCATGTGTACAATGTTTTAACCTATATAATCCCCAACACTACTAGTGTATTAGGTCTTGCCACATGTATCAATGGCCATCAAATTTTTTAATGTTTCCTATGTTTTACACTAAAAAGACGTTAGTTTTAGGTCAGCCTTTATGCCATGTGGATAAAGTCTTTGAGACTGAAACTTAGTGTGTGATCTGGGATTGACCGAATGTACACATGGAGAAGTAGGGTTCCCCAAATAAGCTTCCATGTGTGAGACACCTGCCACAACAGGTATCTTTATCTGTAGCATCCAACCAATAAATCGAAATTCACACACACACAGATATATATATATATATATATATATATATATAGAGAGAGAGAGAGAGAGAGAGAAATATAGTTTACTTATTTTAGTAACAAAAAGTCCTTTTCCTACGACAAGGCAAACCTAAACCCAAACCATACTTATACTAAAATTTCAAATCTTACAATCTATGTTCCAAAAAATTGATTCGATTCTAAGTGGCTGCCAAAAAGTTTTGATTCAATTCACGATTTGATAACCTTGGTGGCTGCCAAAGATTTTCGATTCAATTCAAGGTTTGTTAACCTTGGTCCTGGTAGTCTTGGTAAAATTCTATCATGAATCCATCTGGCCCAAGTCTTATTCCTATCCATCTCCCATATTGTTTTCCCAATTTCCTTTATCCCAAAATCCACACCAATCACTCGACCTGAGACTCCTTAATCTAAGCCTTAGAGTAATAAAGCCACTAAGCCTTCTAAATTGGATCATCTATCATTTGTCCACCAACCTTCAAAGAGGTGATTGCATTCTTCTTCCTATGAAAGTTAGACATCTAGACTTTTGCCTCCAGCTAACTTTCTCTTTTTTTTAGTAGTTCCTTAAGTTCCTTTTTCAAATTTCACTTATTTTCCCCTTCCTCTTCCTCTAGGTCCTAAGATTCCTCAAAACTTGTCCATTTTATTAAATTCCTCCAAGACACATTTTCCAATCTGGCACGCACCCAAAAACTTCCTTATTCCAGATTTGATTTTCTTCTTAATAACCTTTAATGATTGAATGAATTTAAATCCTTCCATGCTGAAATTCGATCTCTCTCATTCCACCATTCTGTCACAATCTCTTTGAAGTGAGGGAGAATTGGACACATGTTCTCAAATCTAAAAGGTGGTGGATCACTCCTAATGGTCCTATCAGTAGACCCCATAATTGGTGCATGTTCTAAAATAGGCCTAAGAAACAACTTTTGGCATGTGTTTGGGAAGTGAGCTTCCAATTCAAGCAATGTAAGGACATATCCAACCTACAACACACTGATCCCCCTCTTGTAAATTCGACCATGTGTATGTGCCCCCTTGTAGTGGAAAATCAACCAGCTAGGATCCATCAAAACCTCTATTGCTTCTGGTTAACCTGCATCCATCAAAACCTCTATTGCTTCTGGTTAACCTGCACCCCCCTCTCATTTCATATGAAAATCTAATCACAATGAAATATCCTATTAAACACCAAGGCAAGTCCCATGCATCACGTCTCTCTCTCTCTAGGCAAGTCCCGTGCATCACGTCTCTCTCTCTCTAGGCAAGTCCCGTGCATCACGTCTCTCTCTCTCTCTCTCTCTCCCCCCCTAATTTGAGGCATACACTCCAGTTAAAACCTTGTCAAACCAATCCACCACACTTTGCAACTTGATGGAAATAGAATAGTGCCACCTTTAATAGAGACTTCATAACACTTTACACATTTTGTAATAGACATATACCGCCAACACAACACTTCTCTTTTTGTTTCTTGGATCATAAATATATCAGTTTGATATGCCTCCAAGGATCTTTCACTCCCTTTCTTATCTTTGCCCCACCCAAATCCCTTACATTCCAACTGATTACTTTCATTTATGACACAATGATACCCCTTCCTTACTCCGGCCTCCAATCCCAACATCCTTGTACTGAAGATTCCATTCAATACTTTTAAGCTCTCTAAACCTAATTGCAATCCCTTTCCCTGACACCTCAACCTTTCAAAATTTAATAATTGCAATCCCTTGCCCTGACACCTCAACCTTTCAAAATTTACTCACTACTTAATGAATAGAAATGTGGTTACCCTAACCATCTCTAACCTCCAAATGAATTCGATTGTATCTCTGGTCTAACCTCTCCAGCCTCCCCTCCAACCCCTTCCTCATTAAACTGATCATTCCCATGGTCTAAAATCTGGGTAGCATCAATATCAAATGACATTGGAGGGTCCTGCAAAAAAGGGATCTCACTAGACCATACTACAAGCAAAGATTATGTGCAAATATAGCAGGGAAACCAGACACACAAAACACTAAAAAATAAGGCATACCTGAACATGGCAAGAAGATGTACTACCATTCCTTCAACATTGATCCAAGTCCCTTCATTCCCAATTGGACCAACAGTTATACCATCCCCCAAGAACTATATGTATATCAAAACTTGGTTAGCACCAAACATCACGGACCCACTTTGTACCAAACTCCTTACTTCGGCTTCAGTCGTTTCAAAGAAAATGGATTTGGTAGCATTAGCAGCATTCATCTTCACTCCTTTGTGCCTAGTGCATATCCCCGACATCTCCTTTTCCCCTTGTGCCCAATCACATTGCGAGAATGATGTAGAACAGAGCATTGCTAAGCTCTATTTTAAGTCCCAGGGACACATTGCCAAGAGTGGAGCCCATCCATAATTGGAGATTGTCCAATCACGCTGTTGTTTGACCAGCTCTAACGCTTTAGCCTTCCATTCTGAACTGGGTGCACATCATTTTTCCTTCCTTCATGCATTCCTCCAATTCACCATTCATCATTGTGTTAACCATACTTCTTAAATAAGACCATTCCTCCTTTACACTCTTGATATAGTAGAGGTGACCGCTGATGCTCACTTAGAAGCGCTAGATCGAAATAAGATGCACAAGCTTTTCTCTTCATTTTTTCCTATTGTTCTAAGGTTTTTCCCTTAAACCCTAGCAACTCTAGAAGGTTGTGTGTTCTGTGGCCAGATTTAACAACCCCGTTCTTCTTCACCCTATAGTTGGTATCAGAGAGAAAAGCTTCTCAATTTAATTTCATAAAATCAACTAATAATAAAATCTCTACAATCTCTTCCCTAATTATAAGAAAATCCTATCTAAGAAAAAAAATACTAAGAGAAATAGGAAACTGCTAAAAAGTAATCCTAAAAGAAATAAAAAACTGCTAAAAACAATCATAAAAGAAATAGGAAACTGCTAAAAAGCAATCCTAAAAGAAATAGAAAACTGCTAAAAACAATCCTAAAACGACCCAAGCAACTAATCTTAGCCATTTATACAATTTAATCCGAGCCATTAAAATAAAGTGATCTCAGATGACTTCTAAAATAAAATCTTAATGATACACTTAAATTTTGTCATTTTTCTACAACCAAACTTTAAGCCCTATTTTGAAGACCAAAACATTAAAATTTCAATAAAGTAGTAGAAATAGCGAACGTAGGAATCGAAGAGCTCTTTCCAATGAACCAAAAATCACCCAAAATGGAAACATGAGCATAAAGTTATGACCCTTAATAGCATACTGCATCATTCTCCCTTTGTTGGAGAAAGCTCGTCCTCGAGTTTTTACGTGTGCTTTGATTCTTTTGAATATGCCTTCTTCATATATTCTGAACCTCGTGAAGAATATAATATCCATCAAATCTCTTACACGATGTATCCACCCATTGTGACATTCCAAAATTATCAAAACCTCTTGAGTTTTGGAACTCACACATTGGTTGAAAGTAGCTGAAGTATTGAATCAACCCCAATTAAATCAATACCTTTGGCAAAAAAAAATTTCAACATATGACTTGAGTTTACACCAACAATCAAATATCCTTCTTCAGAATATTCATCATAAATTAGAAAAGACTCTCAAACCTGCCGTGTGAGTCTTGCTACAGCATCACGCTCGTGAACTTCTACCAAAGGAGCATCTTTCCCACCACGTCTGTGAGGCGACATATCGACACAAGCTCTGATACCAACTGATGTAGGGCGAAAAAGAAGAGATTTGATAAATCCGGCCACAGAACACACAACATTCTAAAGTTGTCAAGGTTTAAGGTCAAAACCTTATAACAATAGGAAAAAAGAGAAAAGCTTCTCAATTTACTTTCATAAAATCAACTAATAACAAAATCTCTACAATCTCTATCCTATTTATAAGAAAATACTATCTAAGAAAAAAAATCCTAAAAGAAATAGGATACTGCTAAAAAGAGATCCTAAAAGAAATAGAAAACTGCTAAAAACAATCCTAAAAGAAATAGGAAACTGCTAAAAAGTAATCCTAAAAGAAATAGAAAACTGCTAAAAACAATCAAAAAAACTAACTTAAGACCCAAGCAACTAATCTTAGCCATCTATACAATTTAATCGATCCATTAAAATAAAGTGATCTCAGATGACGTCTAAAATAAAACCCTAATGACAAAAATAATCTTCAATTTCGTCACTTTTCTGCAACCAAACTTTAAGGCCTATTTTGAAGACCAAAACATTAAACTTTCAATAAAGTAGTAGAAATAGCAAACATAGGAATCGAAGAGATCTTTCCAACGAACTAAAGATTGCTCAAAATGGAAACACGAGCATAAATTTATGACCCATAATAGCATACTGAATCATTTAAGCCCAATTCCAACACCGGAGTCCAAAGTTACGCTCGTTTCAAGCCACGGTGCGCACGGTGCATCTTATTTCAATCCAGCGCTTCTAAGTAAGCATCTGCAATCACATCCATCATTCTCCCCCAAGTTGGAGAGAATTCACCCTCGAATTCGCAATGATGCAGTATGCTATTATGGGTCATAACTTTATGCTCATCTTCTGTTTTGGGTGATCTTTGGTTCATTGGAAAGATCTCTTCAATTCCTACATTCGCTATTTTTACTACTTTATTGAAATTTTAATGTTGTAGTCTTCAAAATAGGGCTTAATGTTTAGTTGCAGAAAAGTGACGAAATTAAGGGTATTTTTGTCATTAGGATTTTATTTTATAAGTCATCGGAGATCACTTTATTTTAATGACTCATATTAAATTGTATAGATGGTTAAGATTAGTTGCTTGGGTCTTAAGGAAGGTTTTAGGATTGTTTTTAGCAGTTTTCTATTTCTTTTAGGATTGCTTTTTAGCAATTTCCTATTTCTTTTACGATTGTTTTTAGCAGTTTTCTATTTCTTTTAGGATTACTTTTTAGCAGTTTCCTATTTCTTTTAAGATTGATTTTCTGAGATAGAGTTTTCTTATAAATAGGGAAGAGATTGTAGAGATTTTATTATTAGTTGATTTTATGAACCTAAATTGAGAAGCTTTTCTCTTTTTTCCTATTATTCTAAGGTTTTGCCCTTAAATCCTAGCAACTCTAGAAGGTTGTGTGTTCTGTAGCCAGATTTATCAACCCTGTTCTTCTTCACCCTACATCAACTCTCCTTTGGAAGGATCAACATTCATTTATGTGAATCCTTAATGTAATACAAAATCCTTATGAATGGGCCCGGTACTTTTTTCAGTGTTTAATCAATAGTACTTTACTATCCAAACATGAGGATCTCAGCACCCCATACCAGTCTCCATTCTCGCACGGTTTGTTCAATTTATGAAATAACCATTAGACTTCTTCTCTTGTAAAATAATCCAACCAGAGAGAACACCACATCTTTATGTGATTCTCAACCATTTCTTCTGGTTGTCTGAGAATCTTTCGAAGCAAATCTTTCTTTGTGCTATTTGGATGGACCTTCTAATGGCCAGGTTAGCCATACCAACTACTCTAGAAAGTTAAGCAGAGGATACAAATAAAATAGGTGACGGATTAGAGTTGCAAAGAACGAAGTAGGGATCAAGAAAGAGGAAGAAGTGATGGGGTAAGGAGAAAATTAGAAATTAAGGTCATAAGGAGCGATGATGAAACCATAGTTGCCAGGAATTGGTTCACGGTGCCAGTACAGGAACGGGTAACTACCTATAAAAAGTATCGTGTACGACTCATTTGGTATGTCAATAAGTACTTTATTGGTACATTATGGTTACATAAAATAGGGACATTTAAATGTAACATCCATTCATCTATAGTCAAGATTAGCACTCATAATAATTTCTCATTATTCAAAACAAATATATCACATGCATATATAGTCCAAAAAATTCAAAACTACCTTCAAAAGTAAATGTGCAAAGAAAAGAAAGGCTAGGGTTTATCAAGAGTTCTTAAAAACCTCAATAATTATTTATTTATTTATTTATTTACCTTATGTACGATTAGTTAGCTTTGACCTTGAGTGTTATTTTTTTTTTGCTATCCCACTTTGGACCCTTTCTTCTCTACTTAATGTTTTGGAAAACTTCTTTAAGAATCCCAATAATACACTTCTTTTGTTCCAATAAAATATTAAAAGATCTTCTTTTATAACTTCCTAAAATCTCTCTAAAATCCTTGGTGCTAATCTTATCCTTCTTTTTCGGTAATTATAAGCATGTTATTTAATTAGTTAATAAAATAGTAAGTTTAGTGAACCAATTGATATGAATCATGATTCCAGGACATTTCCAAAACGTTCTTGGAACTGTTTTGTATTAGTCCCAGAAATTGGTACAATTGGGGCTGGTACAAAAGCATCAATCACGTTTCAATGCAACCCTGGATGAAACGAAGATGAGGATACAGCGGAGAAAGGGAGGTACAAAGGGAGTAAGCAAAAAATCATCATCGAACAATGTTATGGGGTTCAGAATCTGAAAAGTAGCAGAATCCAACACGAAACCAGGCCAATACGGCTACATGCTTATTTAGGAGTGTCCATGCAACATAGTATTGTGTAGCATCAAGTGTTTCTGTTTAGACAATCCATTTCTTCTGAAAATTTGGTAGGCTTTGATTTATGGGAAAACTAGGCTAGAAACCCTCTTCTTTCAGTTAAATTACTGTCAGATAATTATTTACATGGTCAACTAAGAAAATGCAATGCCTATCACCCCTGCACTTACTTTCTATCCTTGTTGGAAATAATCATCCTTCTCAGAGTGCAGCAGCTTAAAGGAGTTTTCTCCATAGGAGTTTTATTCAACATCCATTGCTGATTTTGCTCCATAGGCTTTGAGAAGAGAAGAAAAAAAAAAAGCTTCTGTATTGAGATTTAACTCAAGACCCTTTTTATAACAAACTAGGGTTGGGATAAGGTATTATGGTGGTGGCTGTTCTTTTTGTTGTATTCCCCAGATGACAAATTATATCACACTCATTTTAAGTTACACTGCATGAAAATCAGGTAATGATAAAAGATACAAAAAAATCCATCACAAAGGTCTAAACAGAATATA
>JAUPMG010000001.1:6231589-6264293 GCA_031762675.1 Pachysandra terminalis | reverse complement strand
AACATCCAAAAAGTATATAAGTATCCAAAATATATTGGATTCAAATTCAAACTAGAGGGGTCTAACGATCTGTAACAAAAACTGATCATTTGACCATAATACGCCTCAATCAATGATAATTGTAATAAATATAAATTATTTTTTAATTATTTATTTTTTAATTTTATTTTTTGTTATTATTTTTTTAATTTTTTATTTTTATCCTATAATTATACGAGATCAATGGGGTTTTCATAATTTTCATTGATACTTACTAAGCTTCTTTCTTCTTCCATATAACCATCTATTTTGTTCGTAAGATTATTAAACAAGGTATCCAAGGGTATCTTTGTCGATAAAATATACTGTCAAACTATAGGGGAGGTGTTTGTGATGGCTAAAGTTTAAAGGGTACTTGTTGCTATTATGCTAAACTCAAAGGGTGTTAATATAATTTATCCTCTTTTTTTACCTTTAAATATAGATTTGATTTATTTCGGCCAAAATATCTGAAATTTCAGCCGAAAAAGAAACAATTTCAAGTGAAATTTTTCGGCCGATATCCAAAATATCGGCAAAATAAGCTCTTTTTCGGACAAAATAATTCATTTCTAAAAATAAGGATTTCGTGTTTGGGTGATCCGAAACCGAAATGTCGCAAAAGTTTAAAACTATGGTTTCACAAAATAATCAATTATTTTGGCTTATGTCTTATAACGATTAAGAGGGTATCTTTGTCACTAAATTCAAAACTTAGAGAATGTTACTGTCATTTTAGAAAACTCAGGGAGTCTATTTGCATTTGTCAGATAAGCGAGGGTCTTAATCCAATTTACCCATTTTATTTTGTGGGTAAAGGAATAGGAGTTGGACCAAGATAAACTGGGCCCCGACTCCTGTACATCCATGGCTTCTGCTTCGTCTACAGCACCTGAACGCGTCGACGTATTCGGGCATGATGGTATGCTTAAGCATGACGCGGGAACTGGTGTGTTTGACACAGCGATTGATCCAGGTTTCCTGGAAATACTAGAAACGCATCCAGAAAACTCATATAGGGTCAAGAACATGGTTTCCATTCTTAAACGCGGTCCAATTTCTCTTCACATCTCTCGGCATCCTGGGAGATCTGCTCTCATCCCTGAGTTGCTCTCATTTCATACCTCGGTTATTTCATGATCCGAACTTTTTTAATCTTTCAAGTTAATCTGTTTGACTGGTGTTTGGAGCATTTAAGCGCATTGATTTCGAGTTTGATTCAACGAAACATATAAAGGGTTTATCTAGAATTTCTTGTAATGTACCTTGAATTAGATTTTTGTATGTGTTTTACGTGCCTAATTGGCCATTATATATATAAAAAGAGAGAGTATAGGGGAAGAAGGTTGATTCAAGGCTCCTATTGATTCAATTTGAGAGGAATCAAAACTATCCTAGACTTTGTAGCTTGACTAGTTAATTTCAATGAAAGCCTCTCTTCACCCAAAAAAAAAACACTATCCTAGACTTCAATGAAGTTCTAGTGATAACATTCTCCTCATTTGATTCAAAGAAAAAATGTGATAATGGAACATGGAATCCCACGTTTGCTAACTCCATAAAATAACTCTTAACTATCCCAATAAGACTTCACTCTACACGTTTTGGTACCTTCCCTATACTACTTAACGATGTAAGTTATCTCATTACACCAGAGATAAATTCCTACCAGCTTATGATTCCTACAAAACAAAACAAGGAAACTGACATACACAATTATCCTACCTTTATTCTCTCAAACTACAACAAATAACCTCGTGTAGGCACGTAACACAAGACAAACTGGCTGAAATAGAAGCATTGAAAGGGTAAACAATCTTACGTATGCCATATTTTGAAGTTCTAGAGCAATCTTTTGTAAATAAACTAAAGGATCCTCAAACTTCTCCCTTGTTGGACTATATACAAGCCCCTGAAATTTTATCAGTCTTTTTTCTAGAATCTCGATCAGTTGTGTCAAATTTATCTTCCTTATCTTTTGGAAAGACCTCTTCTTTATTTGAAGTGTTACCAGGTTATGTAAATGAATTTGGGTTATTATGTAATTCCATTCCACGTGACATAAATGCTCTCAAAGCATCTCTTCCCATCACCTCCCTACTTTGGGTGAATAAGATATACCTTGAGAGTTTCTCATCCAGTGCTAAAACACGTTAAAGAATCTTGGCAAGAACTTTAGTCTAGCTTTGTTAATCCTCCACTAAAAAAGCAATTGTCTTGTCACTCATCTTGCCAGGCTGGTCAGGCATCTGGGTAGTACGATTCATACTTCTTTTTCGCGCATTCCAGAGGTGGTAATGTCTTGGCTGATCTGCTAGCTAGAGGCGGGGTCAGTAGAGAGAATTTGTTTGTGGGCATTCCATCAGATGAGATGATGGGCGGCGGAGAGTGATATGATTATGGGAGCTGTCTATGTTGTTTGTTTTCGCTTGTGTTCCCTTTTAGTTTTTACTTGGCTTGTAGTACTTTTTTCTGTTTTTTCGGCCTTGGCTCTCATCTTGTGTGCCTGGCTCTTTACCTTCTAGTTCTGTACCTTTTTCTTTTCCTTATATATATATATATTGCTGGTTATTCATAAAAAAAAAAAAACAATTGTCTTGTTCTACTTACTCAACCCCATCTAATGGAATGATCAAGGTGGCTCTGATACCATCTCTACGTGCCAAATTGGCCGTAACAAAAAATAAAACATTATTGTGTATGTTAGTTTCCTTGTTTGATGGAGAATAGGCTGGTAGGAAGTTAACTTTGGTTTGATGAGATAACTTAGGTAGGGAAGTAGTGTAGCATAGGGAAGTTACCAACACACATGTAGTATTTTTTATTGTGTTTTCTTTGAATCAAGGGAGAAGAATGTAATTACTACCACTTCGTTGAAGTTTCGGAGAGTTTTGGTTCTTCTCGAATTGAACCAATAAGAAGCTTGGTTGCCTTGAATCAACCTTCTTCACCCTCCTTATTTTTTTTTCTTTTGTTTTATTTTCCTTAGTTACGACAATTAGGCACGTACAGATGGCATCAGATCCACCTCGATCCTTCAATCAGATTGGGATGAGTAAGTTGAACAAGACAATTGCTCTTTGGTTGGATTACAAATGCTAGACTAAAGTTCCTGCCAAGATTTTTCAATGTGTTTCAACATAGGACAGGAAACTCTCAAAATATATCTCGTTCACCCAAAGTAGGGAGGTGAACGGAAGAGATGCTTTGAGAGCATTTATGTCATGTGGGATGAGACTACATGATAACCAGATTCATTTACACAACATGGTGGCACTTCAAATGAAGAAGACGTCTTTCCAAAACACAAGGTGGATAAATTGACACAGATGATATAAAATGTACTGATAAAATTTCAAAATTTCTATACAATCTAACAGGGGAACTACAAAAGATTGCTCCAAAAACTCAAAATATGGCATATGTAAGATTGTGTTTCCTTCAAATGCTTCTATTCCAATTGGTGTTCTCTTGTTGGAAGAGAAAGCTGAATTAAGTTCATAACTAGAGTGCAACCGTTTGGCTTGCTGCATGTATACCTAGAGGGCTGCAATCTCTATGACCTTGAGGACAAGGTCATTCCAAGGTGGAAGGAATGTTATGTGCCTTCACAGGTTACTTTTTGTTGTTTGAAAGAATAAAGGTAGGATAGTTGTTTATATCAGTTTCCTTGTTTTGTGGGAGTCATAGGCTGGTAGGAAGTTATCTCTGGTGTGATGAGTTAACTTAGATAGTGAAGTTATATAGGGAAGTCAATAAAACGGGTAGAGTCTTGGTGGGATTGTTAAAGTAATTTTAGGGAGTTAGCAAACATGGGATTCTATATATTTATTATTGTGTTTATTTCTTAAATATGCACGTTCTTTTGCATTCGTGTGTGTGTGTGTGCACGTGCATGTCTGTGTGCACATGTGTGTGTGTGTTGGAATTAACATGTAGGGCTCAAATCGAATTTTGTTTGACATATTGAAACCTCAGAGTATATAAAAGAACTTGTAGAAGCGGATAAAGCAGGAGGGAAGGTGATCTGTGCAGGGACTTTCTTGAATCCTGGTTCTTGGGATGCTGCTCTTCTTGCAGCTGGTACTACTCTATCAGTTATGAAGAGTAGGAACGGGGGACTACGCGTACAACCATGTCATGTCCCAATTGGTTGTTCCAGCTGTTCAGAAATTTGTACCTGATATGATGGTTCTTGTGGTCGGCCAAGATTCTAGTGCTGTAAGTTGATCATTTTGCTAATTTTTTATTGATTTCTGCATCATAACTAGCTATCTTATTAGAAAATTGCTTCATGGATTGCAATAAATTATATACTTATTTTATTTAGAGAATGGACAAATGAAGCATTTGAGAAGAGGAAGAATTATATTTTATGCAACTAAACCTTGACAAGAGTTGCTTTTAATTTTTGCATTGAGATAAATTTCTAGTGGTCTCATCTTAATGCTTGAGTATATAACCTTGTGTAAGGCACATCTATGTCGTTCTCACATAATCATTGTGTGGGGAGGAAATAAAGTTAGTTTGAGCCTTTTTATATATGCATTCGGTAAACGATTGCATTAGCTAAAGTGAGTCCTTCTATTACCAACTAGGTAATAAACTTTGTGATTTAATTAGTGATGAAACTTGAGAGAGAATTTTTTTTTTTTTTTTTTGTAGCTTGAGATAGTTCCAATATATGACTAATGGGACTATATCATTTATTAGAATTTTTTCATTGGAAACTGTTGTATATATTTTTGAAGTCTTATGTAGCTTCATGAAAAAAGACCATGGATTTGCCTGAAATAGTTCATGCATTATAAATGAGAAAAAGAAGAATTTATTGCAAGTATTTGTGATTTTTAGAGAAGCAGAGATTAGCATGTAATTTCAGAACATGGTTGTTTCATGTTTGAAGGAGCTGTGGGAGGCGAATTATGGGTATGTCACTTACAAGTTGAGCATCTAAAGCCTTGTAGCTTGGAACTATAGGGATCATGACAAATGGATTGATTTTTTAGCTTTAAAATCAAATTTCTGAGGGATGAAATTATGGTTGGAAACACCTATCAAATAAAAACATTTATCATCTCCAAAGCTGTTGAAACCTCACATTTGGTTGAATAGATCAGTATGTACTATGTCTGTTGAAAATATTCATTTTATCCTCTGTTGTTAAAATCTTACGATTCGATTTGATTTGACCCTAGATCGATTCGAATCAGTGAAAAAACCAGCTTATGTTTGAATCTTATGATTTTTATGTTTTAATTGTACGATTTATACAAACGATTCGACTCTGCAACACTAAAAAAATGTCAATTTCTTTTTTTTTTAAACTAAAAAAGTTCCTTTGTTTTGTTTAATCCTTCTCTATATCTAATATAGTACCCTAAACAATTAAATATACATAAAGAAACTTGTTTACTTATTTTAGCAACAAAAAACCCTTTTTTCTAAGAGAAATCTCAAAACCTAAACCTCAAACGCTATTTTTACTAAAATTATTATAAATCTTACGTATCACAGTTCAAAATTACGATTCAATTCTAAGTGGTCTCTAACGATCTTCGATTAGATTCACGGTTTGTCAACCTTGATTTTATCCCTAACTTCCATAACAATTAGAGCTTAGAAACTTTCTCTACTTGCTAAGAAAACATTATAAGGTTCTATATAGATTGGCTACCTCATATTCGGTATAATTTTATGAAAAATTAGATTGAAAGTTATATTGTAATCCATTTGAAACATTCTCAATGGAAATAAACTAGTTAAGCTTCGAATTATCTTTTTCTTGTTTTATTTTATTTTTTTGATACGTAGGAGTGGAATTGTCATGGAAATAGAAGCTGCTGCACTGAAAGCAACAGGTTTATAGGAGCATCTAAAAGGGAAAACTAAGGCATGAGTGACAACAAAATCAACAGTCAACATGAACTAATATGTTAAAATTGTATAAACCTACAACTAATCTAATTGGCAGGTATTACCGATAAAAAAAAATGTAATTGGCAGGTATTGAGAGATTTTCGTATTAGATGCATGGACCTGATTATCAATGAAATCGGGAAATGGTTGGTAAAGAGCCAAATGTTTGTGATTGATTTGCTCTTTCTTCTTCACCGCTGCTGATTATTGTGATGAATACTTTTGTGTTGTTGTTGTTGAAAGTCTTTCAAATATCCACAAGCGCCCATATATGTTACTTGGGCATTATGTGAAGAAAGTTGATGATATATGACAATAATGAGGGGAGATAACTCCACTTTATCTACATATTTTATACTGCAGCTTTCAATATTAGGCGCAAATCATAAAAAGGTGTTTTAGCTTTCAATGATATTTTTTTTTTTTTGATTTTTTTCTCAAAATTTTGGGTTTCTTATGATCGTAAAAGAAAAATCCACAATTTTCATCTTTCATAATTTTATATTATTGCGTTATTCTTGCCAATTTGGAAAAAGATTTACAATCATGGTGGAAATTTTGTTAATTCTGTTGAAGATTAGGGATATCATCATTGCATGAAGTCCCATTTTTTGTTTTTGGTCTTTTTTACATATTGGAATTCTAAACTTAATTTGAGGAACTTTATTTGCTTCCTTTCAACATATCTTGTGATAATAAAGAGATTTGTTAACTACATGGATTTGAAATATGATTTAATTTTCTATTTCCAGAAGCAAGAGAAATTGCAAAAGAGGATGCTGCAATTTTCCCATAGGACTTATGTTTAGTTGACGAATGTAACAAATCTATTTAAGACATTTTACATATTCAGATTACTGAATGAATGTATGGGCATCACATCAAAATGAAAAAAAAAAAAAAAACAAAGGAGAGCATTGAGTTATAAACTTTTGGCTTCAATGGCCTAGGGACAGAGTTTGAAATAAGCAAAATTAGAATCAAGATTGACATTAACAAAATTCCTTGTCACAGCTAGTTGGAGTCAACAACTTGAATCTTGTTCACGATCCTAATCTGTGAAAAACCAAATCTTAAGTTAGGTAATTTGTATTCAATTCATTTCTGTCAGACTCCATTCAGGTCCTTTTTTTTTTATCTTCCTTTAACCCTTCACACCTTCTAACAAGCACCTCCTGAGATCTCTGTTCAACATGCCTGATCCATTTTTACCTACTTCCTTTATGGTATCACCTAATAAGGCTACTTTCTGAGACACTCTCGAATATGTCAGTTCCTTACCTTACCTATCCTAGTCTTTCCATACATCCATCTTAACATTCTTATCTCAACTATGCTCATCCCATACATGTTTCTTTGTTGCCTAACATTTTGCTCCATGCATCATTGTAGGCCTATAATTTCCTATAATATTTTCCTCTTACCGTAGATGTAGTATGCCTGTGACATAACATGCTCGGAGTGAATCTCCGCTAAAGCCATCTACCTCTAATTCTATGTGTAACATGTTAGTCAATATCCCTCTCTTTGTGGATAACTGATCCAGGCTAAAGAAAGTGGTCACTTGTGAGAATTTCCTGGTTCTTAATTCCGAATATTGCTTATGGCCTTTACCTTGGTTGCCATTTGTGGTAACATTTGAATTTCCATGAGAATCTCCTGGTTCTTAATTCTGAATATTGCTTATGGCCTTTACCTTGGTTGCCATTTGTGCTAAAATTTGAATTTCATATGCTCAATCTTAAACCAGCTTAGGTTTGATATCTTTTGATTCAAAGGTGCCCCTCCACAACTCTAGTTGTGCATTTAATCCTTCTATAGTTTAGCTTCCCAGCCACATCATTTGCAAATAGCATACACTAAGGTACTTATTAATAGCTGTCAGTTTATTCCTTTACTATGCGAAAAAGATGAGGACTCACAGTTAAACCTGTGGTTTTAAATTTCAAAATATCGTCATTTTCTAGTCTGGCAATACGAAATATGGGGGAACTTTACTATATTTCCCCTTTTTACCTTTTTAATTCAAAAAAATAATTAAAAATTCATATTATTATAAAAACATAATGCAAACATTTATAAAAATTGTAATGAAAAGTGAATGTTAATCATCATCATTATCATATGCCTTATCCCAACTAGTTGGGGTCGACAAAAGTAAGGAAAATTCATGTATATGTATGCATATTTTTTTTTCTTTCATACTTTAGGTCTTTTAGGTGTATTATACTCCCATTTAAACCCTTAAAAAGTTTGGAATTAAAATTCCTTTTTTCTCCTACATCAGTGTATATTTGTTTATACTCCTTTCTTGCCGAAAAACACCTGATTAATTCTCTAGGCACTCGTATCATATGTTTTCTAGAGATAAATAAAATCATATAAAGGTCTCTCCTTTTTTCTCCACACTTATCCCCTAATTGTCGGGGGTTCTTTGTACACTAATGCTTCTAACTTGATCCAGATGTCGTCTTTCTCACTAAGTCTTGCAATTTATATAGACATAATTTTCATCCCCTTTTGACTTAGCATATGAGACATGTTATCATTCGCCTTTTCTTTTTTCACCCATTATCTTCTTGGTTTTTATTTTTTATTTTATTTTTTTATATATATATATATATATATATATATATATATTTGCAAATTTATATTTATTTTTTTAGTTTCCTATATTTTATTATTTTTCCAAATCTTAATATAAAGTCTTTTCTATTTGACAACTTTTTGAATCTCGTCACCATATTACCAAGTTTCTTTGTAAGGTCAAAATTTATCTTTATATTATCCGAGGACTTCTTTCCCCACTCTTTTAAAACAATTAGCCCTGTTTGCTTTCATTTTAAGAACGCGTTCCCTTGCTTGGAACGAGTTCTAGACAGTTGAACAGAGTTCTTATAGTTAGAGAAGCGTTTGGTTAGCAACGGGAGAATGAGTTTTTCTGGAATGAAGATGAGAAAGAGCTCACAAACACGGATTCATTCTCAACCCCGATTTTAGATTTTAGGAAGGAGTTTTGATTTTTTTTTGCAGTGGCAAACTTGTAAATAAGACAATCTTTTCTTTTTGCGGTGCAAACCTGTAAATATGCTCTCTTTTACGCAGTGGCAAACTTGTAAATATGCCAAATTTGACCGAAATTCATTTTATGTATTTTTAAACCAAAAATCCATTTTACGCTTCAACTCATTACCCTACATGTTAACCAAACAGAGTCAAAAGACCTTCAAAATTAATTCCTCAAATGAGTTCAAGGAACTGGATCCTAGAATGAGTTTTTGATGTAGAATGGCTGGCAAACTAGGCCTTAATAATTTCATCCTACTCTTGTGTAGGCTCCACTTTTAGATTCTGTGTTTCCATTTTCATTAAGTTATCTCTAAAAATCATTAGTTTTCTCCCACCATTCTATTTTTCGTCTTTTTTTTTTTTTTTAAATATGCTTTCTATTTCTTTGATCTTCTAGTAATGAGCCTATATTGTGAAATTACACCTTTTTGCTGGAATGACTTGACAATCTTTATGAGTTGTTGTCAACTTATTCCTCCTAAGAAGAAAAGGTCAGTCTGGCTCTAGCTTGGTCCACCCTTTGAGTCAATAAATATTCAACACCCATTTGAACAAAGTATTTGCCAATGCATGATTACAAGTCATAAAAATGGCATTCATTATTGTGATGGATGAAATTTCTCAAGTATTGAATGACGTCTTTGAGGCATATTCTTCGAGTGTTCTCACAGATTCAAGAAAGGAAGAGGGACTCAGAGGGTGCAGGTCGACAAAGGAAATAGGTTGTGACTATGCAGCATAGACGAAAGAAGGAATGATTGGCAAGGAGAGGATCCTGCAAGAAAACGGCCAGCTTTTCTAAGCTTACGTGCACCATGGTTAGGATTACAAACTATACCAATAGTAGATCGGCAGAGGGTTCGAGAATAGGGTAGGACTCGGGACTCAATAAACAAAATAGATGAAGCGGAACAGATCCGTTACATAAGAATCGGTTCATGATCTCATTTCTATGCCTAATACCTTTCTCTCCATATACTCTACCAAATGAAAAACAAATAGATGATCTTCATATAGAGCTTTAGGCGATTTCGGTTGGGAAAGAGAGGCAAGATGATATATTGGTCCCTCTTCCGTGTAATCTTTTGAGTAATTTGGGGCGAGAGTAACAGATTCGAGGATTGAAGGTATTGCACCCGGACTATTCTTAGGTCAATTATGCTGATGGTTGCTTCATAGGTGTCTGTCCTTTCAGAGTTCAGGGACTTCTCGGTGACAGAAATTGAGAGGGTGGACCACCATTGCTCTAACATCCCTACTTGGTCAGTTGGTCTGAGTCGTATGCAGTTTGGAGACCACTGTTGTAGGGGTACATCAAACTGAACTTTGATGGATCCTCCTTGCGGAACCCTTAGGTCCATGCACATTGGAATCATTTTCAAAGACCATTGTGGGCGTTTTCTCCATGGGTTTTCGGCTTCGATTGGGGTTGGGAATGTCATGCATGTAAAGATAGCCCTGGTTGCTGGCTGAAGGAGGCAAGATCCAAGGGCTTCCGATCACTTGTGGAAAAGGGAGATCTTTCTCTGTGATGTCTTGGTTTGCTTTCACTCATGAGTGCTATTTGGAGACCCATTCATTTAGTTTGTTGGCTCATTTCCTGGCAATTGAGTTGAATATCTCGTTTACTCATGCACCATGATTGGCAAACAAACGTGTGGACAGACTAGGTAGAAGAGGGGCTAGAAGAGGTATCTTTTTATGGAATTCCTACAAAGGAGATCGTATATGGAGATGGATGGCTATGCAATTTGAGGTTTAATTTCTTTTCTTTCTTTCTTTTTTTCCGCTTTTCTATATTCTGTGTATTTTCTTACTTCTAATTGATCTATATCACCGACCAGCTTGGTCAGCTTGTATGTTCTTGTACACTATATTACCATTATGATCTATACATCCTAGTTCGTCTTTGCTCTTGGGGATGGCTAAAAGGAGGCTCCAAAAGGGCGATTCTCTGGAATTTGTGTCCAGCAGCTATTTGCTGGACCCTTTGGAAGGAGAGAAACAGTAGGATTTTTGAGGATCGGATTAAGAATGCAAAGGCCTATCAAGTCATCTCCACTCTGTTTTATTGGATTAGTCCAATGCCGGAGTTCAGTCTTATTCAATTTTTCCAGTTCAAGGGGGATTGGGACCTTTTGTAAAGTTTATTCATGATGTTGTCAGGGTGGGTCACTAGTTTTTCTTTCCATCATCTGGTGGGGTTTCTAGTGTACATCATTCATGTACAGGGGTAATCTGGGAGTTCTTTTTGTACAGGGCTTATACCTGTTGTTTTGTTCTCTCTTTTTCTCTATACTAATACATACATACTACTTTGACTGATAAAAAAAAATTATGATCTATACATCCTAGTTATCCATGTAACAAAGAAAAAACATTTCTTAATGTTTTCTCTACTATAATTCCTACACCATTTCTGTAATTACATTTTTCTTTAGTATTCATCAACCTCTTTTGACTTATCTAGTTATCAATTAGTCTCTTATAAAGACATTGTATTAGTTCTTTTTGCCACATGTACCAACTCCAACCTTTTCTTGGTAATGTCCTAATATTCAATGTAGCAAGGTGAGTTTGCAAAAGACTACTGCTGAAACTCGTTTTAGGGGCGGCTTTCCATAACCGCTGCTCAAACTTCGTCAGTAAAGGCCCTCATTTTTGTAGTGGCTTGTACCTGTCCAATCCGATGTTGGAACATACCACTGCAACTGAGCATCATTATAGCCATTTTCTCTGGGGGATGCCTTAGCCAACCCTTTTCACTTGTCACTGCAACGGATTCTGGCTGCATTGTATCTTTTTTGTGAATGCCCTAGTCTAGGATCAAAATAATGGTTCAAGATCCATGATAAGGGATTTAACATAGTTTTACCAGGCTGCCAACATGAAGGCTGTGTTTGGCGTGGCTTGTGCTTTTGGATAAGCACTCATTGGACAAGTGACTCAATGGGAGCACTTATCCACAACAACAATAAGTTGTTTACTTGAAAAAAATAACGTTTGGTAAATACATTTATTTAAGTGCTTATGAAAGTTTAGGGCTAAAATAGGTATTATAAAAATATTATTGAAGTTTAGAAATAACATTTATTTAAGTGCTTATGAAAGTTTAGGGATAAAATAGATGTTATGAAAATATTACTGAAGTTTAGAAATAACTTCCCGCATAAGTGATAAGAGAAGCTGCTCTCAGCAGCTTGTCCTTATGGGTAGCCTTCCTCTACTGCTTATGGGTAAGCACTTACCCATTAGGTGTTACCAAACACACTTTTAATTTAAAAAAGTCCTTTAATAAGCTATAAGCTGAAATAAGCACTTATATAAGCTGGGCCAAACGCAGCCGAAGCAAACCTCGCCCTTTGTAGTAAACTTCTATGTACTGGAAACCTATTCAAATGCTAAAGACTTAACTCAGTCATGCAAAAAAACAAAATGATGTTTGTAGTGCTTGATCGAACAAACTCACCAAGTTAGGACATCAAATTGAGGAAAGTTTCTTTCGTTTCTTGTAGTTCGCATATTTCTTTTCTTTTCACTTTCTTGAGAAGGTCCCTTACTCTCAATTCCTCAAAACTCATTCTTTCTTTGTTTTTTGTTTTTTTTGGAAGTCTATCATTTGCCGTTTGACAATATTATATGTTCGTGCATTGTATGATTAAACTTTTTATTCATCCAGTTAATTACTCTTATCATTGATTATGATAAAGCTTGGATATTCATATACAGTATAACTACTTGCATTATAGTTTGATCCAAATGGAAGGCAATGCCTAACAATGGAGGGTTATCATGAGTCATGACATGGCTAGGTCGGGTCGTGCCGTGCCGTGCCTGGTGTGCTTCAGCCTATCCTGAGTAGGTCGGGCTGTGCCATGAAACCAGGCACTGCACGGCTTATGAACCCGTGCCTCATACCTGTTGTATCCTAACCCCGAAGGGCTCACAACTTATTAACCGGTTTTGGACATATGGTGGAGGCAAAAGCCCAGCCCAGCCCTATCTAAAATGTTACCCGAGGTACTTAGGGCTGTTAACGAGCCGAGCTGAGCTTAATGAGCCTTTTTTGGGCTCAGGCTTGGCTCGTGAGCCTAAATACTGAGCTCCAGTTCGGCTCGTGGACAGCCCTAAATCAGTCAACGACCATCTAAACATACGTAAATTACTTCAATGGAATTCTTAAGCAAGGAGTAACATAGATCTGATCTGCTTGATCTGTTTCACGACATTAAAATATTAAAATATGATATTTGAATTTATATACTATATATATATATATATGATCAAGCCGGGCTTTAACCGAGTTGAGCCTATCCAAGCTTAGCTCAAGCTCGTTAAAATTATGAGCCTTTTTTTGGACTCAGGTTCGGCTCGTGAGCCTAAATATTGAGCTCAAGCTCGGTTCGTTGTAAGGTGGATCCCACGTGATAATGCATTGTTTACACGTAGCCAATTAACGGCGGACTATCTAGCGAGTTGGACAAGAACGATACCTAGGCAAGCATGGACTTGAAACTTTGCAACACAAGCCAATCGAATATAGCGAAAAATTAGGCCATTGGACTTAATGGTCGTCTTAGGGGTGGCAACGGGCTGTGTGGGCTCGGGCCGGGCTTACACCCCAATATAACATTATTTATGTTGGCCCGAGCCAAGCTCTACAAAGTCAAATAGGTTAATTTTTAAAATTAAAAAATTATAAATTACAATGATATTTCATAAATACATATAAAAAATTAAAAGTTTTGAGATTTATAATATATTAATCTATATAATATTTATATGTATACACTACAAAAAAAAATAAAAATTATATTTAACTAGCGAGTAACACGTTGCACGTTGATAAATATGTAGAACATGTTAACCCTTTTTTTGCCAAGTCATTTTGTTTTTTGAATTGAAATGAGGTGAGAAAGGTTATTTTGTAAACTTAAACGTTACCTCCTAAAATAAATCAAAACACAATATTATCCCTAATTACATTAAATACTTTATTGTATTAAAAGTTACTTTTAAAAAATTTTAAATATTTTTAGGCTGCGTTTGGACTGGCTTCTACTAGTGTTGATTGCAGCTTATAGCTTATACAAGCACTTTTTGAAATTAAATATTTGTTTTGTAGCGCTTATGGGTAAGTGCTTACCCATAAGCACCAGAGGAAAGCTACCTATAAGGAGAAGCTGCTGAGAGCAGCTTTTCCCAAGCTCTTATGCGTTAAGCTATTTCACAATTTTAGTAATATTTTTAAAACACCTATTTTACTCCTAAATTTTTATAAGCACTTAAATAAATGTTATTTTTTAACTTTAATATTATTTTTATAATACCTATTTTACTCCTAAACTTTCAAAAGCACTTAAATAAATGTATTTACCAAACACTATTTTTTCAAATAAGCAATTTATTGTTGCTGTGGATAAGTGTTCCCATTGACAAACTTATCCAATGAGTGCTTATCCATAAGCACAAGCTGGGCCAAACGCAGCCTTAACACGTTTTACGATGCACCCTTCCCCTTTGTAGGTGATATCGGGCCGGATCGGGTCAATCTAATATAAATCTGCATCCGGCCCGGTCTGGTCTTATGGGCTACGGACCCTTGGCTAAGCCCATCAATCATAGGGCTAAACTGATAGGTCCGGGCGGGTCACCCGGCCTATTGCCACCCCTAGGTCGTCGTCTGTACTCTGTACTCCGTCGAGTCGGGTCTCTGATTCCTTACTTGTTAAGCAACCTGTTCGAGACGCGTGCCAACACGCGTGTCTAAAACGATAGAAGAGCGGTTTCTTTCCGTTGTTCTCTCTATCGGATTAAGAAATTTGGGCTAGTCGGAAGATTTGCATCTGAAAGAGAAAGGGTGAGATATGGGGTTGCTCTCCAACAGGTAATCTTATCTCTGTTCTTTTGTTAAAGGGATTATTTATTTATTTATTTATTTATTATATATATATATATATATATATATATATTTTTTTTTTTTTGATTGGGGTTTCGTTGATTTCAAATTTTTTGTCCCATTCAAACGAATGAACTGAAATAGAATGAAATTACGAAACAGGATCTCCAGAGACACGCTCAAACCAGGCGATCACATTTACTCATGGAGGACTGCTTATGTCTACGCTCACCATGGTTTGCCCCTTCCTCCCAAGTCTTTTTTTGGGGTCTTTTATTTTGTTTTACTACTTTTGCTATGAAATTCCATGTATATGAGTGATAGGAACCTCTTGTAAGAGATCCTGATCTTCAAGACCCGCAGGTCGGAAAAGGGTTTTCCTTCGTAGGGTTCTACTTCAAGGGAGAACCAGAAACCTCCAGATTCAAGGATAACAAGATAACTTGGATAAACTCTTCTTATTTTATTCTTATTAACAACGGACTTGAATATTAAATACAAAAACTAAATAACTACCTCCTCTTACCTCTCGTTCCCATGACCCACATCATTACAATTGTGTTTCCCACCTTCTAAAACACTTCCCATCTAAGTAGAACTCTTAAACAAAGAAATAACTGAATAAGGAAACTGTTTACTAATAACTACTACATAACTAACATATCATGTATATGAGGTGTGGAAGAAATTGCATGAGGATGAGCGTGATGACGTGTCATACATGGATCATACATGTATCAAATGGTTCTCTCTTGAAGTAGAACCCTATATATTTAATCCTAATCATCTCTTTTATCGATTATCACCATTACCCGACGAAGGAAAACCCATTTCCAACCTGCGGGTCTTGAAGATCAGGATCTTTTACAAGAGGTTCCTATCAAATTGGTATCAGAGGCATTTCGATCATTCGATTGGATTGGGATGGATAATGAAGAACAAGATATTTGTTCTTTAATGGAGGACCACACACGTTGGATTGAAGTTCTTGTTGAGACCCTTCGACATATTTCAACACTGGATGAGAAAATCTCACGAATACAAGCCTTTCAAATTGTTGTTTGGGATCCTGGAGGACTACAATCTCTAGCCTTGAGGACAAGGCTGAATTCATCAGAGGAGGTTTGATACGTGTATGATCTATGTATGCCGCATCATCACCCTCATCCTCGTGCAATTTCTTCCACGCGTCATATACATGATGTGTTAGTTATGTAGTAGTTATCTGTAAACAGTTTCCTTGTTCAGTTATTTTCTTTGTTTAAAAGCTCTACTTAGATGGGGAGTGTTTTAGAAGGTGGGAAACACAGTTGTAATGACGTGGGTCATGGGAACGAGAGGTAAGAGGAGGTAGTTTTTTAGTTTTTGTATTTAATATTCAAGTCCGTTGTTAGTAAGAATAAAAGAAGAGTTTATCCAAGTTATCTTGTTATCCTTGAATCTGGAGGTTTCTAGTTCTCCCTCGAAGTAGAACCCTATCTATTTTAATCTTAATCATCCCTCTTACCGATTATCACCATTACCCGACGAAAGAAAACCCATTTCCAACCTGTGGGTCTTGAAGATTAGGATCTCTTACAAGAGATACCTATCAAATTTTTGTTCTTTAATGGAGGACTACACACGTTGGATTGAAGTTCTTGTTGAGCATTTCAAATTGTTGTTTGGGATCCTGGATGACTACAATCTTTAACCTTGAGGACAAGGCTGGTTTTACCCGAGAAGGTATGCCTGATCTTCAATGCCCGCAGGTCGGAAAGGGGTTTTCCTTCGTCAGGTAATGGTGATAATCGGTAAGAGAGATGATTAGGATTAAATATATAGGGTTCTACTTCAAGGGAGAACCAGAAACCTCCACATTCAAGATGACAAGATAACTTGGATAAACTCTTTTCTTTTATTCTCATTAACAACGGACTTGGATATTAAATACAAAAACTAAATAAATACCTTACCTTTCGTTCCCATGACCCCCGTCATTACAACTGCGTTTCCTACCTTCTAAAACACTCCCCATCTAAGTAGAACTCTTAAACAAAGAAAATAACTGAATAAGGAAACTGTTTACAGATAACTACTACATAACTAACTCATCATGTATACGACGTGTGGAAGAAATTGGATGAGGGTGATGACGTGGCGTACATGGATCATACACGTATCAATGAGAGTATCGGTATATTGATTTTTAGGGTTTTTCAAGCTTGGGTTTTTCATGCATTTTTGTTAGGGTCTCTAATATGGGTGGGTGGGGGGGTGGATGTGGGTGTGGGAATTTCATTTGGTTACTATGCTCATAATTGCATAAACTCTATTGTTTTCATATTTCTGTTTATGCCCAAAATATTAAAGTTACATACCAAGTTATCCTAGTGAGTTTTAAATGGTACACACTTAAATATAAATGATTTACTTATACGAATAAATGATTTCTTAATTATTTAAATATACACACATACTGTACATAGTGGATGGAACGGATCCATCTGTCAATGGCAAATGAATCAGCCTCGAAAGTCATGTATTTTTCATCTTCTTGTTCTTGTTCTTCCTTTTTCTTTTTTTTTTAAATTAATTTGAGGAATGCTAGCATAGGCAATCCTTCAGGTGCATCGCATCCAGTTTTCCCTGCACATGACACATGTATCATGTATGGGTAACCATAGATTAAAAAAAATCATAATTACTCTTGAGATTTCATTCTATGGATAGCGACAAGGGTCTGGTCCATTCAGGCATAGGGTAAAAAAAAAAGAAAAAAATCTATTTGGTTACTATGCTCATAATTGCATAAACTCTATTGTTTTCATATTTATGTTTATGCCCAAAATATTAAAGTTATCAGTTATGTTCTTTTAGGGTTGCCCATTTCAGTTCAGTTAGGTTCTCGGGTATCTGGCATGTAGTACACCATCTCATGGTTGCTGAGCCCTTTCTCCTGCTCATGTAGTATGTGTTAGCACCATATTGCATTGAACCTACTCGCCAGCAAGTGGATATACTCAGATTAATTGAATGGTCATAAACATCCAGTTCTGTTCACCAAATTTAGCATACACCATATCAACAAACATTTGCACCAGTAGGGTGCTTAGAAAAGTGAAACCCTATGACCTGTGATGGGACAATGACATCAAGGTTCGCAATGTCGGTGTCGCCAAGTGACTGGTGAAATTTCGGTGACATGGGGGAAAAAAGGGGAAATGTGGGGAAACCATGGTTTTTTAATGGTTTTTTTTCTCCAAACTTCATGACTAATTAAGCCTTAAATTCATAAAAATACAACAAAAAAAACAAAAAAAAAAAAAAAAAAAAAAAAAAACTTCCTACACATTAAAAGTCATTACTTGAGATGGGGGGGGTTAGCTTAAACATTGTTGGGTCTGTAAGTTGTAAAAAAGATGATATATGTAATTAATTCAAACTAAAAAATAGATGAAAGTAGAAATCAAGTGTCATTATTTACAGTAAAAAAAATAGTTAAATACTTAAGTAATGCTTTATTTCAATTTTTTCAATTTTTTAATATTTTTTTCAATCTGTTTTTCATTTTTTTTCAGAACATTTAAACAGTTAAATAGTTTATATTTACTAACATATCATATTTATTTCAATGTGTTTCAATTTATTTCAGATTTTTTTTATAATTTTTTCCATTTTTTTTAATTTCAGAATAAAAAAAAGTTACATAAGTAATATTAGTTAACGTGCAATAACGACTTTTAATTTAATTAAATTTTTTCCAATTTTTTTAAAAACTATTTTTTTTACCCTATGTCGCTCACATGTTGGCGACATGGAGCGACATGTCTCCGACATGGAGCGACACCAAGGTAAAATCAAAATCTGGGGTTTTTTTTTACCCTATGTCACTCGACATGTCGACAACCTGGAGCGACACCAAGGTAAAATTGAAATATGGGAATGTCGCCGACATTGCAAAAATTGAATGACATACAATACTTATTCTTATTGTGCTTTATTAAATAAAATTAGAAAATCTAAAAGGTGTAAATAATAATAATAATAATAATAATTTATTAAATAAAGTTAGAAAATCTAAAAGGTTAAAAAAGGACAGGAAAAAAAGAAGACACATTCCTACGAGAGGATGTGGTAGGAAATCTTTTAGATAATTTATTATAGAAGGGCCAAATTGAGAGAGGCATGTAATAAGAGAGTTTTCTTCGAAATAGATAAGCAGTAATGAACATATGGAAAATCCTTGTTGCAAAAAAATTAAGGTTATCCTTTCTAATTAATATTTAAATAACAAAAGGAACGGAACAAACTTTTTTGTTCTGAACTTGGGATCAGATTGCTGTGAACCTTTTTTTTTCCTCCTTTTCTTCTGTTTGATGATAGTGAATATTTTTGTCCATGCATTTGAAGTATGTAGTTTGATCCGTGATTTAAAACAGGATAATGGAAGTAGATTGATCAATCAGTTATCTTCTTTTATAGAGATCCCACAAGTGAAACCTGCAACACACATGTGGGATTCTATGAAACTGTTTTACAACATACAAGCATTCTCTACTAGGGGTGCAACTCGGTTTGGTTTGGTTCGTGTTGACGTCGACCCAAAACCAAACAGACATTGGAGAGGGTTAACCCAAACCAAACCGAACTTCCCAACTGTAGTTTCGGTTCGGTTTGGATCGGGTTAGGTCGGGTTGATACAATGTTTTTTAGAATTAGATTATATATATAAAATATTATGTTTTATATATCATATATATATATAAACTATAATTCGGTCTAAATCAGTTTAGTTCGGTTTGGTTTTAGAACTATACTGGTGTTTGGGTTCGGTTTAACCCAAGGTTATAACGACTAAGTGAGCACAGGCGATAGAACTGGCCATCGCCTTGGCAATTACATTTTTTAAACAGAAAGAGCTATAAAAAATAGTTGCAATATATATCATTTATAAAAATGGAATATGCCAATAGTTGAAATAGAATTTTATAATGTTATAATTCAGAAATAATAATTTCATAATTTAGATAGTTAGAAAATAATTAATAATTTTTTTTGATAATTATAACATAATTAATAATTTCATAACTCAGATCAGATATTTAGAGATAGAAATTAAATTCAGAAAATAGAAGAAGCAAAACGAAAAAAACAAAGCCGGGGCAATCTGCGCAATAGTGGGAAGGGGAGAGTTTAGGGAGGGAGGACATACTTGGTTTGTCTCATGTTCAAGCTCTAGGGTTCAACTGTTGAACTTCAAGTCTTCAACTCATAAAAAGGCTTATTGGCTCATGTTATTAAGACCTTTAAATCTTAATTTAACCGATTAAAAACAAAACATAAGTAAACTTTAAATAATAAACTAATTAGAATAAAAGTAATTAATAATTTAAAATATAAAATTACAATTAATCAATTTTACAACTCGGGTGACCGCCCGACCAAATTAGGCGATCAGGCGGTCACCTTGTGGCCCAGGTTTCCAAGCGCTCTCCTAGGCACACTCAGCCTAGGCGGCCATCACCTGGACCTTTGAAAAAATGCTTGGTCGCCTAGGCAACCGCCTTTAATAACACTGGTTTAACCAAAGCTTCAACCCAAAACCAAACTGATCTAATTCAGTTTTATCATTTGAAAACCATAACTGAACCAAATATCTAGAACCCAACCCAAACCGAATCAAAGTCGGTTTGGTTTATGGTTTATCCGACCCAATCTGAACAGACTGTTATGTATAGAAAGGCTTTTTGTTGCTGTTTTATGTGGTTTTCTTATCAAGTTCTATTAGATTCCTAGTTGTTGCTCTTTGTAGCTGTTTTATTATGTGTCTGCTTCTCATTGGTAACTTGTAATGGTTCACTATGGTTTTTGACTATTGGGATTTGACATGGTTTATCTTTATCTTGCCAACCCTAATTGGCTGATAAAGCACTTGGTTGGTTAATTGAACAATTTTTTCAGTACCTTGGTATGGTTAAGTTGGTTATGTAGTCACTAGAGAACTGGAATCCTATCCTTTGAATACTAAAATTGTCCCAAATATATTGTCAAAACAAGATGGTACTTCCAAACATGAGTTAATTCTTTTCCCACGTGCTGGAATCTTGGGATTAATATAGGCTTTATAAGCACAAAAGTAGCTTAATCGGGTGATGATTCTCAGTCTCTTCTCTCGTATTAGTTGAGACATTGAAGATCTGCGATTTAAAATCTATTTTTCATTTTCATTATTGTTTGCTTCCCTTGGATTAGTGTTTGTTGCTGATCTTGATAGGGTATGATTTTAGTTTTCGTGTATCTTTATGTTTTTATACATCATAGCATATACAATATCCTCAATTGTGTCATCTTAATGAATTCAGGCATCTATGTTGATGATGATAAGGTCATCAATTTCACAAGAGGGAGAGGCGAGGAAGTGGGAACAGGGACAGTACTTGATCTCCTCCTAGTAAGCTCTGGACCAGCTCGATCTCGAATGCCCTGCCCCACCTGTACTCATCAAGATGAAGGTCATGGGGTTGTCTCCTCGTGCCTGAACTGTTTCCTTGCCGGTGGTGTCCTATACCGTTTTGAGTACGCCGTAAAGCCTGCTCTCTTTCTTGCAAAAGCAAGAGGTGGAACCTGCACCCTTGCTGTCTCAGACCCAAATGACATTGTAGTTCACAGAGCGAACCACTTGCTTAACAACGGCTTTGGATGCTATAATGTTTTCAAGAACAACTGTGAAGACTTTGCCATTTACTGCAAGACGGGTCTGCTTGTTGTCGATCAAGGCCCTGTGGGTCAGAGTGGCCAGGCAGTATCAGTCATAGGTGGGCCTCTTGCAGCTGTCCTCTCGACACCGCTACGCCTTGTTACAACAAACGTGTATGGGATGACAGCCACAGCCGTTGGGGTCTATTGTGCCAGCCGGTATGCTGCTGATATCGGGATGAGAAGGGACGTGATAAAGGTGCCTGTGGAGGACTTGACCTCGAGGTTGGCGACGGGCGAACTCCAGAATCCAGTCACACTTTTGTTGCCGCCACCATAGTGTTATCAATGGTCATAACAGGGGAGGCTGGCCGAGAGTGGTATTTACTGTTTTAAGAAAGAAAAAACGGCCATAACATGGTAAGTTTGTTTCTGTTGAAATCATAATTATCTGAGTGTGGTTATGTTTTTTATTTCACTGTTCCAGGAGTTTACATCAGAATTTCCAGATTTTCTTGTAAAATGAAATGTGTTTCAGGGTGATCCTTGTGATTGTTATTACTGGGTTCTTGCTGTGTTTGCCTCGGCTTGTACTTGTGGATAAGCAATCATTGGATAAGTGGACCAGTGGAAGCACTTGTCTACAGCTATAATAAACTGCTTATGAAAGTAAAGTGTAGGGGTAAAATAGGTATTATAAAAATATTACTAAAGTTTAAAAATGGTTTCCCTCATAAATGATAGGAGAAGCTATTCTCAACAGCTTCTCCTTATGGGTTGCCTTCCTCTACTGCTTATAGGTGGTAAGCACTTGCCCATTATGTATCACCAAGCACACTTTTAATTTTAAAAAAGTGCTTTAATAAGCTATAAGCACTTATATAAGCTGGACCAAACGCAGCCTAAATCTTTGGTTTTTGGTCCTTTGGAAGTAAAGGGGAAATTCTCATCAATGGAGCCGACCGAAACATATCCTTAGAAGTTGGTTCAACTGGCGTTGTTTTGGAATGGGCGTGATCTATTCCTATAGACATACGCCGTGCAGCAAATGAAGAGGGTAATAAGCTGGCACTTTCCGAGAACGTATTTGCTTGTACTCTCTTTAATCGCAGAAACACATCCAGCGGCGTTTGGATCTGCTCATTAATAACAAAAGAAATTTAAGAAAATCATCTTTAGAATATGTTTCAGGCAAGTGTTAAATTGTATCAAAAAATTCAATTCAGTTTTACTGGCAACAAGACAGCGTCAGTGCAAGTCTTAACAAAGGACCCATTTAGCCCTCCCAATCTGAACTGATCCGTTTGCTTCTCATCACCCATAAACCTCCTGAATGGAACAACAAAAAGTAGCAGCAGCAGCAGCTTTCCGACTCTTTACCACAGTTGATTTCACCCTTACTTCTGCTTTTTGGTCACACCCTCAATAAGACGGTCCAGTCTTCGCTAATCTGATCTCCATGTAATACAGCATCAATGGCTATCATAAGAATCTCACAGTTCCCCTGATAACATATGCTTTTCACTGAAAATACTGCGTTAAATTTCCAGATTAGTACGAAACTAAAGAACAACAAGATTCGAAAAAAAAGAATACTAGCCATATATCAAAACCATCAAGGTGCCCGCAACACTTTACTATACCATGAAACTCTGGTTAAGCGAGTTAGCTACTGCTCTAGACAAGTAGAACAGCATTTATACAGCCATCATTCTCGGGATTATTTGTAACCTGCGCGTATTTACCTGCATTCACGAATTGACATTGTTATTTGTTAATTGATACCCGGAACCCTTTTTTATCCACAGCACATGAAATTCTAAGCCAAGGTTTTTGCTTGTGGCAGCTGTCCTGGAGGATTAAAAGGATCCATCATTCATGGATACTGCCACCTTGCAAAAGCTCCTACGTATAAAGAGGCATCTTCTACAAGGAGACTCTCTTACCCCACACGACTTTCCCAGCTGGAGTGACTAAACCAAGTTCGCTGACATTCACCTGCAATTTATAGCAGGAAATAAAAAAGGAATTATAGTGACATGGCATCAAATATTGTTATCAAAGATTATTCAAGGATCATAAAACTTGTATTACCTCAATGATGGTTCCCTTGGTCATAACTCCCAGAGAAGTGTACATCGGACCATTGGGATTTTTCTTTACTCCAATAATTTCAAGATTGAAAGTGCATTTCAGTTCTGGGTGTGTCACATGCGCTTTGGTAAACCGCAAACCTGAAGGGCGAATGAATCGCTCATACTTCGGAGGTTTTCTTGTAAAACCAGGTCCAACAAATGTTGCTTTCGTGACCATTCTCTTCCACTGTTTGGCTGCAAAACAGAGGGAAAAAAATTAGACATTATTACAAGAATGTCACATTTAATCCTCTCAGGAGTTCTCAAATGGTATACGGTTAACTCTTGAATCTTGAAAGATAAAAAAGAAATTAGACTCGTCATGGAAGGGGGAAGAAGAAACAAAAAGGGTTCACTTGAGAATACAACCTGTTACTTTGTTATTTTCTGTGGCCATTTTGAAAAGAGCAAAAAAATATTTGCTGTACCACTATGGCAGTATGAATTATTGGTATAACCAGGGTTTTAAATACCGGAACCGGTTCCGGTCCAGATTGCCGGTACGGACCGGTACCGGCCGGCCTGGAGCCGGTACAGAAAACAAAAAAAAATTTAAAAATTTCAGATCGAGCTGGACTGGCCAGACCGGTGGGATCGGCGGGACCGGTCACCGGACTGCCGGCCGGCGGTATCAGTCGCCGGACCGGAGGGACCGGTGAAACCGGTCGCTGGACCGCCGGCCCATAACCCGACGATACAAAGGCTTGTATCTCGGGTTGGAACCGGACCGATCCCGTCCGGTCCCGGTCCGGACCGGCCAGTATGGACTGGTATCAGCCGATCCTTGAAACCATGGGTATAACCTTCATTCTTGAGAAAATCACTTTTATAATCCATCTAAATTCTTACATTTAACAATGTCCCAATAGCTATATTTTGGTACATCAAGGCAGTTTTTCAATTTAGGATTCGTTTCTTCTAGACATAACTTGATTCCTTAGATGAAGTGAACAAGTGCCAAGGATTCTTCATCTGCACTTCCTACCTAAGACTATAAACATATCCATAATAATATCACTGAATCTTAGTCTTGGCAAGCTCCTAAGAACACCCTTACCAATGTAAAGCCACTGAAAATAGTAAAAGCATTACTGGATTACCCATGCATTGCTCCTGGAAACAGTAAATGCCTCCCTCTTCTCTCTCCATCCTCGACATCTCAATGACAATATGCAAGCTACAATGACAGCCTTTACAATGTACCACACCTGGAGACAGTAAAACCCCATCTACTAAGGACAGACTTATCACTGGTTCTCCCTCCATCCCTCCCTTGTGATATGCTATATCTGGATACAGTAAAATCCCCTTCCTCCCTCCCTCCCTTACAATGTCCTACATCTGAATACAGTCTCCTTTACGATCTACTACATCTGAATACAGTAAAAGCCCCACCACAAGTGAAGACGATAAAACTCCACCTACTAAGGATAGCCTTATGACTGGTGCTCCCTCCCTCCCTTACGACATACTACATCTAGAGAGAATAACTCCCTTTCCTCCCTCCCTTACGATGTACTACTCATCTTTTAAATGTAAAAGCCCCTATCACACCTGGAGACAGTAAAACCTCATCTTTCAAGGACAGCCTTATCACTGGCTCTCCCTCCATCCCTTATGATGTACTACATCTGGAGACAGTAAAAGCCCCTCCCCCCTCCCCCAATGATGCCTTACGTAGAAAGAGCAGATATATTTTGGCTAGAATTCCCTTCTTCTAGATAGAAATTGATTCTTAGATGACATGAACAAGTGCCGAGGATTCTCCATCTACACTTCCTACCTAAGACTACAAACAAATCCATAATAATATCAGTGAATTTTAGTCTTGGCAAGCTCTTAAGAATACCCTTATCAATGTAAAAGCGTCTGACAACAGTAAACGCATTACTCTCTCTAGTTTGCTAAAGAGCTTAAAAAACTGAGAAGTCATTTTCAATTTCTTTGTAAACGTTTGGGAATTAAGGTCAATTCTATGAGCAAGGTATATAAAGTAGACTCAGAAAGGACAAATAACCTTCAAATGCATACAGTGCATAATATAAATACAATACCAGCAAATAAAGTTAGATAAGAATATAGATACTTACTCTTTCGTTTGCCAGACCTGATCACCTTGAACATCTCATCTTCCGCAACAGGTCTAACCTACAATATTATGAGGTGGGGGGAAAAAAGAAGTTCTAGTTAAAATACTGTCCATTACTGATTAAATTCAGTTTGCTTGAGAAAACAGCATGATAATATACTATCCTTTGTAATCAGCTATACTAATGCTCTAGAAAGATTTTACAACCTAACTAGGAAATGCATGAAAATACAAGCTAAATTTTATTTGGTGTCAGGTAACTGTATAATCCAAGAACATGTACGGTAACACATAGAAGCATGACTCAAGGAAGCAAATCCAAAAAACGCTGGAGAAAGAGAAGGCTTAAAGTTACTACTTGCCTTGGGCAGAGGAACCTCCCATTTACCAGCTTTCTCTTTCCTCTTTTGCTTTATAGTGTTGCTAAGAACCTGTATGGCCAAATTGTCAAATTCACATACAGAAAATATACAAACTCATTTGTGCACTAAAATATGAAAATAGCCAAAAGAAAACTAATCCAATTAACTTGAATTACAATACCTTTGCCCGTGTGGTACTTTCACGATCCAGCAAATAGGCAGGAACAGCTCCTTCATGAACATTATCATCCACCTTTCGCCTAGATGACGATTCTTCATGCATAGCCAGCCTGTTGACATACAACAAAACGTGACCAAAAGAATAAATTTCTACAACATTGGCAGTTTGGCACTTACACAAGGAATACACCACACGGTATTAAATTGGCTGAAAAAGCACTTTAATGCATAAGATGTGTAAATACACGCCAGAAAGCAGACAAAACAAGTATAATGCAATGTTTTGGCTGTAAATATACTAACAGCCAAGACTCATTTGGAAACATTATCCACTTGCTCCATTAGTATTTATAAATTAGCCTCATATCGTTCATGCTTCGATCAATCAATAAAAATGCCTTTTCTAATTTAATTGGGGCTGGCCTTCTCCATGCTTCAATTCAAAAAAAAAAAAGGAAAGCAGAAACACAAACAATTTAGGTAACTATGTAAGTATCAGGGTGCATGGTGATCCAATATGATAAGTGGATGGTTGGCTGAAGGGGATGTTCAAGGGAGGTTGTAGCGGTACCAGATAAGACCCTTTTGTAGTGAATGGCGCTTGAATTGTTTTCCTTATAGATCTCGTATTTACGTCTGTGCTGTGATTTGTGGGTTTCCTTAATGGAGAACCCAGTGTTTTGTCAGATTCTCTTTGCATTTTTCAATATAATTTGTGATACTTGTAAAAATAAATAAATAAATAAAAAGAAGAAGAAGGAGGAGGAGGACCCTTACTTCAAAACCTTCCCAAGTACCAATCCTAGTTTCTCAAATGTCACCGCTCAAAATGCTAATTCATCAGAAATATAATTAACGGTTGACATGCAGATGAAAACGGAAAAATGGAGTTTTTTCAGGCCAAGAATAGCATGAGGTTCATATACTATATTACTTATAGATGGATATAACATACAGCAGGAAACAGTCTTTTCAACCCAAGAACACATAAGATTCTCATTAGTGTTTTGAGAAGCATTTGAGGTATAAGCATTAAGGTGTGGCTCTAGAACACGCGTCATAACTGCACCACACCTAGGCACAGCCACAAGTGTGTGCCTTATTCAAGGTATAAGAAAAAGTGCATGCCTCACATGAGGTGCTCTCATAGCCAAACAGGTAAATTCTCACAAATTTAAGATTGATTTAATTCTAAATTTTTTTAAGGATAATCAAGGTTCTACCATGGATTGACGCTACTTGGTGAAGCAAATAAGTACTATTAATTTCACTTTAATTGTTAGCTCGTCAGTTATCATGAAATGAATATCAACTACTACTTCAAATTTATTCTACACTTGTATATATATATATATATATACCCTGTATTCGTTTTGTTTCTACTTCTTTTCTTTTCTTTTTTACTTATGATAGGCATCATTATGTGGTTCCCTGTTCCCACCTCATATCATAGAATGTTTAAACATTATGTTACCATGTAACTTAGACATCAACATGTGTACAATAAGAATGTATTTAAGCTGACCAGATGAGGGATGGGAAGGGCAGGATGGTCTCGGGGGTATTCCTACCGAGGTGATGATGCAGGGTTGAGAGAACTTGCATAGTTTCTAGGGTTATATGTCGAGGATTGGGTTCTGGTTCTTATTCTGTGTACTTGTGACTGACTGCATATGTAGCCTTTTATCAGCTTTTTTGTGGGTGTTTGTGTTTTCCGTCTACCTTGTTAACCTCTGGTTGAGGTACTTTTGTACATTCTTTTATCTTCTCCTCTTTGTAATCGATAATTTATATATATATATATATATATATATATATATATATATAGATGCACATGCCTTTGTACAAATGGCATGAAATAACGGATGAAAATTGAAGATTTATGAAATAACAGCATTTATGTGCATAACACAGTTTTTTACATTGCCATTTTCAGAAACAGTGTCCTTATCACTGAAAAAACAAAAACGTTCAGTAACATAAAATAGAAATGAAAACAGTGTTTCTAGAATAGAAGAAGTGTTAATCATCACCACATTTAAATTAGAATTATATAACAACTTCATAAAAGGGAGTTTGGAGTTGGGTGGGTGGGGGTCTAATCAATGGAACCTCAAAAGCGGAAGCTAGATGTTTACCAGATAAAGGCTTACAAACCGTGATAATTAAACTCGCATATAAACCTGAATGTTGTATATTCAAAAGAAATAAAAAAAAAAAGGCTTTGAAAGCTATAAAATATAAACATATTTATCATCCAAGAGGTCAAATAATAAATGATGAAATCATAACCCATTTTCCCTTTTCGTTGAAGCAGCTAAGCTTTCTGCAGGGGAAAAAATCTTTAGCTTCCATTGCTAATCATTAATTCTCTTTTCTTGACCTCTAACTTCCAGATATAGTAATAGTTTAACCTGATAAGACTAATTGATGACGACCAAAAGTAAGTAAACAGGAAGCCTTAAAATTGCCAGCCAGTATCCAAAACTGAGATGAGAATCCCTTCGATTCATAAAGACCGCAAAATATGAAACTCTGTAGCTTGCACAGTTGGTTAAACTCTTAAAGAGATTTTCAAGATAGAGCTGGTAAATCTACTTTGTTTCTCTAGAAATTATCATTTTTCAATCCTCTTAACAGTAGAACCTCCATTTTTCAGCTGTTACATATTTTGATACCTTATAGGTTCATAATTCTTCAGACATAAACACCACATAATTCAGATGATTCGAGTGGATGTAAGGATCATCTTCTATAAGCATTTAATTACGATAAAGATGTAGTTGATGTAACCAAGGTTCGCGGTGTTGGTGTAACTGGTAAAATTTTGGCGAAATGGGGAAAAAAGGGGAAGCCAAGGGAAAATGTGGGGAAACCGAGGGGAAATGTGAAGAAACCATGGTTTTTTTACCAAACTTTAAACATGTCCAATTAAGGCCTAAATGCATCCAAATACATCAAAAAATGCAAAAATAAATAATTGCCTACACATTAAAAGTCAACACTTAAGGGGGCTTAGCTTACACGTTGTCGGGTCTGTAATCTCTAAAAAATATGTTATATGTAATTAAGTCAAACTAAAAGATACCTAAAACTAGAAATCAAGTGTCATATCCATGAAGGTAAAAAAGAAAATCTGGGGAAAATGATGAGAAAAAAACAACCATTATTAGTGTCTAAATACATCATAATAATATTAACATACAATATTTATTTAATTTTTTTAGATTTTTTCAAAAAAAATTGAAATTTTTTCCACCATGTCGCCCATCTCACTCGACATGGGGGAAAACGAAATCTGGGGATTTACCCCCAAATTTCGTGTCGCTGAGGGGGGAAATGGAGAAATTTCGCCAAATGTCGTCGACATTGCGAACACTAGATGTAATTCCTTGTACATTGTTCTGACTTTGTGTTATGACCTACTTAACCATTTATCAAGCTAAGTTTGGTCAGACGATCCTAGATCAGAATCTCATAGTTCATATAAATTAATGCATAGATATGCATTTTTTTCATCCTTGCGGTCCTGCTTCAGTTCTGGTCAAGAATCATTTCAGATTCTCATGCAAGGTATCAAATCGTGAATCCAATCGAAAATCATTAGAAGTCACTTCGAAACGAATCGTAACTAAATCATAAGATTCAAAGTAGTTTTAGTAGAAGTACGGTTTTGGATTTAGGTTTTAGGATTTCTCTTAGGAAATGCGCTTTTTTTATTGTTTAAAACTAGTAAACTATATTTCTTTACGCATATTTAATCGTTTTAGAGTACTGTGTTCTATATAAACAAGGATCGAACCAAAAAAGGGAAGTTTTCCAGTAAAAATAGAAGCAGACATTCTTTTAGTGTTATAGATTTGATCGTGTGAATCGTACGATTAAATCTTAAATCGTAAGATTCGAACACAAACCAATTTTTTCACTGATTTGAATCGATCTATGGTCAAATCTAATCAAGTAGTAAGAATCATACAATGATCATAAGATTTTAATAGCAGAGTTCTCATCTATATAGTTTGAAGCATCACAACTGAATAGCAACACAGGAGTGATATACTAAAAAACATCATCTTGTGTAGCATGCATAAATTTTGTGAAAAATTGTGGTACATATACAGAGACCCAGGGGATGAACATGATTGCAAAAGCAAGCAATTGCTTCATGATCTATTATTTTCTCAATGCCTAATATTTCCTACCACTACAACAATATGTTGATAAGACTAATTTAATCCAATAAACCATGCAAATCACACAAATCCAACAATTTCTAATGGAGATAGGATATTAATTTCTATTGGATCATTTTATTTTAATGCTGTATATAGGTATACTTCTATTAAGGCTTACAAGTACACCTTCTCGTATTTTGCCACTAATTACCACGATTAAAACTAACGAGGATTATCAAAAAATAGAACCACCTTATTTTAAAAAAAATCATAAATAGTTCCTGAGCATTTCAAGATGCTGCTACAGAACATGCTGGATATTGTCAGACAAATATGAACACCCATTAAAGTATTATCAACAAAGAACATGTTTGTTTTTTCTTATTTCCATACTCAAAAATATATGAAACTACTTAGGCAGCCTCCAGCTTTTAAGATTTCCCTTACACTGCGTCTTAACAACCATTGCCAATTTCCAATACTTTATCTTTCCCTGTACGTTTTATTCATTTCACAGTTCAGTTCAAGGATCTTAAAAGCCCCTGATCCTACTTTGTTTCAAGCAACAAGATAGCAACATTGAGGAACCAAATTTGTATAAATATAAAGAGAATTCCCAAAAAAACGAAATTGAACTCACGTTTTCTTCATCAATGCCTTCTCAGCATAGCGTTTCTTCGCGAACATCTTACCCTTAATACCCAAAGCCTGATGCAAACAGATTTGAAACGAAATTTAAACCCAAAAAAAAAAAGATTCTCAACAAGAATTCCTTAATAATAATATAATAAAGAGAATAACTAAGAGAATGAGAAAATTACTTTCTGAGCGAAAGTCGATCGTTCGTGAACTTCACGAGCCTCTTTCTTTCGCTTCCGCTCGAAGTGGTCAAGGCGATAGCCATTTCGCTTCCTATGAAGCTCGATATAATCTCCTTGAGGCTAGACACAGATACAGAGACAGACAAAGAAGAAGAAGAAGAAGAAGAAGAATCAGTATGAATTTTATGATAATCAGAAAAGAAACCTACAGAGAAAATCAATCAGAAACCCTAAATGAGTGGAGAACAAACAAACCATGGCGACGACGAAAGAGTATTCTTGTGGCGGAAGAACAAAAACCCTACCTTTTACTGAAGCAGGGTTTAACCGATGGATCAAACCAGGGCTTAGTGTCCAAAGAGAGTCGGTTTTGTCCTTCAGAAAAATATAATAAATACTAAAATAGTCCTGTTATGAAATTTGATGTTCCGAAATATTCACATATGAAAACATCTTTTACAGTTCAACCCATCATAGAATAAAATCTTACTGAAATGCCCAATTCTGACTGTTTTAAGAAAAGAAAAAGAGAGGAAGGATTTGCATTTAAGCCTCTGTGCTATGTGTCTTCATATTTATATTTCTTGGTTTTTTTGGTGAAAAAACTATTAAAATATCTTTTTAATTTTAAAATAATCAAATGATTTTATATGATGTTCAATAAACATGACAGAGGTTAAAATAGCAACATAGCTCTTATATTGTTGCGAACAAGTCTCTATAATGAGGTACAAGTCATTTATGTATGTTTATAATAAGGTCTGTCTACGATGCGATATAAGTCTTCTCAGAGAAGATGGGACTATTCGATAAATATTATTATAAAGATGCATTTGAAACTTAAATATGACGTTTTAATAAATTCTTTTCTAAAGTAGGATGTATGGGTAATTTTTTCTTTTTTCTATATTTATATTTATATTACTCTATTCACCATAATCGTATTCGCACCCCTGACAGTAAAATCTACAAACTCCCATTATTTAATTTTAATTAATGATTTTATTTTTTGATAACCTGGGTGTCCGGCCCAGCTTGCGCGTACCACAATTAATCCCTAGGATCCTGAAATTAACAATTGGGTAAGCCTCCAGTGACCACCCTGAGTGAAACAGCCCCGTAGAATTGAACCACATACCTGATGCTTCATAGAATAAGAAGTACTTTGCATTCATCCTCTCGTTCATCTTATCATATTCGTTGCATTTGTACTGCCGATGTTATGTAATGACCTAAACTCGCTAAAGTCATTTCTCTCATTTTAATTATATTTTTATGTGAATTAATTATGTGTTTATGTGTATTATTATGTGTTTAATTAGATGTAGGATTTAAATTAAATAAATTATTTAGTTTAGG
>JAUPMG010000001.1:6205188-6217453 GCA_031762675.1 Pachysandra terminalis | reverse complement strand
CTTCCTCTAGTGTTTATGGGTAACCACTTACCCATAAGCGCTACCAAACACATATTTAATTTTAAAAAGTGCTTATACAAGCTATAAGATACAATAAATACTTATACAAGCCGCGCCAAACACAGCCTCAGTTTATATAAAAATGTATGTGATAGTGATTAAGGTGACAATGAAATGCATTTGAAATGAAGAACATGATAGAAGGCAGGCCAATGGAGGAAAGGGAGCCTGAAGTTTTGACTCTTTTGGACTCAAGCTTCCCTTCTTATTAAGAAACAAAAATGCCTTACCTAAGCTATGGTACCTCATGTCTTATTTGGTGCCTTACCTAAAACCCACCACATTTTGGGCCTTAAGACCTCAATATTTCTGTTGAATCAAAAATAAATATATATGTATCTTTGGAAATGCTTAGAAGGGTATGTGTGGAATTGGATGTTTTAACAGTTTGAGCAAAAAAAAAACAGTTTTTTTATTAGGGACTGTTTGCTGATTGGGGTTCCACCTTTATCTGCTTTTCCTTATGGTTATTTTAAAAGTGGGAGTAAAACAAGCCCTCCAATTGAAATGGACTTTTCTTTTCGCAAAACATATTGATAAAAGCATATACCTTGTAGAATACTAGGCATTCCTCCAATTAAAAGCTTCCATTTTGCATTTGCACTTCAACTAATCATAGGTTTTGTCAATGTCTAAGCCAATAACTACATGCATTTACCTACAACTTTTTATATATATAAATTACAACTTCTTATTGCCTTTGATAAGTGTCCCCTTTGAGTTACTTATTCAAATGTATTTCACCAAAAGTACAAGCAAAGCCTAAGATTGCGCTTGGCAAAGCACTTTGTAAAGCTAAAAGTATATAACATTAAATAGATTTTACTCATGAGCAAAAAAGAGGATTGCCCATAAAAAGTTATTAAGAAAAACTTCTCTTTATTAATATCACTTACGATGGAAGTTGTTTCGTAATCGTAACAAAGGTTTAAAGGATCGGTCAGATCCAATCCCAAGCCACGATACAAACAGTTGTATCGTGAGGTGCTGGTCCAATCAGTATAGTTGGTATCGGCCGGTAGTCCAGTGACCGGTACAATTGATCCCATTTTTTGTTCGTGTATTTTTTTTTTCCCTTTAAATTTATGAAATGGACCAATATGGACCAGTCTGATACCAATTGATGCTGTCAGTCTGACAATCGATCTTGAAAATAGCAGAGTCGGATTGTTTGTTAGATAACTAACAAGCAATCTCATGTGATGTGAGTCACTCCTGAGGGGTGAAATAGTATTTTCACTCCTTGGATGCTGGCCTCAAGATGCGAAAATATCATTTCACTCTCGCGATTGTCTCACATCACGGGAGCGGTCCTGTTAGCTATCTAGCTGAAGATCCGCTCTCGAAAATACTATTTGTTTGTCTTTAAAAACCTTGATTACATAGTATTTACCAAACATTATTTTTTATTATTTAAAATAAGCAACTTATTACAATTGAGAATTGTCGTTTGGTTCCCATTCTCGGAACTCATTCTAAGGCTTGGAATCCCACAAAAAAATGGATGTTTGGTTATCATTCCTTGGAATGAGAAAATACCATTTCACTCCCGGGATTGTCTCACATCACGGGAGCAGTCCTTGTTAGCTATCTAATTGAGGGTCCGCTCCTGAAAATACCATTTGTTTGTCTTTAAAAAAACTTGATTACATAGTATTTACCAAACATTATTTTTTATTATTTAAAATAAGCAATTTATTACAATTGAGAATTGTCATTTGGCTCCCATTTTTGGAACTCATTCCAAGGCTTGGAATCCTACAAAACAATAGATGTTTGGTTAGCAAGCCTTGGAATGAGTTTTGAAAAATACACATGACCTCAAAATCAGGTCCAAACCTGTTTATGAATTTTCGAAATGAGTTTTGCATTTTGATACCAAACTTGTAAATATACCAAGAGAACCCCTTCTCACCCCTCCACCCTCACCACCACCACCACCCCAACATCGCCACCACCACCACCACCACCACCACCACCCCATCATCACCACCACCACCACCACCACCCCATCATCACCACCACCACCCCACCACACAACAACCACCACCACCTTACCACCTCCGCCCCACTACAACCACCACCCGCACCACCTCCACCTTTGAAAGAATATAGGTGTGCAAAACTCATTTTAGTAAATTTTAAAACCAAACATTTATTTATGTTAGAACTCATTTTGTTACATGCTAACCAAACACAATCAATAAGCCTTCAAAATGGAATGGGTTCCAGGAATGAGTTCATTATCCAAAATGGAAGCCAAACGACTCCTAAGTATTCCCATTGAATAATTAATCATTTTTTATCTTTCTCGTTTTATAATATTAACGTATTCTATCTCAATAATAATAATAATAAATAAATAAATAAAAAACAAACTAACAAACAAACTAACGTTGTTGCCTTGCGATATTAACAATTCATGAAGAGAATTTTCAGAAATAACGGTGAGGGCGAGTAAGCATAAGGGGGGCCATATGGTTTCTTAGGCTGCGTTTGCCCTGGCTTGTGTTTATGGATAAGTACTTATTGAATAAGTTGCTCAATATGAACACTTTTCCACTGCAACAATAAACTGTTTATTTCAAGAAAGTAGTGTTTGATAAATGTATTTATTTAAATGCTTATGAAAGTTTAGGGGTAAAGTAGGTATTATAAAAATATTAAAATTTAAAAATAACATTTATCTAAATACTTATTAAAGTTTAGTGGTAAAAAGGTATTTTAAAAATATTACTAAAGTTGTGAAATCGTTTAACGAATAAGAGCTTGGGAGAAGCTGCTGAGCAGCAGCTCCTTATGGGTAGCCTTCCTCTAGTGTTTATGGGTAAGCACTTACCCATAAGCCCTAACAAACACATATAATTTAAAAGGTGCTTATATAAAGTATAGGTTGCAACAAGTACTTATAAAAGCCGGGACAAACGCAGCCGTAAGGTTTATTATAAAAGGAAATTAAGCAGATAGAAAATACAAGAAAAATATTAAAAAAAAAAAAAACAAGGAAAGGAAACGAAAGGACGACGAACGAACACTGAAAGTAATGGGGGACACCTCATTTGGGTTTAATCGAAGGATAGACAAGGTAAACGTTCATGGAAGCTGAATTTCCCATTTTTCCCATCTGGGCATTGTACATTTATCAAGAGCATTTTTTTTTTCCTGTTTATAACTTGATCCCAAGCTTGAAGGGTTTTTTTTTTTTTTTTGATGAAACATTGTTTAATTTTGTAATAACTGCTATGACCATTCAAATTAGAAGTTTTTTGGATCTGGGTCTTGTTCTTCTTAGTGTTTGATATAAAACATGTGAAGGAATAAAACTTCTCTTTTATCAGTTGTCTGTGTGTCTAGGCATAGAACTTCTTTGATTCAGTTTTTTGTTTTTTCTTTTATTTATAGTTCTGTTGTTTTTTTAATCTCTAGTTTTAATGTAGGGGGTGGTTTCAGGATTTGGGTGAAGTAAAATTTAGATCTAAGAGTATTCATGGATGATGATCAGAGCAAGATACTCTTCATAGTTGCAGTTCTGTGCCTTGTTGCAGTGGTTTCTAGTGTTACAGACCCTAATGACTTCAAAATTCTCAATGAGTTCAGAGAAGGATTGGAAAATCCAGAGCTGCTTAAATGGCCTTCAGATGGAAATGATCCATGTGGAAGTTCATGGCCTCATGTCGTCTGTTCTGGTGACCGGGTTTCACAGATTCAGGTTCAGGGATTGGGATTGAAGGGACCTCTCCCTCAGAACATCAACCAGCTTTCCAAGCTCTCAGACTTGGGACTTCAGAAGAACCAATTCAATGGGAAGTTACCAACTTTTAGTGGATTATCTGAGTTACAGAAAGCATACTTGGATTTCAACCAATTTGAAACTATCCCATCTGATTTCTTCAATGGTCTTAGTAGTTTACGGATCATGGCTTTGGATTACAATCCCTTGAATGAGACTACTGGATGGTCCATTCCTACTGAGTTGAAAAATTCAGTTCAGTTAACCAATCTGTCTTTAGTTAACTGCAATTTGGTTGGCGCGGTGCCGGATTTCTTGGGGGATTTGTTGTCTCTCACAGTCCTCAAACTTTCTTTAAACAATCTTACCAGCGAAATCCCCGCGACTTTTAACAATTCGGGGTTGCAGATTCTGTGGTTGAATAATCAGAATGGAAGAGGGATGACCGGACCAATCGATGTAGTTGCGGGGATGGGATCGTTAACTCTTCTATGGTTACATGGAAATAGTTTCACCGGGACAATTCCAAAGAACATTGGAGCACTATTTTCTCTGAAACAACTCAACCTCAACAAAAACCAACTAGTTGGTCGAATTCCCGAGAGCTTGGGCAGTATGGCGTTAGAGATCTTGGATTTAAGCAACAACCGGTTGATGGGTCCGATCCCAAAGTTCAAATCTGGTAATGTTTCTTACGAATCGAATTCATTTTGTCAATCTGTCCCTGGGGTTCCTTGTGCTCCTCAAGTTACATCACTTTTGGATTTCCTTGGCGGCGTAAATTACCCACCAAGACTTGCTTCCATTTGGTCGGGCAATGATCCTTGTGATGGACTATGGTTTGGATTGAGTTGCAATCAAAACCAGAAGGTTTCTGTTATAAATTTGCCCAAGTTTAATTTGAGTGGTACCTTGAGTCCCTCCATTGCTAAGCTTGATTCTCTTGTCGAAGTTCGACTTGGAATGAATAACTTAACAGGTCCGATTCCGACTAATCTGACTGAATTAAAGGCTCTAAAATTGTTGGATTTAAGTGGGAACAATCTTGAGCCTCCATTACCTAAATTTAGTAGTAACGCGACGATCATCACAAATGGAAATCCTTTGTTCAATAAACCCGGGGCATCTCCATCACCAGATAACAACTCACCTTCATGGAATTCACAATCTCCATCCAACAATTCATCTTCCCCACCTGTAAACTCAGGCACAAAGCCTGATTCGGATCGTTCCTTCCCGGAACAATCCAAATCAAAAAGCTCCAAAAGGCTAAAACTAGTTTTAATTATAGCCCCACTTGCAGCCATTGCAATTCTTGTTCTTCTGGTGGTTCCCCTATTTATATACTATTGTAAGAAGAGGAAATACACCTTTCAGGATCCAAGTTCCATTCTGGTTCACCCTAGAGACCCATCAGACCCAGAAAACATGGTTAAGATTGTAGTCGCGAATAACACCGGAAGTAGCTCTCAGAGTATGGATAGTAGTGGAGCGGGAGAATCTCATGTGATCGAGGATGGGAACCTTGTCATATCTGTTCAAGTTCTTCGCAATGTGACCAAGAATTTCGCCCCGGAAAATGAGCTTGGTCGTGGTGGCTTTGGGACAGTTTATAAAGGGGAACTGGATGATGGGACAAACATAGCAGTTAAGAGGATGGAAGCGGGTGCAATTAGCAACAAAGCCTTGGACGAATTTCAGGCTGAAATTGCTGTTCTTTCAAAGGTCCGGCACCGGCATCTGGTGTCTCTATTGGGATACTCCATTGAAGGCAACGAGAGGCTTCTGGTTTACGAGTATATGCCTCAGGGAGCTCTAAGTAAGCATCTTTTCCATTGGAAAAGTTTGGAATTGGAGCCTCTATCTTGGAAGAGGAGGCTTAACATTGCATTGGATGTTGCTAGAGGAATGGAATATCTTCATAGTTTGGCATACAAGAGCTTCATACACCGAGATCTCAAATCTTCAAATATCCTCTTGTGTGATGACTATCACGCAAAAGTTTGGGATTTTGGATTGGTGAAACTTGCCCCTGATGGAGAGAAGAAATCTGTGGTGACCAGGCTCGCCGGGACTTTTGGATACCTTGCACCAGAATATGCTGGTAAGAGTTCTCTTTATCTTTATTTTTATTTCTGGTTGTATTTTATCAGGCTAATTTCAATTTCAATTGGCTGATTATCAGTGACGGGAAAAATCACGACGAAGGTTGATGTATTCAGCTTTGGAGTGGTATTGATGGAACTTTTGACTGGATTAACGGCACTTGACGAGGATCGGCCTGAGGAAAGCAGCTACTTGGCTGCATGGTTCTGGCAAATCAAATCAAGCAAGGAGAAGCTAATGGCTGCCATTGACCCATCCCTTGATGTGAATGAAAGTACATATGAGAGCATTTCAATGATGGTGAATTGGCTGGGCATTGCACTGCAAGGGAGCCCAACCAACGGCCGGACATGGGCCATGCGGTGAACGTTCTTGCCTCGCTAATTGAAAAATGGAAACCGTCAGATGATGAGACGGAAGAGTACTCGGGAATAGATTACAGTCTACCCCTCACCCAGATGGTGAGGGTTGGCAGGAAGCAGAAGGCAAAGACTATAACCATACAAGCCTTGATGATAGCAAGGGAAGTATTCCAGCAATGCCGAATGGGTTTGCGGAATCGTTCACTTCTGCCGATGGTCGTTGATGAGGTAGTTTAAACTCCATTCATGCTTGTGTTCTGAGCTGTGAGATTTATCTGAAAATGGTGATTGTAGATAGATATACCGAAGTCTAAATAAGAATTTCTGTTCATTACTGAATTTGTACCTGTATATTTTCTTTCTGCATAATACTATATGCATCTGTAAGATTCATCAATGAGTTCCTTATTATAATTTGGTATTCTTTGATTGTGAATTTCATAGCTTCTTTATCTGAGGCTCTTGCAGACTTCTTATAATTTGTTGTTGACAAGTGCTTCTTTTCTGTAGAGAATATACTACTACTATTCTCTTTTTTGTTCTTTTGGGAACAAACTTGGGTTGTAAAGGATTCAAGTCATGGGTTAGCAAATCTCTCATCCTCTTGTTTTGGAAGTAGCCAAGCAGTGAGATCCATATCCTTATTATCCTATGACATGAGACAAGCTTCCTTTGTATTTCAAAGTTTAAACATACCATAAGGCTGCTTTTAGCCCGGCTTCTATAGTACTTATTGCAGCTTATAGCTTATATAAGCACTTTTTAAAATTAAATATGTGTTTAGTAGTGCTTATGGGTAAGTTCTTACCCATAAGCACTAGAGGAAGGAGGCTACCCGTAAGGAGAAGCTGTTGAGAACAGCTTCTCCCAAGATCTTATGCGTTAAGCTATTTCACAACTTTAGTAGTATTTTTAAATACTTATTTTACCCCTAAACTTTCATAAGCACTTAAATAAATATTATTTCTAAACTTTAATAATATTTTTGTAATACGTATTTTACCCATAAACTTTCATAAGTACTTAATAAATGTATTTATCAAACGGTATTTTTTTTTCAAATAAGCAGTTTATTGTTGCTGTGGATAAGTGCTCCCATTGAGCAACTTATCCAATGAGTGTTTATCCATAAGCACAAACCGGGCCAAACGCAGCCTTAATGTGGTTTACTAACTTGGAAGACCAGATTTTTCAACAAGAGTTTGTGCTTCTAAGGCTGCGTTTGGCCCAGCTTGTATTGTTGGATAAGCACTCATTGGATAAGTGACTCAGTGGGAGCATTTATCCACAACAGTAATAAGTGCTTGCTTGAAGAAAATAACGTTTGATAAATACATTTATTTAAGTGCTTATAAAAGTTTAGGGGTAAAATAAGTATTATGGAAATATTATTAAAGTTTGAAAATAGCTTCCTGCCCAAGTGATTAGAAAAGCTGCTCTCAATAACTTCTCCTTGTGGATAGCCTTCCTCTAGTGCTCATGAATAAGCACTTACCTATTAGGTGTTATCAAACACACTTTTAATTTTAAAAAGTACTTTAATAAACTATAAGCTCAAATAAGCACTTACATAAACCGGGCCAAACGCAACCATTGCTTGAGATAGTAGCTTGAAATCAGATTTCTTCGTGGCTAAAGGATACTCTTTGATGACAATTAAATCTTAGATTACTCTGTCAAGCTCTAGCTTTCTATTGGGATCACTGGTTACTAACTGTGTAATCTTGTGGGTATTTTTGGTAGCCACACATTGTGGGATATTGTTTGGCATTGGGATGGCAATGGGGCGGGTTAAACGGATAACACACCCTGTCTGCCGTAATGGTTAGGGTTTGATAATCCATTACTCGGGTTTGAGTTTAGCTCAATCAGCCCGTTGTCATTCACTTATAAATATATATATATATATATATATATATATATATATATATATATATTTTAAAGATAAAAAGTGAATGAGCCCAACCATCCAGGAATAAGAGAACTTACGGGAATATGAAATCCGGGTCCCCGTAGATGTTAACATTAGGTGCACTCCCATACTCCCGTAAACAAACAGCACGAGCATCTTCACTAGCATTTCTTGCTATCTCCACGGGAGACATTTTAGTATGTATATAACCTACACAGTCCGGTGGTGGATTGGGATCGTGCAATGCTACATGCTGCCCTGAGTTTCATCCAAAATCAAAGATTTGGTTAACTAAGAAAAAAACAACGTTCAAGACACATCCCCAAGAACATCATTAAGTTCATTGAGAAAAAAAAATGAACTAACTAAAAGCTTGAAAATTGAAAAATCAAACAACAATAAGAATAAGGGTATAGAAAATGGGGTAAAACTAACCAATAAGCATGCGAATCCCGATTCTTGACATGTAAAAACGATCCAGAAACTGTTGAATTTCATCCAGATCTCCGGGCACGACTTTTGAATCCAGGTCCTTTTTCAGCTGATGAACACCCAGAGCCATCATGGGGACCACATTGTTGTGTCTCACTTTGATCATCTTTATCATTTCTGTAAAGGCCAATTCATCACGCGTATCCTTGATCTCTGGAAAGGATCGAAGATCGCGAAACGAGTCCAAGTACCAGTCTCGCACCTAACAATTAAGAGTGAAACGAGTGACTCTCTTAAAATTCTAATATATTCAACCCTGAATACGGTCACAGTAATTTTTTTTTTTTTATAAGTGATGAAATATATAAAAAAGAAAGGAAAAAGTCAAAAGAACAAACGCCAAGGCTGGAGAGAATTAATCTCAAGCTAAGGAAGAAAGACAGAAAGAACAGAAAACACACAGAGAATTAGAAAACCCAGCCCTATACACCCAAACCCATCAGAAATACCTCCCATAACAAGCATCAGTCCATCACCTGCATCATCTCCATAGTTGGAACCCTTCAAACATAACACTTCTCCCCATACCCCTCCTAGCCAGAGTCTCAATCACCAGGTTAACCCTCCTAGACACAAGGTGGAACGAGGTATTCCAAATTCCAATCCCTGCTTAAGAAGCAAACAAGACAAACCAGATGAATAAACCTCCACACACACTATTCAAGTCTCCCCAACCAACCAATGATAGGCGACGAAGAGCTCTCCACAATCAAATCCTGATAACCCTGCGATCTAGCATACCTCAACTTGGCCACTAAAGCCACAAAAACAGTCCTCACCGACTCTCCACCACCACCAGGGCCAGAGAAAGCAAAAAGAATATCCCCACCACTGGGGATATCCTCACGGCAATATCAACCAATATAGCAAGTAAAATGGTATCATTTACATGGTCTGTCATAGACTACATTCCGTAAATCTGGTAGTCAAAGAAAAATCACAGAACTAATAAAATACAAATCTGGAAAATCACAAATTAAATACAAATAAACACGGTATCCATGCAAAGAACACACATAAATGCTGTACATAACAAATATTGTAGGAGAAATCAGCACCAAGCTTAGGAAACATAAAAGCCTCTGCATCCATAAAATTCCAAATGATCACCACTATATGAAATATTACAGCTCTATCTGCAAACAGGTCCAAAAGATTTCCGAAACAAAATGCCGAAAGTATCAGAATTCTTACCCTTACTCTAGAAGAGGTGCACAAATGTTAAAAGACAATTTAACCCCCAAAAAATCAATTAGTAAATCATATTCAGAATCAACATGATGGTCTATTGAGACCAAAAATTCTCATGCAAAATTAATTCACCAAACAATTAAAACAAAAACAGCACAAAGGCATACCAAGATTCAGAATCAAAACCCACCATGCAACACAGCCATTTGTTTATAGTTCTTTTGAGGCCAAGGGGGATCTATTGATGAAGGTTCCCAATTTCCCTGATCTATCCACACACACACACACACACACACACACAAAAAACATTTGCAAATCAAAACAAAGCACCAGGAAAACCCAAAACTCAGACGCAAATAATTCCAGTATCATTCTAATAGCCAAAAATCACATGCAAGATCCACCCCAAAACCCAAAACAACCAAACCCACTAAAGAAATCAATTCAACTAAGCAGAACAATACGAAATAACCGAATCGAGCACCTTCAATACGGCAGGCTTCTCAGGCAACCCATGAGGCAATGTCTCCAGCTCACTGGCTCTCCTTGCAATTCGAATAGGAAGCTCTTTGTGAAGAAAGAGAGCAGATAGAAGCAGATTTCTCTCTGTGGGTCTGGACCCAAATTCCATCATGTACCTCAATCCCACACCAGTCTGCTTCATTCCACTCCATCTGTGCACCTCCTCGATCAAAGCTTTCGAGAAGGATTCACACAGGTTCTTGGCTGCCATTGTTGCAGAACATAAGCTACCAAAACCCAACAAAGAGGAAAATATATCACCCGAAGTAAATCTGACATAGCCAGATGAGAGAGAAGCAGAAATAACAAAGAAACAAAGGAAGGAAGAAGAAGAGTGAACGAAAGGTATAGAGGTTAGGATTTGTGTGGATTTGCTTAAACTAGGGTTTGAATTTTTGAAGAGATCAGGTGGTTAAAAAACCTTTTTTCAGATTTCTATTCTTCTTCTGGTAAAAGGATTACGTGGGAAAAAATAAAAAATAAAAGTTGAAAAATATGCCGGGATATTTTTGGGCCCCGTTAATACCCCGTCATGGAATCTTTTCTTCTCTAAAGGATTAACTAGCACGTGAGGCTAAAAGTTGAATATGTCTCGATCACAATTCATAAATCGTGAAGTATCGGTGATCGGAAAGCTAAATTAACACCATTTAACAAGTTACATTATCTTATAACGAGTGTACGGACTTTAGGTATTCTCAAATACATCGAATTATTACTTAATGCATTTTAGCTTTACGTGTGCCAATTGTTATAACAGAATTATGCTGATTTAATATTGAAAGATGACTTTTAGAACATGTCAAAGAAATCTGACCATCCTTATTACATGAAAAATGTAAAACTTCTCCAAGAAGTAACCTCCGGAAACGGTTCATTATACCGAACCACTCTATGTGTACAAAATCTTAAGGTATTAGTTAACTTCTAAGTTAATTAGCTTCAAGACGAACGAAGTATTAATGATTTAAACCTTTGACAAGATGAATCATAATTCATTCCAAAGGACAACAGTAGGAGCATATTACTCCTAATGAACATTTCAAATATATATATTCCTAAACCAAGACTCGAAGTCATACATTTTCATTCTTCAAAAGAGACTTCGAATGATCTGATTACTTTATTATGTACTTCGAAAAAAATCCTTTAAGAAGGAGCATTCGAATGCACACTTCAAAACTTTTAACTTAGAAGTTGCATCTGGACCATATCCATAGACTTCAAAAGACCATCTATTATCATTTTCCTTGTAGGAACTACGAAGGAAACATCTTTTCTTCTGATTTGTTCAAATCACAGGCCAACCACCTCTAGATGGTGAACTCGAAGGACAACCACCTCTAGCTGGTGAATTCAAAGGAGATATGTTAACTCCTACCAAAGGTGAATTCGAAGAAGGAATATTTCTTCCTCCTAATGCGAATTCGAGGCTAACCACCCTAAGATGGTCAATTCGTCAAAGGGCTTGTCACCCTAAAAAAGACTAAGGATTCTGTCCTCCTCGAATGACATGAACTTGGGTTTACCCCCTGGAATGCAATCTTTTATGCATCCGAATTACAAAATAAGACTCGAAGTTGCTCTTATTCATCTTTAGGAATTGGCTTCGAGTTATACATTGGATATATTTCACTTCTAGAAGCAAATCCCCAGTGGAAAGGGTTTTAGAAGTCGAAGGCATATCGTTTCCAGAAGTATTTTCTGAAGATAGGTTTCCCACGAACTTTGAGAACGCCCTTTCACTTCACTTTGAAGGAATTAACAAAGGAACATATTTACTTCTGACTTCATTCAAGTAGAAGGCACTCGTATTGGTTACTGTAGCTATGAACCTTAAGCGATTTCAAAAAGGAACTCTTCTTTACAGGGACTATTGATCATGAAAAC
>JAUPMG010000001.1:6178311-6202015 GCA_031762675.1 Pachysandra terminalis | reverse complement strand
TAATAATATCTTTAATTTTATTTATATAATAAATATAAAAATAAATTTAATATAATTTTTTTATATAATTAAAAGGGGTATAAGTTAAAAAAAATGGAATACTAAAAGTGAATTTTATTGAATTACATATTGTGAAATATAAAAGTTACGAGATAATAAAAGTGAATCTCATTACTTTAAATTCTAACATATACTAATGACCAAGCTTCACATACAACGGACATGCTTTTTTTGCTAGTAATATATAAATGTTCAATACTATTAATAAGATTTTGAAGATATCTTTAATCCAAGTGACTTGGCTGATTCTCAAGTGAACTCGCTGTATTCGTTTAGAAACTCGGCCAAGTTATCAAGAAAAAAAATGGAATTAACAGGGTGAGTCTATTAGGAATCTCACTAATCCGAGTAATTTGTCCAAGCTTTCGGAGTTGAGAATTAATTTTTAAACGCTAAGGCTGCGTTTGGCACGGTTTGTGCTTTTGGATAAGCAGTCATTAGATAAGCGACTTAATGGGAGCACTTATCTACAGCAACAATAAGTTGCTTACTTGAAGAACATAGCGTTTGGTAAATACATTTATTTAAGTGTGAATGAAAGTTAAGAGGTAAAATAAGTATTATTAAAATATTATTAAAGTTTAGAAATAAAATTTATTTAAGTGCTTATGGAAGTTTTGGGATAAAATAGGTATTATGAAAATTTTAAAGTTTAGAAATTATATTTATTTAAGTGCATATGGAAGTTTTGGGGTAAAATAAGTATTATAATAATATTATTAAAGTTTAGAAATAACATTTATTTAAGTGTTTATAGAAGTTTAGGGGTAAAATAGGTATTATGAAAATATTACTAAAGTTTAGAAATAGTTTTCCGCATAAGTGATAAAAGAAACTGCTCTCAGTAGCTTCTTCTTATGAGTAGCCTTCCTCTACTGCTTATGTGTAAGCACTTATCCATTAAATGTTATCAAACACACTTTTAATATTAAAAAAAGGGTTTTAATAAGCTATGGTGGTGTTTGACATTGCTTCTATAAGCACTTATTGTAGCTTATAGCTTATAGCTATGGTGGCGTTTGGCTGGGTTTTTTGGTAAGTGTATCCATAATCACTTGAGGAAGGCTACCCACAAGGAGAAGCTGCTGACAGTAGCTTCTCCCAAGTGCTTATGTGTAAGCTATTACAATGCAGCTATGAACAGCTCGACCACCACCATCACCACCCCCATCACCACCACCATCACACCACCACCACCACTCCACCACCACTACCCCCACCACCACCACCACTACCCCACCACCATCACCATCACCACCACCTCATCACCACCACCACCATCACCATCACCACCACCCCCCCACCACACCCCCACCACCCTCCCCATCACCCCCACCCCACCACCACCACCACTCCCACCACCACCACCACCACGCCCACCCCCACCATCACCACCACTATTTGATTCGGTCCATTTCTAGTTAACCCAAGTTTAGGCTTATGAAGAAAGCACTTATTTTCTTCATAAGAATTTAAATAAATGTTTTTACCAAACGCAATTTGTTACAAGTAAGCACTTATTGTTGCTGCGGATAAGTGCTCCCATTGAGCCACTTATCCAATAAGTGCTGATCCATAAGCACAAGTCGGGCCAAACGCCACCTATAAGCTAAAATAAGTACTTATATAAGCCAGGTCAAACTAGGGTTGGCAATTTGGCAGGGCGGGCCAGGTTCGGATCAGACTTACATAGGGTATTAGAGATGTTATGCATACCAATCCCAGTTCGGCCCGGTTTTCGGACCTAAAAATGAAGCCCAAACCTGATTCTAAATTAATATGAAAATGCCGAGCCCGATTAAGCCGTTTCTTATTAATTTTGTTTTTATTAATAAAAGATTCTTACAATCTTCATATTCACGTATATTTTCAAATTTTGTTACATATTCTTCACATCTTGAATTAAGAGTACAAAAAAAAATTCATAAAATCGATTACGGATACGATGAAATAACCTTAAATATGTTAAACCTATAATTTTACAAATATATGGTAATTAAAATCAGGCCAGGCTTATACATGCCTAATCCAAGCCCTACTCTAAGTACTTTGGGCTTCTATAAAACCACTTGACAAGCCCGCGGGCCAAAAAACCGGGCCGGGCTTAAATTGCCAGCCCTAGGTCAAACGCAGCCTAATTGGATCCACGAATCTTGCATTCTGTGTAGATGGTCCAATAGATCGATAACATATGGCAAGTAAAACTGATTTACTACAATTCCAAAACAAAAGAAATTAACCTTCCTATTAAGGTTCTTACTTCTACAAGATAATTCCTTTTATATATATAACAGGTATGGTAAGGTATCTAGGAGCTTTCTATTTTAGGAAAACACGAAATTAAAATTTGCCGAATTTGGAAAAGTTCTACACTCTTGACCAAAAGATTTTAATTCGTTTGTAACTTCGAGTTGACGTGTTTTGCCAACTCAGCAAGTGCCACGTCCACCGCGTCCTCAAACCCCATCTTGGTGGCATTGGGGTGCACGTACGTGAGTCTTGGGATCAGACCTATCACCGTGCTCCGCATTCTGTGCACCCTGTCCATCGGAATCTTCAGCAGCTCCTCCTCTATCCGACCATCCCTTCCCTCCGGTATGTACACCGAGTACTCACTCGGTTCGACCGGAAAAAACCATGTGTACTGAGTATAAACCGTATGGGGTGAGAAGAAAACTGGGATGCAACCCGCCAATACCGAGTCAAATGTGGATCGCCGAGTGAACGAGTCCCCAGGAGCCTGAGTACAGAACTGTGACTCGCTCATCACTCTAACCACCTCGCTCGGGTCGTGGCACTTGCTCTCTCCGCGATCGCATTTCACGAGGTGGCACCGAGTTGACTCGGCGCATTGCTTAATGATCTCTTCCCTGATTGCGGCTTTCTTGAGTCCGGTTCGTGGGGCTCCAACGAATGAGAACAAATGGGGCCGACGGTTGTGCGTCATCTTGTTTTGCCATGTCAGCATCTCGTCCAACGTGGACGGATGGAAGTAAGACGGGTAGGGTATACCATACTGGTTGGACCCTTTCCATGGACTTTTCTCAATCGTCAACACTGACATGTTCTTGACAGGTGGCAAATACAGGAGACGATTTGCTCCGAAGTCGGGCCCACGGCTGCCGTTGGTCCTCATGTAGTTCCACGCAGTCCTTCCCACATGGACAAGAAGTGGTCCCCACCATGGTGCCTCCGCCACATATGCTGCCGACTCAGATATTCTGCCAACTCAACGGCCAACCTGTCACGCTCTGACGTGTCGGGCTCGCGGAATTTGCTAGAGGCGTGGAGCCCGCCGTAGAACGGGACGTAGAACAACGTGGCTCTGTCGGGTCCCACGTGCGAAACTGGTGGTTTTCCACACGTGCGTGGAAGATCATCTCGGCTAGGAACTGATTGGTCGCGAACCAACCCGGACCCATCTTTACAAGTGGTAAACCGAGCCCGTGGTTTGCCACGTGGGGGCACATGTCTGTGTAGACGTTGAGACGCCGGCAGTTGACGAGGAGGCCAAGGTTAGACTTCGCCGGCAATTCTTAGACGTAAACTGAGAAATTCCGATCGCATGCCGGTAGATCGTCGGGTCGTCGGAGTTGTTGAGTTAGGGTGGTGGTGGGGGAAGCAGAAGAAGAGGAGAAGAAACCAAATGGAAAGGAGGAAGAAAGAGTAGATGAAGTATTTGAAGGACATGGTTAGTATGAGAGGTGAGACTAACAAAAGTTGCTCTGTAAGTGCGAAAAAAACAGATATAAGAGAGAGAGAGAGCAATTAGTGAGAATTTCTTTAAAAAAAATATAATAATTAAATCCCTTTCTTTTATAGTGCTAACAAAAGAAAGAAAGAAAGAATATAAATCAGCGGTTTCCAGGTCTTATAATTGTTTTCCTCTCTAAATTTCTAAATCAAGACCGTCATTTAAGTGTATTAAACGAGGGAGTGGATAGCCTCTGAACGGGTCGGATTCGGACCGAATCGCAACTGATTCGAGTTTGATCCAATAGTCAAATCCGATAATTCGAATCTGATCTGAAATCCGACGGATTATGAAATAAATAATCCAAATTTGGTCGAATAGTAAAATCGGAATATCCGAATCCGATCCGATAACCTGTAAATACAAAATATATTATCAAAATATATAAATATTAAAGGAGAATTTTCAAGAATAAACATTTCAAATAGGGATTTTCAGTTCCACACAGGAAAAACAATAGATGCAGAAACTAAATTAGATTTTCAAGAACAAGCATTTCAAACATAGATTTGTTTGATGTAATGTGTCTTGACATTTTGGGGGTCGAAAAAAGTAAACAGAATCGGAGAAGATGAAGTACGTCTTGGTTACCGGAGGCATAGTTAGTAGACTCGAAAAAGTGGTCATGACAAGTAGTATTGGAGTGGTTCTTAAGGCATGTGGACCTTGACAATGCTGGATTTATGAAGAAGAAGAAGAAGAAGAAATGAATAAAGAGGAAAAAGAAAGAGAGTTTTACCGGATTAGGTAATCGTTGGAGTATGATTGCCGCCAGACTGGGGTCAGCCGCAAAATAAAATGAGAGGGAGAGAAGGGAATGTGAGGTATAGTTGAATAGAGATTTGGGTAGGGCTTTTCTACAAAAACTTATTTTTTAGGGCTTTAGGTTATATATATATATATATATTAAATACAACATCAGGAAGTTGGTGGGGTGGTAAGGTGCGCTTGTCGAAGTATGATTGCAACCGGACTGGGGTCAGCCGTAGAATAGAATGAGAGGGAGAGAAGGGTATAGTCGAATAGAGATTAGGGTAGGGCTTTTCTCCAAAAACTTCTTTTTTAGGGCTTTAGGTTATATATATATATATATATATATATACACGACATCAAGAAGTTGGTAGGGTGGTAAGGTACTTGAATTTTTGGTTGAAGGTGCAAGGTTCAAGTCGTCCTCCTCGGATCGGATCACTAGACATCCGTCGATTCAATTATATTTCAGATCGGATCATTTTTATAGGTTCAAGTCGTCCTCCTCGGATCGGATCACTAATATTCAATTATATTTCAGATCGGATCATTTTTATTCGGATCAGATAACTAAAATCTTATACCGAATCCGAGATTATCGGATCGGATCCGGACCAAAATCCGTTCCGTTGACAGGTCTAGGAGCGGATCCTCTGATAACGAAGCCTGTTAACTTAAACAAAAGGCCGACACTTGACAGTGGACCCCACCCATCAACCAAAGGGGCTAACAGTTTTAAAACAGACGTCATTTCCAAAGCTTCCCTTTCGTTTTCAGTTTCAAAATTTAATTGTCCTGCCAAAAATTCGAAGAGTGGGACTTCGTTTCACCCAATTGGGGAAAAACATAAGCGAGTCTGCGACATTGTTCTAGAGTTTCCTTCCATGTATACTTCACTGTACCATAAACCACATAGACTCTGTCCCTGTAAACCTTCGCCGATCACTCTAACAAACTTATAGGAGATAAGCGGACGTAGTTTGCTGAGCATTGGATTAGATTAAACCCTCCACAGAACAGATTTCACAAATTACGATTTGGGTTTCGCTGAGAAACAAAGTAATTGAGATTTCTGATTGAACTTCGATCGAATTCGACTTAGAGGGCATTGGATTCGAGACGAAAGAAATCTGAAATAAAAACTCATTTTTTTGTTTTTCTTTCTTTCTCAGAGACAGAGAGAAAGAGAGAGAGTTCCTTCTTTAACTAATGATTGAAGACACAAAAAGGATAAGTATCCCCATGTGAACAAAATTGTCAACCCAGATTGTTATCTTTTCCATTATTTCCCTTTTTCAGGGAAGAATTTTTCAAACCAGTTTCAAGTTGAAAGAACATTTATTTATTTATTTTTCTTTCTTTGCTCGACTCAACCACTCCTCTCTATGTTTTTATAGAGATTTTGACCGGAAAATCGCCGGAGAAAATCCATGTACAGAGCTCTTAAAATAGAAATGATATGCTCTTTATCCAAGACGAGTATTTAACAGTGTCTATGACTGATCCCAAATGTACAGAACTCTTAAAATAGCAATGAAATCTACATGTTTGCCTACAACAACAACAAAAAAAAAAAAGGCGTCATCTTAGAGAGAAAGAGAGAGAGAGTGAATTTTGATTCAAGTTATCAAATCAAAACATTCATAACACCATAATATCCCGGCCATTTGTCAAAGAATGGTAAAAAGACTTGTCCATGACAAGGCACTCAAATTCTGGGTTCAAGTCTACATTGACCACAATATGATTATGGGCATTCTCCAGATGTGGTTTGGGATTTCGTAGTAGTGCAGCAAACCTGGTAGAGTGAAAACAGTAACCAATCCCAGATGGGATTCCTGCAATACATAATCAATTATGGGAGTGAACTAGAATTACCCAGAACCAGAAGATCAATTATGAGAGAAAGTTTAGGACAGATCTTGTAGTCAACAAATATGCTCCCACTTCTACTGAGAATTAGAAATAACAAAGAAAAACACAAAGCGCCCCTCTCCGGCGAGCCCCTCTCTCTGCTCTTGGAAACTATCCGGCGAGCCCCTCTCTCTGCTCTTTCCAAACAACTACATTAACAAGGATATATATATATATATATAGATTTTTTTTGAGGATGCCTCACAGGCTGCCACGTGTACAATTTAGTGCTTTTTTCCTTATATGACACACTTAAGTAGTGTTAGTATATTACTTGGTAATTTAATTTTCAGGTACAATTTGAAACGTCTCTTATTCCTCCTTGGCATATTTTTTAATATTAGAATATTTCTTTGTTTGCCATTAACTCAAAAACGTCTCTAATTACTCTCATATCTTAACAAAATTGAAGACGAGAAGGGAGAGAGGGACTTCACGTTTCCCTTTTTGTACTCTTATCTTTCTGCCATGTGTCCCTTTCATATTAAACAGGTAAACAATCTCTATTGACGTGGATAAGCTACCATATAAGAGTCAATTCCCACCCGTTTCAATTACAAATGCTAATAACCTTAAGTACTTATTGCAACTTATAGCTTATATAAGCACTTTTTAAAATTAAATATGTTTTTAGTAGTGCTTATGGACAAGTGCTTACCCATAAGCACTAGAGGAAGGCTACCCCTAAGGAGAGCAGCTTCTCCCGAGCTCTAATGCGTTAAGCTATTTCACAACTTTAATAATATTTTTAAAATACTTATTTTACTCCTAAGCTTTCATAAGTACTTAATAAATGTTAATTCTAAACTTTAATAATATTTTTATAATACCTATTTTACCCCTAAACTTTCATAAGCACTTAAATAAATGTATTTACCAAACACTATTTTCTCCAAATAAGCAGTTTATTGTTGCTATGGTGGATAAGTGCTCCAATTGAGGAACTTATCCAATGAGTACTTATCCATAAACACAAGCCAGGCCAAACGCAACCTTAGATATTGATTGCCATATCTAACTGCAAATATTAGCCAAAATATTTAATAAAGTTATTTATATAAATATTTTTAATTTATTTTAATTAGGTATCCCTTTATTATCTTTAAATATTTTCATGAATTATCATATAAATTAATTTTGATCTTATAAATTTTTAATATCCCGTGCATCGTATAGGTTTTCTGCTAGTGTGTATATATATAATTAAACAGTCTTGTTAATTGAAAAAAAGTAAAAGAAAATATAAATGAAAAAACATAAAAATTAAAAAAAGAGTTGCATGTTCTCATTAAAACCAAGAGAGGTGGGACTTATAAAAACTTATTACTTTTTTTTTAATTTTAATAAAATGTGATTGGATGTATTTTTTTTAAACTTAAAAAATTAAAAATCATGAGAATTGATAGATGTGGCTTAACGTCCCTCTATATTCTAAACCAAACTGAACCGAGTCGATTTAAACCGATCTCAACCCAAAATTAAGTCGGTCTAACTTGATTTTATAATTTTAAAGCCAAAACCGAACCCAAAGTCTAAAAATCGAATCAAAACTAATCCGAAATCGGTATAACATAACATAAATATGGCTTACGGTATAAGGACAAAATTGGAAAGTACGTCAGAATTCTTATGATTTTCTTGCTAACCAAACACACAATTACATGATTTTCATTAATAATCATGTAATTTTCTTGCAACATCCAAACAGCTTTAAGAAAGTTATTTTCACTTTCTTTTCACATTTTTTCTTTCTCAACCGACTTTCTCACATTTTCTTGGTATTCAAACGCAGCCTAAAATAGAAAGAAATAAATCATTAAACCTAAACCAAGAGAAAAGAAAAACTTTGTAAACTATTCAAGAAAAACAAGTATCAAGTTTTAATTTAAAGGAAGGAAAAGCCTAAAAGAAATCCTTACTTTTGAGAATTAAAAAAAGAGAGAGAGAGATTGAAACAAACGTCTCCACCCTGCAACCTCCTTTATTAAATAATCCTTCACCCCAAACATTAATATTTGTTGCTATAGCAGCCCCACCTCCTACTGCCCCGGAAACCTTTGAATTAGAGGAGCATCCCCACACCAAACATATTTTCATAACTTTATTCTGTCACCTTCCCCCACCCTAAATCTTACTCCTTTGTTATGAGTAACTAATACCTTTCTAAAGCCTCATCTCGTGCAGAAACCTGCTTCTCCTAGAAGACCATCCCCTTTCCTCCATTCCGTATTTTGCACTAATCAATTCCCCCCACAAGTTTCCTTCCTCCATCACAAATCTTCACGACCATTTAGTTAGAAGGGCTACATTGAACCTGGTTAGACTTCTCAAACTCACACCACCCCCATTGACCTGCTAGAGCACACTGGGGACCACTTTACTAAGTGAAACTTATGTTTCTCCTCGTTAACACTCCACAAAAATCCACCTTCTCTAGCCTCCTAGCAATAGAAGTTGGAATCTTCAATATCGACATATAATATGTTGGAAGATTGGACAAAGCACTCTTAATAAGAGTCGGTCTACCTCCTTTCGACAAATATCTAGTCCTCTAAGATGCCAATTTCATTTCCGATCTTTTCACCACATTATTCTAAACCCCTTTAGACTTGTACAATGTCCCCAAAGGTAAAACCAAATAACTACTAGGAAGAGAGCCTACCTTACACCCAACCGTTTGACCACAGACACACACATCAAAACCCTTCAAATATGTTTGTCTTGCCCAACAAAAGATCAAAGTATCATCGACAAATTGAAGATGTGATATACTAAGAGTTAAATCCTTCACCTTCACCCCTTGGATCAGCCTGAATTCTTCCTCGCGTCTTAGCAACTTCCCAAGACACTCCACCACCATAATAAACAAAAAGGGAGAAAGTTGATTGTCTTGCCTAAACCCCTTAAAAGACTTTAAAAAACTCATTGCTGACCCATTCACCAAAACAGAAAAAGAAGCAATGCAAAAATTGATCCATTTTATCCACCTTTCACCAAAACCCATCCTCCTCATAATGTATAATAGAAATTCTCAATTTACATGACCATAGGCCTTTTCCATATCCACGTTACAAAACAGTGCACTCTCTACTTCTCAAAACTGTGTTTATGCATTTATTAGCTATAATCACCCCTTCCAAAATTTGTCTCCCACTCACAAATGCACTTGGGGTATTAGAAATCACACCCTTCACTACCTTCTTTAATCTATTGGACAACTCCTTAGCTATAATCTTGTACATGCTACCCATTAAGCTAATTGGATGAAACTCTTTGATATCCGAAGTACCCTCTTTCTTGGGAATGAGGACAATGAAGATTGCATTAGCATTTCTTACCATGCATCCTTTATCCAAAAATTACAAAAATGCCCTCATAACATGAACTTTCACTACCCCCAACACTTTTTAAAAAACGCTATCATAAAACCATCCGGACCCGGCCTTGTCCCCATTCATTTCCTTTATCACTCCTCACACTTCTTCGGAAAAGGATTTACAAGGCCTTCCGCCTCTAATGGAGATAGATTCTCTAAATCCAAGCCATTCAAAAGGTACCTCCTCAACATATAATTGTATGTAATAATCTTCCACAGCTTTCTTGATCTTGCCCTCTTCTTCCCACACCACTCCATTCATGACAACCCTTTTATTAGTATTTGCCCTATTCTCTACATTCTCCATTTTGTGAAAAAACTGTGTTCTTGTCACCTTCCTTCAACTATAAAGCTCTTGACCTTTGTCTCCAACTGATTTCCTCCATCTTTACTACATTAGCAAGTTCCTTTTTAAAATCTACCCTCCTCACTCTCTCCTCCCTACCCATTTCCCCCTTATCTTCTTTCCCTTCCAATTTTTTTATTTGATTAAGTAATTTCCCTAATCTATTTTCCACCTTCCCAACTTATCCTCATTCCACTTCTTTTACTCCTTAAATGACTTTAACTTTCTACAAAGAACAAAATCCGGGGTCACGTTAACTTCAAAACTACTCCACCAATCTTTACCAATTCCACAAACTTTTCCTCCTCCAACCACGTATTTTCAAACCATAGGACATCCGAATGAGAATTTTTTTTTTTGATAACTTGGGTGTCCGGGCGTTAGGATAAGTTGATCAGAAAATTAAGAGATTGAGAGGTTTATTTCACCTGCCTTTTCACGATGTGTTTTGATTTTGGATGTTTATGGGTGACTAGAGCTTTCAACCTCTTACTCTATTCTGCATTCTTCACTTCAATGTCGATATCTCTTAACTTTAACCTCCAATTTCAGCAGCTTCTTCAGATGTTTTATAGCATTCCACGGTCCCTCGAATCTTATCATAATGTTCTCACAAGTTCTTCACATCATACCCCATTTCTTCCAATCGAGATATCTAATCCGTATAACCTTGCAATATAGACCAGAAGTTCTTGGGATCAATCAGTTGTCTTATTCAGTGAGCAAGAGAAACGAAAGCCAAGTCCAATCCAAATTACATTCCATTTCTCACTTTGTTACAAACTTACCATAATTTTGGGGAAGTAGGTATTGTGTTGCTGTGGTATGGCAAAACAAAATCGATTTCTGGATCTCTGAGGCTAGAGAAGAGTAGTTAGCGATCATAGAATCCGGTGAAATGTCATTCTTTCATTTCTTGGAGGATAAAAGATACTTATACTCATCTTCAACTTCTTTGAAGATGGTTGGTTGGTTCCCAATCAAAATATGCTTCAGAGGCAGCCTTTTAGTACTAGTAATCGAAATACCCACAAGCCCATCTTAAACGATCAAGTTCAAAGCGTTTTGCTTCATCAAAAAGCACAGAAATTGCTTGTCTGATACGATCAGAAGCAATGGTAGTACCTGGGAATGACCTTATCACCTGGGTAGCTGTAGTTCCTGAGTTTATCTGTTAAAGGATCTAGTTACCCCTGATTCTCACCTGTTGGACGTTTGTCGAAGGCCGGAGGTGCAGAACAGAATACCAATCGATTCTATAGATGGGGAGATTGAGGTAAGCATAGTAGAGGGTCTCATACAATACTAGCAAAGAACGGCCAAGTCCGTTTCCTATCGTCGATGATTGATCAACTAACACTTTTACACGGGCTCTTGCCCATCTATATCTTCTTTTTGATTGCCCATCTCACGACTTGGTAAGTCAGATTTTCTCTCTTTTATTATCAAACTCCATCTATTCTCTTGCAATTTCTGAAACCCAACATCCAAGAAGATGTTTATCTTTGACAAACCTGGTGGTATTGGGAGTCTTTTCTTCCAACTTTACATGAAAAATTTGTAGCAAATGAGAAAGTGAGCTTTGACCAGCAACACTAATGAGTGTTGTCATTGGGGATTTGGCAGGAGTCTTGCCATGGGAGGAAGGAGAACGAAAGAGAAGATGGTTCCATACAGGGAGAACAGAGAAGGGAGGTGTTCCACTTGAACGAATGGAAATAAAAACAAAATGTGTTGTAATGAGGGACATATTTGGAAGCTTGAAGCTGGCTAAAGTAAAAAGTGCCTTTTGTTCAATTATTTTTGGAAAAGTTTCTTTCTTCTCTAAATAAGACTTTTCAACCAAAACTTCCCCTTTTCCATAATTTTCCCTTTAAAAGATAGGAGTTGCAAAGGAGAGGAATGAAGTTCTAGGAAGACAAATGTAGTGAGAGTTAAAACAATTTAGTCGGAAAAACGGATTGATAAGGATTGGGTTTGGAGTTATATTTTTCATCTTTTATGAAAACTTCAGGTTCTAATTGAGCATCATCCCCTAAATATCATGGCAGCCCAACCTGAACCCAACTCATTGTCATCTCTGCCTAGGACCAAGACATGACCATATTTCTACTTTAACGAGTCATTTACCAGGTATTTAAGGCGAAGATGATAATCATTTTCAGCCTAAGAGCCAAAGAAATCCAGGAATTATGCATATAGCATCTTAATCACCAATAAACATTTGTATTAAGAGAATCAATGTCTTCTTTAAAAGAAGAGAGCAAGTCCTTTGGAGCCACTGCATGCTTTATACCAGAAAACAGAAAATAAAGAATTTCTTAAAGTAACCACTAACCAGTAGTCACGAACCATTATCAAATGTATATGTTCTGCACAACATAGCTTTGTCCAACAATTGTTTGTTCTATTTTTTTCTTCTTTTTCTTTGGTTATTTCTACGATGATGCCTAATTTGAATGCCATGTTATGATTAACCTCCCACATTCCAAGTGGAACAGCCAAATTTGTAAATATTAATCAGTCAGATCACATTACCATAAGACAATCTCTGCGTACTATGGTTGCATGGCTTTGCTCGGCCTCCTCCCTAACCACGAATTGATGCTCGAGGGACAGCTGGTAAACCCAGTTCATCTTCAGCCTGTAAAAGAAGAACATTAGAGTTCCAGGAACGAAGTAAGGAAATAGAACCAAGGCATTCGGCCTTCGCTTGGGGGAAATATCTATATATATCTATATCTATATCTATATATATATATATATATATTACAGAGGAATGGAAAACTCGCCCTTTATATGTAAATAGGGATCTGGACATTAAAACCATTACAGTATTTGCAACTTATCAATACTTCCTGCCAATTTTGACCATATCTTTGTCACTATCAATGGTTTCCCATAGCTCAAATGACCAGAGAATCCAATATACCAGGTAATGTATTTGATGAGCATTAAACCAATAACACAGCAATATGTTTTAAGTAAATAACACTTTTTTTTATTCACGAAGATCAATGAAAAAGGAAGAGAAATGGAAGTTGGTAATCTAGAAAAATAAATGCTCACACATACAACATAAGGGTGACAACAGGCTGGATGACCCGCTTGGCCCGACCAGCCCGGCCCTATGTTTGGGCGGGCTTGGGCAAGGGTATGAATCCTTACATACAAATGTAAGATAAGAGGATCATGGGGGTCCAATGGCTTAAGATGGTAGACAAGACCCGTTTTACACTTGGCTTAAGATTGCTTAAAAATTAAAATTTTAATTATATTATTTTTAAAATAATAATAACTAATAAGAAGGGGCGGGCTTGGACAAACATTGTTAACCCCAAAGCTCATGCCGGGCCGAGCCGGGCTCGGGCCAACATAATCGTACTTATATTTACATTATGGCCCGGCCTAGCCCGGCCCGTTGCCACCCCTAATAACAACAGAATCTCTAAAAGTTAGTATTTTCTGTTTCTCAAGAATTGCACCGACACAATTAAGTACAAGAACAGTGGAAATTTTAGAATATTAAAATTTAAGCTCATTAATCTTTCTCCACTTCACAAAACATAAATATTCTTTTCTTCATAACTTTTAGCAATTCAACAACAGTAAACCTTGGATAATAGGTAGAATTTACCTGAGCATTATGTCTACTCGGTGGTGCAGCATTCCCTGATGGTGCTGGAGGCAAGTTGAGTTCTTCCAAACTGGGCTCCTTATCGGGCTGAAGATAGGTGGGCACCGCATCGGACTCCATTTCTCTTCCCATGTCTGCTTCCAAAGCATCAAGCTCTGCATCAAAAATACAAAAAAGGAGATATGAAATAAACATATAAAAAAACAATGAAAATGCTTTGCTCCCACGAAAAGAAAAAAACAGTAAAAGAAAATAGAAAATTTCTATTTTGGAAAAAGCAAATGCTTTATGAGATGTGAATTATATTTAGACTTTACCGCCCATGAGTTCGTCTTCATCAATATCATCAGGCACACTGTAGCTTCTACCAAGGGACTCTTGAATTTCATTACTGACATCCATCATATCCATCATCTCATCTTGCATGTTCTACAAATAACAAGATCTAACCATTCAGTTTCAGATATTATTTATGTCAAGGATTAAAGTGACACGACAGTCAAGGAGTACATACATCTATGTCTTGAATATTAACAGTCTTCATCATTCCTTTCAACTCCTTGTTTGCAGATTTCAAAGCTGACATCTTGAGAAGGGAAGCACAATGGTTAGTTGACAATTACTATACGTACTTCAAATGCCCCAAAGCTACCATGTTAATACAACTGGAGATTTACATCTGCAAACTATCGATCTAAAGACATAGCCCATGGATACCCAACTGCTTTATATTAGCAGTGAAAGTAAATTAATTATTTAAGGAACAGATTCATTAGTCCTGGAACTGAAATACGTAGGCTGTGGTTGGAACGGCTTATTTTGGGAGAGATGGAAATAAAAGACAGAAAGAAAAGGGAAAGTACTTAACTACTTCTCATGTTCTGTTGGAGAGAGAGAGGGTGAACGATAGGGATTTGAAAAAATAGAAAATAAAAACTTTTTTCCCCTTTCGAGACAAAAGCCTTTCTCAATAGAAAATTTTGAAATGAAAGAAAAGAAAGATGAGAGAGTAACACTCAAACCTAACTCACAATTTTTCTTATCTTCCCTTAGCATCATTCAATCTCTCTGGAACATATAAGAACTCATTGGAAAGTAGCTGGAAGTTGCAGGAATCTACCTTTATTTTCTGTGTTCTCATCTTAACCAAACATGTTATCTCTTTTCTTTTCTTTTCTTTTCTATTCCTCTTCTTTTTTGTTCTCTTTTCTCCTGAAATCTGAGGTTCCAAACACAGAATTAAGGTAGTATCTGCTCTATATTTTTATTAAATATATGGTCGATATTCTGTCAGCAGGCTTTTGTGGGATCTTGTTTCTGAAACTAAAAAACAGTTTAGCATTTGGTTTTAACCGTCTGAAAATGTTTTTTCCTGAATTGCTTTCCAAATATTTATGGTCCTCATTTTGTCAAGCGGACGTCTAAGATGGGACCCATAAATTGGCCAAATAGCATTGTAAAATATGTTCCACTTGTATAGTTGAGGCCAATACTGTAAATTATAGCAGAACCAAGACAATTCCATGTTTCCCTTTACTCCCTCTTATGACTCATCACAAATTAACAAAATCAACAGCATAGTGTACACTTTTCATGTACAGAGGCTGCCTTTATTGTATCCTTATATTAATACATTCACTAATTAACTAAAAAGGAATCAGCACGGATTAACAAAATTGAATAATATATAATATTAAATAATTAACTAAAATTGTTACCCTAAACCCTGATAGCTGGAGCTGGACATACGCCTAGACCCATAATGAGACCTTATTCCGGTAAAATGCCCAGGTTATGTACCCAATAAGCACTTCAAATAACAATGGAAAAAAATCAAAATAATAATAATAGCAAAGGAATTCTGGTCTTTCTAAACAAGTCTAGTTTCATGGCGACTTGGTGATACATGTTTTCTGCCATGTGAATGTATGTGGCCATCCAGACCATCCACGTAACTATGTGCCACGTGGATAATCACCCACCAATGTAAGCTCTATCTGTACACGTGTTTGGACTTTTTCCATGGTTAATATCATAATTTAAAAATTTTCAACTTTTCAGAAAATAAAAGTTAGAACAAAGTTGTGTATTTGTGCCATGTGGCAGGTGTGTTCGGGCTGAAATTTGATAGGGGCATGTGAAGGAGCAAATGGAAAGGTGCCATCTTGCCAACTCAGCTGATATGTTGTGTCACATCAAAATTCTTACTCTGAGCATCTCATCATTCTATCGTCCTAAACAACAACAATAATAATAAAAAGATGTATTCCATCACATACAGTTTGTTGAGCATCTTTGATTCCCTCAGTAGCAAAAGCAACTTGGTCAAGATTGAATGTCTGGTTGTAAATCATATCACGCTGCCCTTCATACCTGACCAGAAGCTTGTGATAGTGAACATACATAGTAGAAACAAGAGAACATAAAAATAAGTCATGACCTAAGAATTCTTAGAAATTCCAGGATATTATACGAGTTACTATTGAGTTTTTATAGAATGACTTAAACCATGCGTGAAATAATTAGGATCTACATGCTAGAATGCTAAGAATTGAACCCAATAATAACTCAGTAAGAGAGGTATAAACATGCTATTAGTTAAAGTTGTTTCTTTTTCTTTTTAATGAATATAGAAGACTGTTTTATTATGTTCTTAAAGCATGAAGTCACCTTGGTAACTAGAAATGACACCAACCACTTTTAAGTGTTAAGATCTACAAGACTCAAGTTTTATAATCAAGGTTTCAGTCAGGTCTCATCACATAGGTGAATTAATAGACTTTAACACGGAAATGGAAATGAGTACCCCAGCATGTATCCCAAATCCCATGTGGGACTTGCTCAACAAAGAAAAAAAACACAAATTAAGCACACTGTCATATCATGTTTCATATGCACTTTGTGAAAGAAAAAGAAAATTGGAAGTAATATCAATTACTAAAGGATCAACACAACTGGCAACTGTAAAACAGTAGTTTTGGTAGCATGAAACAAAATCGCCTCTCTGTGATTTAAACCTAATTATTCTTACAATATTATAAAGTACATCAACCTGGATTACTCAGGTTCCGAATACGCTGAGTGGCTCACAAGGAGTATGTAACTACAAAGACATGCTGAAGGTGCAAATCTTTAGAGGATGTGAGAGCTACGCATTGGCCGGCCATTGATTCTGTAATGATGATGGTTGTGTCTTGGCTTAGCGCATTATCGAAGTTGAGAGACTTGTCAATGATAGAGATTATCAGAGGTGTTCTACGATTGTGTTCTCTTCCCCTTGGTCTGATAGGGATTCTGAACCTGAATCCCATCTAAGGAGGGCTGGATCAAGCTCAACTTTAACAGATAATCTTTCAGGGAGGGAGGAAGACATATGTGTCTAATTTTTTGTCTTCTTCTTCTTCGTATGTCATTTATCAGAAGCAGTACTAACTACCAATGGATAGTTTATGAGATATACAATGTAACTATGGGATAAGCGAAGACTTAAGTAAATAACTAGAGTATCAGAAATCAGATTGGCTTCATGTCGTGGAGGTTTAGCATTGAAGCTATGTTCTTTCTTAGGAAATTGTTGGAGAAATTTAAGGATAAAAAGAGAAACCTTCATATGGTCCTCATTGATTAAGAAAACGCATATCATAGGCATTTGATAGGTGCACGGACACTTAACCTAGTGGATATCAGGGAATTATGTGTTTCAATAAAACTTACATCATCAAGGACAAGTATAAAGAGCCAGTGAATCCGTGAGGATAATTGGTGGTGAGGCTAATGAGTTCCCAGTGACAACAGGGTTACATGATGGGTCAATAATGATAGTTTTGGATGTATTGACAGCCATAAAACAATAATGATACATTTAACATAGTATTGGTACACAAACAAAAATATGAAACAAGAGTTGTAGAGGGCGCTTTGGGAATAAGATTTTAAAATTGTCAAACCAATGATAAATCTATGCAATAAAACATTAACAGAAATAATAAATAGAGATTAGGCAACAATACGGAAAGATGACTACGAGATTCCCCACGGAAACATCTCTGGTACCTTGGGTCAGTTGTTCATAAGGATGGAGTGACCACGGAAGATTTTCCATAAAGTTAAATCTGAGTAGCTGTGAGTAGTGATGTACTTTCGGAGTGTTACATCAAAAGTGGACACCAATCAAGTTAAAAGAAAATTTCAAAAACTGCTATAATACCAGTAATGCTTTATGAGAAAGAATATTGAACTACTAAAAAAGGCGAATGTAATTGATATGAGTTTGTTGAGATGGGTGAGTAAAAATACTAGGGAAGATAGGATGGATATAAATGAATGCATTTAGAGAGTCTAGGAGCATGCCCTGTAGAGGAAATGTAGGATAATCAACTAAAATTGTTTGAACATGTTAAGAAAAGTGGTGTCGTCTGTGAGAAAATGTAAGTTTCGCAAGTGGAATGAACTCAAGGGGTGAGGCGAAGGTTTACTAGGAACTAGTTGGAGTATGTGAAGAAATTCTTGAAAACATATTACTTAACTGGGGGAAAAAATGACACTTGACAGGCTTACAGTAGTTTTGTGCTTTCAAGTTTCAACATCATGGTTCTATGTTCAGACCAAAACGATATGTATTGGCTATACATATTGGTTTTGGTGAGACTGATATAAAACCAAAATGTTTATTATCACTAAACTTAACAAATGCACGTAGAATCCTCGTGGTTTCGGCTGATACTGATATGCAGTGCATATCTGTTTCATCAGAGTCCAAAACCCAATCTGAAGCCAAGTATCATAATTTTGTGACAATGCTTCCAAAATATGTACACAAAGACCTCCAGAAAGTGGCGAATCATGAACACTAAACGATTACTTAGCATAACCTTGAGAGAATTTGGGAGAATTACTAGAGAAGATGTGAGTTCTTTGGCATCCTATCAGTTACATGTAGTTCCAAAATCGAAGTTCAAGTGTTAATCTTTTCCACATAAATCATTTCAGGCATCTTAGTGAGGCTACTGACTCCTCTCTGCTAGCCACTTACACATGGCTTCAAGGAAGAATGTTGGATGGTAAGAAGAATCATCAAATCTTTATCGTCCAGTGTAATTGAAGTTCCAAATATTGAGGAAAACAAATAGTCCTGCCAACTGTGGGTACTTTAATTGCTGTAATGATGGATCAACAGTGCTGCATGCCTAACGACAAGATTATATAAGAACAAGATTGAAGTTTTACAGCATAAACTTCCTACTGTTGATGCACATCGTATTTTCCATAAAATACGTACTCATGATCCTTCAGAAAGTGATGATTCATGAACACTAAACAATCACTTACTACAACCTTGGGAGGGTTTGGGAGCATTAATAGAGAAGATATGAGTTCCCCGGCTTCCTATCAGTCAGATGCAGTGCCAAAATCAAAGCTCAAGTGTTCAGGTTTGCCTCAGGCACCTTACAGAGGTTAAAGACTCCCCTCTGATGGCGACTTACACACGGCTTGGAAGAACTTTGGGTGGTGAGAATTAACATCAAACCTGTATTATCCTTTGCAAAAGTCCATGTATTGGGGGAAACAAATACTGCTGCCAACTGTGGCTTCCTTTTGTAATGATTATAATGATGTTATATTATACCCATAAGAGTTTCTAGAAGAATTATCTAGTATTATAAAAAAAGACTTGAAATGATTAAAGCATATAACTAGCAATAACATGAATCAAGTGAATGCAGCTGCTTAAAGAAATGATAGCAGGGAGGTATCTACATTCTTTTCTGCTTGAGAACTCTCATGGCCCGAGCTTTTACAGCTTCTTGAGCAGGACCAGGTCGTGTTTTTTTAATCTGTTCTTTATACCTACTGAGCTCAGTATCAAGCCTTTTGATCTTCTCTTCCACAGTTTCACCTCTTTTATTAATCTGAAGTAAAGTTTAAACGTCAGTCTACAGGAAAACAAAGAGTATTATCAACTAAAGTGAAATATCTATAAATAAAATGTTATAGAGTGAGAAAATCCTCCAGAGAGCAAAATACATGTGCACACTGGATGCTCACAGATTAAGCACACATGCAGGTTCTAGCAACGATGAACATCACATGCACAAGATACCACACAAAAAACTGGAAAAGTGAAAATCACCAGCTGAATCATTAGCCTTTTACTAACGTGAAATCTATAATGTTTAACTAGGACAAAAAGGACTTTTCATTGCTCTTATAAAGCGAAAGCAAATTTAAGCGTCCGAAATTAAAATAATAATAATGATAATATTCTTGACTTACTAGGATTGCACTACCCTCTGCTAGTTATTTAACAAACACAAGTGCTAAAACAAATCAACAAAGATACTTTTAGCTTGAAAATCCTTTTCTTTTGCTAAACCAGAACTGATTACTAAAACAAAATAATAATTATCATGCAAGGACTTGAATTGTTATTATCTCATTACATTTGACACAAACTTTTTATAAGGTTTTAGGTGAAAATCAACACAAAACCAACTTTCAAAATAAATAAATAAATTAGCAACTTAAACTTTTTAAACTAAAAGGAAACTAGTCTAAAGCCTGAAGACTAACCAAAATCATTTTTCACTTGATTATAAAAAAACAAACATGTTAAGCAGGAATACCAATACCACAACAGATCTGTACTTGTATTTGTACATTACTGTCTGTTGCTCAAATCATGCCTGAATCGATGAATCCAGCCAAAATTGGATGGTACGTTAAACAAGCTTTTTAAGGATCCCAAAATAAACATATTCAGTGAACTTTCAACATCCAAAAATGTGGCCAAAAGTGTAGCCATGACGCGGTTAGCGCATGCCTCACAAATCTCAATCTTAAACCTTTAATTCACGGTAGTTCATGCGTCCATGCATGATCTCAAGTTTTTTACATTTTTTTTCCAGTTAGTGCCATCCATTTTATTCTCCCCCTATTGGGAAAGACTTGACCACAAGTTTCAAAGTGGTCCGAACTCGATATACCATTCCAAACCATTATCCTCCACAGCTGACGGAACTCAACCTTCAATTGCATACTCTTCTACATGTCAGAGAGCCAAGAGGTAACACTTTATCATGTCTCGTGACAATTCCAGTAATTAATTTCTTATTGTAAACAGAGGGTCTTAAACACCAGTTGGCGACGTCGGGAAATCTTGTAAACCTTACACAACCTATTGATGTGGATGTATTCCACTCTTTTAAGAAATGTCTTTTCATCTAGCAATGATCAAATTCAAGTTATAAAGTTTTTGAGCTACAAATTTTATCCCCATCTGTATCTTTGCTATCTAAAGCAACTAAATGAGTAGAATCACTAAGTACCACAACCTATTACCTGCTAGTCAAGTTCTTAGCAGAAAAAAAAAAAAAGAATAGAAGAAAGGAATTCAACAGAAAAATTGATGATACTTTTAACACTCTAATCCTCAAAACATTTCATACGAACAAATTCTGGACTAAAATTTGAGGGAACAAGGAAAGTAATAAATCAATAGCATAAAGATTGTCATACCTGAATTCTAGCAAAACTTAAAACTAGAAATCTTTGACACAACCCTAAAACCTTTCAAAGATAATAAACTAATAATTATGCCCCCAAAATTCATGGAAATCTCTTTAGGAGACATTGGACAAAGATTAAAAGGCCAATGTGCATTATTATACCCCTTCCCAGTATCCAGATGTCGAGTTCCTCTCCTTTCCAACTTCTTTCTCAAGCAAACTCAATCCAGGACCATCAGGACTAGAGGTACTGTTAGGGATGGAGATGGAACTAGTCATCTATGCTTACTATATGCTCTATCGGTTAAAGAGATCCCAACAAAACAAAAGTTATAGTTCTTCTATAAAGCATTACGAAGATTAGAGATTCTCAATATCATCATTGAGCGAGATTCTTCAATTACCATTACTTGGAGCTAATGAAAGACTCTGGGACCTTAAAAGCTTGCCTACTAATGAAAAGAATTCTACGATTTTTCATCCCAAAGGAATCTTAATCTCTTGGCCTCCATAGATCAATAGAGAAGGAGATTTCTATCTAAGAAGTGAGCCACAAATTAGAACTTTTTAATTGGTAGTTTTTTCCACTCTAGTATCTTTGTTTTCTTTTGATTTTCATTGGCCCTTGTTATTGGCTCTCTTTCAAAGACACTTTAGATATAATTTTTTAACGAGTAAAAGTAAGTATAGTTTTAGTATATCAATACAATAAGGCATTCCAATCATTTAGGGCCCGATTAGTTCGTGGAATTGAAGGCGGAATTGGAATTGAGGCTTCCAATTTTAATTTCAGTGCTTGGGAGCACATAAAGAATTGAAATTGAAATTCCAATGTCCAATTCCATAGAATTAGGTTTGGCCTAATTTATGGTGTGATCAATTCACACGGGGGTATACGGTAATTGCAATTCTCGCACATAGGTATTTGGCTAGAGGAACAGCCCCGATAAAAACCTCTTCTTCCTCGTTTTCAACTCTATCTCCTCTTCAGGTAAGTGGGCCAGCCACCAGACGCCCTTCCTTGCTATCGTCATGATTGGCAATGACGATTTGCATAAGCATAAGCTTTTTGAATGATGATTCACAACTTTGTAACCTCTCTGCTAACCCAACTGCAATTCCTTTCAACAGGCCTTGACAACCACCCAGCACCAAGTAGCAGTACACTAAAACAATAACAAGATTCTCCTTGGCCTCATCTCTAGGTTTGAAGATTCGTGTGTTAAGCGTTATACCATCGCTGGTTTCAACCCCGCAAGACTCAAAAGAAAGGCTCATGGTCTGTGCGTGAAGAAAGAGAGAGACTATTGAGTTTTGCAAATAGAAAATGTTGGTTAGACTTGGGTTGTGAAGGTAGCTAACTGGTTGAAACCGAATGGAATTGCTTAAGAGACATGGAAATTCCATATTGTGTTCACATACAACACATCCTCTTATCTGTTCTGTGCAGAGTGTTAAGGATCGGACCGGGGCGATCCCCGAGTTGATCCTGATACGGAAATAAACCAAAAAGCCCCGACTCTGTCCGATCCTGAGATTGATCGGACCGAGTCGGGTGTCTTTTTTTGTTTTTTTTAATTAAATTAATATGGTCCGTCTCGACCGATCCTGAGCCGTAATCCGAGTTTAAACACTATGCAGCCACCAGCTGTTCACTCAAGAACAATCCATGGCACAATGACATTCATATATTCATTTTGTTACTTATGTGACCAGCTTCTACCACTTCTAAGCCTTCTTTTCAAAAGCAATTACATTTTATTACTAGTAACTATTAATGTAAGACTTTATGTCAATCTTTTCCTTTAGGCAAAAAAGGATTTTATTCATTTATATGGCCTTATGGTAATCAATTCTTATTTGTGCTAGCAGAACAGGAACGTTCTTATCAGTTGACAAAACTTCTATCTGCTGAACAGATATGCCTGCCTGTTGCTATCTCTATATTTCTTGAATTCAATTAACTTTTTTCGACCGAAAGCCAATTTTTTTTTTATCTGTATTATCTTTGCTCAGGCACGCTTTCATGTTTTGGAACAAGTTTATTCTTAGTTTTTTTGTTCTTTCATTTCTTGACTAGCATGCACTATGAATATCATATCCTCACTATAAGATAAATTACTTCATGAAAAAAGCACATTTCTCTGATGCAGCAGCTGTAATACATGATTATATGAAGAAAGATGATAAACAATAAAAGGATGAAAAGGGCAGCAAGTAAATAACTAATCAAGCTGTAAGGATTTCTTTAAATCACCAAAGTTTTGGGGTTTAGTTTTGTCTTTCCGAGTTAATTAAAGGTTCTAGATCAAAAGATAAATGTTTTTTTTTTTGATCAGTAAAAGTGTGATATATATATATA
>JAUPMG010000001.1:6142541-6168265 GCA_031762675.1 Pachysandra terminalis | reverse complement strand
CAAGTGTATATGGCCAAATGTTGTCAGCCTCTTGTCTAAATACAAATTCCCTGTTTGCTTTATTAGAAAATACAAGTTAGTGCTTTGTCTGAAACCTTTAAAGAAAATTTCTATCATTCGTTACTTATGAAATAAATAATTGTCTTATAATTTCCTTTTTAATATTATTCTCACTATCGATTTATAAAGTAAATAACTATCTTGTTGACTAGCAAAATCATTAAATAAATTATTCTTAACGTTTAAACTACCATAATGTTTTACAAGAGTAAAGTAAGATATCTCTAAGAATTAAATCATATTTATATATGCACTCCGCTGATGCTCTCAATCCTTTGAGATATCAAAGTTTGACACTTCCATGCTTTCGCTGCTCCCTCACTCTCGCTTCCTGTCAGGTCCCTTAAGTTTTATAACACGGTATCGAAGTGTTGATATCGGGCTGATTTATCCTATTTATTCTCTCTTTTTCTTTTTGCATTCTTCCCCTTTGTACCCTTCTTTTCTGTTTTACTTCAATATCTTGGCATAAGCAGCACCTGTAAGAAATGAAGAAAGACGACAGGTAGAGGAAAGTAAAGAAAAGAGTCCAGAGAAGGGAGAGAGTTGCACAGAGTTGACCTCTACTAATATTATCTATATAAATAAATTAAAGACTAAAATTTCTTACAACTCATACTTCAACTGAAACCGATCATGACTGAATGCCTTGGTAAATGAATCAAGTAATTGACCTTCTAATGTCACGTATGGAGTAGATATATTCTCACCCCCGACCATACATGGAATGAAGTAAATCTTTATATGCTTAGCCTTTTCATAGAAGACAGGTTCACTAGCTGAAAATGTCATCTTGATTATTCAGACCCCTTGGCCATATAAACTATTTTCTCTATGACCATCTGTTACCACATTGACTCATAGATTGTCTGCCCTTGCTTTAAGTCCTGCCCTAACACTTGATTTTGGCCAGTGTTTTTGTTTTTTACTCCTCCAGGTTACCAAAGTTACACCAAGAAAGGTAGAATATCCTGTTATTGGCTTATTGACATTCTATTAAATTGATACCCTTCGAAATCAGTATCTAAATAGCTGAATATGTCTGGATAATCATTTGTACTATAAATGGAACTTTTACGATAGTTATGTGTAACAGATTCACTCTCAAACTAATTTTAAGTATCTACCTTAAGATTTGGAATTTTAGGAGTGTACCAGTTTTGCTCCCGACAAACCATTTTCTTACAACATATCAGTCGTATACTTCCATTAAGACCCCCCTATTCTCATTCGCTGCTGGCATTCTACCTCATTTGATGGATGTTTGGCTGGAAGGATCCTCGATGGAGCAGTGGTTAGAAAGTTCCAAAGGCAGAGCAAGCTTCGAGATTCAATCATGTGCTTATCTCTTACTTGGTCAATTCTGCCTCTTCTATCTCTAGTATAGGGCAAAGGTTCAACTGTCCTTCCTTTACCAGTAATTGGTCAATCTGCGGTGCAATATCGACTAGAATAATATTCATAAAAAAAAAAATCAGCTAGAATAACTGTTTGAAGTAGGGGATCTTGTGTAGGCTCGTCTCAAACCAGGGCACTTTCCTGCCAGCTCCTACTGTGAGCTCAGAGTTCAGAAAGTTGGGCCATGTCGCATCCTTTGGAAATTTGGCAATTTGACGTTGGGAATCCATCTCCCTAATTATGTGATATGTATTGTGGTGCAAAATGCAGATATCACTATCTTGGACTACAGTTGCAAGCATAATGAGTACATGCACTGCAATCTGATATATATATATATATATATATATATATATATATATATATTACTTTGTGTGTTTATTCACTAAATAAAAAATATATGCTCATGAGGCTTTGCCCCATGCTTTGGCTTTTAAGAATCTGATCCGTGTGTGATTTCTCACTGAGGGTGTTCCTCATGTTAACAGTCAGGTTTTGAAGGATTTGTTAGGGACAAGTACACGATTCTGCCAGAAACAAGGGAGAGGATGCTGGCGACTGAGGTCAGTGCCGCCTGGAGGTACGGTTCTCCTTTCAGAAACTTATGATGGATAACATGTGATGGCTACTGGGATGGAAACTTAATCATCCTTCAAAAGGCTTTTATGTTTCCTTTATTTTCATATGTTAATGGGTTAAGATCACCAGTTGCATTACCTACTCCCTTTTTCCCGATTTGGGGACCATAAGAATATGCTTGTATCATGGTCCTTCAAAAGGCTTCAATGTTTCCTTTATTTTCATATGTTAATGGGTTAAGATCACCAGTCGCATAACCTATTCCCTTTTTCCCGATTTGGGGACAAAAAGAGTATGCTTATATCGTGACCGAATCTCAAGCTTACACCTAAAAGGACAGAATTCTCACTAGATTTCTGCCATTGCAGATATGCTTTTGAATCTTTTACGAGTACTCCTACAAAGCAACTTTACTTTACAGAGAGATTCCTTGATGTGAAGAAAGTTCTTGTCGACACCTTCTTTGGTCCCTTGAAAGAAGGGGTATACAGCGCGTCTGTTCAAAGCACGCTTTATCATATGGCCAGGGCTGTTCTCAATAGGTTCTCTCTCTCTCTCTCTCTCATTTGTGAAATTTGTACGTTTTCTTGTCTTGTGGTTGATTGTTGATTATCATGTTTCAGGTTCCCAGATGTTTCATCAATCCAACTTAGAATGCCAAATCTCCATTTCTTACCAGTTAATTTACCCAGCAAGGACAACCCGGCGATTGTTAAGGTATGTCCATTTCATAGTCCATTTTAATTCGGCCTTCCAAAATTGATGATAAATATATCCAAACAAACTAAATGAGAAACAAACTGATCTCCACGTAAGGATGTATCTAAAATTACCTGAAATTAAATGAACCTCGAAAGAAAGGAACTTACTGCCAATGGACAGAAATAAAATCTTGGAGCTGTGTCAAGACATTCCCGTCCCAGTGTAAATATTGTGTTTATATGTTTATACATGTCTATGCAATCCTACCCAGGTGTCGGTATCTTTCTACCGGACTTCCATTGGTGGAAAGAAGAAAAAGAGAGAAAAAAAAAGAATTTTTGGTTCAACCAAAGTTTATACATGTCTATGCATGCGATCCTACTCGGGCGTCAGCATAGTGTTAAGTATCGGCCGATCCCAAGTCAGATTGGCCGATACAACTCGGGATTGGTTCAGGACGAGTCACGATCCCAAGCCGATCCCAAAAATTGCTGAAGTTCTCTGACTCGGTCCGAAACCTAGTCACATCGATTTGACACAGTTTTGGACGAGTCAGATCGGACGATCCATATTGCATCTGTCCGACACCCCTCAAAAAAGTTTATGTTTTTAAAAAAAAATAAAATAAAATGGGCCATGTTTCGATCGGCCGCTCCCGAGTTGGATCGGCGATCCGACTCAATATCAGACCGGGACTATCCCCGATCCGATACCGAGTTTAAACATTATGGGCATCGGTATCTTTCTTCTGATTTTGTGTCATACATGCGGCATATAGCTTCTCTTAGTTTATGACTTGGTTTCCTTTGCCCATTTTGTATTTGTATGGGAAGAAAGAAAGAAAGAAAGATAATCTTTTGTTTTCCTTGGGACCCATGCCATACTATCCATTTTAAGTAACACAACTAAGAAACACCCTTCTTCAAGGATACCTAAACTGGTTCTCTGTACATCCTCTGCTATATCTAAGTTTTTCTAAATCTTTCACTACAGTCATTGATGTGTGCCATGAAGAAAAGCAAGTCACTAAAGTCTCTTATTACGTGCTTGATCTGAAATTCCTTACCATAAAACTAACACACCAGTGAGCTCTTTTTTTTTTTTTTTTTTTTTTTTTTTTGCAGTTTTAGAATGATGTCTTTTGCTTACGCGATTCTATCTATGTTCTTAATGATATTTTGCAGTTTGATGATGATGTCTTTACACCGACGGACGAACCTCATGGAACAATTGAAGCAAGCTTGAGCCGCATCCGGTCAAAGATGTAGTAGCTGCTACTATGTTTTCTACTTGTTTTTTTTCATTTTTTCGCCTCTTTAAGTTAGGTATTGTCTTTCTGCTAGCTCTTAATTGTTTGTGTATATGCTTCTACAATCACAAGACCCATCCCACCTTCTGCTACCACACACAGCTAACTGGTTGGCTCTGTTTAATTCTCTTTACTTCGTTCATGGGACATGTTTATGGTTTGTTATTACAGAGTCTGAACTGTGAAGGATGCTGGTAGTGAATAAAGGCAAGACTTGACCTGAACTGGAGAAGGCTAGGCCAGTTCTCTTTCAGTTTCTTATACTTGTAATTTTTTCAAATCAATGAAATTTTTGGGTACCTTTCAGGTAGGCCTTGCAAGGTTTAAAGTCTCCGGACTGGCCCTGGCCAATGCCGGTCTGGACCGAAGGTACCGGCTGATCCAGATCTGGTACAAAAAATGGACAGCTCTTAAATTTTAAATTAAAAAAAAAAAATTTGGATCAGGTCAGTCCGGTTGTACCAGTCACATTACTAGTTACGATCGGTCGGTACCGGATCGGTTCAGATTGATATTGGTCTAGACCTTTTAATTTATAAATTTAAATTAAAAAAAACAAAAAAAAATGTGTATCGGCTGGTCTATATTGGTATTGGTACAACCGGTCCGGTCCAAACTCTCATGATACATATGTTGTATTGTGGTTTGGGATCGGATCGGTCTGATCGTTTAAACGTTGAGGCCTTAGGCCTTACGTTGAGAGGTTGGTTAATGAGAGGTTGGTTAATGAGCCAAGCTAGCTCGGCTCAGGCTCGAGCTCGTGTGAGTCGAATTGAGCTCGATAATTATTAGTTGGAGAGCTCATGAGTCGAATTGAGCTCTATAATTAAGCTCATGAGTCGGTCTAAACCGGGAAAAACCTGATCTTAACAAGCAAGCTTGAGCTGAGCTTGGGTACGCTCGGCTCAGTTTAATTATGAAATTATACATCTATATTTTTATATCTTATATTATATATTAATGTTATATACTCTATATAATATAATAAATATCAACTATAATATTGATGTATTTGGATTAAGATAAGCTTCTTTGCTAATTGAGTCTTTTACGACTGAGCTTTTTGCAAGTCGAATTTGAGCTCAAAATATTTTTAACAAGTCTGAGTCGAGCCTGAGCTTGAGCCTTGCTCAAGTTTACGAGCCCGAGTCGAACTAGGCAAAGCTCGACTCAGCCCATTTACAGCCTTATGTTAAATAGCATAAATGTATATCAAATGTTTTAATACCCTTCTGCACGGGAACAACACATCCATAGAAGAACACAAGGCACCGAGGCAAACACGCAAATACATACCCCTCTAGTTTGGTCCAACAAGGGTATTAGGTGTAATTAGGGGTGTAATTCGGTGGGTTGGTTTGGTTTAGTGGTCAAACTTAAACCAAACCGAATTACATCACACTAAACCGAACAACAAACGAAACCGAAATAAAAACTGAATACCAAACCGAACTATAATGAATAAAACCGAAAACCTAACCAAACTGAATATAGAAACCAAAAAATTAGGTTTTTTGGTTTGTTTTAACAAAATTAATACTATTTTCTATACAAAATACATAAACACATATATTTATATATTATATATAATCTATTTCTGTTTTTGCTGTTCGGTTCGGTTTAGTCGAAGCCTTAACCGAAATAATTTGATTTTTTGTTTTCTAAACCATAACCAAACCAAAATAAAAAAATCAAACCAAACCGACTTTTTCGATTTGGTCTGTTCGGTTTTCGGTTTAAACCGAACCAATTGACACCCCCAGGTGTAATGGCCTTTGAGGAGGGGTATTTATTGCCATTATACGAAACCTAAGGGTGTCGATGTAATTTATCCTAAAAAAAGGTGTTACGATTTCCATTCCGGTTCGAGGTTTGGTTCCGTTCGGTTTCAATAACAACATTTATCGTATACCCGCAAGAGTCGAGTACAAGGGCTTTGGGTTCAAGAGCAAACACAGCCATGGCTGCACCTGAAGGCTGAAGTTGTCTGGGGAATAACTGGTGAGGAGTATTTCGGTGTTCATTCAGATTCGAGTTCTTCATTTCTCCTGTCCTTGATGAGCTTGGTTTATCGGTTCTTGGATTCACAGAGACACAGATTGGAGTTGGTTTAAAGGTTGATTGCTCATTTATCTATTGAGGATGATCCATCTCGTATGCAGTTTTTATCTCTCTCAATCCACAAAGATCCTTTAGCTTCTCGTGCAGGTTCTCTTCTCCTTACCCTTTTTCACATTTAGAAAATTCATTTATGATAAGGTATCAGTCTTTGAGTTTTTTCTTATCTGAATTCAAAACTGTTCCACATCTTTAAGACAGACATTGTTATGGATCTTCATGAAACCCCAAATCCCCCAAACCAACAACGACCCATTCAAAAACACTCCTTAATCTTGAAATGGAAACCCTCTGCATTTTGGATTTCAGCAGTTCTGATTCTCTCTCTGGCCCTATCCTTCGGTTTCACCAAAACAAGTTTTTTCAAGCTCCAGTATCTGAAATCAACAATCTCGTCACACCCTTTAAGTCCCATTCTTGGGTTTATTCGTTCATTTAAACGAGATCGAGAAACCCCAGAAAGAAATTTCAATTCCATGCTCCCTTACTGTGTTCTTTGGATGGCTCCTTTCCTTTCAGGAGGTGGGTACAGTTCAGAAGCTTGGTCTTATGTCACAGCTCTGCATGAGCACATGGGAAACCCTAGATTTAGGTTGGGGATTGAGCAACATGGGGATCAAGAAACCCTAGAGTTCTGGGAAGGTTTGCCAAAAAAGATGAAAGATCTGGCCTTTGAGCTTTACAATACCCAATGTAGGATGAATAAGACTATTGTGATTTGTCATAGTGAGCCTGGTGCTTGGTTTCCACCCTTGTTTCAGACTCTGCCCTGTCCACCCACTGGTTATGAGGATTTCATGTTCGTCATTGGCCGAACCATGTTTGAGACTGATAGAGTCAACCCTGAACACGTTAGGCGCTGTAACCAAATGGATTCCGTTTGGGTACCTACTGACTTCCACGTATCTACATTTATCCAAAGTGGGGTCGAACCATCCAAGGTTGTAAAGATCGTCCAACCTGTCGACGTGAAGTTCTTTGATCCCATGAAGTATGAGCCACTGGTTCTTGCCTCTAGAGGTGAATTGGTTTTAGGCCCATCCACTCAGATTTTGAATCCCGATTTCCCTCAGAAGAAAAAAGAGTTTAGTTTCTTGAGTGTTTTTAAATGGGAGTATAGGAAAGGATGGGATGTGTTATTGAAATCATATTTGAAGGAGTTCTCCATGGGTGATGGGGTTGCTTTGTATCTTCTAACAAATCCTTACCACTCTGATAGGAATTTTAATAATAAGATTGCAGAGTTTGTGGAGAATTCAGATATAGAAGAACCCATTAATGGATGGTCTCCGGTTTACGTGATTGATAACCATATAGCTCAGGTGGATCTGCCTAGAATGTACAAGGCGGTCAGTGCATTTGTTCTTCCATCGAGAGGAGAAGGTTGGGGTCGACCCATTGTAGAGGCCATGGCAATGTCATTGCCAGTGATTGCGACAAACTGGTCTGGGCCCACGGAGTATTTGACGGAAGAGAACAGCTACCCACTGCCTGTAGATGAAATGAGTGAAGTAACAGAAGGACCATTTGAGGGCCATCTTTGGGCGGAGCCTTCTGTTGATAAGCTTAGAGTACTTATGAGGCATGTGATGAGCAATCCTGAGGAAGCTCGTGGCAAAGGCAGGAAGGCCAGGGAGGATATGATTAGCAGATTCTCTCCAGAGATTGTTGCGGGCCTGGTTTCTTACCAGACTCGAAATATTTTTAACAATTTGAAATAAGAGCTCCGGTTGTTGTATAGAGTTGTTTATGTAATGTGATGAAAAAAAAATGAAAACGAGGTATCGGTGAATGGAGAAAGGTTGGTTGTTACTACAGAAGTGAAATTGTTTTTGAGCAGCCAGAATTAAGTTGAAGAAAAAAAAATTGAAAAGAAGGGAAATCATCTGGGGTGAAGAAGCATGAATTATAAAATAGAATGGTGTGGATATTGTTGTGAATGGCAATCAAAGATAGCACAGCCTGACAGCGGAAAACAGAATAAAAGAGAAGCAATTTGCGGTGGAATGGTAGTAAAGCTCATCTGGAAAGGTGAAAACCTGAAAGGTTACTAAGTTCTGAACAGTTTGCAGACTCATGGTCAAACAATTATTTGCTTAAAGAACATCTCTTTGTTAGCCTATTCTTGTACAAAGGACCAATTGCCAACCAAAGTAACCAGCATTGAGGAGCATGCTCCTAGTATTGTCCAACTTGGTATTTTTTGTAGGTCCATCTTGTGAAACTAGGAGCTTGCTTTTTGCTCCTACTTCAATCTATGCTTTTTCTATTCTGATAACTTATATGGGATTCAGGGTTTTTACATGTCATTCACTCATTCTTATCCAAAGTGCATTTGAATCATAAATACAGTGGTTTTTTGAGATAAATTGTCTGAACCATGCGGATGTAATCAACTAAAATTAACATACCTCGAATCTTCAGACAAACACTTAATTTCTCCGAAGAGACAACCTACTGTTAGCTCAAAACCCTGTAATGAAGATCAGTTTTTCTGCTCATCCAAGTGAAAATGTCAATCAAGTCTACATACGAGTTAGCCCATAAGAGCAGCATTAGCAGAATCATTTGTAAGATACCAGAACATTGAGAAACTCTACTGGCAGATTGCTCAAGTTAAAACAAATGGTCATATATTCAGAAGGTTAAAAATGTGATATGTGAGGCAACGAGATAGCTTCCTAATTGATGGATAGTTGTTGACGATTTGAGTCATAGATGCTACAGGTGGAATTGGTGTTCCATGATGCCAAGGGACAGACAATGTTTGCTGGGTTCATAAAGCACATTGAAAGGAACACAATTGTAGTCGTTGGAAATGTGGGTGATAAAATGCTCATTCTAGTGTGCTTTTGCTTGCAAACAGAAATCAATGACTGACTCTAGCTAGCTTGCAATGGAGCTATTGAACTCGAAACCAAAAGGTGAGTCACAATACAAAATCAAACCTGGAAACCTCTTGCATTATTGTTCTTTTGTTAATGCTATATATCAAATCTTTTATATTTAAGCATGATTATTGGATGCAAATATAGTGGCAGACATTTGGCCAAGTTTTGCTATTAGTAACCGTATTGCAAAGCCGTAGGCATTTTTTCCCTCCAAAATCAATAGAAGCAAACTGTATTTCTGTATTGTCAATTCTATCTTGTAAGGGACATTAATGCCTTGCCACATCCTTTCTTAGATGTAGGTTTACTTCTCAGACACTTGGCAGGATTTTGAGAATAGGTGTAACAGAAAAATACAGTCTGACTGGAAAAATACTAATAACCAAATGATCGAAAAAAGCCCTTGATACCTACTCTCTGATTGCAGTTCTAGATAACGAGACAGAACCCTTTTGTCGCGAGCTTGCAGACAGTCTTGTCTTACCTGCTAAAACTTCTCCACATTCTGTTGCTAGCTGTAAACGAAGCTGGAATTCAACTTTTTGTTGTTTTCTGCAGGGGTGAGGAACTTTCTTTTGATAAATTCTTTCTTGCACTTTTGAATAATGGCCTCATAAATCTTTTCTACTTCCCATCATAATCTGCAGCTTAAATATCACTATAGCTTATGTGAGTAACATATAACTTCTGATTTCTTACTTTACATTCCTGAAGTTATCATCAAAAACCGCTTCTTCTTTGATTCCAGATATTCGATGGAGAAGAAAATTTGTCGTTGTTCACTTCCCGCTGGTCACACCAATTGCTTTTCTATAATGATTCGTCTGCTTTTGCATTTCAAGCATTCAGAGTTTACACATGATTTTTACCTCTTAGTTTTTTACTTTGATGCTTTCACTATCAGCTCTACAGAAACCCATATCTGAAATACGGGAGTTATGCGCAAAACTTGTTTGCTATTCACCTGATTCATCTGTTGCATAGGATTTAAGGAATTTTTTCTTTTTTAAGTAATATTTGTTTCTCTCTCTCTCTCTCTCTATTTAATTTTTTTTTTAGCCTCAGCGAGTAGAGTTAGTGCATATGAAAAGTGTGATATAGTTTGTTGGAAATTTTACTTCCATTTTTCTCCTTTTGTTTACGGCTTGTTTGATTTCATTTAGGTTAATTGTTTCTTAGTGAGAATATAAATTTCAAGAACATTTTCTGGAAATATAAAATTTTCTTTTCTTTACTTGATAATGAGTTGATTTTATAGTGAAAACTGAAATGAACAATATTGGTATGTGCTTTAGTTTCATGTTTCCAGCTACTACCGATTTCTTTAGAAATGATATGAGACCTTAAACTGGCAGACGATACCCACATGTCCAATTTTCCTCTCGTCTCGCTCAGAGGTTTATTTTCTCTCTCATTACACTTGCTGAAATGTTTCAAGCCTTTTTCATTTGAATTTCTAATACAAGTACTTAAAAGAATGTTTATCTATAGATTGAAAGGTAGTTAAAGAATTGGTATAATTAAATGTTTCATTCCTTATGAACATATGGAAATAAAGAAATGCCAGTAATTCCGAAGACAAGGAACAGCAGGCAGAAGTCATAGTGAGAAAGATACTCAGGTCATTATTCAGCTGGGACAATAGCACAGGAAAATTCTTTAATTTGAGCATCTCAGATTTCCAGAAGTTTATAAATACTGTGTAGTTTAAGCATACTGTATATTTTGCCTTTTATGACTGTAACTAAAGTATACTTGGTCTTAATGTTAGTACACACTTTGTGTACTGAATGTAGATACACCTTTTTTACACAAAAAAAAAAATACATATATGTGTATATAAATATATGTATACAGCATGTATGTATATATACAAACTGAACTCATTTACTGATAAAGAAAAGAAAAAAGGACTTTAAGCTATATGATCTTCTTTTACCCAATTTAAAATCTGATGTTTTGCTCTATTCAACCTTGCGTCGTGACTTTGATAAAATCGAGTGCTCTAGAGATGTTTAATGGAATTTGAATTTTCTTTCCAAATCTGATGTACTCTCTAGTCTCTTCGCCAGAATCATGACTGATTTCGCGAAAATGGTCTTTGGATGACCACATGGTCCATAGAGGGCATGGTTTTCTTGATACTGCTGCAACAATGATGGATTGGTAAGACATACTGATTTAGAAAATGCATCTAACCTACACAGCAAGGATTCTCCATTTTATAGATATCATTATAAACTTTGTAACACAATTTATTTCTTTACTGAAAACAATTGCTTGGTGCAGAATTCCTGGGTAGTTCTTATCATAGATATGCTTCATTCAGTAATACATATCAGTGCAAGGACATGGTGCCACTTCATATTCTCTAGTTTTGCCTTGTATAGCATTAGTAATCTTATTATATATCTGTCTCAGTTATCTTTATATACGTCGAGTTTCCTTTTGACAAGATTATACCATTAATTTCTATATCAAAGAGCATGGTAAAGTATATAGGTGATAAAAATAAACAGACAACATAACCAACAAAGATCCCCATAACATCCTAACAATCATATCAGCCCCCAGAAGTATCTGAGATCTATATGCACTGTGCCCTGTTTTTTTTTATAGTTTAAGTAGAATATACTTTAAAAAGGTTCAATAAAAACTTCTGGGGCCAGTTTTTGTCTTGCAATGTCATGTTTTTTATTTTTTATTTTTTTCCCTGGAAAAGCTGAGGTAGTCCTTTTACTACTGTAAGTAGTAGTAGTAGCTGGTTTGTATTAGGAAATTGTTGTATGATTAATCAAATGCTTGCTTGGTTGATTTTAAATATCAATTAATATACAGAATATTGCTCATATTTGTAGTCATCGAAGAGTTATGGATTTTTTCAAGTATCTATTGATATCTAGTTGAGTTGATTTTTGGCCTAAAAATTTCATAGAAGGGCCCTTCACGTTGAACAGTTTAGATTAATATTTCAGCCACACCATGCACAATAGGAACCACAGGGACTACTTCATGCATGCCTTTTTTTTTTTCATTTTTAATGAATAACTTCATATCTAACATTTTTGTAAAATTGCTCTCTCTCTCTCTCTCTCTCTCTCTCTCTTTTCTTTTTTTTTTTCTTTAACAATGTTCAAGACAACCAAATGTCTTGAGTCAACTGAGATGGGTTTTGAGATCAGGTTTTTTTCTCATGCTTTAAATGCCCGAATAAAATGGCTTGGCTTTCAAGTGAGCAATCTTTTCTTTTTTCTTCCATGAATTATTGGTTTACATATCAATCTCTAATTAAGTGTCCGTCTTGTTTGTCATAAACCAGTTATCACTGGACCATAACGTTGACCTCATTCTCTGGTCTGCATCTATGGCAAAATTGGCCTCTCTCTGGACAAAGAAATTATATGTAGCATGCTCAGGCAAACACATCCAAATGTATACAAGGATCCTTACAGTGCTGGCTCTCTGCAGTACCTAGAGATTTCCAGTTTATGTGGCATTTATTACGAAGAAAAAGGAGATCATGATGCCTCATTTTTACAAAATTCATCTAGGGTACACAGAAAGAAGCGTGTTGTCTCTTATTGAAGGACTGGTGAGGGAGGGGAAGCTCAGGGGGACCAAAGTAGGAAATGCTACCGCTGTGGAAGGAAAGAGGGCTTTTACATGATACTTATTGGAATTGGAACTCGGGTCTGCTCTTTGTTGCAGTGGGATGGGCAGTCCATGGGCAATGTAAGAACTTCTTTGCTAATCTTTATGCATTCCTAGAAATAATAATGTTTGACATTCACATGCCTCTGTGCTCTTCTCACTCTGAATAAATTGATCTCCAAGAAAAATTCTGGTTGACTACACTACAAAACTCAGTCTCTATCAAAGGATCGATTGCTTTTGTTTTTTTCCAATGGTTACAGAAGTTTCTACATTACAAACATTTTTAAACTAATGTGACCAAGATAAATTTCATGTCTATGGCCCTAGATGTCTGTGACCATTCATTAAGGAGCTGATAAGGTGAATCTTATATGATCGTTATGTTTTTTTTCCGTCTCCTTTCCATCTTCTTTCAATAAACTAATGTGTGATGCATGTTGTCAACCTTATCTTTATTGCTTGAAAATTGGTTCACATAGTTTAGAAACCATTGATGCCAATTCCGAGTTTCAGTTCATCTTTTTATTTTATTTTTCCATTTTTTCATATTTTAATGAGTAGATGTTGATTTGAAACAATAGGTTCAAGGTATTCAATTTTAATATAGAATTGAATTCCTTTATGGTAGGATATTTGTTATCTATCTACAAATTAACTATAATAGGAGTGAATTACAGTAATTACAATGACTTAAATGTTAGCCATGTATCCATAACTGCAAATAGATATTTATGAGGGATGCCCATTTTATTCAACCAAGTTCTAAGTTCTCGTGTAACCTTCTCGAGTACCTATAATCCACTCTACAATCTCTGGTTTCTCCTGTATCCTCCTCGAGTCTTAAACTCAAAGAAGAATAGAAGAAAATGGATAACTTTTAAGTGACTTAAGAGCTAGAACACAAGCCTGACTGAATAACTCCATCTGAGACTTAGACTATGGTTCACATCAAAGTGTTTACCTGAGATGACTGAGAGTAAAAGCTCAATCACCGGTGTAGTTGTCACAAGGTTAATAGAGGCAAATTCTTCTTTTTCAAAAAGCAGAGAGAGATCCCCAGACATCCCTCCAGCTACAATTGAAGGGGGGCAGGTTGTGAGTTGGATCAGCAGGTTCAATAAGGTTAGCTGATACGTAGGCTGCAGGCCTTGAACTAAGAGACATATAATGGATGGAAGCTTGCCTTCTCTTATGGCTATTCAAGGTTGCACGAATAATTTTAAATCTTCATCCCATAGATCCAAAGCCATGAATCTATCTGCACTTACTTTATAGAAAAGCCTAACTATAAATACAAAGAAAAGATTGTAAGCTTGAAGTAGAATGAAGACTATAAGGCTGAATTAAAGAAATATATATCTTCATGAAATTCTTCATAAGTTTGAATTAGAAACATATCTTCATTTAAATCTGAAATTTTAACAGGCTTCCCAGGAAAACAAAAAAAAAATAAAAATGAAAGAAAAAAAAAGGAGAATTTAACGAGCTTCCAATGTAACTGATATATCGTTCGATGAAAATATTCTTGACTTGCTGTTTTGCGAATTTGGATCAGATTCACTTCTTCCAATTGCAAAGGCAGGCTCTTTAGGTGTAGGTAGAGTTGCAGATTCACTGCTAAACATTGAGATAACTTCAGACATAGTGGGTCTATCAGTTGGGCTTTCTTGGACACACAAAAGTGCAACTTGAATGTATCTCAATGTTAGAGATGTTGAAGGTGGATCAGGCAATATTGGATCCATTAACTCCAACCCACTACCACTTTTCCACATCTCCCATGCCTGAGACAATACAAAATCACAAGAAACAATGAAATTAAATTGCATAACAGACTTGAATATACTTAATTTATTTCAGTCACTCACATATCCTTGAAGATTGAGAGAGTCATGATGATAGAAAACATTGTTCTTCTTTCCACTCAGAATCTCTAGCATCAATACTCCAAAGCTAAAGACATCTGATTTGATTGAGAAACGACCTTTCATGGCATACTCAGGAGACATATAGCCACTGCATTTCAGCATGAAAGGAATTGTGTCAATAACTGCAACATATATTTCCATGCATGGACACAAGTAACATTGTGTCTGGATAAGTTAACAATTTACTTCTCTACTTACTAAGTTCCGACAATCCTATTTGTGTTTGCTTGGGAATCATTGCCTCCAAAAATTCTTGCCATACCAAAATCTGATATTTTGGGGTTCATCTCACTATCCATGAGAATGTTACTAGCTTTCAAATCTCTGTGGATAATTCTTAATCTGGAATACTGATGGAGATAGAGAAGACCTTGAGCAATCCCTGTTATAATGTGAATCCGTCTCTCCCAATCTAATGTTTTTCTTTTCTCTGGATCTGTCACAAATTTTTATACTGCTTATATAACCAAGAAGTTTCTAATATTTGTTCATAAACGATATGAAGCAAATTAGGTATGTTAGTTTACAAGACTGAAGATGGAAATAAAGAAGAGAGAAATGCATAGATAAACGTTACAAGCACAGGAGGAAAGAAATGGAAATAAATTTTCTAGCATGGGGAAGTACAAACCAATGAGTAAAGAATCCAAGCTATTGTTGGGCATGTACTCATAAATCAATATCTTTTCGTCTTGTTCCATGCAGCATCCGAGAAGTCTTACAAGATTCCTATGTTGTAACTGTGCAATTAGTGTCATCTCATTTCTAAACTCGACGAGTCCTTGTCCAGATTGTCTTGAAAGCCTTTTCACTGCTACTTCATGTCCATGGAGTAATCTACCCTGTAAGGAATTGTATTTTCATCCATGAGAAAAAAATTTGGCATCCATACTTATTTGTCATTTCAGACGTTGTTTGTGAAATTTATGTTACCTTGTAGACAGGTCCAAAACCACCTTCTCCAAGCTTATTTGCATCAGAGAAATTATCAGTTGCTGCAGACACACTAGCAAAACTGAATAGTGGGAACTCAACACCCTGGTTCTCGCCTTTCCTGAGTTTGTTTATATCACTGTATTTACTGTTGGTTGTTTTATTGCTAGTACCCAAATCAAACAGTACCAAATCCCGACTTGTTTCCACATCCCCTGTTTCATATAAATAAAGAGACTCATCATACTGCAGATAGAGAAAGTAATTTAGCAACTATGACTCTTTTAAAGGATCCTTACCTTTTTGTTGGCGCTTTCTCTTTCGCAGATAACGCACGAAGAAGCATAAAGTAACCATTGCCAGAGCAATCGGCAATGCTGCAATCAACCACAATGGCTTCTTACTTTTAGACCTTAGAATCTCAGAAGCGGCAAGTCTAAGGTAGAAATCTGTTCCACCTCTATAACCATCTTCATATTGTGTCTGATTCAGTAGTTCTCCATACCAAATTGAACACTGACCATTACTATAAGTGTATGCAGTGCAAGAACAGTTGTTCAAGCATGCTAATTTGCATCCTTCAGTATTACCAACCGTCAATGGTTGTGGATTTGCCGGTAATCTCATGTTGGCTATCCATGAAAAACTGTCTTCTTTCCCATTCCCTGAACTTTTGTTCTCACATTGCAGAGGGGTTTTCCTCTTACACCCTTTAGACCAATCATCGCTATCCGTTGTCACTAGTTCAAAACCTTGCAAACATCCACAAAATGGTACGACTTGCGGATTGCAGCTACCAAACGGTCCGCATAACCCATAAGCCGCACATTGCTCTCTGGGTTGAGCCCAATACAGATTCCATACCCCGACATCCTTTCTCCAGGTTAGTTGCTTCATCTGACCGTTTGTCCCGATCACAAGTCTAGATAGTACAGAATCATTATGAACAGAATATGTGTAGTAGGTTTTGTTCTCGTTCGAGAAGTAGGAGAAGTTGTGCATGTTATTTGGTTCCATTTCAGGAACTGAGCCGAATCTTTGCCCGTCCCAACCCCCACTAATCCAGTACTTTTGAGACCTATTCCACTGTAAAAAAAACTGAGATCCATCTGGGTCCATCTGGACAGAGTATACTCCTTGTCCTGGATCTTGAGAACTTTTCCATGAAGTAAGCATTATAGATTTGTTGGTGAGTTTATTGATTCCAAGTGTTGCATCTGGTAGAAATGTGTCGGTCGGGTTATCGAAACTCTGCCAAATGAAACCAGATGATTTGGATGATCTATCTCTTAGAACAAGATTTCCATTGTCAAGAAGAACTGTTTCTGTAGAATTCCATGTTTTAGAGGTCAGGTTAGTTGACCAAACTGGGGTTTTTGATTCCATGAGGACTAGATTTCCATCGTCAGAGATGATTAGTTGGGATGAAGATTGGTCAGTGACAGGTTTATCTCTGTTGGCTACCCAAACTACCATTTTCTGTGGGAAGTTTTTGTACCAGGTTCCTATGTAAAGGTTTCGGGGATTACCTGGAGCGAAGAAACCCAGTTCGAAGATGCCGCCTTGAGATATAATGGTCTGTTTACCGGAGAGAGACTGGCCAGGAGCTATGGTGTCCGCTCCAATGGAGAGACTGCTTCTTACCCAGAACAGAAGCACAAAAGAAAGGAAGAAGATCCGCAGGTTGCTTCTGGTAAACATTTCCTCCCAAACTTGTTACAAACCAGGCCAAGATGATTCCTTTGTTTTTTTTTTTTGATGAAGGGAAAGATTGTTTTGGCAAATTTCAATCGTTTATGTATAAAAAAACTGATCTGGATGATATTTCAGGCAGAAGTCGGTCATTAGCAGACGCGTGTTGACCGCAAAGGATCAGGTTAGTGTCCAGAAGAGGATGGCGTTTGACTTCATTTATTTATCCTACCATGCTTTTTTCGGCAAGTTGTACACAACAATTCCTAAGAATTATATGTAACAGTGATGGGTCTGATAAGGTTAAACTTTTTTTTTCTAAAGGAAAAGGGAGAGGATGAAGTAAAGCTAGACGAGAGATGTGACACTTCTATCCAAAATAAACCTTGCTGTTCTAATTTGGAACTTGGGTCGGTTTAACTGGAAAATCGAATGTGGCCAGGGTTATACAAGTGCTTATTTCAGCTTATGGCTTGTTAAAACACTTTTTTTAAATTAAAAGTGTGTTTGTAACACTTAATGGGTAAGTGCTTACCCATAAGCACTTGAGGAAGTCTACCCATAAGGAGAAGCTGCTGAGAACTTCTCTTCTTACTTGTGCGGGAAGCTATCATAATACCTATGTTACTTCTAAACTTTTGTAAGCACTTAAAATAAATGTATTTACCAAATGCTATTTTGTTCAAGTAGCTTATTGTTGCCGTGGATAAGTGCTTATCTAAAAGCACAACCGGGTCAAACGTAGCCTAAACTCACTTTGTTATGGTTCAAGTTGGGTTTCTAGACATATGGTTTGGTTATGGTTTCGAAATTATAATTGAATTAAATTAATTTTGTTTTGGGTTGAAGTCTTGATTACATGGAACTTGAATATAAACTATTTTATTGATAATCTGAAGGAGATCACATAAGATAAACATAGTAACTTAGTCTCTAATCTAAAAACAATTTAAATCATATAAATCAAATCCCTTGTAATGTCTTCATCTTCTCTATGAATTCCTCAATCAAATCTCTTGCATCTCTTGACTTTGTTATTGTCTTTTTATTTTCTTTGAATCACAATTTGAGTCGATACAATCTATACTTTTATATATTCTCTCTATTAGAACTGGCTTAAAATCCAAACTCCCCTCTAAACTCCAGTGTTTGTAAACTATTTTTTGAGGATAATTTTTTTAATTTTATTGTTTTGATATTTTGTATCTATGATAATAAAGAGAGAATACAATTAATAATGAAATAATCTCAATACTTCCTTTCTGTTTTTTAGGTAGTTCTTTCATCTTTTGGACATATTATTAAGAAGAATAACAATAAGGGGTTAAAATGGGTGAAGAAAGTAACAACTTAAAAATGAGGGACAAGGTAACAACACAATACGTCACATGTTGCATTTGCAGAACACACATGTTGACAAAGGCAAATAAACCTGTAGCAAATACTTTATTATAAATCAAGGTTAACTTGGATAAAAAAAAAAATAAAAAAATCAAGACTTGGTAGAATTAGATATTAAAGAGCTTACGTGCGACGAATAAATGGATGACGCAACTTGAGAAAGTGGTAAAGACTTGAGTTGTCGTCTTTTAGATTTGGGTTCGAAATCCGCCTTCACAAACAAATAATGGGAGTTTGTTTGACAATTTTGCCTCCAGCCAAGACGTCATGCTTGCGAGTCCCCTTCGTAGCAGCACTCTCCTTAAGGCTTAGGATGGTTAATGCTTAGGATGGTAAATAAATGGGTGTGTGTGTTACGAGCTGTGTGGCACATGTAATAATGTACCCAAAAAAAAACAAGTGTTTGACGAACAAAGATTGGCAAATCTTTTCTAGAAGTTAAACGTAAAAATCGTCTAAAAATATAACGACATAAAGATAAAAAGAAAAAAATTGATACAAAGTAACAATAGTAGCATTACTTACATATAAAGATGTAGATTTTATTGATCAAAACATGAGATTACATCGAGAGATTCAGATCTTCTGTGATCTGGATCATAAGAAATCTCTTGTGAACCTCACAAGAAATTAACATTCGTCTACAGGTGAGACCCAATAAGAAAGGTGACTTACTATTTTTGTATAACCCTAAAGGATGAATCTCGAAAACCAGTTAAAGTGGTGGGCTTGCCTAGGACACGTGTCAACCTCATGAGAGGTTTACTAAAGATTTCCTATGATCAGTTCACAAAGGATCCGCAATCATACAAGCATAAGAGCAAATAATCAAAACTTAAAAAAAAAAAAAAAAAAATGAAACGAATTTAGTCATCATGACTTGGTGGAAATCTCAAATTATTTCCGAAATTGTAAGGATCTCTAGGAGCAACAAACTGCTCTTAGAGATGTGAGAAAGAATGGGAAACGACGAAGATAAGTCAAAGCGAATCTCAGATTCACTTGGCTTGCAATAACAATTATTGTCAAAACAATCAGCTATTGATTGGACTTGTAGGACCATCCAAAACCTTGGGATACCAGGCGGGTAGCTAGTCAGGTCATTCTCATGGTGAAGGTAGATGGAGAAAGGCGTCGTAGAGAGCTTTTCGTTGGGTCTACCAAGAACCAATCAGATCATAGAACGTGATCATTGTCTTGCCAGTCTTGACCGTCACTGAACACAGTGATAGAGGAAACTCGATCATAGACTACAATGAAGCTGAGTATTGAGTGTTGAGACTCAAGGATCGATGAAGTAGATCATACTTCTCAGATCGAAGAAGTTGAGTGTGTGTTGATTCTGTATGTGAGATGAGAGAATGAGCTTATAGATCGTCAAAGGCGATATCACTTTTCGGGATTTTATGAAGCAATTTTTTTCCCAGGGCGATTCTTTATCTTGATGCATCAGAATTTGGATTAGCGTCAGGTAAAGTCTTTGAAACTATAATGCTACCTGTTGTTGGAAACCTCAAAGGAGTGGGTTAACTAATGACACTGAGTTATGGATTGAAATACGCCTTATAAAGAATTGAATAACTTTTAGATAAAGTGGATAAACCTTAGGTCTAAAGTATTCCTCTTAATCTCTTGACTAAAACCTAACATATTGTCGAAATGATTTTCCATTTTCATGGATTCAGTTGAACATAACGGTGAATTGTGATCTTGTTGGTAAGTATTCCGCCGTTCTTAATCAATTGTTTGATGTGTTTTTCTCTTTTTCTTTTTTGATGAATGAATGATTCAAGTGTGATGTTGGAGCATGATGGCAATCTTGGATTTCAAATATATTCTTAGCTAAGCCCTTTAATTGGGCTTACAAGAGAAGGAGGAGACAAACCAACAAAATTATCGTCACGTTCAAAAGGATTTGTGAAGATGAAAATAGAGAATCATTTTACAATAATAAGTTAGGTTTTATAGATTACAGTAATAAAGATGATAGAGATTGTAAAGTGAGATTCATCTTTAATCAAGATGCTAAGATGTGTACTTTAAATATAAGGTTTATTCACTTTATCTAAAAGTCATTCAATTCTTTATAAGGATTTTATACAAGTCAATGACTCAATGTTGTTAGTTTTTTTTTTGATAACCGGGTGTCCGGCAAGCTTACGTGCACCACGACTAGTCTCTGGGACCTTGAAATTAACGATAGGGTAAGCCTCCAGTGACCTCAAGTAAAACGGCACCCCGCAGGAATCGAACCCTAGACCTGGTACCTCATGAGACACCAGCTACAAGTGATATTGGGACAACCCACTCGGATGCCATTGTATTTTCACATTGAGGTTTCCGACGAAGTCATTATATTTTAAAAAACTTCAGAGAATTGACTGTCAAGAACCTCAAATGATCAAAATGCAATTTTCCATTATTATTATTATTATTATTATTATTATTATTATTATTTGTTTTTTCATTTTTCATTTTCGAATGATGGAATCTATTTACGACTTCATTCATGGTTTCTGAAAGTCACAAAAGACTCCGCTTTGAACGTCAAGATAACGCGGGATTAAACGTCACACCATGAAAGCTATTTGTTTGCTTGCCGACAAAAGGCCGCTCCCACACGACGGCAGCCAAGTTTTTATCAAAGTGCTCTTGTAGTTCTTATTTTAATACTTCATACTAAGAAAACCCTCAACTGAGTTCTTCCTTGGGTTCTCTTTTTCTTGGTTATTATTAGATCGGTTCTTTGATTAACAGAGACACAGACTTGGGTTGGTTTAAAGGCTCACAGCTCGCTTTCTCCTGCAGGGTTTCCCTCCTTTCACATTTTGAAAGTTCATTTATTTCTACGTAATCAGTCTTTTGAGTTTTTTCTTATCTGCATTCTGTTCAAACCTCTTTAGACACACTGTAATGGATCTTCATGAAGACCCATATCCCCAAAACCTACAACAAGTCAACAAACAACCCATACAAAAACCACTTCTTAATCTTGAAGTGTAAAAGCATTTTCAAGGCGTGACGTTGCTTCTTGGAAGGAGAAGCGATTTCTTTAGGTGTGTTTGGTTTGCGTCACTTTGTGGGAAAAGAAAAATAGCAAGTGGTGGGTCCCATCACTTTTTTTTTTCCTTTTGATGTTTGGTTGTATGGAAAAATGAAAACAAAATAGTGGGGCCCACCACTTTTAGGAAAACTTTTGCCTTAATAAGGAAAAAAAGTTTTCCGGCTCCTCGTGCTCGACTTTGTGTCAAAGGAATCAGAATTATTTTTTTTTCTGATTCCTTTTGAGTTTCCCACAACTTTGACGCAAAACAAACACAGCCTTAATAAAATTGATTCTTATGAAGTGCTTTATAAACACTTATTGAAAAAGCGCTTTCAAGTTAGATTTGTGAGAAGTTTGTGTAGAGTAGGAAATTTATATTTAGTCGGAGTTTTGTTCATGAAGATATGGGCATCTCCAATCCTTTCCTAAATCTTTCTCCGAATTCAAATTTAAAAAAAAAAAAAAAAAAAAAGAGGGATAAAAAATGCTCTCTAATCGTCTCCATACCTCTCCACAAATTTAGGGAATCTCTAAAATTTTTTTCAAATGAAAGAAAATGTTTAGAGACCCCCAAACATCAACGGTCATATTTTGAGGAAATTGAATATAGGAAAATGATTGGAGATGATCTGAAACCCTAAATCTCTCTCCAAACTCTAAATCTTTCACTAAAAGAGACTTTTAGGATAAAATTGAAATTTTTAAAAAAATTTGAAGAAAAAAATATAAGAGAAAGGATTGGAGAGCGCTTTCTCAAATATGACTTTTTAATCAAACTTATCCTCAAAATAAGAAAAAATTTAGATAAACGATTGGAGATGATCTAACATGGGTAAAATGTGCATTTTAAAATTTTTAAAGGGGCAAATAAGACCATAATACATATTTCATTAAAACCTCAAACTGATTCTCATAAACATGATTTCAGAAGCAAAAAATAATAACTTTAAAAATAAATGTCTAGATGAAGCGATTCTTGTGAAATTGCTTTTTTATTTGAGCTTACCAAACTTATTTAGTTATTTGAAGCGATTTGGAATTTATGAATCACTTCTAGAGCTCAAAAAAGCAAAGGCAAACACGCACTTAATTTTCGTTCTAACTCCATATCATTCGGCTTCATCAAAACAAGTGATTACAAGTTCCAATATCTAAGTCATCACAGCCTCTAATACCCACTCTCGTACCACACAGGTTTCTAGGGTTTATTCAATTATTTAACGAGATAGAGAAATCCCAAAAGCAAATTTCAAATTCCACGTCCCTTTACTTTGATCTTTGGATGGGGCTCCTTTCCCCTCACGAGGTGGATACAGTTCCGAGGCTTGGTCTTATGTCACTGCTCTGTATCAACACATGGGAGACCCTAGATTTAGGTTGGGGATTGAGCAACATGGTGATCAAGAAACCCTAGAATTCTGAGAAGATTTTCAAAAAAGAAAATGAAAAATGCAAGATCTAGTCTTCGATCTTTATAATATACAATGTTGTTATATGGAGAATGATGCTACTAAGACAACTGAAAAATAGTGATGATCCAGCCACCACTGTGCCCGGTGAGCTGGTCTTTGTAAAACTATTATGTTTAGCCCAAATTATAGGGTATAATAATAATTTCACTTTTATTATATTTAGTAGTAATTACAAGATATTTATCGTAGTTTTGTGCTGCTCTTTGTAACGTTTTTTTCTAAGCTTTGGAGAATAGTACAATCTGACTATTTTTCCGAGCCACGTAAATCTTTATCTTTTGTGTGTGCTTGATTTGTTCTTCATCTTGTTTTATCTTTCTTTCTTAACATCACTCTTGTTTTAGACTCTGCCTTGTCTACATGTTTGGCACTGATAGAGTCAACCCTGAGCTACTGATTCTTTCTTGTGAAGGTGATGGGGTTGCTTTGTATCTTCTAACAAAATCTTACCATTCTGGTTGGAATTTTGGTAATACAACAATTATAGAATTTGTGGAGAATTCAGATATAGAGGAACCAATTGATGGATGGGCTCCGGTTTCTGTTATCGATAATCATATATCTTAAATGGATCTTCCCATAATGTATAAAGCGGCCAATGCATTTGTTCTTTCTTTGAGGGGAGAAGGTTGGGGTCTATTAAGGTTTCACACGTCGTCATCTCTAGATATATCGCCAATAATGGGAAAAGAGAAAATGTCGATGTCGACCAGATATGGAAGAAACCTTTGGAAAAAAAATGAGATTTTTTTTTTGAAATTTTGTGAGATGTATATTTAGACGTATTTATACTTAAATAACTTAAAATATTATAAAAATAATGATATTAACCAAGTAATGCATTTATAGGTAAGGGAGTCGCTGTCTATATAATCAGTCACTAAAATTCTCAATGAAACATGAATAGAATATTTAAAAAATAACAACAATAGCAATTATCCAACACTCAGTAGAAGGTTTTAAATGAAAATCCAATAAATTACATTTTTTCAAAATTTTCGGAATTTCAATCTATAAATTCATAATGAAAATGCATGCCAATCCATCACCTACCTAAATTGGCATGCATTCCTTTACAATTTAATGCAAATAGAATCAAAGAAGACACAAAAAATAAAGAGTTTTACATGCTTTCACTTGACGTTAGAAACTTTTGACGAAGAACATGTCAAATTTCACTAAATCTATGTCAAGATGACCTTAAATTGAAGAGTTAACAAATTTACAAAATAAATAATTTAAAATTTAAATTTTAAGTGTTTAAAAAAAGACTAGTGGATTTTAAGCATTTTTTTATTGATCGAAATAACGAAAACCTATCCCTATCCGACTTCTTATAATGACCTACACACGTTAGCAAAAAGGAAATATTGTTCAATATCGTTATTTATCACCAATATTGCGATATATCGCTTGGTATCATAATACATCTTCTGATAAGTTATAAAATAAAAATTACAACCTTGAATTTATATGGCCCCTAGAGAAAGGGAATATGTCGATGAATATATATAGGATATATCAATATTTAAAACCATGGTGTACGGTCTACCTGCTGTAGAGTCGATTGCAATGTCATTGGCAGTGATAGCTAGGGGTGCAACTCGATTTGGTTTGGTTCGATTTGACATCAACTTAGACCAAACTGATATTGGTGAAGGTTAACCCAAAACCAAACCGAATCGAACTTCCCAACCCCAAAACCGAACCAAATTGAAATGGGGAACCCGAAACCCAAACCAAATTGCAGTTTCGGTTCGGGTTTGGGTCGGGTTAGGTCGGTTTAATATATATATTTTTTTAGAATTACAATATATATATAAAACACAATATTTTATATATAATATATAATACATACATAGAATCATAGACTATAGTTCGGTTCGGTTTAACCGATGCTTCAATCAGCAATTTGCAGCAAAATGGGAGCAAGGTTCATCTGAAAAAAGGTGGAAAGCTAAAACGTAACTGTGTTCTGAAAAGTTTGCAGACTCATAGTCAAACAATTATTTGCTTAAAGAACTTGTCATTGTTAGCCTATTCTTGCAGAATAGACCAATTGCCAACCCCAGTTGAATTTGTCTTGCTCTCGAGACAAATTTTCTTCTAGATTTTCCTTGAATTTTTTTATAAGAAGGTAGGCACTTCACTAGAACAATTACCAACCCAGTTGACTTTGTCTTGCTCTTGAGACAAATTTTCTTCTAGATTTTCCCTGAATGTTTTTTGATAAGAACGTAGGCACTTCAATAGCACCATCTGTTGTGGTGTCCCGTCTCATTAAGAGACTTTGGGCTCACATGCTTTCTCTTTGATGAGAAGAGAGAGAGAGAGAGGACGACATTTATTGATTTTGAGAAGATCAAAAAGATTGCATAGAAGCCAAATCGGTTTTGTTGCAGTTTTCTAAAAGGCAAAAACGCATACACTGTTTGGTGTACGCGCGAACATGCCTATATAAGGAGCTCTAGTTTGAGCTCAATTCACAATCCGAAAACTTGTTTTTTCAAGCACTTTCAGAGAAAGAGAGGAAGTGAAGAA
>JAUPMG010000001.1:6116415-6131749 GCA_031762675.1 Pachysandra terminalis | reverse complement strand
TTATTATTCTACAAAAACATGGGTTTTATTAAAAAAAAAAAAAAAAAAAAAAAAAGAAACCGAAAGTATTTGGATGTTTTGAAGGCTTTAAGGCCTTAGTTGAATGGCAAAGTGTTTTCAAATTGAAAACTTTGCATTACGATCATGGTGGTGAATACATGTCTAATGAATTTGAGATTTTTCTAGAAGAAAATGGCATTAGACATCAATTTACTGATCGGTATACTCCTCAACAAAAATGGAGTTGCCGAAAGGAAGAGACATGGCATTAGACATGTCTAATGTATGCTACAAACTGTGAACTAAGAGACATGATGGATGGAAACTTGCCTTCAGTTCTTGCTATTCAAGGATGAGCTAGTCATTTTAGATCCAAAGCCATGAATCTATCTGCACTTGTTTTATAGAAAAGCCAAGCTACAAATACAAAGAAAAGGGTGTAAGCTTGAACTAGAATGAAGATTCCAAGTTTGAATTAAAAAAAATATATATCTTCATGAAATTCTAAAATATTCATAGTAGAAGCATATCTTCATAAAAATCTTAAATCTTAACAAGCTTTCCAGGAAAACCAAAAAGAGAAAAAGAAAAAAAAAGAAAAGAAAAAAGGAGAATTTAACGAGCTTCCATGGTAACTGTTACATTATTCACTGAAAAATTTCTTGACTCGCTTTTTTGCGAATTTGCATTGCTTTCCCTTCTTCCAATTAAAAAAGCTGGCTCTCTAGGTGAAGGTAGTGTTGCAGATTCACTGCTAAACATTGAGAAAATTTCAGACATAGTGGGTCTATCAGCAGGGCTTCCTTGGACACACAAAAGTGCCACTTGAACGCATCTCAATATTAGAGATGTTGAAGGTGGATCAGACAATATTGGATCCATCAACTCCAACCCCTTACCACTTTTCCACATCTCCCATGCCTGAGACAATACAAAACCACACAAAAAAAAATGAAATTAAATTAAGAGATAAGACTTGAATGTGATTAATTTATTTCAGTCACTCACATATCCTAGTAGATTGAGAGAGTCGTGATAATAGAAGCCAGTGTTCTTCTTGCCACTCACAATCTCTAGCATCAAAACTCCAAAGCTAAACACATCTGATTTGATTGAGAAAAGGCCTTCCATGGCGTATTCAGGAGACATATAACCACTACATTTCAGCATGAAAAGAATAATGTCAGTAGCTGCAACGGCGATTTCCATGCCTAGGCACATGCAGTGTCTTGGGCACGCTAGTTTGTACTGTATGAAATATATATCTACTTACTAAGTTCCCACAATTCTATTTGTGTTTGCTTGGGAATCATTCCCTCCAAAAATTCTTGCCATACCAAAATCTGATATTTTGGGATTCATGTCACTATCCAAGAGGATGTTACTAGCTTTCAAATCTCTGTGAATAATTCTCACTCTAGAATACTGGTGGAGATAGAGAAGGCCTTGACCAACCCCTGTGATAATATGAATCCGCCTATCACAATCTAACGTTTTTCCTTTTGTCGGATCTGTCACAAATTTATATACCAATTATATAACCAACAAGTTTCTAATATTTGATCATAAAGAATCCAAGATTGAAAAAGCAAAATTAAAGAGGAAAGAAATGCATAGACAAACTTTACAAGCACAGGAGGAAAGGAATGGAAATAATGTTTCATATGAAGAACTACAAACCAAAGAGTAAAGAATCCAAGCTTTTATTGGGCATGTACTCATAGATCAATATCTTCTCATCTCGTTCCATGCAGCATCCCAGAAGTCTAACAAGATTCCTATGTTGTAACTTCGCAATTAATATCATTTCATTTCTGAACTCAATGAGTCCTTGTCCAGGTTGTCTTGAAAGCCTTTTCACAGCTACTTCATGTCCATTGTGTAATTTACCCTATAAGGAAGGATTGTTTTTTTAGAGTTATTTAAGAGTATTTTCATCCATGAGAACTAAAGTTTTGGGGGGATAACTGGTTATCAGGATTTCTCTTGATAACTGTACCAAACAGTGACACTTTTCCCCCTGGACCATTTGTAGAATGGTTCCAACGGAGGATCTAACCTCCATTTGAACCACTTAACCTCAATTTCAATTAAGTGCATCACATGGTGACACTTGTCCCTTGTGAATCCCACTTGTAAAACAATAAAAAATTATATGATTATTTTTTATTTAAAAAAATTATTTCTTAATAACTTTTAAAATATAAACAATAAATTTAGTCAATAAAAAAAGAGATCTCTTTATTTAAATATATGCTATTTATGATCATTACATTTTTTTTCAAAAAAAAAGCAATAATAAGTTTTTTTGTTAAATATCAATAAATAGTCATATATGTTTTGGATATTTTATTATAAATATTTTATTAATTAGTTTAAACTTTTGTATCATTTAACATTATTAATAAAAAAAAACCTTTTATAAAAAAGAAATAAATAGTCATATATATATATATATATTGGTAAAATGTTGTATTATAAATATTGTATTTATTAGTTTAAACTTTTGTATCATTTAACAACTAATAAGTTTTTTAATGTTAAATGATACAAGTAGGTCCACAAAGGACAAGTGGGGTCCACAAACATAAATGACTAGATTTAAAAAAAAAAAAAAACTTATTTATTGCCTTTTGTTTTAAAAAAAAAAAGCTTATTTATTTATTTATTTTAAATGTAATGTTCATAAATAACATATACTTAAATAAATAGATCTCTTTTTTATTGTTTATATTTTAAAAGTTATTAAGAAATAAAATTTATTTAAATAAAAAATTATAATATTCAAAAACAGTCATAGTTTTTTTTAATGTTTTACAAGTGGGATCCACAAGGGACAAGTGTCACCGTGTGTTGCACTTAATTGAAACGGAGGTTAAGTGGTTCAAACGGAGGTTAAATCCTCCGTTTGAACCATTCTACAAGTGGTTCACAGAGGGGACAAATGTCACTGTTTGGTGCAGTTATCAGGAGAAATCCTGATAACCAGTTAAAAGAGGATCCGGCCCTAAATGGTATCCATACTTCTTATTCATATCAGAAGTGGTTTGTAAAAGTTAATGTTACCTTGTAAACAGGTCCAAAACCACCCTCTCCAAGTTTATTTGCATCTGAGAAGTTATCGGTAGCGGCTGATACACTCGCAAAACTGAATAGTGGCAACTCGAAACTTTGATTTTCGCCTGTCTGGAGCTTGTTTGTGTCACTGTATCTACCATTGGTTGCTTTACTGCTAGTACCCAAATCAAACAGTAACAGGTCATCCCCTGTTTCGTATAAATAGATTCATCATCATATTGCAGATATAGAAAGTAGTTTAGCAACTATGACTCTTAAAAGGGATCCTTACCTTTTTGTTGCCGCTTTCTCTTTCGCAGACAGCAGTACATGAAGAAGCATGAAAAAAGCATTGCCAGAGCAATAGGCAATGCTACAATCAACCACAGTGGCTTTGGAATGCCGTCAGAAGCGGCAAGTCTAAGGTAGATATATCTCCCATCACTGTCATTAACTTCAAGTTGTTGCAGATTCAGTAGTTCTCCATACCAAATTGAACACTGACCATTATTATAAGTGTAAGCAGTGCAAGAACAGTTGTTCAAGCAAGCTAACTTGCATCCTTCAGCACTACCAACCCTAAATGTTTGTGGATTTACTGGCAATCTAATGTTGGACATCTGTGAAAAACCGTCTTCCTTCCCATTTTCTGTAGATTGGTTCTCACATTTCAGAGGGACTTTCCTCTTACACCCTTTAGACCAATCATCACTAACCAATGTCAATGGTTCGAAACCTTGCAAACATCCACAAAATGGCAAGACATTCTCATTGCATATACCAAAAGCCCCACAAAACGCAAACGCTGCACACTGTTGTGTGGGTTGAGCCCAAAATATATTCCAATCCCCGTCATTCTTTATCCAGGATAAAAGCTTGATCTGCCCCGAAGGATCAATCACCTTTCTAGCTAGTATGGAAGTATCATCAACAGAATATATGTAGTAGCTCTCATTCTCATTCGAAACGTAGTTGAATTTGTAGATATAGTTTAGTGACATTTCAGGAATTAGGCTGAATCTATGTCCATCCCAGACCCCACTATTCCAGTACCTTTGAGACTGGTTCCACTGTAAGAATAACTGAGATTCATCTGGATCCATCTGGACAGAGTATCTCCCTTGTCCTGGATCTTGAGAATTTTTCCATGAAGTAAGGATTTGGGATTTGTTGGTGAGTTTGTTGATTCCAAGTCTTGCACCTGGAAGCAATGTGTCGGTTGGGTTATCGAAACTCTGCCAAATGAAAGCAGATGACTTGGAGGAGGAGGATCCATCTCTCAAAACAAGATTTCCAGTGTCAAGAAGAACTGCCTCTGTAGAACTCCCTGTTTTAATGGTCAGATTAGTTGACCAAACTGGTTTTCCTGACTCCACGAGGAGTAGATTGCCATCATCAGCAAGGATGAAGTGAGAAGAAGCTGAGTTAGTGAGAGGTTCATCTCCGTTGGCTACCCAAACTATAATTCTTTCCCGGAAGCTTTTGTACCAGATGCCTATGTACATGTTGGGGGAATCACGTGGTGCGAAAAAACCCAGTTCAAAGACGCCACCTTGAGATGTTATGGTTTGTTGCGCAGAGAGAGACTGGCCAGAAGCAAGCTTGTCAGCTCCAATGGAGAATCTGGTTCTTACCAAGAACAGAAGGACAACAAAAAGAAAGAATAGATTGCTTTTGGTAACCATGGCTCCAAAATTTGCATCCGATCATTGAGTTATTGCTAACAAGTTGTTGGGATAATATTTAAGAGCAAGGAAAGTCAACACTACAAAGTAAGACTTCTTCTTTTTTTTTTTTTGAAATCATTTTAGGATTGTCCCCTATAAGTCTTTATGTTTTGAAAACAATGTGTCGATTGCATCGTTATCTTTGCCATTGAATATGTATTTTTCAATATATAAGGGGTGTTAATTGGTTTGATCAAACCGAAAACTAAACAAACCAAATCGAAAAAAACTCTGTTTGGCTCGATTTTTTTCATTTCAGTTTGAAAAATGAAAAATCCAATTAATTCGGTTTAATTTATGGCTAAGACTTTGATTAAACCGAGCCGAATTATACCTGTATATCTATATATGTATTTATATGTTTTTATACATGTTATGTATATTTATGTGTATGTATATGTATTTATTACATAAAATAACATTAATTTTATCAAATCAAATCCGGTTTTTATTTCTGTTTGGTTTGATTTTGTTAAATGTAATTTGATTTGGTTTTCGGTTTTATAAATTAGTTTGTAGTTCGGTTTGGTTTTCGATTTTATAAATCAGATTGCATGTCGGTTTGTTTCGGTTTTTAGTTTTCGGTTTAGTTTATTAAATCTTGGTTTGGTTTTTGTTCGGTTCAAGCACGTGCTTACTCTCTCTTATGTGCTGCTGAGGTGGACACTCTATCATGTTTTTCATCAAATTCCATCTTTACCCTTCTCTATCTATCTCTTCCACGTCGTCCAACTCTCTCTCTCTCTCTCGCTCTCTCTCTCTCTAAGCTGCTCTCTTTCTTCAAAGCCTTTTTCTTTTAAACAACTTTTGTCTTTTTTTTTGGTTAAACATCACTTTATCTATTTAGTGGGACCAAACGGGGTACAACCCTTCCCAGCAAAACATCATGAATTACATTCGTAATGTCGAGGAATGTTTTCCTTTTCTATCCATTCTCGTGATTCACGATTGTATAGTGCCCACCAACTTTTGTGTGCTAAAATGCTAAAATTTCATGTGCTAAAGTGCATGCTGTGAGTGCGGATCTTATGCGGGTGAGTGCGGGCGGCACTCTATTGGCTTACATCACTTAAATTCGTATAGGCAAATGAAAAAATATTAATTTTGTTTTTCTTTCTTTCACATATACAGGTGGTCAATGGAGTGCCGCCGAACTCACCGGTACCTGATCCACTGCCATGTGCCGTGACACACACCGAAAAGCCACGAGGGCAAAATTATAATTTTGATTTTCGACGTGTGTCACGACGCACACGCGCCCCCTCTCACACACTTTTCTCTCCCAATTTTTGTTTTTATTGTCTTGAAGCATCCCATCATCTCTCTCATCTTATCTCTCCCCAGTAACTTTCTCTCACGCATGTACAACACTCTTTGTCGTTACGCTTATCAGTATCTTTTTTCCGGTGTTCACGGCCTCATTCCCGCATTGTTTTGCGCATTGTTTTTAATCAAAAAATCTATCCATGCTGTGACCGTCTCTTCAATCATATACACACAGACCAATTACTCATTTTATCTCCCCTCCTCTCTCTTCCCTTGTCTTTTATCTTTTAATTTCTTTTATGTTAAACCGATCCGGGAAGCTATCGTCGAGCGAAGGTATGCAACTCTATGTATTTTTCCGCTCTCAACAACACGTCAAGCCAAGCCATCCAGGAAGCCATCGTCGAGCGAAGCGATCTTCAATCTCTCTCTCTCTCTCTCTCAAACTTCTTATTCTTCTAATAATTAGTTTTATAAGAATTTCGGATCTTAATCACTTCAACAATCGCAGTGAAGGTATGCAACTCTATGTATTTTTCCAACTTCATGTCTCAATATGATTTCCCAATTTTTTTTAATTCAGCTTTTCATTTCTTAAGCATCATAAGCTGAGTTTTTATGGTTTGATAAATTCTGAACCATGCAGATGTAATCATTGTTGGGGATCCCACAACGGTTGTGGATGAGGCTGGTGGTCGGTTTATAAGTGTGAGGGAAAGCCTCACCTCTTGAGCTAGCTTTTGAGGTTGAGAAGGCCCAAGACCACCCAACATTAATCATAAAACAACGGGTCTTATATGCACAAGGTTAAAAATGTGATATTTGGGCAACGAGATGGCTTCCCCTTCTGCTGGTAGTACGTCGCTTCTGATACGTCCATTGAGTTCATTTTAGATAGGACATTCCTTGAACCTTGATTCCCTTCCAAATTGTGTGGATAGTTGTTGATAATTTGAATCACAGTTGCATGGTTTTCTAATATAGCATTAATTGTATGGTTGAAAGATTATTGAAAGGCCAAAATCAAAACCAGAAATTATAGGAAAAAAAATAAACAAGCAGAAACTCCTGGGCAAGAAGATTATTTCCAGAATCACGACTGATTTCACGAAAAAGGTATTTGGATGACTACATGGTCCATAGAGGGCACGGTTTTCTTGATACTGCAACAATGATGGTTGGTTAAGACATACAGGTTTTAAGTATATTGATATGTACAGTTTTAAGTATAATGTACTTTAAAAAGGATTGATAGAAACTTCTGGGCCATTTTTGGTCTCGCAATGCCCTATTTATTTATTTTTAATTCAGAAAAAACTTGAGGTAGTCCTTGTACTACCATAAGTAGTAATTGCTAGTTTATTTTAGGCAATTGATATATGATTAATCAAATTTGATTTGTGCAATAAGTAGAACTCATGTATACGACATTCTGCAGAAAAAAAAAGTGCTTGTTTGGATGATTCTAACTATCAACTAATTTACCACTTCGTAAAGACTATTGCTCGTGTTTATAGTAATCGAAGAGTTACTAATTAGTTCAAGTATCTATTGATATCTAATTGAGTTAATTTTTGGCCTCAAAAATCTCATAGAAGGGTCCAACATGTTGAACAGTTTAGATTAATAATTTAGCCAGACTGTGTACAATTGGAGATACAAACACTACTTAATGTGTGCCCTCTTTTTTGTTTTTTAACAAATTTTTTATAAGAACTGGTGAGGGAGGGGAAGCTCAATGGCACCCAAGTAGGAAATGTTACTGCTAAGGAAGAAAAGAGAGCTTTTACATGATGCTTATTGGAATTGGAACTCTGATCTGCTCTTTGTTGCAGTGGGATGAGCAATACATTGGCATTGTAAGAACTGAAATAATGATTTTTGGCTTTCACTTACCTTTGTATTCTTTGTTCTTTTATGCATTCTTTGAAATAATGATTTTTGGCTTTCACTTACCTTTGTGTATGTCTCACTCTTTGATCAATTAATCTCCAAGAAGATTTCTGATAAGGTGAATTATATGATTGTTTTGTTTTTTCTTTCCCATCTTCTTTAAATAATGTGTGCTGCATGTTGTCAACTTTATCTTCACTGCTTGAAGAACAGTTCTCATTTCAGAAACCATGGATGCCAATTCCAAATTTCAGCTTATCTTTTTCTTCTTCGTCTTCTTTTTATTTTTTTGTTGCATGTCGTCAACTTCATTGCGTGAAAATTGATTCTACCATTGATGCAATTCCAAATTTCAGCTCATCTTTTAATTTGTCTTTGTTTTTTTTTTTTCATATTTTAATTAGTAGATGTTGATTGGACGCAATTGTTCCAAGGTAATGAAATTTAATATAGACTTTATATTTTATGGTAGGATATTGGTCACCTATTCACAAATTAACTATTAGGCAAATATCACTTTGACCCCCTATGGTTCTTGACAATTGCAGACAGATACCCTCTTGTTTCTGAAATCCTATTGTCCCCCTCTGGTTCACTATCTTGTGTCTGTACCGCCCCTCCACTAACAAAAACATTAACGGTGTTAGTTTTTCTTGTAAAAAGACGAAAAAAAACCCTTTGTTTTAAACTTGCGGTTCAACTCATGTTGAACCGGAACTATCAAATGACAAGATTGCCCTTTAGTGAGGACATTCAAATTGTAAGGATTAAATTTTTTTCACCCTTTTACTTCTTCTCCATTGCTTTGTTAGGGCATCTGAATCCTCAACTACCATTCGCCATTGTCCATTCACATTGCAGCCGGTCATTCGAAAAGAGGTATGATCTTTATTTACAAAGTGTCAATATGGACACACTGCCTATTGCTATAAAAATATGAGATTGGTTGAGAACTTAGAGTGCATCGTCAGCGTTCTAGCTCTAGATGTCCATCAACAAGCTCACTGTGAAGGATTGGACAAATTTTTAGTATTCACGGTGACTATTAGGGGTATAACATAAACCGATTCAATGTAATGTCTTCTAGATAAATGATTTTGTTGGATCTGTTCTTCATGAGTGAATCGGATGTTACTAAGGTGCTAAACTACTTATAGAAGGATCTCTGCAGTTTGTGTGTAGTTTTAGGACTCATTTTCGGCAGATAAATAAGCGATGAGGAATAAAAACCCTTAACTATTACAAAGCAGTGATTAGAAAGAGAGGTAGTGTAGTGACCCGGAATTTGAAAGTGTAATTAAATAGTCAAATTAAGTACTAATGTGCAAATTGTTAAATTATAGGGGAGGAAATGAAAATATAACAAAAATTATTGGGGTTTAGGGCCTTAGACATGGGTTGGTCGTTTGGCCTAAGTGGGATTAGAAAAGGGAATAAGAATTTAAAAAATGGTAAAACAAGTAATTAGAAGTTAACCAATTTATTTAATTTAAATTTGAATTCAAATTAGAATTCTCGCATGATTAGGATTTCCCATAAATAGGGGGAAGTAACCACACGTATAGGAGTAGTGAGAGATGAGGAGATTGAGGGGGAAGAAAGAAAAGGAAGAGAGAATAGAAAAGAAGAGGAAGGAATATTGTAGGAAGAATATGACAAAAGAGAAGATGGCTAAGGAGAAGAAGGTGAAAGCGAAGAAAGTGACTAGAGCACGAAAGCACAAGATTGATCCGGAAAAAAGGAAAGAGAGAAGGAGGCTGATCAAGCAAGCTTTGAAGAGACAAGAAAAGTTAGAGGATGAAAGGGATGATGATTATGATTTTTCTCCAGACCGGGATGTACAGGCTCATGAGGTAAGAATTTCTTTAGTTCTACTGTAGGCATCTTCATAAAATATGATAAAGCTATAGTATAATGCATATAGAATCATGGTGTTGTATGTGATTGAATTAAGCATGAAATCTATGAATTATCCATGTTTGTGTGAAGATCATGTCTAAAATTGTTGAATTATGAAAATTAGGAAGAACTCTTAGTTATGGACTTTGATTCATGTGAATTAGTGAATTTATCATGTTTAAGCTTGTATAAAAGTTGGGTTTTGATTATGACATGTTAACTTGATTTGTACTAGTGTAATTCATGACGTTTATGTTTTAAAATGTCAAAATTTGGTATATGAAAGTTTGGGTACGAAGCCCTAGAGAGAAAAACCAAATCTGGGCTGAGATTGCCTGCTCGGGAGGAAGCTCGGCAGCTGCCGAGTAAGGAAAATTCTCGGGACCTGCTATCGAGGCTCGACAAGAAGCTCAACAGCTATCGAGCACCTGCCGAGATCCAAATGGAAAGAAACTGCATGGGAAGCCCCATGAAGCCATTTAGAGTATGTGTGTGCTATTGGTTTGTATGCGAAGTGCATGTACAAGAGTTTGTGCAATAATATGTGTGAACTACCTAGTTTCAATATGAATTGATTGTATATAGTGTGATATTACATATAGTGTGATTTTGGATGATTGTATCATGACATGAACTATGTGGTATGAGGCTAAGGTGTACAATGATCTTAAATTAGTAAATTACTTTGTGTTTGGTATGTGGGTCATATATATATATAAATTTGTATCTTCTGGTTGGTGTGTTATTTGAGAATAATGTTAAAGGTACTCTTTGGTGATCCTTATGTTGTGAGTAGCACAAGATGTGTATGTTGATTGTGTTTGTGAAGATGAATTTCCTACCTAGGTTATATCTCGAAACGAAAGAGGGCAAATTTCCTACCTAGGGTACCATTCCCTGAAAGGAAAGATGACAGATTTCTTGCCTAGGGTACCATTCCCTGAAAGGAAATATGGTGGATTTCCTACTTAGGAACTTGAAAGGAAATATGACATATTTCTTGCCTTGGGTATTATTTCCTGAAAGGAAAGGGGGCACATTTCCTGCCGTGGGTAGTATTCCCTGAAAGGAAAGATGGCACATTTCCAGCCTTGGGTATTATTCCCTGAAAGGAAAGAGGGTGGCATTCTCTACCTTGGGTTGTATTCCTTAAAAGAAATTAACATTGATAGTGACTTGGTTTTATTGCCAGCGTCTGGACAATGTTATTAGCAGGAACAGTATTTGTAGCTTGAGCCTTGGTCTTATTGGCAATTATGGACAGTGTTATCATCAAGTATGTGAGTGGTATTCATGGTTGAGCCTTGGTCTTATTGACAGTTATGGACAATGTTCTGAACAGTCTGTGGATAGTATCCATGGTTGGGCTTGGCCCATCATTCATTCATCATAAGCATTTTTGCATCATATATCATTTCATGAAATTTGTTTGTGATTGATTGGTTAACATCCGCATGTTCATATCTTGTATTTGCATGATTTGAATTGAGTCATGAGTGACTTTAGTGTGAATTTGAGTGTTTATGTGTAAGAACCTAAAAAATTCAAAACAATTAAGTTGAAACCAAAACAGTAAATTAGTAATTTAATAAAAAAATGAGTTTATAAATTTATAATTTAAATTTATAAACTAATAAGTAATATTAATCTGGATTTAAAATACATAAAGACCCTAATATAAATAGACATATTTGAAATCCCCATGAGTAACTAAAACTGGACTAGTCAACAGATTTGACTTGGTCAACAATATTGACTTGATGGCTAGGCATAGACTGTAAAATAGAACACAAAGGAAATCACTAAGACCAATCAATTAGTAAGTTAGGAGATGATCCGATTTTTTGGATCGGATTCGGATCGAACTCGGACCATGATTCGATCCATTGAGAAGGCAAGCTTCCTTCCATTGTATGTCTCTTAGTTCGAAATCTGCAGCTTACATATCAACTGGAACTGTTATTTCATATTGTTGAAAATATTTCAATCCTGATAGTAACCAGGTTTGCAACGATCTCTGTAGAGAATCTGATAATCATGTCCTTCCTGGCCTTCTTGCATTTCCCACAAGCTTCCTCAAGATTTCTTATCACATGCCTCACAAGTACTATAAGCTTATCAACAGTAGGCTCCGCCCAAAGATGGCCCTCGGATGGCCCTTCTGTTACTTCACTCATTTCATCCACAAGCAGTGGGTAGCTGTTCTCTTCCATCAAATACTCTGTGGGCCCAGACCGGCAATGACATTGCCTTGGCCTCTACAGTGGGTAGACCCCAATCTTCTCCTCTCTAATGACACTGGCCGCACTATACATTCTGGGGAGATCCACCTGAGCTATATGATTATTGATAACGTAAACCGGAGCCCATTTATTAACTGGTTCCTCTCTATCTGAATTCTCTACAAATTCTGTAATCTTATTACCAAAATTCCTATCAGAATGGTAAGATTTTGTTGGAAGATAAATAGCAACCCCATCACCTTTTGAGAATTCCTTCAAGTATGATTACAGCAACACATCCCATCCTTTCCTTTACTCCCAATTAAAAACATTCAAGAAACTAAACTCTTTCTTCGTCTGAGGCAAATTTGGATTCAAAATCTGTTTGGATGGGCCTAAAACCAGTTCACCTACATAAGAAAGAACCAGTGGCTCATACTTCATGGGATCAAAGAACTTCACAGCGACAGATTGCACGATCTTTACAACCTTGGTTGGTTTTACCCCTAGGTACCCAAATGGAATCCATTTAGTTACATCGCTTGTAAAAACAGCGAACAGTACGAGTCGTTTGAATCTCTTTTGCTTGATTGTATTGACATGGTTCTTCAATATTTATACATTTGCTTGATGTATATCAGAAACAATAATTGTACAGATGTCACAAGGTTAAGAGCTGAAGGATATGCTCTTAACTGATTTGGTGGAGATTGGATGAGTACAAGTTGATTCTCCCAACTGATTATGTTTGACTTGCGGCCTTATCTTTAGCAGCTTGAACCATATCGTTAACAGTCTCAAACATGGTTCAATCAACGATAAACTTGAAATCCTTATAACCAGTGGGTCGACACAGCAGAGTCTGAAACAAGGGTGGATATCAAGCACCAAGTTCTCTATGACAGATCACATGTACAATAGTCCCATTCATTCAACACTATGTATTATAATGATCAAAGGCCAAATGAGAGGATCCTGTATCCGTGGCTTCTTGGGTGTCTGGGAGATCTCAATTTGTTGCTATAGGGGTGATAGAGATTCTGTGTGAGTGGGGCCAGATTGCGGTGAGTGGCAGTTGTCATTCTTCTTTGCCCTCAGTTTGGTGTCCCCGAGGGATGGGTCGGTACAACTTAATGTTGATGGTTTTATCTAGGATAAGACTGGTATTTCTAGGATTGGCGGTGCATTTAGAGATTGTGGTGGGGATATTCTTTTCACGTTCTCTAATCCTGGTGGCAGCTGTGAGTCGGTTAGGACCGTTTTGGTGGCACTAGTGACAGGTTTGAGGTTTGCCAGAGAGCAAAGCAATCAGAATTTGGTTGTGGAATGTTCCTCGCCTTCTATCATTGGGTGGATGGGGAGATATGTGCATTGTGAGTGGAGATTCATACATTTGGTTCGCTTGGCCTGGTCCTTGAGTAGGGATTGGAACTTCTTGTTCCATCTTGTGTCTAGGGGACAAATTTGACGGATGAGGTCTTCGCTAAGAGAGGTATAGGGAGGAGTGATATGTCTATAGGGGATCTGTATTTGGAGAAGATGTTAGAGGTGGACTTAGTCTTAGCGGGGCGGTGTGTATTTGTTGGGTGATTTGGTAGTAGAGGGATGTGATATTTATTGTATTTTTGATGGTCCTTTCTCTTGGCTTTAGAGTAAGTTTCTCAGCCAAGGTGCTTGTATGTTTAGCCTTCTGTTTTCCCTCTTTATATAATTCATCATTTATTAAAAAAAAAAAAAAAGCTTAAAATGTCAAAGCTTTCATATTTTTAGGCAAACTGTCCCAAAACTCTAGGGTTTCTTGAGCTCCATGTTGCTTCATCCCCAACCTAAATCTAGGGTTTCCCATGTGCTTATGCAGAGCTGTGACATAAGACCAAGCTTAAGAACTGTATCCACCTCGGAAAGGAGCCCCATCCAACGAACAAAGTAAAGAGGCATGGAATTTGGAATTTGATTTTAGGATTTCTCTATCTCGTTTAAATAATCGAATAAACCCTAGAAACCTGTGTGATAAGAGAGTGGATCTTAGAGGGTGTGATGATTTCAGATATTGGAGCTTATAATCACTTGTTTTGATGAAACCAGGGTTTTTATTCTCAGAATCCTAAATCGGACCAGTCCGGGCCGATCCTGATCCAGATCGTCGATCCGGTATTGGATCGGCCAAATCCTGGTCCGATCCAAATGTTGGATCTTTAATTTTTTTTTTTTTAAAAAAAAAAAATTGGATTGGCCGAACCGACGATACCAATCGCCGGAACGGTGATACCGGTCAGGATCGGCTGGTATCGGACCGATCTAGACCGATATCGGTTGGATCCTTTATTTTATAATATTTAAAAAAAAAAAAAAGATCAGTTGGATCTGCCAATCCAATCACTGGATCATTCCACATCGGTATTGGTTGGACCAGTCTAATCCAAAGCCTCACAGTACAACTGTTGTATCGTGGGCTAATTGGGATCGGACTGATCCTGGCCGATCACAATCCGAACCGGTTGATCCAAACCGATCCTTGAAACCATAGATGAAACAGAAGAAAGAGAATTAAAATTGCTTTTATACTTCGAGATTAAGAAATGGTTTTACCATCTTTATCATTTTTACTATTGTAATCTGTAAAATCCAACATACAGTCGAAAACGATTCTCCATTTTCATATTCACAAACCCGTCTAAACATGACGGTGATCTTATTGGTTTGTCTCCTCCCTCTCTTACAATCCCAATTAAAGGGTTTAGCTACGAATATATTTGAAATCCAAGATACCCATAATGTTCAAACCCTATGACGATGAAAATGGAAAATCATTTTCGACAACAGGTTAGGTTTTACAGATTATAATAGTAAAAAGAATGAAAAAGGTAAAGTAAGACCCCTCTTTAGTCGAGAGACTAAGAGATATTTTAGACTTAAGGTTTATCCACTTTATCCAATGTTTTAAAACTGGGTTCGGCCCAATCGGTTCAACCGACACCCAGTGTTTATAATCAAGCCGGGTGGGCTTTTAACCCAATAATGTTCAAAACCCGACAAGACCCACTGGTTAAACCAATTAAGCCAGTGACTCAGTCGGGTTTAGGACAATATTAAAACCCGGTTGAGTCATTACGTTATACAGTTTTTGGACTTTTGTTCTAAATTTTATGAACAGATATTGAGCTATTGGTGCATGTTTGTGTGTGTATATATATATATTATATGGTGTATGAGATATTTGTCTTTTTTTTTTATATTATTATATTTAAATTATAGTACAACACAAGTGAT
>JAUPMG010000001.1:6069852-6082185 GCA_031762675.1 Pachysandra terminalis | reverse complement strand
TTGATGTTTATGATGATGCTAATCCATGGTTATGTATTGGGTTTTGTACTTAGATTTTAACTCAGTTTATAGGTGTACAAGATATGTGAATTCATGTTTAGATTGATCAAAATTTGTATTAGGAATGATTTAGTACGAAATTTGGTTGAAAAACCAAGTATTATGGGCAGTTGCGCAAGGTCGGCAGGAAGCTCAACACCTGCTGAGGTACCTGCCAAGGAGACGAAAGTCTCTGGACTTGCTGCTGAGGAAGGTCAGCAAGAAGCTAGGTACCTTTTGAGCTCATCTGAATCCCAATTTAGGCGGGTGACTTCATTTTGACGTGATTAGTGTGCGTGTGAAGTCGGTTTGTGTGCGAAATGCGTGTATGAAATTTTATAAATTAAAGTAGATAATATGTCTAGTTTTGAATATCCAATTGAGCGTTATATTATGTTATGAATTGTGATATGATTATGGTACTTACCATCTCATCAATTGTACTTGTGATATTATATTCTCGAGATGATGTTATTAAATTTGACGTACTTTCGGATAACACAAGCTAATTTGTACCGTGAATTGTGTTGTGGTTCTGGTACTAGATGCATCCACTAGTCTGTCTTGTGATTGATTCTTATGTCAAATTGTGTGATTATTGTGTAAGTGGTGCTGAGAGTATCCACTGGAAGTCAATATAATTGACTATGTGTTTGATCTATGAATGGTTGTGAGTGGTGTTGGGAGCATCAACTGGTTAATGTTATGATGGGGTGTGACTCTATATGAGCTCACCATAGATAAGTCTTATTGGTGTATTCTTCCGTGCGGTGAAAGTCCCTTAAAGAATAAGTGTACTAGTATATTCTTCCGTGTGGTTAAAGTCCCTTAAAGAATAAGTGTACTGGTGTATTCTTCCGTGTGGTGAAAGTCTCTTAAAGAATAAGTGTACTGGTGGCATTCTACCGTGAGGTACAAGTCCCTAAAGAATAGAATGGTGGCATTCCGTGAGGTGCAAGTCCCTTAAAGAATGGAATGATAGCATTCTACCATGGGTGCAAGTCCCTTAAAGAATGGATTAATTCTTGAATGAGCATGTGGTTAGGCTGAGCCTAATTACTCTTGCATATGTATAATCATCTACATTCATTGTGCATACTTGCATAATATCATACTTCATTAATCATTACATATGTTAGACTTGAAGTGAATGTTTGTGTGTATTTTCATTGAGGATTTTTTGTGATGTGAACTGTGTTTGAGACATGGTGGGACCATGTGGATTGTGTTTTGAGGCATGGTGGGACCATGTGATACGATTGTCAATGCATGATGGGATCATGTAGACTGTGTGTTAAGGCATGGTGGGACCATGTGGGTTAAGTGTAGTGCATGATGAGATCATGTGGACCTATGATTTATCATGGTGGGACCATGTGAATGATTGTTATGATGTGATACGATTATGTGTGTGATTATCAAATATATTGGGATACGATTATGTGTGTGATTATCAGATATATTGGGATTATGTGACTGATAAATAGTGTTGAAATGTAATGGGATTACAATGTGTCATGTGATATACTTATTGTATAGTGTGTAAATGTAATATTAAGCATGCTAGTACACTGTGAATGTGGTATTATTTTTTGGGTGAAATTGTGTGAATTAATCTGTGTTGTTATGAATCTATGTAAATAATTATTGTGATTTCTTTGGATTTCCCTACTGGTATGTGGCTCATCCTTATGTTGAAACAGGTGATCAGTTCGAGTAGTACGCGGGTTAGGAGAAGAATTAGTCCTTAGAGATGATTTTTCTATTTCAGATACTTGGATAAATAGGATGGATATTATTTGGTTTTGACCCAAGGGGGCATCTATGATGTAATAGAATTAGTTATTTTAGATTATGGGGGATTGAACTTAACTGGTATGAGTTGAGTTAAAAGTTTTAATTTGTTCAGACTTCCGCTGGTTTATGTTATTATCTCTGATTAACTATGTGATGGTTGTATTATTGTGAATGGCTATCCGCATCTATACATTGGATCCGAAGGTTGTACCTTGCAAATCCTCGAGATCCTATATCTCGGTTTTGGGGCGTGACAGATTAAAACACATATATAACCTCCAGAAATTTGGTAGGCCTCCAAAGTTTATAGCAACGTCTCCAGTGAACTTCTTGTAACCTAGTTCAATTTGTGCAAGTTTGGATGCATTAGATAATGAGAGTGGAAGGGTTCCTGTAAATTGATTCTCGGCAACATTAAGCACTATAATATTAGGAAGAGCATTTCCCAAGTCTGATGGAAGACTTTTGTGAAGTTGATTTTCTGGCACTGAAAGAATATAAAGGGTTGAGATATTATATATTGAAGGAGGGACCATACCAGAAAGTCTATTAAGCCCAAGCCCAAAAAAATTCAAGCTTGCTAATCCGCCCAGGGATTCCAGGATAATTTCTGTGAAATTGTTGTTTGTTGCAGAAATAACTTCAAGAGATGAAAGATTCCCAAGAGAAGCTGGAACAGTTCCAGTTAGATTGTTTCTGTGAATAACAAGTACCTTGAGTTTTGACACCAAGCCAAGCTCTACTGGAACGTTTCCCATGAGCGTATTTTTTCTTAAATGAATCCACTGAAGATTTATGCAACGATATAGATTAGCTGGAATTTCTCCTTCTAACGAATTATTGTTCAGGTTTAGCTCTTGAAGCCTAAACAAAAGACTGAACTCATGAGGGATTTTGCCTTGGATGGTTTTGTTTAGGAGCACAACCTTCCATCGTAACCAATACCAGATCATCATACCCGATCCACCAATTCCCAACTTACGAATACATGGATACGGTTTCTGCATCATACACCACAGTGGCACCCTCCCCCCAATTAAAAGCCTCCACTTAGGAGATTGTCATTTGCCCATTACCAAGGTGCACACCAATTGCCTGTGCTCCGACCCGATGTGATCGATGGTCCTCAAGCTACCACATCTGCCCGTATAGAGGTAGGCCCATGACCAACTTCTCTGTGGGCACCCCAGCCATGATCCATGACTTGATATCATAGATTGTGCTCAACTTGCTCTCTGGATAAAACAAAGTTGCACAGGCCCCATAAACGAAGTGTTCCACGATCCATGATAGTCGAAACACATTGCATTGATCCAGTCCAAGTTATTCCTAATGGAAGCAGTTGGATTCAAGCTATGCATATCACCAAGGATAGTGAAATCCACTGCAAAGTAAACAGCAGCAGTGAGTAAGATAGGTGGACAGCCGGCGAGGTGAGCCTCCCTCTTGAGCTCTAGCCGTCACTCTGCTATAAGCCAGCCAAATTCCTTCATCTCCTTTGGGCTCGCCGGGTACTCATAATCAAGATCGAGGCCATCGAACCCATACTTGCGTCCAACATCGACAGTAGACTCAATGAAACTTCGACGTGAAGATACATTAGACGTCAGGCGCGCGCGTCTAGTCACTGTTCACTCCGCCTATGGAGAGGAGGGTCTTCACTGGAGGATTCTAGTAATGAAGGGTCGACGTGAAGTTGGAGAGAGAGGTGACTTCTGATTTCAAAACCTTGAACTTAAAGGTAGTGTTATTCGGCATAACAAATGCGTAATAGATGTGGGTGAACAAGGATGTGTCAATGGCCGAGGGCAGAAAGTTTGGGTCCCATGAAGGTCAGTAAGCGACTTTGATCCTCGGAGGTGGTGGTGATACACTTCCGTCGGTGGCTGTCAAGAAGGTAACAAACCTTGTATTCCCTAAAAGAAATTAACATTGATAGTGACTTGGTCTTATTGGCAGTTTATAGACAGCGTTATCAGCAGATGTGTAAATGGTATTCATGGTTTGAGCCTTGGTCTTATTGAGAGTTTATGGGCAGTGTTATCATCAAACATGTGAGTGGTATTTATGGTTTGAGCCTTAGTCTTATTGGCAGTTTCTGGACAGTGTTCTCAGCAGTTCTGTGGATGGTATCCATGGTTGGGCTTGGCCTATCATTCTTTGCATTCTTGCATCATTCATTCATCATAAGCATTGCATCATATTTCATTGCATGTAATATCTTTGCGATAGATTGGTTAGCATCCGCATGATCATACCTTGCATTTGCATAATTTGCATTGAGTCATGCGTGAATTTAGTGTGAATTTGAGTATCCTATGTGAAATGATGATTAGATGTGATTACTAGTAGTTATGAGTAGAAGTTGATTAATGAGTAATCACTAACTGAATTGTAGAGTAATCTATGTTGTGGTTAATTATGTGGTATGTATGGTGTGACTAGTGAAAAAGGGGATTGTCATTGTCTTGAAGGTGCCATGGAAGTTGGTGGCCTCGGAAATTCTGTATTGTATCATCAGAGGATCATGTGTGTGTGGTGTAATTATGCATGATTCATGACGAAGTCGTGAAAGAACTTGTATTGAGTTGATTCTGATTCGTATAGTGTATGTTTATAGATCTTAATATGACATGTTTAAGTAGAATTGTCTACATGCATGATAAGAACCATGATAGTGAGCTACATATGTATTTTGTGAAAAATTGCATGAATGAACTTGTTTTTATTATATGTCTATGAAAGTATCTATTTTAGTGCTATGGAGTTTTCTTATTGAGCTCCCCAAGCTCATCCTTATGTTGATACATGTGACTTCCCGAATGAAGTAGATAGCGATGGGTGATCCCTAACAGGCAGAGAATAAGACTGTGGAACACTAGGAGGATGGGGTCGCTGACCGTGCATTATTAGTTTTGTTAGGTTTAGTTTGACCCATGAGTGCAAGAATAATGTCGACTTTTACTTAAATTGAGTAACGTAATTGGTTTTATTTGAATCCTTTTATTATGGTTGAAATTTTGGATATTGGCCTTAGTTTTAATTTCTATCAGACTTCCGCTGGTTTGTTTAGTTATGCTCTGTGGAACGATGGTTTTGGTTATATATATGTTGGAATTGATAGCCGCATCCTTTTTGGATCCGAAGGTCAATCCCTTGAAATCCTCGAGATCCCATATCTCGGATTTGGGGCACGATAGTTTTCTCCATCACTTTGATAACCTAGGTTCCACACTGGTTTGAAAAACCTTGACAGGTGACAATTATTCCACATGGAGTCGAGCCATGGTCATGGCATTATGTGCTAAGAGAAAAACTGGTTTCATTGATGATTCCATCAAAAAGCCATCAAATGACACAAATCCACTACATTTCATGTGGGTAAGAGGCAACAGTATGTTGTTATCTTGGATTTTAAGTTCTATGTCTAAAGAATTAGTAGCCAGGATCATTTATGCTGAATAGCATATGAAGTCTAGAATGATCTAAAGGAGCAATTTTCTTAAAGTAATGCTCCTAGGATATTTCAATTTCAGAGAGCCATTGTCTCTCTTGCTTAAGAACAAAGCTCTGTAGGAGTTTACTTCACCAAATTGAAGGGTTATTGGGATGAACTTATGAATTATCAGTCGATGCCCTCATGCACATGCAGAGCAATTAAATCATTGATTGACTATCAACAATGGGACCATGTCATGCAGTTTCTCATGGGATTAAATGATTCATATACCATCATTAGGGGACGAATTCTCTTTATGGATCCCATATCACCCATTAGTAAGGTATTTTCTCCTGTAATCCAAGAAGAAAGACAACAAGAAATCAATGACACAAATCCGCAAAACACAGAAGCAGCTGTCTTTAATAGCAAGACTGTTCCATCATCGTCTGAATATGATAACCACAACTACAAGAAGAATCCCAATCAGCAAGGATCGTGCCGTGAACGCCCATCTTATAAGCATTGTGGCAAATTGGGATACACAATTGAAAGATGCTTCTTTCTTCATGGATTCCCACTTGGTCGTCGATTCAATAAAGAAAGCAAGAATATTTCTGCTAATCAAGTCTCGACCGATGAGAAAGATGGTAATCAACCAGGTTCCTTTTTCACACCAGATCAATGCAAACAGTTACTTACTCTTCTGAATTCGAATAACATGCAACCCATGACACACCAAGTAAGTACTTCACAGCCAAGCACAAGTCTTTCAGGTTCCTCTCTTTTTCTTACTTCTACCCATAATCTTATTCCATGGATTTTGGAAATAGGTGCAACCGACCACATGGTTAGCTCTGTTTCTTACCTCACAACCATCACTTCAAGTGATTCTTCCTCAGTTAAACTCCCAAATGGAAATTTTGCACCAGTTTCACACATTGGAACTGTTGTTTTATCACCATCTATTGTTCTCAAAGTTGTTCTGTGTGTGCCTTCTTTCAAGTTCAATCTCATCTCTGCTAGTAAACTTACTCATGCAATAAATTGCTCCATAACCTTCTATTATGATTCTTTTGTCATACATGACCTACTCTCGACATTGATGATTGGAGTGGGTAAAGAACAAGTTGGACTTTATTATTGCCAATCCAAAAATAATGCTGATGTCCACACTACTGTTACATCCTCTTACCATCGTTGGCACCAAAGGCTCGGGCACCTTTCATTTTCCCGTTTAAAATTTTTAGCAAGAACCATTCATGAGATTTCTATTTCAAAATCAGAACATTGTCATACTTTTCCACTTGCTAAACAAACTCGTCTTTCATTTCCAATTAGCCATATTTCTACTATTGCACCTTTTCATTTAATGCATTGTGATATGTGGGGAAGTTATCACACTCCATCACTTAATAGTGCACGATATTTTTTAACAATTGTTGATGACTTTACACGATGTACATGAGTTTACCTCATGACCCATAAGTCTGGAACACGACACCTCCTCAAGAATTTCTTTGCTTTAGTTGAAACCCAATTCAACCAGAAAATTAAACAATTGCGTAGTGACAATGGTATTGAATTCTTTATGGATTCATTTTTTTCAAGTAAAAGTTGTTATTCATCAATGTAATTGTGTTGCTACCACAAAAAAATGGTGTAGTTGAACGAAAGCATCAACATATCTTGAATGTTGCTTGAGCACTCCGATTTCAAGCTCACTTGCCCATTAAATATTTGGGAGAATGCATTCTCACTGCAACCTATCTAATAAACCGCACACCAACACCGATACTTTTTGGAAAAACTCCATATGAAGTACTTTTTCATTCTCAACCTTCTTATTCTCATCTTGGAGTTTTTGGGTGTCTTTTTGATGCCGAACTCTATCCATACATCGGTCCAAATTTGAACCACAAGCCCGACAATGCATTTTTTTTGGGTTATCCATATGGTCAAAAAGGCTAAAAAGTATTTGATTTGGACACACAAACATTGTCTACATCCTGAGATGTCATTTTCCATGAAGACATTTTTTCATACCAAACCCAAGTCAATACTTTTCTCTTGGTTTCACCCTGTCCAATTCTAGATCAGAATATTTCAGAATCATCCATTCTTCCCACTAGTGCAGATCCAAATTTGGACCCAACCCCACCTACAACACCTTCTGAGCCACGTCGTTCAGCTAGACATCGAGAGCAACGCCAGTATCTTCAGGATTATCATTCATCAACCTCTTCAATAGGTACTGCACATCCCTTGTCAAATTTTTTATCCTATGATAAACTTTCTTCTACTCATCATGCATTTTCTGTAGCTATTTCTTCTACTATAGAACCTAAGTCCTTCACTTTGGCTATGAAGAATCCACACTAGTGTGATGCCATGGCTGCTGAAATTCGAGCTTTAGAAGAGAGCAACACTTGGACACTCACTTCAGTACCTGCCCACAAGAAATCCATAGGGTGTAAATGGATTTACAAGATCAAACACCATTCTGATGTATCGAATGTAAACGATTTGATCAATGGTCTTGTATTTCATTAACAGGAATTTACAATATATATACAATTAGTGATTGTCTAGTTTCCACTAATTGTGGACATATAACTGGAAACTAAATCAAGCTATTTGAGGAGAGATTACAATCAGAAAAGTAAAATCTACACAAAGGTAATGTCCTAAATTTGTGCTTTTTCATCCCCCCGCAAGCGCAAGGGTCCGGGAAGGACGCTAAGCTTGGAACTATGCTACTGAAATTGTTGCCGAGCAAGGGGCTTTGTCAAGGAGTCGGCTAACTAATCGAATGTGTGAACATGAGAGATACGACTCAACTTACGAGAAACTTGATCACGAACAAAGTGAAAATCAATGGCAATGTGCTTCATTCATGAGTGAAAGATAGAATTAGAGCACAAGTATGTTGCCTCAATATTGTCACAGTAAATTGTTGGTGAGTGGGAGAGTGAGACTCCAAGTTCACCGAGAAGATTGGTGATCCAATTCACCTCGGCTGTAGCTGAAGCAATGGCCCTATACTTGGCCTCAGTAGATGATCGAGCAATGGTAGATTGTTTCGTCGACCTCCAGCTTACAGGATTAGAGCCAAGAAAGACTACATAAGCCGATGTTGAGTGGCGGGTGTCCGCATCACCGGCCCAGTCAGCGTAGGCAAATGCATGAAGTGAGGGAGAAGCTTTTGCAAAGAGGAAGATACCAAAATGTGACGTACCCTTAAAGTAGTGAAGAACTTGTTTCATTGCATTCCAATGAGTGCAGATTGGATGGTGCATGAATTGAGCTAACTGGTTAACTGCAAAACTGACACCAGGCCTCGTGAGTGAGAGGTATTGAAGAAACCCAAGAACTTGGCAGTACTCAATTGGGCCATGGTGTGGAGAGCCATCATCAAGCTTAAGGGTTTCAGTAGAGGAGAGAGGAGTGCTAAGTTCTTTTGCTTCATGCATATTGGTCTTTCAAAGGCGATTAAGAACATATTTTCTTTGAGACAAGAAAAGGCCACGGGATGTGTGAGTTGTTTCAACACCCAAAAAATAAGCGAGTTGGCCGAGATCCTTGAGAGAGAACCGTGTGGAGAGATGAGAGGTGAAGCCACGGATAGCCAAAGAGTTGTTGCCTGTGAGAATAATGTCGTCTACGTAGACCAAAAAATACATAATGATAGTTCCGGATTTGTAGATAAAAAGAGAGGTATCACTTTTGGAGTTAACAAACCCACGATCAAGAAGGAAGGTCCGCAGTTCATTATACCATGCCCTAGGAGCCTGAGGAAGACCATAGAGAGCCTTATGCAACTTGCACACATGAGTGGGATAATTAGAATCAACAAACCCTTGTGGTTGTTGCATAAAAATGTTTTCAGAGAGAGTACCCTGCAAGAAAGCGTTGTTAACATCCAGTTGATTTAAGATCCAACCACGAGACACCGCTAAGCTTAAAACAAGTTGAATAGTAGCGGGTTTAACAGCGGGACTGAAGGTTTCTATGAAATCGATGCTAGGCTGTTGATGAAAACCTTTAGCTACAAGGTGAGCCATGTAGCGAGCAATGGACCCATCCGGACTCCTCTTGATTTGATAGACCCATTTACATCTGACAATATTTTGTGTGGGTGAAAAGGGTACAAAGGATTAGGTTTTATTTTTTTTGGAGGGCAAGAAATTCCTCTTTTGTGGCATCATGCCACTAAGAGTATTTGGTGGCCTGAGTGAATGATGTGGGCTCGGTTTGTGGAGAAGAGGAGGTCGAGGTTGTGTTATGAAGAGAGAAGGGTATTTTGGGCTTGTGAATGTTGTTTCGGGCATGAGTTACCATACGTGTTGGTGGTGCTGGTGTGGGGAAGGCGGTCAGGTCTGGGATAGGGTTAGGATTAGTGGAAGTAGTGAGAGGAGAAAAGGTGTGAGATGATAAGGGTTGAGAACTACTTACTTGTGTTGAAGATGGACATGAAGCAGCCTTGATGGTGGACGGAGTAGACCCAGATATGTGAGTGGGAGGAACGTTAGCAGTAGACGGTGAAGAAGGGAAGAAAGGGGTAAGTTTTGGATTTGGAGAGGTGGAAGTGGAAGTTTGTGGGGGATTTGGAGATGTGGACTTGGATATTGTTTCCGAAATAATAATTGGAGCCAGATTAGGAAGTGATGAGCAATCTGGAGAGTCAACGATTGGAGAGGATATGGTTGCCAGAGTTTTTCTTGTAAATGTGGAAAGAAGTTTGGAAAAGGATTGATTAGTCACAAGTAAATCAGTACAGGAATCGCTTTTGTAAGGAAAGATTTTTTCAAAAAAGAGAACATCCCTAGAAACAAATATTTTATTGGATTTAATATCAAAACAGAGGAAAACATGATTGGAGACGGAAAAACCAAGATACACACATGGACGGGACCAGGGTTCAAGTTTGTGGGTGTTGTAGGGTCGAAGCCAATGATAACAAAGGCAACCGAAAACCCTAAGGTACGTGTATTTTGGGTGGTGACCAAACAATTTATGGTAGCCTATGTCATTGTACAAGATGGGTGTTGGCATGCGATTTATGAGATAGATGGCGGTTTGGAAAGCGTATAACCAAAAACGGATAGGGACAGATGCGTGGTGTAGAAGGGTAAGGCCGGTTTCTACAATATGGTGATGTTTTCGTTCAGTCGAGCCAGCATGTTCGAGACTGTAAGGTGGAGAGCTGAGGTGTTGGAGACCATAGCAAGCTAAAAGGTGAGACAGAGCATGGTATTCTCCACCACCATCCATGTATTCAATTTTGATTGAAGTTTGAAAGAAATTATCAACAAGTTTCTTGAATTTTTCAAAGACACCAGATACCTCAGATTGCAATTTGAGAGGAGAAAGTCAAGAGTATTTAGTGAAATAATCAATAAAAATAACATAATAACGAAAATTGCCAAAGGAAGTAGCCGAGGTAGGACCCCAAACATCCGAATAAATGGCTTGAAAAGTTGATTACAGACAATCGAGGAATTCTTAAATGACAACTTGTGACTTTTGTTACATAAGCAAGAATCACAAACTATATTGGAAGAAAAGGAATCCGAAATTTGTAGTTTATTTTTAGCTAGAATTTTCTTTTCGATAGGAGGAGACGGGTGGTCGAGTCTTTGATGCCAAAGCTGAGAAGTGAGGGCAGCCGAGGTGGAGGGTGGCGGATCGGACGCCTTGACGGGTGTGGAGGACGACGACCACTTGTATAGGTTGTTTCTACTCCGGCCTTTCGCCAAGGATGACCCCGTAATCAAATCCTTCACAAGAAAAGAGTTAGGAAAAAATTCAATAAAAGTATTGTTCTATTTACAAAATTAAGACACGGAGATTAGATTATTCTTTATCAAGGGAGCACACAAAATATTATCTAATGTAAACGAGGCAATAGGTGAATCAATAGTTGAGGAATCGACATGAGAAATAGAGATTCCATTACCATTACCAACGACGACATCCTCATTGCCAACATAGTCCGAGTGCATGGAGAGATTTTGGAGATCGGACGTGAAATGGTGTGTGGCACCCGAATCAAGGACCCAATTGTTGTTGTTGTTGTGACTTGGATCTCCGTCAAAAAAATTGGCTTGAGGCCGAGCATACTGAGAAAACGGTTGGCCTCGAGAGAGACAAGTTTTAGCACTGTGAACTGGTTTGTCACATAACTAACAAACAATGTGAGGTTGGCCTTGATTTCCCTGATAAGCATTTGAATTTCAGGATGGTGAGAAGGAATTGGAATTCGAGAAATTCATACCTCGGCCATAGGATAACTGCTGTCGGTTTTGATTAGACTGAGAGTGGCCAAAGTAGGGCTAGCCGAGGTAACTGCTGTCCGAGCCGTGGGTGGAGTTGGAGCCTTCACGGTTTCCCCGACCACCTCGGCCTCTGTAATTGGTCCGCCTCTAAGCAAGTTGTGCAGTGACTTGTGTTTCCTCCTCCTTTGACTCCCCAGGATTTCGAGTCAACTCCTTATCAAGAAGTTTGTCGTAGAGATCCTCAAATGAAATAGGTGTGTCACGCATGCGAACCGCTGCAGTTAATTCTTTGAACTCATCAACTAAGCCATTCAAGGTGTAAGCCATGATATAGGCATCATTCAAGAGGTGACCAATGAGGGCTAGGACACCAACAAGGCTTTTCACCCTACTCATATAAGCAGCCACCGATTTGCCTTCCTTCTTGTTAGACATGAGAGAGGACAAGATAGAAAGCATCCGAGTGTTGGAACGATTTTCATTACTAGTCTCCAATATGTTCTAGGCATCTATAGAGGTGGCACAGTTGTTGATAGTTGGACCAATGGTGCTGTGGACAGTGGCCTGAATGCCAAGAAGCACTAGACGATCCTGACAAATCCAGTAGAGATGACCTGAGTTGGATTGTGGTGGACAGGTGTAACGGCCCGAATCGCAAATTAAGAATTTAGTCTTACTTTATACTCTATCATTAGCCTGTCTTCCAATTTGATGTGGCATCAGATAAAAATTGGACCATGTGATGCATTCCATAAAATTTTAGGGTCCTAGTGTGTTACA
>JAUPMG010000001.1:6049917-6062960 GCA_031762675.1 Pachysandra terminalis | reverse complement strand
AGAGAGAGAGAGAGAGAGAGAGAGAGAGAGAGAGAGAGAGGGAGGGCGGGAGGGAGGGCGGGGGAGGGGGAGGGAGAGAGAGCAGAAGAAGCTCTATCTTCTGTTTATATGCATCCAATGTGAAACAAAAACGAAAGACAGTTTCACCATTAATGGACTTTCCAAGAGCTTTTGAAGTAGAGAAGGGAAGAAGAAAGCTTGTTGGGGTCTTTTCATGGCTACTAACTAACGCAACAATACCACCACCCACCAAACACAATTGCAACTTCAACAAGACCACCATCATCAGATTTCTTATGGGATGATGCAGTCATCATCTTCCAATCTGGGAAACTTCATGTAATTAAAGCAAAACAAAGAAAGAGAAGAACATCCCATATATTGAAAAAAGTAAGAAAAATAATACATAACAGAAGGAATCATGTGATTTACAGGTGCACAATATAACTACCAAGGAAAATGTAAAGGTACTGAAGAAATGGCAGGGAAATGTCTTATGTGTATGAATCAGCTAAGCCTATGTAACTTTTAAAACATAGCTAGAAATATAATCTCTTCAAAAGAGAAGCTTTGACCACGGTGTTGTGTGAAGTAATGACTCTGGAGTAAGTGACTTGGGAGAATTGGATCAAGCCATTTTTCTGTATATGGAAGGACAAGATCAGTCATTAGTTCAAGAGCATAAACGTGAGTTTTCATCTTTTCTGAGATTCTTCTGAGGCTTTTTTCCTTAATTTCTTTTGCTTTTGGCTGGTTTGATTCTTTTTGGAAAAAGGCTTGGTTGGGTCTTTGGGTATATCACGAGGAAAGCATGTTTAAACAGATCAAATCTGCTCGTACTTTGTTTGACCGGATTCTTGTTCAGTGAAATATGAAGAAAAAGTCGATTTCTCAAGAAAACAAAAATCTTCTTAATGAGAGAGAGAGAGAGAGAGAGAGAGAGAGAGGTGGGGGTCTTTGTGGTTTCATTTTGTAGGAAAAGAATGTTTAAAAAAAGGGTTATAAGATGAAGAGACCACCGTGCTGAAAAAAAAAGCACTGAGACTATTTGTAGAAATGAGAGAGAGAGAGAGAGAGAGAGAGAGAGAGAGAGAGAGCTTACAGAGAGAGAGAGAGCTTACCTGCTTGCCGGAAAATAGCCTCCGAACTGATGAAGTTGGATGGTCTCTACGTTGTGATGAAGGGTTGAGGGGAAGAAGGGTTGAAGAGAAGGAGGTTGAGAGGGAAGAAGGAATGTTTCTATTGAGTGTCGAGAGGTTTTAAATTCCCATCCACATAGGAATTAGAATAAACACCCCTCCCCCCTTTAAATCATAATTCTAAAGAACTGTGGGAATGGTGTGGTATTAGAATTGACACGTGATTTATAATTCACACGGGAATTGGTCATCCAAACACTTAAATTTCAATTCCCACTAGCCAATTCCAATTCATATCCTAGAATTCCTGCGATCCAAACAGACTCTTAGGATTTTTCTTCTTTTAATGCAATTTATTATTATTATTTTTTAAAATTTATATATAATTTTAGGTATTTTTGGTTCGCTTTTAGGCCTTTCTCATTTTAGTGCATTTAATATTCTTAGGAATTCTTTATAATTTTTTGGTTATATTTTTATAATTTTCTGATTTTAGTATATTTTAGGTTTTAAGAATCTTTATATTTCTTTTTAAGCATTTTGGGTTATTTTTAGGGTTTTCTCTTTTTAATGTATTTTAGGTCTTTTAGGAATTATTATTTTAAGTATATTTGTAGTTATTTTCTTTTGGGGTTTCCTCTTTTTGGTGCATCCGTAGATATTTAGGATCTTTGGTAATTTTTAGATTATAGGTAGGGTCTCTCCCTTTTTTTATAGTACCTTTAGGATTTTCAAGGAATTATCTTGATTTATTTTTAATCACCATTAGCTTATTTTTACGTTTCTACCCTAATTTGGCCAAATGAATTTAGATAGGGTAATCAGGTGAACGGGGAGAGAGTGGGTGCCTAACACCTTTCCACTATCTCTAATAAACCTCCTTACCCAATTTTGGTTAGATTGCCTTGTAATTTGCCAATTTGGTCTAATTTTGAAATTAAAAAATTAAATTTTTCGGTGACCATCCACACCCCAACTTAGTGGATGGCGGCGATTCCAAATTGACCTGTAAACCGGGGTCCATCTTGCCCCAGGTGGGTCACAACAAGCTTGAAAAGTGATTGAGTGCGAAGTTTGCCAAGCAATCTGCTACTTGATTTCCCTCTCTATAGGTCATTTTGAATATGATTTCTCAAATGTTTGAATTAACTTTATGGCACCAGAAATGGTAGTATGGATCTTCCGTGGAGGTTCCGCTGAATTACCAGCAAACAGTCTCATTACCCCAATAGGGTCTCCTTCAATTTCATGTTTTGCATAACCTTTTTTTCGAGCTAACTTAATGCCTTCTAATGCTGCAATTGCCTCTGCTTGGTTGTTGGTCACTTGCCTTGATTTATGGGCAAATCCACAAACAAATCTTCCTAAGTGGTCCCTAATAATTCCTTCAGCTGATGCTTCCCATGTTGATTCTCTCATTGTGCCATCAAGTTTTAATTTTAAGAAATCTTTTCTAGGGACCTAATGAAAATCATCTCTTTATGTCCTTGTTTAGCAGTTAATGCTTGGTCCTTTTCCATGAGTCTTCTCGTGTCCTCCATGTGTATCCTAACTCGGTTGATTGTACTCTTGGGTGAGGGTCTTTCTTCTTAATAACAGCTCTATTGTGGTTCTTCCAAATGTTCCAACAGAAGTTGATGAATGTTGCTGTAAACTCCTGTAATTGCTTTTGATTTCTGCATTTTTCGTCTTCTAAAATTCTTGAGATGCAGTATTCATCATGTCAAATTGTCCCACGGCTTCATGTTTAACTTTCATATGAAACTTCACTTGCATTTTGACATGTAATTAAAGCATGATTCTGAATCTTGAAGTGCTTTTAGAAATGTAATGTAGCTACATGCATCTACTCTACTTTGTTACCGGCATAAATCTCTAATTCAGAAGTTTGTTGAACTTTGTTCAATTACTATTGACCGATTCGATATGTTATTTTAAAATTCATGTTAGCCAATTCATTGAAATGCTTTGAGCCTATGATTATTCACTCATTGACATCTTTGTTATTGTTAATTTTTTTTATCAGTACTTATGAAAATTCAAAACTGAGAAAGAAGACTTACTAGAAAATTGATAGATTACAAAAGTAAATTGGGATTTGCCAATAATCTGCAAAAATGAGTTCTTTTGTCTTATACCAATATGAAATTTGTATTTATTTCATGGTATTTGTTGAACTTCTAAATCTGGAAAAAAAAAAAATATGGTTCAAAAGTCCTCTAATTATTTTGATCTCTTTCATGGAGATTACAGTGCTGGTCTTGAAATTTCTATACATTTGCCACATGTAGGATTTTAGAGCTCAAAGGATGCTTATTTTCGGTTCTTATGTAACAGATTCTAGATATTTCCAAATAGTTGCATTTAGGTAATTTTGCGTCATGATCATGGTTTCTTGGGCTATTCTGTGGTTCTTTTTATCATTCAAGTGAGCTACCCAAAAGGATTTTTCTCAACTTTGAGTTTTGTTCATTTGGCAAGGGTAAGTAATTACTGGCGTGGAATACCTCAGTTAGAACCATAGACCGATACGAATTTCTCATATGGCATGTGATTTAGCAAACCCCATTTGCAAAACAGCATTCCCTAAATTTGTCATCTTAGCTTGGACTTCTTAGTACTATAAGAAAATCATCAGTGATCTTTCAAGTAGTCTGCTTATGTTTTTATTTGTTTTCTACTGTAGCTTTCTTGAATTCTTGATCTTTTATCTTTATATAATAATTTCCTAATGTGATCCCTGATAGCAGTGTGTAATTTATTTATTTATTTTATTTTTCCATCATTATATACTTTTACAAGGTTTAGATTTTATTTAGTTCTATATATTATCTGTAACCAATTTTTTAGATTCATCTTCTTCAAGGTTTAGATTTTATGAGTCTTTAGTTATTCTATGTGATTCCCCCCTCATATATATTTCTTTCGATCATTTTATCATTTGATTTCTTCATAACACCATCTTGACTATGCATATGGGTTGTGCTTCTTAATTGATTCAATAGTCCCAATGGGCTGTGTTTGTTGCAGAGCATTTATGTCAATTTATTTTGGTTGGTTTTTGTTACCGTATGACTTGCATAGTTTCATTCTTCCGTGATGCAAGTTTTAGATATCTTTAGATGGTTGTTTTGAATTTCAATGTATAATCCTAAAAGGAGTATTAAGGTGTCGGGTTGTTGAAGTTGTTTGAATTTTTATATCATTTCTTTACTTCTTTCTTACTATATGAGATTGAATTTTCTTACTCTTCTGGTGTGGACATTTTATTATTTTTTATTTTTTTTCCTTTTTCCTTTTTATTTTTTTTTTCTTTTCACTTTCTTTTCTATCCTGTGCACTAGGGCTAAATGCTAGTAATAATCTTAAAAGTATAAATTTAGCTAGCAAAGAAAAGTTTCACTCATACTTGTTGTGCTAGGCTGCAGGTCAAGATCAGTGCTTGTATTCCAATCTCTTTTAGATAATTGGTGGAAAATTTTCAAGTATGAAAAGAGATCCGTTGTAGAAAATCAGAATTTTGTGGATCCAAAACAGGGAAGGCCTCACTGAGAAACTTGAAGCGAAGCTGCCCTTCAAACATCACTCAAAAGATAAGGAAATGCAGGCCAAGATCAGTGCTTTCTTCAAACCTTCTACACTGGTAACCCCAGACACATCTCAGCTTTTCGACCAAATCAAAGATGCATCCCTCTTTGAGAAGAAGGAATCTGAAATTCGAATAACTTATATAAGAAGAGCTGCAAAAACTGATTCTTTGCATAGGTATCGATTCTTTTGATTCCTGTTTGTGGGACTACATTTGTGGTCATGATTTGCTTTGCAGAGGGAATTTCCGTTGTTCAGGTTGGATTTCAAGTTTTTCAGGAGTTCCACAGAATCGGGCTTCATTTCAAAATAATTCAAAAATGAGGTTCTTCAATTCCAGTTCATATATTTAGCACCCGCACCCGATTCAAGTAATTGCTTTCCTATATCTAGAAGCATATGCTGTTTCTTTTAGAACCAGAGATTTAAGCAGAAACCAGAATAGGGGCCTTCATCTATGAAGGCACAGTTTGCCAAAAAAAGAAAAAAAAAATGAGATTCTAGGCCTTTTGGATTTAGTTTGTGCCAGAACTCTGAAGTGCTTTGTTCTTTCTTTATTATTGTAAATCCACTTACCTATAAATCTTAAATAAGAAAAGAGGGAAAAAAGAAAAGATTGTTTTTTTTTTTTCATTTATACTTCCCTCCTCACAAAGCACAATATCTAGAGACGAAGAAATTCGGGTCTTGGTTGATGCTAACTTTTTGAAGTGTTGATCAGATGTTCAATGTTTGATGTGCATGTTTCTTGAAATCAGTTTTGTTTTCTAAGCACAGTTATGGTTCCTAAATTTTTCTCCTTTTTTATGAAAAAAATTCTATCAGTGTTTTGCATTCACTTTTTGATTTTTTCTTGTAGCAACAATGTGGTGGATGTTCAGAATATCGGCGAAACGCCAAACGATTCCAATTCAGTTGAGTTCTCTTCAAACCCAGTTCCCATATCAGACAGAATCCTGAACAAGAAGAGAAGTTATGCTCAATTCCATTTGGATCTGGGTCAATCTGATTTCCTCCTCCATACTTGCTCCACTTGTGAGTTTAAGTATGCTTGTGGAGATGAAGAAGATGAGAAGGTACACAAGGAATTCCACAAGAATTACACTCATGGAATCCGATTCAAGGTACTTTAGTTCATGATTCTCTATATAGTTGTCTCTACTTGGTTAGCCCTAGTGCTGTAATCTTATCCTTAATTCACAGGGTTGGCGCAATGAAGGGGTTCTTCATGTGTCTTCAACTGTGGGAGGCCGCATCATTTTGGTGTTAGATGGAGACTCATCAGCTCAGAGGAACAAGGTTCAACTGCTCCATTTTAGGACTTTACAGTTGGAGATCTCACCCCTATGTTCCTCCTGTGAGTGCATTAGAGGGAACAAAATCTATCCAAACAAAACTTATAGCTTTGATTGGGTTACTTTTGTATTTGCAGGTTCAGGAGGTTGTAGAGAGGATGGAGATGGAGCTAGGAGGTGGTGGGCTTATTCATAAGCTTTGCAAGGTGGATGTCATTGACCTTTATTGGTGACAAAATAGGTTTTGTAGTCTGGTTGAAATGGTTATTTCGAATCTATACATAATATTACCATGTTGTCTGCAGGTGTATCTTTTTGTTTCCTCTCAGAGGATTGTTGGTTGTCTAATTGCAGAACCAATAAAAAATGCCTACAGAATCCTTTCAAGGTCAGTGGCTCCAAGAAGCTCTGATGGTACGGATGCGAAGGAAACCAGATCAAATTCAAACATACTTCGATTTGGGGATATTAATTTTCGTAGGGAAGTCACCAGAAGAGTCCCATCTGTTAATATTTGTGAGAGGCTTGAGAAAGACTTCAATGGAGCAGTCTTTTGTGAAAAGGAAGCTGTGCCTGCTCTTTGTGGTATTAGAGCCATTTGGGTCACACCCTCTAATAGAAGGAAACGCATAGCCAGTCAGTTACTGGATGCTGCAAGGTATTTCCAAAGAATTTTGCATCTCGCTGGTCATTATCTCTATTTCCTTTGTCTACTGTGATTGGAGGGGTAGCTACTCCGAGCAATACCACAAAGGCGTAATTTTCCTGGAAACTAGATGAAATATTGGCCTAGTTAATAGGAAGAAACCAATGTAGTTTAATTTAAGCTAGGCAGTGTAGATGCTCTTTTGTTGCTTCATGCGTAACTTCATTAATGGAGTTGATACCCTCTGTTTTTCTGTCTAGTGATTAGTGCATCTCTTATCTGTTGAATCAAAATGACTAGCTGGTTGGTTTTCCAGTGACTGCGAATCTGGTTTTGGAAGCATTTTCCTGAGCAGCAATGAACCGCAATTCTCTTCTCTTGTTGGGTTTTGAGATAAATATTGCTTTCGACATGACTGCCTTCTAAAAGCACTCTTGCAGGAGCATCTTGCTTGATCTTGAAAGGTTATTCATTGATTTTGATTTAACCTCACTGAGTTTTCTTTGGCTATTTTTTGCCTTTTTCATGCAGGAAGAGTTTTTGCATGGGTTTGGTCATTGAACCCTCTGAATTGGCTTTCTCCCAACCGACCTCAGCTGGGAAGGCATTAGCATCTTCTTACGCCGACACGGAGTCTTTCCTGGTGTATGGGACTGATGATTTGAACTGCTAGAAGATTGATCACTGGATGATTTACTAGTTTGATTCTCTTTGGGGTATTCTCACCAATGTCCCTTAGTTGCAGAATGTGAAAGTCGTCATGTTTAATCATTTACAAACTCCCAACTTAAAGACCGCTGCAGAACCAGTTTTTCTATTTGTATGAGTTCTAGAAACGTAAATATGTAGTCCATGACTGTGATGGTAAACACTTGGTCACCATTTATCAATAAAATTCTGCTAAATATGAGATATGCCTGATTAGGATTAGGTATTAATGCTTCATATCAATGCATATCCAGGGGTGGAAAGCCAACTTGGGGGATTTCAATGAGATCCTTCACAAAATTTAGAATTCAAGGTTCTGAAAACAAAACCAACAATGCTAAGCTCAGGTCACAAGTTATGTGGGGCAATTTGTTTTCTTGCAAGCAGCACATACTGCATCCAGGTTTCACTCAATGAAGTTACATCCTCTGTAAACTGATCTCTGAAAGAACATATCTCATCTTTGCATTAGAGAATCAAGTATACTCATAGAATGGTAAATGCTAATTAGCTCCCATATATCCAATACAGTTTAAGACTGATGTTTTGTGCTACATCAGGTTTAGACTATTATGCTTTTTCGGAGGCTGTAAGAATTTCAAAGTTGTTTGTGGCGTTCAGAATCTGATGTACATCTGATAAAAATTATGGTTACTTTCTTCAAGCTCTTTGTAGACCTATTTTGTCAATATAGCACAACCATTTATGTCAGCCATGTAATTCAAAACATGGATTTCTTAGATTGTACTAATGCTTTATTTAGTGTTAATTTCCTTCCCAAGGTACCTGAAAATGATGCCATTCCTTTGATTATATGTTATAAGTGTCCAAGTAGTTGGACTTAATTCAATCAATTTAGGTTAATTAGTTTGTAATTAGAACAATGGAATGGTTGATCGCTCTTGAATGGTTTCTTGCATTCATCCTCCATTGAATGCTTTCTTAGTTGTTTGAAGAACTAACATGTACTGGAAATGGAGAATAGTTGAATATGATTCAAGGGTAAAAGATCAAATAAAATCAAATATTTTGCTTTCTAAAGCACAAATTGTGTCTTTGAACACATTCGAACATCCTTCATGTTTTTAAGAACATGTGTAAAGATTAAATAATATACTGAATTTCATTAATTTTTGAATATTTTACACTTTTAAATTTAGTGGTTTAAGTAAATGATATTTTACCCTTGTTAAAAGCTTTTTGAATTTCCTACTTGGAAAATGAGAGCCCGCGGGGACTTACGGAGATAAGTACAACCCATAACAATTTTAAATAGTTTTTTCTCTTAAAAAACACCTCTCTCAAATATATAAAAACTCTATGATAAAATAAAAATAATTAGAATTTAAAATATATAAAGGAGATATGGGATTTCATTTTTTAGGGTTTTAGATTTTAAGGTTCATCTCTTTCTTTTCAGGTTTACCTTTTTTTAGGGTTTTTCTTTTTATTCTTTTAAGGTTTAATATTTAGGGTTTAGAGTTCATATTTCATTTTAGGGTTTCTAGATTTTAAGGTTTTATATTTAGGATTTGGGGTTCATATTTATTTTTAGGGTTTTATTTTTTTAGAGTTTTTATTTTTTAGGGTTTTATTTTTTTTTAGAGTTTTTAGATTGTAAGGTTAATTTCTTTATTTTAAAGATTTTTTTAAAATTTTGTTAAGATTTAATATTTAGGGTTTAGATATTTAGGACTTTAAAATAATAAATTTTAATACTTAACATTTAGTATTTATCTGTTTTTTTTTATGTTTTATGTAACATTATTTTTCTGTAATCTTATTTCTAACAACCTTTTTGTTTTTGAGTTCGAGTAAAACTCTCCACAGTTATCAGTCTCTCAAAGCCACATGTAGTAACATGATCAAGTGGGGGACCTATATTGGTCCCCGCGGGTGAGCTCCTCGCAACTCTTTCCTACTTTATTGAATTGTTTTTCTCTTTTACTTATTCCCTTCATAAAGTCAAATATTTAAAACTTTTTTGACATAATGTCAAATGTCAATTGCTTAAACAACTAACTCCATCAAGGTAAAGCATTCCCAATTAATATAATTTAATCATTAGTTATCACTTGATTGAATTGGTGGTATATGCAACAAACAACAACAATCGGAAGGGTAATTAATGCTATTTTGAAATGTGAGGGAATTCTTTTTTTTTTGGAAAGGTTAGTGTTTTTATTGAAAAAGGTAGAAGTTACGGATTTACATACTCCACGAGTACAACAAGTGTTTCTGACAACACAATTTCTACTAAGAGCATGCTAACAACAAGTATTAACAGACATCAAGCATCATTCTTCTGAGCCGCCATCCAATCAAGATCTTAGCCCTTAATCTTAGGCTAACTCTTCTATCCTTCTCAAGTATATCAACCAGCTGCTGTGGCAGACTATCCCTCCTCAAATAACAACAGTCACCATTTGAAGTAGCATGGGAGGCCAGCCGATCGGCAGCTGCATTCGCTTCTCAAAAAACATGCTTAATTGTGCAGCTACTGAACTGATTCATAATGTGTTTAATGTTGTGTATCATCAGGTGATACCTCCAGGGGATGCTCTTCTGAGTGGTCAGAAGTCCTTTCGCATTGTTGGAGTCGGTAAATACCAGAAGCATCTGAATTCCCTTAGGCCATGGAGAATGGCTTCAAGTTCATGGTGTATTACCGACACAGGTTCAGAGGCAGCAGCAAAGGCCAGTATCAGCTCACCATGGTGGTTGCAGAGCAGACCTCCATACCCTCCTCGAAGTGCCAAGAAGGAACCACCGTAGTCGAGGCTCATAAAGCCATGGGGGGGCACCCCATTTCACCACAAGGGGGATGCCTTGAGTGAAGGTCATATTGATGCTCCAGTTGATACAGATGTCCCTATTAGTTTGGGTGTCACAGGCTTGAGTGCAACAGATTTTCCCCTTTTCAGCAACATCAGCAGCTATTTGCTGCAATACATATTGCTCTGCCCTGTATTCATTTCTGAAACGTCTAGCATTCCTTTCCCTCCATACATGGTAGATAGTAGTAGAGAATGGCAGCTTGCGGATGGTGCTGATAAAGTCCTTCCCACTGATTTTCTCCGAGCACCACTTCACCAATTCAGGCCAGTTCACTTTGGGGGCAGCAATGCAGCATCTCCTCATCACCTCACACCAGATGTGGTTGGAGTAATTACAAGAGAAGAATAGATGCTTATGTGAGTCAGTAGCCCTCTTGCACATAACACAGTTAGCCACAGGAAGCACTCAAAACTTGATAAGCCTATCTTGGGTTAGCAACCTTTTCTGAACAGCCAGTCAACATATGAAAGAGTGGCGTGGGATGTGTCCACGAAACCAGATAAGGGACCTCCAAAGAACCTTGGGAGTGTCACTCCTTGAAGCATTACAGGTGTCGTTGATGTTGAATAGCCCCACTTTATTTGGTTTCCATGCTATCTTTAGGGTGGTGGGAGTGTAGAGGAACCTGACTTAAGCATCCCCAGATGCTCAGAATAGTCACATTTGCAGAAGGAGGTGGGCTCCAATTACCATTTTAGATAATAGACTCCACCAAGGAAAATCTAGGGAGTCTCTCATGATATAGTGCTCTGTTTGAGACAATCAGGTGAAGCGGATCCCATGGATGCCATCCATCCCACCAAAGGGTAGTATTCTTGCCATCAGCAATAAGATAACCAATCAGCTTGCTGGTTTCACTTCTAAGGGGTAGAATCTTCCTCCAGATCCAAGAGGCTGAGATAGGGCTGCGCATGCTCCAGAAATTGTTGTCCTTTACGAGGTTACTCCTTATCCATCTAGCCCAAATTCCTTGATTTCCAGACATCAAAAGTCAGGTATATCTCAACATGGCAGCTCTGTTCCACAATTCAAGATTTCGGAGAACTAAACCACCAAATTTCTTAGGGGAGCAAACCAGCTTCCACTCCACCAAGTGAGGCTTGTTACCTTCTCCCCCATAGGAAGTTGGAGCAAATCCTATTGATTTTATGTATTACACTTTTGGGTAGGATGAAGATGGTCATCCAATGAGTGGTCATACTCATCAGCACACTGTTAATGAATTGAAGTCATCCAGCACAAGATAGCCTTTTACTCTTCTAGGCACTCACCCTTCTCCTCATCCTATCAGTGATAGGGTGGCAGTCCTTGATCTTGAGTCTCTGTGATATCAAGGGAACCCCGAGGTAGGTGGCAGGGAGTTTACCGCATTGCATTTGTATAGCCTGACAAAGCTCCTCCAATCCTGCCAAGAAAATACAGCTCTTGTTGTGGTTCACACAATGGCCAGAGTAGCCACTGAACCATTCAAGGTCACTGTATATTAGTTTCAGTGAGTCACTATCACCATGAGAGAAAATAAACAGGTCATCCTCAAAGCACACCAAGGTAATCTGGTTCTCTTTGCATCCAAGGTGGTATGTGAAGGATGTGTTTAAGGCTGTTCTTTTCAGTCTTCTAGCTAGTGTCTCCATCACCATAACAAATAAGTAGGGGGACAAGGGATCCCCTTGTCTCAGTCCTCTACCCTCTTTGAAAAATCCCTCCAAGCCACTATTCAAGGAGATAGAGAAGGAGGTTGTTGTTATGCAGGCCATAATCCACTTCACGAGTCAAGGTGGAAAGTTCCAAGTCTAAAGCATTTTGAAGATAAATTCCCAGCTGACAGAATCATAGGCACCTTTGAGGTCTATCTTGAGAGCACATCTACTAATACCCTTATTTAGATGGTTGTCATGCATAAGTTCATGGACAAGGGAGATATTATCCGAGATTCTTCTACAGGCACAAAAGCAGATTGATAGTCTCCAATAAGATTAGTCAGCATTGGCTTGAGTCTGTTGGCAATAATCTTGGATATGCACTTGTAGATCACATTGCAGCAAGCAATGGGGCGGAAATCACTCACATCATTCTTACCACTTCTTTTTGGTGCAAGAGTCAATATGGTGTGATTAACATCCCTTAGTAGGGATCCATGAGAGAAGAAGTCCATGATGGCCCTAGTAACATCCCCACCAGTGATGTCCCAAGTGGCCTTGAAGAATTTAGATGTGAATCCATCCGGGCCAGGGGCCTTTTCATTTGGCATAGAGAATAAGCATGCCTTAATTTCCGAGGTAGAAACATCTCTAGGAGCAGCTCCCAACTCCTCCACAGAGGGACCTTCTCCCAAACTGTCATACCAATCCCACGAAAAAGAGGATTGCTGGGCAGTGCCAATTGTCTCCATGAAGTGATGTGTGAGAATAGTAGCAATATCATTTCTCTCAGTGCATCGCACACCATTTCTGTCATTCAAGCTCATGATTTGTTAGCAGCCCTGTGCTTTATCATAGAGCTAAAGAAGAAACTAGAGTTGCTGTCCCCAAGTTTAAGCCACTGAATTCTTGATCTTTGTCTCAATTGTGCCTCATTTTGACTCAAAAGCTCTTTATGGGTAATCCTCAGAGATCTCTCCACCTCCTCCAGGTTGCTTTGTGGTTGTGTAACGACTCACCCCACCTGACAAAATATTTTCCACTTTTGGCTCACCCGAATCAGACTTCCCAGTTAAGCGTGCTTGGGCGGGAGTAGTACCAGGATGGGTGATCCCTGGGAAGTCTGATTCGGGTGAGTCAAAAGCGGACAATATTGTGTCAGGTGGGGTGGGTCGTTACAAATGGTATC
>JAUPMG010000001.1:6016206-6037027 GCA_031762675.1 Pachysandra terminalis | reverse complement strand
CTAACAAACTGGAACATAACAATCAAGCAACATAACAAATAACACCCAAAAATTAAATTCTTGATATTGGTGATGACGGATTTGTAAAAGGTTAAATATATTAAATAGAAGGACAACTAATACATTCGGACCAGTACAATCATCTACCCAGAGAAAAGGTAGGGAAGTTTGTCTCAAGACAGTCTAAACCGTCGCGCAACCGTTCTGTCAAGAGCGTTCCTTGTCAACTTTGATCTGTGGAGAAGATAAAGAGAAGGGGCAGGAGGGAAGGAAATATTGCAATAACTGAAGATGTTATTTAGAATGCAATCCCAGAGTAGTAAAACTTCACAGGTTGAAGATCACTATCTTTCTCTTTTAGTGTCTTCACTCACTGTTGTTTCAGATTTCAGGGTTTTCTGGTTTGAACTCAGAGTTTCAGATCCTCTTCAATGGATGATGGGTTCTGCTATTTGTAGGGAGTTTCCCACTCCACATAGGACAAGTGTCAATCGGCTAAGCACTTAAAGGGGAACTCTCATGTGCTGAGCAAATCTTGAGTGACACGTGGTCCTGAATAATATCTTGCAGGATGCGTGTTCTTAAACACGGCTAAGTTACTTCCAGAGAAAGATACCAAATCATTTCAAACTTTAAAAACTGCTCTGCGAAAGGTTGCATTGGAACTTAAGCAACACAGATCAGCATATGTGTGTCACTTTCATACAAATCTCAAAGAGCAACGTCACCATTCCTACCGCCATTCCAGATAAGACAAAACCCACTTTAGATAAGTTAGAAAGCAGATAATTTATAAGTCGGTGAGGTTTGCACCATGTGCTTTCTATTCTGAGAATCCATCCCAATCAACCTTTTCATGGGACAATTCAATGTATAAGGTACTTTACTGAATTCATATGTTTCGAAGGAGAACTCCCTTTGGCGGCTATCTTCCTTCCAAGGAAATCAAGAACAACTATATACTTACAAGGTGATCAATGTATTCTCGAATTACCTATGTAGATAACTCGAGGTTGAGCGTCTCATTATGAAATTCGTTTTCATGATCAATCGTCCCTATAAAGAGGAGGTTGTTTTTTAAATCCCTTAAGGTTCATAGCTACATTAACCAATTCGAGTGCCTTCTACTTAGATGAAATCAGAAATAAACATGCGAATTCGTATGAGGTGAAGTGAGAGGACGTTCTCAAAGTCCGTGAGAAACCTATCTTCAGGAAATACGTCTGAAGATGGCGTGCTTTTAACTTCTAAAGCCCTTTCTACTGAGGGTTTGCTTCCTAGAAATGAAAGTCCCAAGATATGACTCTTAATTAATTCATAAGGATGAATAAAAGTGACTTCGAGTCCCAGTTGGTAATTTGGATGCATAAAAGAGTGCATTCGAGGGGGTAAACCCAAGTCCATGTCCTTCGAGGAGGACAGAATCCTTAGTCCTTTGGGGGTGACAAGCCCTTTGACGAATTTGACCATCTCATGGTGGTTAGCCTCGAATTCGCCTCAGGAGGAAGGGATATTCCTCCTTCGAATTTGCTTTTGGTAGGAGGGAACATACCTCCGAATTGACCTTCTGGAGGTGTTTAGCCTGAAAAGACTTCCTTCGGAATTGTTCGTCGAAGTTCTCTCGGATCCGTTCGTCGAGGTCGTCCCTCGGATTTGTCCGTCTGGGTCATCCCTCGGATATGTCCGTCGAGGTTTCCTCCAGGAGAAGAAATATACCTGCCTTATGATCAAAGCATAAAAAGTGGTCCTTCAAAGTCTATGGATGTGATCCAAGAGTCTCCTATGTTAGAAAGATATAGAAAGTTCCTTCGAGGATCTTTCGTCGAGTAAAAATACCCTTAAAACGTAAAGGGATATAATGAAATCACTCGAAGTCTGTTCTAGAGAGCAAATAGATGTGACTTCAAGGGCCTATTGAAATCTTAACTATTTGAAGAGCCTATTAGGGGTAGCATGCCCTAAATACGTCATTCGAGAAGAATAGGGTCCATCGAGGGAAGAGTAAGATTCTCATTCCCTTGGTGCCAAGAAGGCAGTGTGTCGTGGGAACATAAGTCCTTTAGTCTTTTGAATATTTCAAAAGGGAAGAAAAATGTGTTTGTTAGGCTCGAGACACATGACATCCCCCCCAAAAGCTGAAATTCAAAAAGGTTGCTTCTCCGAGAAGTTATTGCTTTTTTGGTGATAAGAACGGTTAGATATCTCTGAGTCATTTCAAATATCACATTTCCACCAAACGGTCCAATCAACGTACGTGGTTGCTGACAGCTGGCACGTGAAAGAGACAGTTGTACAGCCGTTACAGCTTTATGAATGATTTAGTGCATGCGGCTATACCCAAAACGTGTACGCTCGCTTTTAAGAAGCACCATGTGTAAAGTGGGGTTCAATTAGCCCGCCTGATCACCAATATTTAATTTTTTTATTATTTTTAATTTTGATTAAAAAATATAAAAAAAAAATTTCATTCCCTTTGACTAAGGGTGGCAATGGGTCGGATCAACATATATTCAACCTAAATCCATCCATTTAATAAATGGGTCGGGTCAACATAAGTTCAACCTAAATTCGTCCATTTAATAAATATGTCAAGCGCGTTCAGCATAATTTGATTACGAAAATTGATTATTTTTTTATTTTTCTTTTTGTCAACCTGAATCCGACCAACATTCAAAAATACCTGGCAAGTTTAGATGGCAATGGGGTGGATTAAACAAGTAATCCGTCTTGTCCCACCCCTAATGATTAGGGTTTGGTAACCTACGAGTTGGGTTTGGGTTGGACTTAACCCAACCCGTTGACATTTACCTATTAATTAATTTTATATATATATATATATTCTTTCCCTTTTTCCCATTTCATTTTCCCTCTTTCTCTCAAGGTAGAGGTAGGTTGCTAACTAATTACTAGAGGCTGGAGCATTAGGGAAGGAAAGTAGACTATTACAAGATATTGCATTATTATTGTTTATATGAAATTAAATAAGATTATAAAAACAATGAGTATTAAATTACAATATTATTGCAATTTGTAAGTAGGTTTATTATACAAGATATTAAATAGAGATATTTAAAAATAAATAATAATAATTAAATAAAATTAAACGGGTCAAGACTGGTCAATCTAGTTAAAATGAGTTGGGTGCCAATTTGATTATTTTAACCCGCTTATTAAATGAGCAAGTTTAGGTTGAGTGCTAAGTCGTTAATATCCCTATTGGGTCAGATTTTGTCCTCCCCTATTTTATTTTCATGAATAACATCTCGAGGATATTTTATTTATTTGTTGGATAAATTACATTGACACTCTCTAAAATTTGACATAATGACAACAAGTACCCTCAAACTTTGGCCATTACGACCAATATCTTTATTGGGCCAAACTAGTCTAACGATCCCTAACAGAAATTGACTACGTGACCATAATACCCTATGTCAATTTAAGTATGTTAAAAGGATAAAAAAAAAAATTAAAATACTAATTTATCCTATAATTATAAGAGATGGGGTTTTCATAATTTTGAAGAATACAAAGCTTATTTCTTCTTCCATATAAACATCTATTTTGTTCCTAAGATCATTAACCAAGATATATAAGGGTGTTTTCGTCTTTAAAATATATTGATATAAGCAAAAAAAAACAGTAAATATTTCATTACTTTGTAAAAATATATATTTTGTAAATGTTTTTTTATAGGAAATTACAAATCTAGAATGCTGACTATTCACTAGAGAGCTTGAATTGGTCAAGTCCACGTGACTAAATCGCACTTTTGTCCCACTATAAATATACGGGCCATGAATTATCAATCCAAACCATTCCTATCTGGTCCGGTCCAGAAAACACCAAGACTTATTTGAACCTGTATTCACGGTTCTGAGTCTTCTGTCTGGTCTGCTTTGGTCTTGGATGTTCTGCAAAACAAACCACTCTAGTAAAAAGGTTATATGCAGGACAGGGTCACCCCACAATAGAGTGGTGCAAATACATAGCATATCATAGACCCTTAGGCTGTGTTTGTCCCGGTTTCTGTAAGTACCTATTGCAGCTTAAATCTTATAGCTTATATAAGCACTTTTTAAAATTAAAAGTGTTTGGTAGCGCTTATGAGAGCAGCTTCTACCAAGCTCTTGTGCGTTAATCTATTTCACAACTTTAGTAATATTTTTAAAATATCTATTTTACACCTAAACTTTCATAAGCACTTAAATAAATGTTATTTCTAAACATTAATAATATTTTTCTAATACCTATTTTATCCCTAAACTTTTATAAGCACTTAAATAAATGTATTTACCAAACATTATTTTCTTCAAATAAGCAGTTTATTATTATATTGGATAAGCAACTTATCCATGAGTGTTTATCCATAAGCACAAGCCGGGCGAAACGCAGTCTTAGTGACCAACCAGAGCTAGGGGTGTCAATTGATTCGATTTGAACTGAAAACCGAACAAACGAAACCAGAAAAGGTCGGTTTGGTTTAGAAAACAAAAAACTAAACTAATTTGGTTCGATTTACAGTCATATATATATATATATAAGAGTGTGTATGTGTATACATTTTTACGTGTTTTATAAGATATAACATTAGTTTTGTCAAACCAAACCGAAAAACTGACTTTTTCTGTTTCTATTTTGGTTTGGTTTGGTTTCGGTTTTATTCATTATAATTCAGCTTGGTTTTCGGCTTCTATTTCGATTTGGTTCGATTTTTTATTTAGTGCAATGTAATTCAGTTTGGTATTGGTTTGACCACTAAACCAAACCAACCGAATTACACCCCTAACCAGAGCTTCGAAGTGAAAGAACCCCAGCTCATTCCAAACTCTTCACAGGTAACTTGTTGTGCGGGTGAGTACCATAGGTGACTTGGGTGAGTACCATGGGTGACTTGTGCAAGTCAGTACCGTGAGATTAGGAGGTACGGAAGGGCGCAACAGTACGATAAGGGTATATTGAGAATTTGCCCCATATATCATATAGGAGTATAAGTTGTAACCCCAATTGTGCATTATTCTGATATTCGTTTTACTGTGTTTATTATTATTGATTGATTCCGATAAACAGAAACCTTAACAGCAAAATGGAAGGAATCCTTGTGGAATATACATACCATCTTACTAAACAATGGTAAATAATTTTTGATTAATTCTTCAGTTTCAGAGAACAGCTGATAGCTACAGTTGGCCAAAAATAGAATTCATTTTATTTGTATACTATTATGTACAACAACATAATCTGCATTAAAAGATTTTGTTCAAATCGAAATTGCAGAGGAACTTGAGGATACAAAATTACAAGAAAGAAGAACAAATTGGAAAAAACTTACAGGCAGAATCCAATCCTCATGCATTGCGTCCAGAGTCGTCGATCATCATTCCTTTGAGACTTTTCGCCAACCAGATTGCCGTCTCCCTAGGAGAGACCTTATCCTTTCCGAAAGGCTTCAAAACAACTGCAAGCTCTTCCAACCTATTTTGCTGCAGCAACTCTGCAGACAGTTCTAACAAGCCTTCTAGTGCATCTGCTCTTTGCCTAAAAGACTTCACATCCAAAATTTCCTTAACCGGAGCTTCCTCTTCTTTCGCAATGAGGATGGCTGCGTCTGGCGAACACGATCTTGTTGGCTCAGAAGAATCAAGTTTCGATGCAGGAAAAAAGGGATTTCTAACATCCACTTCCTTTACACCAGGACAATCAGAAAAATTCGATCTCGCACCCATGCTTTCCATGCAACTTGATTGTTTCAGAGTTACCGGCATCGTGTTTCTCGTCTCAACCTCCTCCCTTGCCGCATTTAATAGCTTCCCTACATCCATGTTCGGAGCTCCCATATCCACAGTTTCCATCACCGGCTGCTCACTCCCAACTCGGAAACTACTATGCCGTATGACATGTATGACGTCATCAAAAGCTGGTGGTAGATGGGCGCTGGTCGGCTTCTCAATCGTTGGCTGAAGGTTCTTTTGGACAGCTGAAACTGAAGGTTTCACATCTGTTATGGATGACAGAAGTTCTCTTACAGTGAACTTATCATCACCAACTGGTGAAGTGAGATTTGACTGAAGCATCAAATCAGGCCTATCACTCGGCTTGCCTACAGAGATATCATCTTTACAGATATATTCTTGATCAAAGCTTGGGAACAAGGAATCCGTACCCGGGCATGAACTTACTTCGTCGTTACTGGTAGTACTCTTCTGAAGATCCACATTAACCTCAGAGGTCTCAACCGGGCATGATATGGGTCTATAATCACGACCTTGCAGTTCCCCCAAGATATTATCAAACCCTGTAGCATGTGGACATGAAGCGGCTGACAAACTAGGTGCAAGAGATTCTGAGCTTTCCGTGTCGGTGAGTCTCTCATGATGAGGATATTTCATATCTGTGAAACAGGAATTGTTCTGTTCCTTCAAATTAGTTACAGGTGCTGCTGTGAAACAGGAATTGTTCTGTTCCTTCAAATTAGTTACAGGTGCTGCTACATCATCACAAAACTCAAAACCTTGAGTCGACTTCGATGATGATTCTGAATTGTGATTATTTGTCTGTCTTCCTTCGGATGCTCCAACAACAACTGGAGTCTTATCAGACACCGTAGAGTGTTGATGTGAAACAACCATGCAACTAGATGCAAGAGATGAATTGTTCGGTTCCGTCGAAACCATGCAACTAGATGGACGAGATGAATTGTTCAGTTCCGTCGAAGTAGTCGCAGGTGCTGCTAAATCATCAAGTTCAAAACCATGAAGCGAATTTGATGCCAATACTGAATCACTGTTTTCTGTCTGTATACCTTTGGATGCTGCAAGTGGAGTCTTATCAGACTCTGGCATGATCTTAATTGATGCACATTTGAGGCCATTACGTATCAAATCGAGAGCTGTTTCAATCTGTTGAGGTATCTCGCTTGGACCACGCTTCATCCCATTCCTCACTGGGTTTGGTGGATTTTCGAGCCCAACAGGCTTCATTTGTCCTGGAAAGGAAGATCGCCTAGCCATATTAGAGGGTGGCCGTTGCCTTGGTTTAGCAGGAAGTCCATCTTCTACAATGTGTTTCACAGGACCAGAGGGCGAAGGAGAATTCCCATCATATCTGGCTCTAGTCTTTGGTGAGGAATCAAATACAGGAAGCTGTTATAGATAAGACCACGATATAATTATAATTTTCTTTCCAGATAAATTAAAAAAGGACAGAGAACAAGTCATACCTGATGCTTTGGAGTATGTGATCCCTGAACCATCCGTTTCGCAGGATCATTGTGTGCCTTTGTTGGAGCAGCAATAGGTGTATCCGCATTTGACTTAAAACCAGCTGTACCAGAACTCGGTTTGGGGATCTTTGGCAATGCTTCAGTGTTAGTTTTCGGGTTAGATACACCTCCAACCTTCATACGATTACCTTTCATTGGGGAACAATTCTCTCTAGCTTTTCCCTCTTCTTTTAGAGCCATCAATATATTTTTAATGGTTTTTGGTTGTTTTGACTCAAATTTGGGTCTGTGTTCATCATGAAACGGCGTCGTTACCTCTATTTCACCTGTTTTATCGCTGGACATGTTGACCCCGAGTTCATCACTCAGCAGGAGCTGCTCACCGACGGCTCCATCGTCATTCGAAGCCAAATCTGTGTCAGTGGTTTTCTGGTCACAATTGAACACCAGCCCTGGGATATTTTTCTCACTCGAATTCAAACTATCTTTGTCACTACTAGAACTGTTACTGTTCAGGCTTTCAGCCATGTTCTTCTGAGCATGGTATGCAGAGGAGATTGGCCTCTCTAGAGAACTAAGAGAATTGGACGATGGGCGGCACTGTTCAACGTAGGGCTGCAAGTGAGGGTGCTTAAGAATCTCGGATGCCTGAAGACAGTTAAAACGTGTTGTTAAAATGAAAATTCTTGTGAAACAGACTCAAAGTTCACCAAGAAATCTTACGCAAGGCTTACATTTGGCCGATGCTCTGGGTTTTTTCTTAGCATGCCCTTGATAAGTGATTTCCTGGATGAATAACATTTCAAAATTTTGATGATGGTTTCTATAGAAAAAATCCCACAAGTTAATGAAATAAAATGCTATGCCTTACACCATTTTATGGCATATGATGTAGAATACAAAAGACAATGAGAAACACGGACTTTTGGTACTCAGGGAATAGATCCTTTGAAGGAAATCCATGCTACAAATAGAAAAAATTCAAAAACATTTTTCTTTCAAATGCGAACATACAGATAATCAAGCAGACTCTTTAGTTCTCAGGTCATAACACGGATTTTGAAGGCATCGTGGGGAGAATTTAAAAGACTGGATAAAGTAATATTGACTTGTAGTTTTGCTTAAAATATTCAACACTATTAAAAGTTGACAACTGCTATCTAGGAGATCCGGGTCTCCAAGGGATTAGATGGGCTATAAATATAATAGGCGGATTCTTTATGTTTTGCCTGCATTCAATTTGGGACTGCATTGCATCAATATCAAGAGAGCTAAAGCCTTTTTTTAATGGATAATGAAGATGGTATAAATAAAGAGAGAGGAATGTACATAGCTATTAGGCGACAAAGAAGTAGACAAACAGCCACAGGAAAAACATATAGAAAGAAAGTACAAAGCCTTATTGCTCTTTCAAAGGCTTAAACTTTATAGTGTTCATGTGGCACCTTTCCGATTAAGCTGGTTTAGACATCTCCAATGCCTTATCACTCTTTCAAAGGCTTAAACTTTATAGTGTTCATGTGGCACCCTTCCAATTAAGCTGGTTTAGACATCTCCAATGCCTTCAGAAGGCTTGTTCATGTGAACAACAGTTTTAGACAAGATTTTGACACTAGATCATTTGGTGAGTAGACAGTGAACCATCCCAAACCGATGTAGTACAGCACATTTTTTATTGCATTGCAAGGTGACATAACAAATCTGAACTTTATTCTTGTTGAAATTTAATAATTTTTAGTCTTCTCCTGGAAAGTTGGAGTTTTTGGAGTTTTGGATAGGGGTAAAAGTCAATCGGCATTCTATTTTATGCAATATCTGCCCGTCAACTATCTATTGGGCTCACTCAAAAGAGTGGAATGCTAGGATCTTTGACGGTAAGGTGTGGGTTCAACCAAAACTCTTTTTTCAATATACGTGTACATGCATCAATAAATCATAAAATAATTAATAATCATATTTTGTTCTTTTCACCATACATGATTTCGGATTGAACATATCTACATGCATTACAGGTCTTTAATGACTATAAGCATACATAACCACATACAATGATTTAAATATTTTACATAATGACATGTACGCTCATTTTCATTGAAGGTTCTAAGAGGGGGAGAGGAAGACCCAAAAGAACTTTGATGGAATCAATCAAAAAGGATTTACATACACGTAATTTGACTGAAGATATGATCTTTGCCTTTGGCAGATTGGGATGGAGGAACAGGATTCTCTTGTTGCCGACCCCAACTAGTTGGGATAAGGCATATGATGATGATGATGATGATATGTATGATCATTTAGAGTATTTGGGAGGGTATGCTCAAGTAATTGTTCTAACAAACATGGACAATACATGTGTCAGGTTCAGGTACTTAAGCGTCAGATCTGTTTTTCTTTTTATGAATAATGAAGAAATCATAACAGTTTGACCCCATATCTTCGAATAACTGGACTCACCTAAGAAGAGTCTGCTTTTCAGGTACATGTAAATAGACACGTCACCCAATAAAATACAACTTCCAAATAGAAAGCACGCCATATTTATTAACAGAAATCATTCAACTAGAAAACAAAGAAAACATGACAATATAAAGACCAAATGATAATACAAAAATCATACAAGAGAATACCATGTTTAACCGTCTTCAATAACCCCTATAGGTTACATGTGTGCCTTGAGATCTAACCATCTAGGTACCATACCCGATCAAACAAAAGTTCAATCTAAAGATGTGGCAAAAGATTTGATGTGCTGGACACGTATTCAATACCATATTCATGTTACGTCGTGTTAAGAACCACTTACTCCAAAAGCTTTTAGAGTAAGCGGTTCTTAACATGGTATCAGAGAGGGAAGTCAAGTGTTCGAATCCCGGGGGTGTATGTTTGTGTGTTTGCCTTGGTGCCCTATACTCTTCCACGGATGTCTTGTTCCCGTGCAAAGCCCACACGTTAAGGAAGGTGTTGAACCATTTGCAATACATTGTTGTGCCGTTCTCTAACAGCTTAAGCTTTTAGAGTAATTCTTAACACAACATTTCAAACATAGGCACTATGGGTAAAGTCAAGGTCCAGGTTTCACAACTTTTATATGTGCATTGTGCACACGCATACGTGCATGTCAATAAAAGATTTATATGCATAAGTATAGATGTTATAATCAAGTTTTTGATAAGGACCGATTTAGATGCAACTGAAAAGTCTTTGCCTCTTTCAAGGTTACACCTCCTTTCTCCTAGCCGTTGGTTCTACCTCAGTCGTATGACCGAGAATGCGGGCATGCCAGAACTTCAGTAGTTCACTTGAAGAAAGGTTTATTAAAGTATACCGAACAGATCGATCTGTTTTAACTAGAATCGGTCTATGATGATGCTCTGACCAATTGGTGATTAGGCGATAGATCAAAGGTTAAGAACACTTCTTTGATTTGAATGGATTCCACAATTTCAAAGGTTCATGTAATGGACCTGAAATAACTGATTTTACACATTAACAACACTCAAAATGCGTACTAGAACAAACAATAAATACATAGCCCCAAGTAGAGCTTTCAAACTAAAAGAAAAAACAAATAACAAAGCAAACAAAACCTCAGGGAACCTATTGGGGCTGATGGTGGGACGCGGGAATGACATGGGTGCATAATCAAACATGCAAGAGGATTGCTTGTAAGCGTTCTGTAAATCTCTCGGTTAGGCTTCTCCACTCTTAGTCGAGAGTTCCTTCGTAGGAAAACTCGATCAAGGTGAATGAAAGTTGCAGCAGGATCTTACAGGACTTAGAGAAAACTTTGATCACTAAGGATCGTAGTCTTTGATGTGTAGTTGATGATAATTTTTGCGAGAGACTTCACATAAATAAATAAAACCGCGGGGACTTGATCCATTTGATCGTGCGACACAATGATGCTATGGGTGCACGATCCAAGTTCGAATAGGCTGTTGTGGGATGCCCAACGAGTCACTTCTGGACTTTCTCAACAAACCAAAGACCGAGGGCCCTACGTGCGGGGGAGTTGCTCGGTGTGTGCTGAGAAGTTTCAGAAATTCTCTTAAAGTGACAGATAAAACAGTAAACCCGTTGAGGGTTTGAACTGCTAGAATAGTTGATATGAGTATTTGGATGTGTAACAGGGGGATTTTCATTGTTGTTGGGTTCTTCTATTTATAGCTTTTTGAAGTTAGAAAGACCACGAGCACATTCCTCACATTTCTTTTCCCATAAGCCAACATGGTTATCTCTTTGACCTTTAGATGCATCCAAGTGTCCTTGTAATATGCATCGTCTTCCACATGTAAGTAGTTACCATAACTACTTTTGAAGTCTTAAAGCATTCTGCCATGTATCCTCTTCAAGATGTGCCATGTATAAGTAGTTATCATAACTATTTTAAAGCCTTAAAGCATTCCTCCACTTGTCCTCTTTGAGATGTGCCACATAAAGATAGTTGTCATAACTACTTTAGAGCTTTAAAGCTCTCTTCCATGTATCTTCTTTGGGATGTGCCATAAGTAATTGTCATAACTACTTTGACTTTGTCAACCCACTTTCTTTTCACATGCTAGTTAATGCAACTAACCAGTCATGTGTCATTCTATTCTTGGCCACAATTACTGGCAACAGGGCTCTTTTCTATCATGCCACATGTCATAATGTCATGGTTGTTGGCATAGTAGTCGATCATCAATCGACGGCCGATCAACCGATGGACCGGTCCTTCGTCGATTTTCGGCCAAGGCCGATTTCACCCATTTTACGACCGAAATAACTTCTTTTGTGATCAGAACCATTTCAGTCGTGAGGTCATGTACTGATTCATACCACATGGTAAAATCTGACCATGGATCATATTTATGAAAACATGGGTGTAAACAGAAATATATGAAGATCTGAAAGCATATAACAAATATTAATGTGCGTTTCTTCTGGATAAAAAAGATTTTATTAACAAGAAATACAAGAGGATGTAGAAGTTATTGAAGTGCAAGAAAATCGAACAGCTACGATGAAAAAAGAACCAAAAAAGAAAAACAAGGGGAAACAAGGCTCATCTCGATCTACAGGAAAAACACACATGTATCACACTCTATCCCGAAGCATCTCCCTACTGGGAATCCTCCTGAACATGGACTCCTTTCCTAGTCCTCTCTTGCTAATCAATCAGTCATGTCATTAGCCAATCTAGCTACCACGATGAATGAATGAATGAGATTTCCAAATTGGGTACAAAAGATCTTGCTAACCACACAAGGTGATCTAACTTCCATGAGCTATGATGATTGCCCTGCATCCAAGAAATGATACTCGCAATCTACCTCCACAATGAGGTGTTGGGCCTGAAAGTTGGCATACTCGTCGAGACTGATAAGCACATAACTTTGATCAAATAGATTTTCCCTAGGCAAATTGGCCCTGAACAAGCATGCATTATGAAGCCCTCATGATCGCTCAACACACCCCTAATACCTAAAGGGCCTAGGTTTCAGAGAGAACGTCAATAAAAATTGAGCCCGAGCGTACCTTGCACTAGAAGAACCTGAGATTAATGAAAACAAAGCTGTAGAGAGAAGAAAAGGAAATGAAACCATCTCACAAGTTATCAGAAAATTGATTACACACTAAACTGCTGTCACACTAGCCCAACTAGCTGACAGCATAAGAACTCCCTTAATCAATCTATGAATAGAAGAACTTTTCTCCTAAAATGTTCTTCTGTTACTCTCCCCAAAATCGCCCAAAAATATGGAATGCCCTAAACAATGTCATAAGATCAACCCCCCTCTCCCCAATCCCTGAGGGATTGCGATAAAATAACACACGACACACTAAAGAAGACATAGCCCATGATTCTCAAAAACTGAAAGAAGTGCTGCCAAATCTCCCTAGACACCTCACAACTGGATTCTCCCTGCCTCCGACACAAAAGGCATACCTAAGAAGAAACTTCAATTTGTTTGTTCTCTTCTGAAGAATATTGTTGGTATTGACTTTCCCTAGAACCATATACCATACGAAAGCCCTTTTAACTTTAGGCTGATCCCCACATCAGTTTAACAAAATGGAAATTGGAGGTCAACAGGGTCTCTAAAAATAGGAGGAAAAAGAAAACAAGTTAATGAAGAAAACGCCTTTACGAATGAGAGGTCTGGAGAGGAAGAAACAATCGATGCATTGTTAGGGCTACAAAAGAGAGAAGCGAGATCAACCAAATCTGCAGGCTTATGATCTCGATTGAATGACAAAGTCCAAGTTAGACCAAAGGCATACCAAGAAAGAACCTCAGCAATAAAGGCAATCTTGAGGGCAGGTAGATGAAAAAGTGCACGGAAATCTAGGAGAGAAAGAAGAATATCCCCACCAAAAATCTTTCCAGAAGCGAATGCTAGAACCATAACTCAAGTTCCATCTAATCAAAGGAAGAAAGGAGGAAGTTAAGACCAGCACATGCCCTTCCGCAGACCTAAGCAAGGTACCTTCGCCAAAGAGTTAGCATCCCAACCATTCTGATTAACACTGTACTTACTTTTGATACCAATACGCCATAGGCTACTTCTTTCCATGCCAGACCTCCACAGCAATTAGCCTAGAAGAGCAGAGTTTTGAGCCAGAACATTCCCCAAGTTTACATTCCATTGTCCAAGACGCCATAGGCTACTTCTTTCCATGCCAGAGCTCCACAGCAATTAGCCTAGAAGAGCAGAGTTTTGAGCCAGAACATTCCCTAAGTTTACATTCCATTGTCCAAGAAACCATTTCCCATATACCCAAATGCATCTTCTCTCTCTCTTTTCCAAAATCCCTACGAAACTTTTCAATGATATTAGCAACCCTAATTCGCATCCTGAAAAAGAAAGTAGATATGAAGGCTAGATAAAGATATTTGACTAATGTAATAGTACCCCTAGCAACAAATAGTTCATTTCCATCTAGTTAGCTTCCTATCTACTTTCTTGACAATCGAATTCCAAAAACTAGGATATCTATGGTTACCCCACCAAGGGGGAGCCAAGATTTGAGAGGCCCTTCTTCAATTTGACATTCCAACAAATTTTCCAAATCATGCAATTTATCATTTTCAACATGAATACCTGAGATACTACTGTTGCTAAGATGGTGTTCGCACACTAATTACTGGTGTCTTTGAGATAGTGTTAAGACAATGATTAATGTGTTAATACAATGATTAACATTGCCTTTTTTTGCCAGTCATTGGTGCTGTCTTTATGACTTTTCTTATAAAATTAGACCGAAAATATTTGATCCAGCTTCCAACAAAATATTCTCAAGCTAACAGCACAAATAATTCTATCAAGGACACTTTATTTTTGAAGAGCCATGCATGAATAAAATTGTCAATTTTCCCTGCTAGTACATTCAGTGTTGGATCCCTTTTTAAAAGCCTAAAATGTATCCATGTTGCAAGGAATTCTGGCCTTAGAGAAAGAGTCCATATAACAGCAGATATACCAAGAAAAGAACTAGAATAAGCTTCTCATCCAAGGAGAAAGCACATACCTTTAGTAAAAAAAAATAATGACTAACAAGCTTAAAAATGAAATGGTAGTGTTGAGGCCACTAGGACTTACATGGAAGAGGAGTAGCAGGCAGGCAAAGGACCCATGGAGGAGCGGTTTATCTTACTTATCAGACCTGCCATATCCTGAAATCAAATGCATAGGGTCGCTATAACTAAATATTCCATTTGAAATTAAGCGAACTCCAGCAAAGTTGAGAATTTCTTATCATACGAGATTGAGTTTAGGTAACATATTAACATAATGTAGCAAATGCACTTTAATACGTCAAGGAAGTTTAAAATGTTTATGAATGAACATGGAGTAAAAAAATAAAAAATAAGCTGCAACAGATAAAGCAGGCTGTTACTTGGCACGTGAGAATCTTGTCTGACATCATAAGTTCATAAATGAAATACCAAGTATTTTATGTGTACAGTACAAAAGGTCAGACTTCTCTTTCAATCATCACTTTCTTCGGCCAACTTCCCATAGAAAGTTAAAGGGAAGCAGAAGGACAAGTCACTGAAACATTTCAAAATTCTTTTTCTCCAATAGAAACAACACTAAATTGGGTGATCTGACAACAGACACACCAACATGTTTTTCCACTTCAAGCCTAATCTGATATGAGCTAGTGCTTTGATTCACCTTCTAGATGACAACAAAAATGATTTCTTATGGAAAGAATGTAAGCACCTAGAATAATAAATCAACATAGTAAATTGAATTTGGCGAAACCATGAAAGGTATTCCAGTCTGTCTCACCAGGTTTAGTTGCCTGATAAGACATTGCTTTTTTCTGCCACGTGGAGTAATGATATGGCCTATATACACTGTCCACCTGACAAGGGACCATATGGACAACATTTAAACTTACATAAGCCCCATTCATACTTGTGTAACAAATTTTGTCAAACGCAACAGCAGCTGTTGAAAGCACCAAGCATCCAGATACCACAGCAACCTTCCAGAACATTTCTTGCCATGAATCATCATGGCCTGAGTTTCTCATGAGAATAATAACATCATATAAAGGACTACAAGGTGAGCAATGAAATTCCCATTTTTTTCACTAGATTTCTTCTGTTTCTTCTGCTACTCTTAACAAAATTGTTTGTGGGCAACAATTACAGGCATGCTAAGAGAAGCAAAGTTGTTTTAGACAACTTTCTCTTTTGATCACTTCTTGCATGTATTATCCACACATTATTCTAGAATCCACAGTGTGATTTCTATTTATCATGAGAACAAAGGAAATAAGTCACCATTATTAAAGATTCTGAATAACAGAAAATACATTATTAGGTTCAAACACAATATGGGCCCTTCACCATTACAACAATGGCAATGAAATAACAGGAAACGGAAAGAAAAAAAAAAACTTACAAAAGCTTTAAAAGCAGGGCGATGAGCAGCCATCTCATACATACAGCATCCTGACCAACAACGAAAAAATTTAAGCCAAAGGGACAATAATGATATAAATGTATAAAAGATTAATGGAAACATGCTCAAACCTAGAGACCAAATATCAGATTTGAAGCCATAAGGGATATCGGCAAGCAGTTCTGGGCACATGTAATTAGGAGTTCCTACTACCTGAGCACAAAGGTAAAACTTAACTATAAAATCCACATATAAGTTGCCAGATAGAATTCATATCAACTTGTCTTCGGAGAAAGGGAACAGATGAAGAATGAGCTATAGCTTCATATACCAAAATACTAAAAATTGAACACTGACAAAGCATTAACACTAAATAAAGTATGTCTAGAAATTTGAAAACATGTTATTAGAGTATCTGCTATGAAGATTTCTCCTTGACTGTTGATTATCTTAATAGATGCATTTATGCAACAAAAACAAAACAGAAAATACTTGTCATAATATATCACGACAGAGGTATAAAAAAAGGTGTAATAACAAGTCTTATGGTACGAAAAAGGAAAAAGAAAATTTGCAAATCTTGATCTATTGCACACAAATTATCAGAATGAACAAAGACCAGTATCACAAATTAATACTGAAAAGGGAAATAGTTGTGAATTACAAGTACAGAAACAAACATACAGAAGAAGTCAAGTCATCTGCCTTTAGCGTTTTAGCAAGTCCGAAATCCCCTTGACAAAACCAAAGAATGAATAAGCAAAATCAGGATAATGAAATGGAAGAATCACTTAAGTGATTATATAATGGAAACATAATCTTACTAATTAAATGACTAAATGCACTTACCCAGACGGACATCCTGGTCCTTGGTGAGAAAAATGTTGGAACACTGGCAGGCCATTGCAAAAGAAATTAGCCCACATTGTTTGACGGTACTAGAGAAAATTCAGATACATTGATAAATATTCACATATGTACCTTTAGGTCTCGATGCAGTACAAAATTCGAATGCAGATACTCGACAGCTAATACTAGTTGTGTGAACCACTTAAGGAGTTTCTGAGCAATGTTAAAGTTTATCAAGAACCCGTCATAACTTGAAACTGAATTCTAAGCTGAATGATCATACCTCCTCTGGAAATGATGCCCCATTGGATCTTTTCATCAACTCAGCCCTGTTAAAGAGCAAAAAATCAATAGATATCAAGATCTAGTTTTCTAAATTAAAACCAGTTCAAAATTTTTGAAAAGGACTCACACGTCTCCCCCTTCGCAGTACCCAGTGACAATGCAAACATAACAACCCTGCATTAAGGATTCTAATTCAGGAACAAAATGGAAGGTATGAAAACAACCAAGAAAGAAAAAACTATAATTTTAATAATTTCAGCATCTGTCTCACCTTTTCCACCCATGCTTCCTTGAATTCGACAATGTAAGGATGCCGAATTCGTGCAATGAGAGCCATCTACAATCAAATTTCCAAATTCGGCAAAAGGACAGCAGTTCAAAACACTTATCAAAACCAGATAAAAGGAAAAAAAAGCAAACCAAGAACCACTAATCTGACATACCTCTTGATGAGCAGATCTCCTACACCGATCCGTCTGGCGTGCAAGCCGGATCTTCTTCAACACATACCTAATAATCCAAACATCCAAAAGAATCTTGAAAAGTAAAGCGCAAAACTCCAAAATAAAAATAAAAAAATCCCAAGAAAACAGAAATGTCAAAAGCGGAAACGCCTACTTCTTCTTTTCCAACTTGTGATTCACCAGAATCGCAGCTCCAAATGCTCCTCGACCGATCTGCTCCATGATCTCATACTGATCCATTCGGGACTCCATGAATCCCGATCCAGTATAATCAACTAAATTCTCTCCAAAACGAAAAAACAAATCCGAGTTCCCCCCGAAAATGCTCGAATCTGGCAATTTGCTACAACTCCTCCTGCAACTGTAAATCCATACTAAACTCCTCCTTTTTCACTGTATTAAACGATCCAACCATTAGATCTTCCAGTCTTCACTGTAGATCTTCTCCACCAGATCCACATTCAACGAAACAACCCTAATTTCCTCACTCCGAACTGTACTCTCCACCGAATTCGAAACTCCAAAGAGGCTTTCCTCCTGTAATCCGCTCTTGAATCGACTTCTCGTTTTTCAAACAAGAAGCGAAAATCAATCCGGAGATTTCCAAATCGAGAAACCAATTTTATTAATTACATTTCCCGCTGTTTCTCTCTTTCCTCTTTTGATGAGGAGTGAGGTTTCTTCTGCTTCCCTGTTTTGCTACTCTTTTCCACTATTTTTCCCACCTTTTTCTCTCAATTTTCATGGAGATATATATAATATAAAAAAATAATAATTTTGCAGATAACTATGGTTAAGAGAGAGGTTGAGTTGGAAACTCGCTCTCTTCCCTACTTAATAAAAAGGAGAAATTATACTTTGACCCTTTGAGGTTTCTAAAAATTGCAGTTAAATCTCTAAGGTGTTTTAAATTATAATGACACCATTCTTGAAAAACATAAGGGTTTGGTCAACTACAAGTATTGAGTCATTGATTGATATAGCCCTTATAAAGAATTGAATGACATTTAGATAAAATGGATATACAAAGTTTTAAAGTCTCGGGATTGGAGACCAGATCGGTCTTGATTAATCTCAATTCGGACCGACAATACCATCCAGTCCAGATCTGATACATAATTTGTACTGCCAAATATTTTTTCTTTAAATTTAAATCTCTTTTGGATCGGTCGAATTGGTCACCTAGTTGACGGTACTAATCGGTACCTGAACAGTCCAATCCGATACTTGTCTGGACCATCTAATTTATAATTTAAAAAAAAAAAAAAACAAAAAATAAACCAAATCAGTTTTATCAATGTACCAATCACTAGACCAGTTGTACCGACCGGTCCGTACTGGTATCGGTTGTACCAGTCCAATCCAGAGTCTCACAATAAAACAGTTCTATGGTGGCTTAGGATCGGACTGGTCCTGACTGATCCCAATACAGATTGCATTGGTCCGATCCTTGAAACCTTGGGATACATCTTAGGTCTAAAATACCCCTTTTAGTCTCTCAAATAAAGAGCATTCATGCTTCAACATGAGACTTAAATCATTGATCAAAGAGAAAAAACAAAAAAAAATAATCAATGATTAACGAAGAACGGTTTATAAGAGATATATCAATTATTTGATACTAACCCTTAGGGTTTCAACAAAGGATATCATTATAATTTCAAAAACCTCAAGAGTCTAATTAAAATTATCAAAAACCTCAAGAGTCAAAGTATGATTTTGCCTAACAAAAAACAAGCCGAGAGTGATTGGTCGTCAAAGCTCTCTATTCTCCTCTCCATCTTCTCTCTCTCTCCCCTCCTGAGTGAAAGAGATAGCACTCCAATAGAGTTGGCTCATGGTTGTGTTTCGTTCCATGCCGACAGTCCCAGCTGGCATATGAGCTCCAATTTTTTTATATTTCTAGTTTTAGGATTAAAATGATTCCGTACTCTGCTACTCTATTATCGTTATTTGCTCCACCTCGTTTGTTTAACAGAAGTTCGGCTTATCCAAGCCGTTTGATTCCTTCAGAGTTGACCTTGCTTTATATAACGAATCTCTTACCCTTCGTATTACCGGTCCGGCTTTTGGAAAGGTATTTTTTTTTTAAACCGGTCAACTCACCCATACCACACGATGTTGGGCGGGTCAGGTTCATGATTTCAGCCGGGTTTACAGGTTAGGATTTAGTTTTGACTTAGTTCATACAATACATCAATATCTATTTTCTATTTTGTATAAGAAGTACAATTTATATGTAAATATACAACTGTTCTGTGGGTGTTCAAGTTTAGTGCTCTCGCTCCCACTTTCACTTTGGCACCCGCTCAACGCTCACGCTTTGATTAGGGCTGTCAATGAGCCGAGTTAACTCTAAAATTATATATATAATTAAATAGAATATAATTTACATAAAACATATTTAATAAGTATTATTATAATTATTTGTTATTTTACATAAAAGAATTAATTAAACCGGCTAAATGGGGTGGGTTTGAGACCCATTGATATAGAGGTCAACCCAACCTGAGCCAACCCATTACCATTTGCCACCCCCACTTTAAGCCAATTCAATGCTCTAGGTCTAGGACTTAAAGAATCCTGTAAGGATACTCAATAGTTTTAGTACTTAAGCCCTAAGCCCTATATTTTTCTATTTATTGGTGTATTCAATATTTAATACAAAATTATTATTTTAAATATATATTAATTTAAACTAAAATACTTCACTTATATAGTAATTTATTTTAATATAATATGTAATTTTTATTTTATAAATCAGATTAGATAACATTTTAGTTTTTACAGAGGGAGTAAAAACACACTAGAGAATAAGGGTGTCAATTGGTTCAGTTTAAATCGAAAAAAGTCATTTTGGTTTGTATTTTTTCTTTTTTTCTTTTTTTTGGTTTGGAAATTAAAAAATCGAATCAATTTCGTTCGGTTTTTGGTTCAAACTTCTATTATACCGAACCAAATCTTATCGAACTTAACTAAATATATGTAAATTGAACCGAACTAGACTAATATATATATATATATATATATATTTATAGGGTTGCGTTTGGTTACCCTCAATAAAAGTAAAAAGAAAATTGTCACGAACCAACCCGAAAGTT
>JAUPMG010000001.1:5997125-6010331 GCA_031762675.1 Pachysandra terminalis | reverse complement strand
TTTTTATATATAGAACAGAAAAAATAAAATAAAAGCTTAACATTTGTTTTCTTTTATTTACATTGACAATGTTATGAAGTCTGATCCGTTTGAAACATTTTATTTGTATTCAATATTTTATTGATTTGGAGATTAACCACATAATCAGGTTACAACCGATCAAGTTGATTGGATGATCATATTTCTTTGAAATATCGTGCTTGCGACAAATAATAACATACATAACCAGTTCTTGGAGATAAATTTTGCCAATTCATCAGTATTTTGATCTTCGCACGTGCCCATTACTAGTGATAATAAAAGTACAGACGAGCGTTTATATGGTTATAGTGTGTATAAAATATACCATATCACCTCTAAGTTGTATCTCATCACAATTGAGTTGAGGTTTGTGTCGTGATTCGGGGAACCTTTTTGTGTGGATTCTCACTCTACTGGGGACAAGCGACGGTCATTGTTGCTGAAATACAAGCAGCTCGTGAAATTCTCTTAGTAGCCAAACAACAAGGATATAAATGGGTGATACTTGAAGGTGACTCGGCAGCAGTTATCATGGCTTCAAGGATTAGTTCGGATCGGGATCGGCCAGGACCGATTCGATCCCAAGGCATGATACAAACTATTGTATCAAGTGGTCTTCGATCGGATTGATCCAACCAATACTAACACGGATTGGCCGATCCGATCCGAACCAACCAATCAATTTTTTTTTTCATTTGACATTGGATAGGACAGATCTAATTTTTTTTCTCTTTTTTTTGAAGGGCGATCCAAAACTTGGATCGGACCAGGATCAGCGATCCAGATCGAGATCGGCCTGAACATCTGATTCAAGATCCCGAGAATAAAATCCTTGGTAGTTATCAACATGCTTAAGGGACTTTCAGTCGTTCCACGGAGATTGCAGCCAATTCTTGACTTTTGTAATCGCTTACTAGTCTCTTGTTTGAATGTATATATAGTACATACTTTTCGTGAAGCCAATATGACCGGATTGCGTAGCCTCACATGACTCTATGGGTTTATCAGAATTCTGGGTGCATCGACCCCCATCTTTTGTAACAGGTTTTTTGTGGGAGGACTGTATTTGTAGTACCAGACATTTAAATAAAGTCTACCTTTGCCTAAATAAAAGAGATTAAGGTCGTGTTTAGTGTTGCTTCTTGGAAGGTGAAGCCGTTCCTTTAAAATTGATTCTTATGAGACACTTCATAAGAATAAAAGATGTTCGATAAACACATATTGAAAAAGCGCTTCTAAGTTAGATTTGTGAGGGGCTTGTTTAGAATAGGAGATCTATATTCAGTAAGAGTTTTGTTCGTAAAATAAGTATTTTAAATGTTTTAAGGGCATATAAAATCATAAGACATATTTCATTAAAACCAAAAACTTGATTTCAGAAGCAAAAAATAGTAGCTTCAAAAAAATCAACATTTGGATAAAGCAATTCTTGTGGAATCGCTTTTCACTTGAGTTTACCAAACGCTAATTTAGGCCTCGTTTGGCTCCCATTGTTGGAACTCATTCCAGGGCTTGGAATGAGTTCCAAGCCCTGGAATGAGTTTTGACAAAAAATCGAGCGTTTAGTTAGCCGAGATAGAATGAGTTTTCTCAAAATGAGAATGGGAAAATACACATGAACCCAGAATCACCTCTGAACCCGTTTTTGAGATTTGAGAATGAGTTTTGCATTTTTGCAGTGACAAACTTGTAAATAAAATTATTGATGGCAAACTTGTAAATTTGTCATCTTCTTTAGATCGACCCTTTCTCTTGAGAAAGAAAGACAAAGAAGTTTGGGTTTTCTCTTCCATTTGTGGGAGAAGACGACCCTTGTTGTAGAAATCTGGTAAGTTATTTCATTTCTCTTGTTTGCTCTTTCTTTTTTAAATCAAGATCTCCAATTTGTTCTGTTTATTTTTTTGTTTTTGTTTTTCCTTTTTTGGGGTTCGTTCTTTGCTTCAAAACTATAAAACCCAATTCCTCTCGTCATTGGATTTTGCTAAGGATATTCACAGGATTCAGAGAGGTTCGTAGATGATTGAATGGGGATTTAATCAAGGTTTTTTGATGGGATTTTGGAGACTAATAGAAGAAATCGAATGGAGTTTTTCTAGGGTTTTTGCAGACCAATTGAAGATGAAGACAAAACAAGTTTTTGAAGGTGGATTCAGATGGAGTTCTCTTATTTATGTGAATGATCTTTCAAGTTTGATGCCATCCTTTCACGTCTTTTGCGCTCGATTGGTGTCAGAGGTTTTCTTCAGGGATCCAGAAGGTAAATAAGGCAAAGATTGTTCCAGTGTTCCTTGCCGGAGATGGATGGAGGTCTGTTATGTTTGTGACACCGCGAATGGTTGCGCGATTGAATGCTCCGAACCCAAGTGCTCCTTGGCTTTCCATGTCAGTTGTGGATTGAATGAGGATTTCTGTTTTGAGTACAGAGAGAGAAAGGCCAAGGATACTGTTGTAAATAACCATTGAGAGGGATGTAATTAGGGGTGCTAACTTTCTGTGGGAGTTACAATTTCTTTAACTCTAGATTCTGAATTTGTTAAGATCTGATAAGTTTATCTGTTTACTGAAATTGGATGATATTTGAGTACTGATTTTCCTTTTTTCATTTCACAATGGGTAGAAAGCTCTTCAAGTGCTTGAAAATTTTGAATCTTTCCCTTTGGTTGATATGTTCCATCTTGTGCGTTGATTTAATCCAAACTAGGGTCTCCTACCTTATGGTATGCATCTGCAAGTGAAGTTTTTAACTCATTTTAATTTCATTAAGAAGAATTTGACAATAGCAAGGCCACTTGATCTTTAAAGATAACATAGATTTGCAGAATTCTGTATTTCAATGAAACAACACATTCCTGAAAATGCAATTAATAAATTGAATATGGGATTTCTTGTTGGATCTTGGAATGGATAGCATTGATGGGTAGGCATGATTAGCTGTTGTGCATTGTCATGCTGTGGACTTGTGAAATCCAGGCATGGCATGGACTATTATGAACTGTGCCTTGTGTTGGCACACAGGGCAGCACAACCCATGTACACCCCTAAGATGGGTCTACAAAGAAGCTCCTAAAACTCTTTTATAGTTAAAAGAAAAGAATTGAAATGTTTTGTTAAAATTCATTTTAAGTACATGTTAACCAAACATCTATATTATGTTGGAACTCATTTCATAACATGCAAACCAAACGCAATCAAGCAATCTTCAAAATGAGTTCGTAGAATAAATTCCAAGAAATCGTTCCTGGATTGCGTTCTTGATCCAGAATGGGAGCCAAAAGTTATTTTAAGCGCTTTTGGAGTTCAGGAATTATTTATAGGGTTCGAAAAAGCACTGTCAAACATGCCCTAAGATTGAGATTAAGTTTAGATTACTTTTTAATTACGATTAGGGTTGAGAATGAGAGAAGTGATAGTGATAAGTAGATTGTAGGGAAAGATAAGGTGAGATGCCATATGGTGCTTAATGACGACAATTGTTTCTCGTGTTTCGAGGAGCGCGTGCTGGTCCCTGCTAACATGCGCCATACAATTAAGACCACCAACGAGGTCGGGGCTACGGTTGGAGAGTTTGTAGCGAGTAGTGACGAGTGATAACATGTGCTACACCTATACAATTATGACCTGACCTGACCTGACCCGAGCCCATTGCTACCCCTAGTTTTAAGGCAGTACTCACCTGTACCGATCAGGGAGAAAAAGGGAAAAAAGCACAAGCAAATTCAACATGATTTGCCTGGGTATATTCCGTGGCTTCAATCTTCATCACTTTCTCTTTTTACTAGTTTGGAATTTGTAGTCAAAACATACATTCTAACCCTTAGAATTTTACAGTTTGTCAACCTTGGCAAACTAATTAGTACTGCCTGTTCCTTGACATGAAGAACAGGTCAACTGTGGATGGATGGAAGATGATGACAAGCTGATACCAATATGCTTCACATGGGACATTTTGGCTAATTCAAAGTCTGTAATCGCTGTTGTAAATATCACAGTTCAGAAAGGGAAGTGAAACACTTACAGCTCCACAAGTGTTCTGCAGCTTTTAAATTACACAAACTACTCATCACATGGTCTATGAAAACATCAAGAGAAGAAAAAGAACTCTGTAGGTATATGTGAAGTACTCCCATTTTTAAACATTAAAGAACTTCTACTGAGAGGACAACAAAAGATTTTACCTTATAAAGATTCCTAGCTGAAATGACATCAGTAATGACTAATAAGAAACCAGAAGAGTAGCATATCCAAATTTGATTTGATCAAAAGTCGGATCGAATCTGATTATACTTTATCAGATCGTTGGATCATAAATCCCTTGCCAAGTCCGATTAGTTTTGGATCGGATCGGATTCAAACAATTATTGGATTTTTTAGTAAACCTATGTTATAGTTATAAGAAAGCAGAGAAAAAAGAAATATAATTTGATATGCATTTAATTTTTTAAAAGTATCCTAATTAATGACTTATTTCTAATTATATGTTTAATACTTGTAGTCACCCAATATTATATATACATACATATGTATACTTATAATATGCATATTATATATTTATATATACACAAATGAAATCGGATCGGACTCTTATCGAATCGAATCAACCTATATCCGAAATTGATCCGATTAATATTCGAATTGAATCGGATCCTATCTTGTCGGATTATCCGATTGGGAATCCCTTACTGAATCCACTATTTTCGGAACAAACTTGGATCATGATCCGATCCATTGACAGCCCTAATTACAGTATGAGCATCAGATTTATATCACAGCTAAACAAATTTTTGCAACTATTTAAAGAGAAGGCACCTTCTTGGTGTACACATAAAGTCTGACACATTACTTGTTTCCCCAATATCCTTTTTAGCTTTTAGAAATTCTTTCCACATACAACCACTTGCTCGCTTTCCACATACAATCACTTGCTCTCTTTAGGGAATAAAAATTTTCAATATAGATCTTTTCAATTTTCTAACACGTGGAGGATAAATTATATTTTATGGTCAGTGAAGAACATAACAAAAAATAAAACAAAAAGATAAATATAGAGGATAAATTATAATTTATCTTTGGAACACAAGGGAAATAGAGAGAGAAAACTAGAGGTATTTTTAGGCTTAACATACCTTCAGTTCAAGCCAAAGATGTAGGAAAAAATTCCAACACAAACAACCAAGGGAGGATCCTCAAAGGCTGAGTGGCACATGTGTGACTTTCATTTTAGCTCCTTGGAGTGGAAGTTGACCCTGCTTGTGAACCATATCAATGACCCCTAGCATGCATGCTACCCTCAGGCACACTCACATGTACACAAGGAAGAAATGAGAAGGAATAAGTCATTCATCATATTTGATTCTATTAATCCATCATAAGGCAAACTTTCAAAACTTTCGCAAGTTATGATACCTAGAACTATTGAGTAAAGAGAGCCTTCAAGGGCTTGTTAGAATTTGATAATCCCATATATATATATTATGAAGCTTCCTTTTTCAAAGCAGTATATTCCACTAATTTCAAAAATAAACATTCTAAACGATTACACCAATTACTGGGTTCTAAAGCCTCGAAGCTTTTGTGAAGCTCTTAAAAATGCCATTAGTTTCAGCATCCAATGGAAAAAAAGAATGACAAAAAGGCTTTGTCCATACCTTTAATTTTCCAACCATGGATTTCAATATCTTGAACTATGTACAACTGACTAAAGGGATTCATTCAATCATACAGGTCATCAGCTGCTGCGGTTGATTCAGTAACTGGTCGACACACAAATTGCCCTTTCATTCGTGGTTGTTGCTCTGCGAGCTTTTTCCTACTATGATACCTAACCTGGCAAGGAAAACTATTCCGGATTTAGTTAAGATTCACCACATTATCATAGATAACTGTGAAACCAGATAAAACACATTGTATCGATTCAGATACGGACAAAACATGCCAAGTCTCGTGTCTACAATCATTAGAAAAATTAGGAGTGTGTGATTCTTTTCTTCATTTTGTCAATATATAAAAAAATTGAAGTGATTTCGATTAATTCCATCCGATGGAACAGATCAAGAATGCATCTGGATAATGTTATCACCTTCTTCTCAAAGCATCTGTCTTTTCTTTTCAAACGGAATCTAGTCAATGCAGCCTCGCGTCGAGAGTAGTCATAGTCCAACCCTTTACCGTTGCAGCTTTGGAATCCATCTTCATTTCCACTCTCTAAAGCAGCTCCAGTGTTGAATGCTGCTTTTGCATCTTCGTTGCTACCATTGCTTCCACTAGCATCAATAATTCCATGGTTAATATTACCACATTGATTGGATGTCTCCCTAGGCATGTGCAGCATCAATCTGAGATCTTCATGTTCAACATCAGCTCTCTGCTCATCCATTTCTATCTTCAACTGACTATGGTGGTGGTTCTTAGTATATGGATGATATTTGTCATGTGGAATGTTGTTTACGAGATCGTTGCAGTTGTCAATAGAGGGGTTCAAAGAAAGTAACCCTGTTTCCTTCTGAATTTCAGATGAACAACCCATGGGTATGGGAGATTCCTGGTAGGAAATTGGATGCAGTATGGCATTATAACCAGCATTTAAACTAGGTATTACTCCAACCGGAACTGGTACAAACCCAAATTGAGGATGAGGAAGAACTGGCTTCTTGGCGGATGAATGACCCGTACAGGCATTCTCTCTTAGAGTAATGGATGCTGAAATGTCTGCATCTTCTATTCCAGATGATAGCTGGCCATTAATGGGAGTTGCATTTCCATTTCCATTTCCATTGGAAGAAATCATTCTTTTTATGTGAGAAACTGTAATTTGCTTCCCATTATCAGTATCTGAATGCATGCTACAATTCGCTTCACCAGTATCACCGAATCTGATGCATAAACTGGCTGAAGAATCTGATCTTGGAAAGGAATGATGAATCCTTGCATTCCTATACCTGCAAATGATTAAAAGAACTGCATTAGCAGGCGGATATTTTTTATGTTTATTCTTTATCATTTGTTTAATCCAGCTGTCACTATAAACTATCTTCAATAAAAAAAATGGAACGCTCAAATGCAAAGAGCTTATCAAAAGAAAACGAGTGAGAGAGAAATTCAATTGCTTGGCCTTTAAGTTGATTAGCATTTCTCCCTCCCTCCTTTCTACTTTCTTAGTTGGGTAGGGGGAGGGGATTGAGGAAGCTGACAGTCTATGAACTTCAAAGAACAATAAAGTTGCTCTGCGCTTTGAATTTTTTTACAAGTAAATGTCTACACGTCTTGGCTCTTTTCAGATTCTAATATTTAAACAACAATTTAAATAATCAATTTAGCACGTGCTAAGGAGTATACATTAAAAAAATGAATATACCCTGAAAATGTATACTGAAAAATATGGATTCCAACTAACATACACATATATAGATTAAACAGACACGACTAAAAAAGGAGATAGGCTACACCTTAGATAGTGAAGTCATACAAAAGAAATAGTTCTACACTCTTTATCTCCTATTGCTTCTAAAATGAGTGATGATGGCAAGTACAGTTGACTATTCCCTAAAAAATTACCTTGCTCTCATGCATATGAAAGTTTTACTTTTCTACAACAGCAACGGGTGAAATTTATATTAGAAAGCCTTATTAATCAGCTAAGCAGAGAAAAACAGAGCAGCTCATTAGAAGATTCCCATATTCAAGGAAAAAACAACACACCTTGAAAACGCAGAGGAATCAGAGTGCTTTAGCACGTGCTTTTTCTGAAAAGCTCCCTCGGAACAGCCATGTGGTCCTCTTAAAGAAAGTCTCCACAATGGGGAGGAACCAGATTCAAATATTTTATCTCCTACATCAGCAGATTTTGGAGCTTCACCTAATATATCCTCCCTATAATCATTCTTTTCAGAGACTGGATAATTACATCGCACAGATGTTGCAACGCCGATGAAGTCAATAATCTGTTTCAAACTTTTGTTTGTTCCCTCAGTTTGATCAAGAAACTCAGGACTGATATCTGCGTCATCTTTACTTTTGACTGAAGTTCTGTTTTCCTCCCTGATTGGGGATTCATCATAAAAACCATTCTTTTCCTCATTTTTTTTGGTTGAAACAGAATCTTGGATAGATACAGTTACTTTGACTTCTACCCCTGATGATTTATCTGCAAGAGCATCACACGAAATACGTTAAAATCCCCACTTTTCATACAGTACAATGAAAAACTAGTGGAAAGAAACTAATGACCTTTTGTTTTTCCCTCTTCATTTGTCGTTGATGATGTTGCTAACTTAGCCATGACATGGTCATTGTCTAGTTTTGAATCAATTCCCTTGACCAATTTTCTGTGAACAGTTTCAGGAGGCTCCACTTGCTTCCACTCGCTTTCAATTTCAATGCTTGGCTTACTACATGAGTTCTACAAAAGGACAAATATCAGATCAGATAATCACATCCATCTTTTCCTTCGAATTCATAAATAGTGAAAATGATACTTCTAACAGTAGTAGCATCTGAAATATTATAAGCATATATCAATATCACGTTTCACAAATATATTTTATCCTACTAATATCCCCCATCATTGGTTGAACTTATTGATTCTACCCATGAGTTATGCATTCATATCAAATAAAATATGTTGTGTATACTCACTAATAATGTCCACATCTAATTTAAAGGAGATTGTCAAGACGCCAACCTGAGTGTCACTTTCTTTTTCAGAACTAGCTATAGTCTTGGTTCTGTTGTCACCACTTGAACTTCCACGATTACTAGCAGCCTCATTTTCACCCCCAGCCTCAAATTTTCTCTGGCTTGTATTTTGATTGTGAGATCCATTGCCACAACTACTAGACTGAAAAAGAATCAAGTTATTTTTATCTTGAAATACCAAAATAAACAAAAATGACTGGATTAACATTTTCAATTTAGAAATGAAACATCTAAAAGTAAAGAAAGCAACGTACAGAGTACTTTCTCCAAACATGTTGCCACAAAATTCTCAGTTCATTTTTCCTAACTGGCTTAATTAAAAAATCTGCAGCACCCTTCATCATGCATTTAAACACTATGCCAATGGAATCATGGGACGACATCACTGTTAGACACAAAATATAAGGTCAGAAAGTTATTAAGTCATCAAGAAGATAAAACAAAGAATCATACAGTTTTAATTTTTCTGGAAACTTACTGATTACAGGAATGTGTTTGCATATATCATTTCTCATTATCTTAGAAAGGAGACCAATTCCAGAAAGCGAAGGCATCACTACTTCTGTTAAAATGAGATCAAAATTGTAATTTTTCTCCTTGAGGACTTCCCATGCTTTGAGCCCATCTGCAACAGCAGCAACTATTGTCCCACCAAAAACAGGGAAGGAAAAAAAAAAAAAAGATTAGTAGGCCAACATACATCGTCATAAAGTGAATCAGAAGTCCACAAGAAAGACCCAATAATATGTGTAAGGTATATTCCGGGCATAGTATTGCTTACCGTGTCAAAAAGTTGCGATAACAAAGTCAACATCCATGTTCTTGGAAAATGATTACCAATTGATTAAACATGGATTTTGATAGGTTAGAATAGTGGAACAGGATTCATGCCACCACCCACAGGCCACAACTAGTTGAGAAAAGGCTTTGTTGACATTGAATAGAATGAATAGCAATTGTGCAAAGTTGTTGTAGACAAGCTTTTGAATACATGAAAATGAATTACAATATTTTTATCCTTTCATAGAATTATCCATCAGATCTCTTGTGTAAACACCACATAACAAAATAGCTGAATGCAAAAATATACATTTGTTAGATGTAGCTCAATATGCATTAACGTAAACCATATTGGGGTAGGCAGTCTTGACTCTCTGTTACCTCAAAAACAGACTGCCATCATCTATTCTGGACGGTTAGCCTTTACATTCAGTTCCATTTCGTACAATTCCACAGTTCCCTGGGTCTTTTATTCCATTGGTTTGTTTATGTACTAGGCTAAGGTAATGATAAATTTTCTCCTCATACTATAAAGTGTGTATGTTGGGGATATTCTCGTAGACTCGTACTTAGAAGGGGCATAAATGTCATCATCTGATTTCTCACCATTACTATCTTAGTAGTTAGTACTGAGTACTGACTTAAACTTTCTTTTGAGGTACATCATTCTTCTATGATGAAGATCAATCCATTAAGTTTGACTTGCTCACTTGCATTGATGGAGATCTTCCTTTGTTAAACACCAATTACTCTAAAAGCTCAAACTGTTAAGAGAACGGCACAACAATGTATATCAAATGGTTCAACATTGTCCAGTTAAACCTGAAAAGTATAAATCTAACCTTTCTGCAACTTTCTTCCCAAACATTCAAAATATTTGAAGATCAATATCAGCTTCTATACTTTTTCGTCTAAATATTCTCAAATACCGAATTGTTCTACCGAATTTCTCTCCCTTCCAACAGTTTTTAATCCTTGAGAATGTACTAAATTGTTGAATCTAATTTAACAAACAGAACAGCTTAAAGTAACTTTCTATCAAGAGAAGAACACTAGAAATCAAAAACAGACTCATTTGTTCCAGACAGAATCAAGAGAAAAAGCAAAATAGATATGAAATCAGGAGAAGAAAGAACAAACAAGAGCATACCGTGATAGCTACACTTCCTAAGCAAAGCTGCAACTATATGTCTCGTCGAATCGTCATTCTCCACGAGTAAAACCTTGAGAAACCTCCGAGGTAGAAACCGCTCCCATCGAATCACTTGCTCTTCCCCGGCTCCTCCCGTGTTCACTTCCCCGTTCGAGTTCCGATCTCTCGACGTACCCTCCCCAGCGACGACGCCGCCACCTCCCACCGGAAAAATCTCCACGGGACGGGAAGTTGATACCCTAGCTTGCTTTGATGCGCCGTCGGCGACGGAGCCCTCTGTCATCCTACGCTTCATTACACGAACTCTGGAATATAGAAACTGAGAACAGCTGGAGACAGAGAGAGTTTACGGAGAAGATATAGAGAGATGAATATCTTTCTCTTCGTGACCAAGTTGACACGTGTGCTTCATTTTGTGGTCACCAACTACTCAAAAAATATCTGCCACTTGAGAGTATCTGCCAAGTCAGCCGTAAGATCAAAAACCAGCACCAGAAGAGGTATTAGGTGAGAAAACATTACAATTTTACCCTCGAGTGTATTTCACCTGTCACGCTTCATGTGACGGGAGCTCATAGGATCCGCTCTTCCAGAAAAGTGACCTACATGGCTGCTTCTCGTACACGGGATTTCAGTACAGAAGATTCCGGTTCCTTCTTTAGATATTTTCTGTTTTAAATCTGAAAAATAATCTATTTTTAGGATAAATTACATTAACACTTTTTTAATTTCGGTATAATGAGAGCAAATACCCTTCAAACTTTGAGCATTGCAACTAGGGTGTCAATTGGTTCGATTTAAACCGAAAATCGAACCGAAAAAAAGTGGGTTTGGTTTTTTTTTTTTTTTTTTTCATTTTGATTTGGTTATGGTTTGGAAAACAAAAAATTGAATTTATTTGATTTGGTTTTTGGTTAGGCTTCGACTAAATTGAATCGAACCGAAATAGATTATACAAAGAAACATAAATACATGTGTATATGTATATTATATAAAAAAATAGTATTAATTTTGTCAAAATGAATTGAAAAATTGAAGTTTTCGATTTGGTTTTCGCGTGGTTTTCTAAATCGATTTTTTGTTTGGATTTTCAGGTTAGAGTAATTTAATTCGGTTTAGTTTAAGTTTGATCACTAAATTGAACCAAACCGATCAAATTACATCCCTAATAAAATCCAATAAGGCATCTAACGACATGTAAGAGAAGGTTTTACCATAATATTCCTCTAACGATAATTGTAATAAACATCATCTATTTTTTACATGTTTAATTTTTTTATTATTTTTATTTATTTTATTTTTTATTTTTTATTTTTTATCTATAATTATAAGAGAGAGATGGGGTTTTCACAATTTTCAGTGTCATGAAGCTTTTTACTTCTTCCATATAAGTACCTAGTTTTGTTCTTAAGAACATTAAACAAGGTATATAAAGTACCTATTTTGTCCTTAAAATATGCTATTATATTAAGTAAAAAGTTGGGATTTGTTACAACATACTTTCAAACTATAAGGGAGGTTTTTGTGATGGCTAAGGATTGACAGATACTTGTTGGCATTATGCCAAACTTAAGGAGATGTGATTGTAATTTATCCAAAAAGAAAAAAAAATCTATTTTCGTGTTATCTAAATCCGAAGTTTGAATAGTAGGACAATTTTGAACTGTGGGATTTGAAAACTTATCTTTTGAACTTTTAAATTGAGATTTTTGATAGATACCCAAAAAAAGACTTAAGATTTTTATAGCTTTTCAACGTACAATAGGATGCTGAATTCATGTGGATAGTATTATTTGATGAAGCCTATAATTCTTATATTTGATCTTTTCAATGGATCCTATCAAATAGTGGGCCATGATCATTTTGACAATAACATATATAGAGGCTACAATTTGGTGCCCAAGAGGAAACTTGTTCATTCTTAAGCCACAAATCCTAGATTTTGCTGTTTCAAGTTTTAGTGAATGTTATCCTCGCAAGAAAAAGAAAAAGAAAATAGTATTTTTCGTTAATTATAGTGTCCTTGGGACATGGGTAGGGCATCTCTTCAAAATGGGAGAAAATCAGTTGTGGGCTATCGTGTGGTGTGGTTTGTAATTGGATGAAAAACAAGCAAAATTATTTTCTAAACCAATCACAGGCAACTCCACAGCAAGGACCACATGGTAGTCCAGAGCTGATTTCCTCCCCTTCAAAATAGCGATGAGTAGGGAGGATTTGGGGTTTGAACTCTTTCTCCCCTATGAGAAAGTGGTCGAGTGACCATCAGTGTGGAGGTAAAAAAAATAAAAAAAATCTATACCGTCACTTTAGTTTCCTTTTATGGTTGAACTTTGCTAATAGAATTGCCTATTGTGACAGGTATTTTATACGTGGAAGCCAATTTTAGGAACCCTGCTCGTATCTATGAGTACATTCAATCAATGAATTCACCTTAAACTAGCACATTTCATTGTGAAAACCTCAAGGGTTTGTTTTGATCGTATGAATTCAAATATCCATGAGAATTACAATGCATATGACTTTAAATTCATAGATGTTACAATTTTGGTGTTTGGTTG
>JAUPMG010000001.1:5980270-5990958 GCA_031762675.1 Pachysandra terminalis | reverse complement strand
AGTGTGACGAGTCGGTTCATGGCAGTCCCGTGAGTTCCTTATTGGGATGCACTTTTGCATATTCTACGTTACATTAAGGGCACTCCAAGTCGCGGTTTATTGTATGGTAACCATGGTCATATGAACATTGAGGTGTTCTCAAATACAGATTGGGCTAGATCTCCTAGTGATCAGAAGTCTACTACTGGGTACTGTATATTTGTAGGGAGGAATCTGGTATCCTGGAAGAGTAAGAAACAACTAATGATAGCCCGATCGAATGCAGAGTCTGAGTATCGGGCTATGGCTCATGCTATGAGCGAGATGATATATTTGGGACAGCTTCTTAGTGAGCTTGGATACCCTTCTTCTAGTTCGTCGAAGTTATGGTGTGATAACCAAGCTGCTATTCATATTGTGTCTAATCCGGTTTTTCATGAGAGGACGAAGCACATTGAGGTTGACTATCGTTTTGTATGAGAGAAACTACAAGCTGGAGAAATCTCGTTACAGCATGTGAGAACCGCGGAGCAATTGGCGGATGTGCTTACCTAGTTGTTGACTGGGAATAGAATTTGGTACATTTGTAACAAGCTGGGCATGAATAATATATATGCTCGCCGTTGGTATGGACTTGGTTTGAGTGGTCGGTTGCTGCGCTGTTGGTGTTGCCGCTGTGGGTCAGCGATGGTGTGGGCTGTTGCTGACTGCTACTTGGTGGGGGACTGTTCCGGCTACAACTTCTTTTAGTTTGTTTGCTGACTTATCCCCTATTGGCTGCTAGGAGTGTACTGCTACTTGAACTCTGGGCTTTGTCCTCTTGGCTCTCGTTGCGGGTTTATGGTGACCTTTGTGTTATGCTGCTCGCACGCGTCGTTCGCTTGCCTGGTGCTGTCTTTGTGTCCTTATTGTGTGCCTGCTGGTATTAGTGCTTATTTTTGTTATTGTGGTTGGTTGTTTGGTCCTACTGGACTTGACTTGTATGAACCTTATTGCTGATCCTTCTCTTTTTATAAATCCAGAATTTACTAGTTCCAAAAAATAATATATATGCTCCAGTTTGAGGGGGAGTGGTAGTGTGGGCGAGTGGGCCGTGAGGCCCACACAACCCCTTTTTCTCTTTTCATCTTTTTTCTTTCTTTCTTTATTTGTGTATGTACTGTTTTAGCCCTAGTTCTAGTTAATATATAAACTCTTTCTCTAATTGAGGAGAGTAAGTTTTGCTGCCACAATAATCTTCAAAAAGCATACACCAAGGCAACTTCTCTTGAATATGAGTAGTTAATTTATCCATAATTAAAGCAAAATAAAAGGGACTTATAGCTGAATCTTGGTGTAAACCTATATTGGAAACTCATTTGTTTCGCTGCCTACAACTCTCACCCTAGTTACCGCTTCGCTCCCTCATACATGTTTTTAATAATCTCGATGTAAACCAATTTGCATTAGTAAAACATGTAACCTGTAGGTGACCATGAGATCTATATAGGAATTCTTGACTAGGTGACTACCTCAAGATCCAAATCATTGCCTCCCAATGAGGAACTCTGTGAGACTCCATAAACTGACTTAGTGCTAAACTGCTAATAGCAAAGGAGATATCAGGTCCAAGGTTTGCAATGTCGATGTCACAAACTGGTAAGACCTGCGACATTTCGCGACATGTCGTGACATCTAGGGAAAAAAATTATTTATGCTTTCATAATTTTATAGGTTTTTTTTTTTTTTTTTAAATATAGTTTTTCTCTCATGTCGCAGGGAAAAGGGAAATCTGGCGATTTCCCATGGATTTCGTGTCAACAGTTCCAAAATCATCAACATGTCGACGACATTGAAATCACTGATCAGGTCTAGTAGTAATCAAGTAGTTTAGCTTCCCAACAAGATGTCGACATCTCTTTAGGTTATCAAACAAATCTCCATGGTCCACAACTAGCTTAATGTTTAAATCCTGAATAAGAGAATGATGAGAAAGTGGTGGTTTCCTTACTCATTTATTTCCTTTTTCTTTTAACCTTGTGAACAGTACTGTGTGAATAGTATCCGTGAACAGTGCCTCGCTGATCTCTAAGAAAGCAAGATGAACTAGATCAAGCTTTATGCTATGATACCATGTAAATGTTAGGGTTTAAATGCACAAAAGAGAAGCAGAAGCAGAAGAAGAAGAGAGAGAGAGGGAGTCACGCCACCATAGTGTTTTAACTCGGTTTCGGATCGGGTATCGTCCCGGTCCGATCCTGAATTGGATCATCGATCCAACCATGGATTGGACGATCCGTGACGATCCAAACTGATCCACAAAATTAAACTTTTTCTGTTGGATCGTCTTGGATCGGACGATCCATCTCGCCAATTCCAAGATGGATTGTTTAGATCGTCCGAGTTGTATTGGGATCGGACCAAGTCAATGTATTTTTAGGTCTTTTGGGATAGGTTTCGGATCGGGGATCGTCCCGGTCCGATCCCGAGTTGGATCGTCCGATCTAGACCGGGATTGGACGATCCTTTACACTATGCATGCCACCTCTTTTCCTCCCACGCACCAAGTATATACATATATAAATTAAAACAAGACTAAATTAAAAGAGTACCTTTATTTGCTAGCTTATGATCTAATATATATGAAGAATGATTAAAAAAAGTTGATTCATAAAAAGACAAAAAAAACTAGCATTTTTTAGTGTTGTTGAGTTGAATCATTTGAATTGTACGAATCGTACGAACAAATTGTGAATTGTAAGATTTAATGTATGAATCGCAAGATCCAAATAGAAATTATTTTTCATACGATTTGAATCAGCCTAGGGTCAAATCAAATCAAATCATACTATTCATGCAATAAATCGTATGATTATAATAGCAGATGATTTATGAATCCAAAGCTCTTCCTCTTCTCTGCACTACTCTCTTTTCTTGTTTATTTGTTGCTATCTAATACTTCTAACAACATTGAATCAGTGCATCTAAAATCTTATGTGGATTCTTTTTATATCGCTATTAATATTATCAAGATTGTTAAAATCGCCTAGGTGAAGCTAGGCCATAGACCTGCATATAACCTAGCCGATTGCCTAGGTGACAAGTTTTGGAGCAATTCGTTTTACATGGTTACTAAGTACTACTCTACACTAATTATATTAACAAAATAATTATATTAACTTATTAAGAATTCCTTTTTGTCTTAGTATTAGTGATTTATTTTATACTAATTGGAATTATTAAAACATAAAATTATATTAGATAATATTCATGATTAAAATTTACAATAATTAATTGTTTATTACTAATAGTATTTTATATAACAATTATAATTTTATTATTAACATTATTATATTAACTTCTTATTGTTTTAGTTTACACATATCCGTAACTTATTACTCAAAACTTGATAATGTAGTTATATTATTTATGTCGTATACTAATTATCTGTACAATACACGGTATTAACCATTATAAAAAATTAAGAATTGCTCATGACTAATACAATTATGTAATTTATATTAACTTTTTTTTTATTACTTATATAATTAGTTAATTATATAAGTTCATTACCTGCCTAATATATATTAAGTCATCAGTTATTAGGGCTGTCAATGGGTCGAGTACGGATCGGATCTTACCTGATCCATATTCGAACCATAAAATTTTGGACTAATTAATATTCAACCTTTATCCAATCAGATTCTGGTTTGGATGAACCATATTCGAATTCGATCGGATTTTAGTTTAGATGAACCCTATTCGGATTCGATTCATATTTGAATCTAAAAACATTCAGTCCAAGATATGGTTTGATTTAAATTTTCTAACAACGAGGGGATTGCACCCTAACAATCAGACCAACCTCTAAGGTATTTACACCCTAGCATTATGTGGGGATTGCATCCTTACACGTGGTCTGCAAGTTAAAAGCTGTTTCTTATTATTAAACTTGTAAAAAATCTTAATAAAACAAAATCTTGAATTACCTTTAAGAAATTCGGGGGCGGGGAAGAATATGGGGAAATCCATATTCGAATTCGGATTTGGCTTCAAGATCCATATTCGATCCGTCGGATATGTCACAGTTTCTGTTTTCGAATATTTTGGGTCGAATTCAGATCGGATATGGATCCAAATCTGATCCATTGACAGCCCTATCAATTATTACTTCAAAATTATTACTAATACCATCTTTATTTATATTTACATTAATAATATAGGTACCTAAATTTTTCGCCCTGTAGGCACCTAGTCGCCTAGGCAATGGGAAGATCTAACGCCTAAAGCCTGGGCCAGCCGAGGCGTTTTGACAACTATGCATCAGAGTACACTTTTCTGGTTTTCTTTTCTTCTAGGTTTTTTTTTTCCTTTTAACTTTTGCATGTGCGTGTGCATGCACAAACTTACTCAATTTCATGATATGTTATCTTCTACAAACATTAGATGCCATATCAGCATGCATGTGAATCTAGTTGTAAAACTTTACCTATACTCATCTTGCCCAGGGATGTATTTAATCTTGATTCTGATGAACCATCTGTATGTCACAGTAAGGTTAATTGCAATATTAAAATCATCATGAAAATTTATAATTCAGTTTGTGTGTGCGCACACAAGCTTGTATGTTTTGCAATTTCAGGTTATGTTCTCTTCTACAAACATTAGTTGCCATATCAGCATGTGTGTCTAGTTCTAAAATTTTACCTATATTTATCTTGCTCAGGGGTGTATTTAAATGTTTATGTTCTCTGATGAACCATATTTATATCACATTAAGGTTAATTGCAATGTTGAAATTGTAATGACAATTTACAATTCAGGTTTTTGTTCTCCATCACCAATTCAAGGAGTTTATTTTCATTGAAGATTCTCTAGATAATCCTGTGCCACAATTGAGAAGCATTTCCATGGAAATTCCAGGAGAAAAAAATGGTTTAGATACTTCATCTTCAACCTTTGGGACAGAGATGGCCTTAGGTTGGTTATTATCTATGCTGACAATGTCTAGCTGGTCCATGATAAAATTTCCTAAGCTGATGCTTCTTTGTTATATAACTTTATAAAATTGTCTCAGGACATGGAGTTCCTTGCAAAATTACATTTTCCAAAAGTGGGGTGAGGGATGTCTACTTGATACCAGAGGTGAAAGGAAATTCTGGCAAGTTACTTCTTGTGCAGAAGCTTGCCTTTCACACTCAGAAAGGAGTTGTAATCGCTATTGTACCACTGGCTGGATCAAGTGTAAGTTCAAATACAATCGCATATTCTTCTCTTCAGGTCAAATTACTACAATGAGAATTTTAAAGTTCATTTGAGAATTGTGTTTATAGTGGTTTCACCAATTAGCTGACTTATTAAAAGCAAAGAATGTCAACCTCTATTGATCCTAGCTTTTCCTTTTCAGGAGCATTCTGTTGTTTTGGTTCATGTTTGAGCTACTAAGGCTCTTATCCATTGGTATTACAATACTATGGAACTAGTTTTTCATTTCGGAGTTGGGGCCATTCTCTACATTTTAAGTTTTAGGCGTAAAAGATGATGGATCATCACTAACCTGGTTATTTTAGTTGAAAACTTACTATCATTATTTAGCAAGTTGAAGAGATCACTGTATGGTCATTATTTAGAAAATTGAAGAGATCACTGTATGGAAATTGAATGACTCCCACCATTTGTATGCATTGTCATATGTTCTAATAATCCAGTAGTTTTCTATGTGAAGGTTTATGCATATGGATGCGCTAGATATTTCTGTTGTACATGTGCATGACTTGATCTGTAATAATGGTGTGACGTTCTAGCCTTCTGTGCATTAGTTATGTATAAGAGGTCATGTTCTTTACACTCATCATAAAAACCTATACAAATCCATATGTAATATTTTCATAATATATAAACATTTGAATGTATTTGTATCAGAGGATTTTATGTATGGATGTGAGGTTGTACTTATGCATGAAGGTATTTGTGGCTTTAGCATTGTGTTAAATAGGGAGAAACAATTGCAGAAATAACTTTGTTGATGTGGAAAGACCACTTGTTTTGAGAAAACTGTCATATTTATAATAAAATTCCTTCTACTGTCCATGCATTTATCATCTTGTAATCTCACACATTAAACTTTTGCGTGTCATTTGTTTGATGCAATCCTTCTCGGAAGGAAACTCGCTTTATATAGAAAATGATTTTATCTCTACACATTCTAATTGCTAAAATTTTATTAAAAAGATTATCATCATCAGAATTGAAGATACAACAAATGCTAGGGCTTAACAGCTCCGTAAACATGTTTTGTTACATACAAATATTAATTTCTGAAACCACGCTGCAATTCTCCATAAAATGAATTCTCCAACAGCACTTCATCTGTACAGGTTCTTTTTTGTATTTTTATCATCAGAAATAGTTGTCTGGCATTACCTAACAAGTCATCAAAACCCTTCTTTTATATACAAGTATTAATTAATTAATTAATTAATTATTAAATTATTTTTTACTGTATGCTGTTGAATCCTTCATCTTTGGATGTCATGAAAGCAGTATGTCACCCCATGCTAGAAATAATCGTAAGAAATCCTGCTTTACTATGGTATTGGTGTCATGGCTTCCGAATATAAAGAGGTGTAGGTCTGTATTTCTCAATGAATTCCCTTGCTTAGTGTATGTTGCACATGGCAATGTAAATGTGAACTGAGATATGATTGGAAATAGGATCCTGGAAATAACTATTCGATACTTCATACATTGTGATAGTCCTCCAAAAATAGATCACAGTTCTTATTGGCCCCTAAATTGATCCAAGGTTGTATATCTCGTTATCAGAAGACATCTCGCATTTTTGGTCTCTACCCGGACCTGATGAAATCAATTGGATCACTTCTTATGGACTCGTTGAGAATGATTCTGATCTGGTTCATGGCCTATTAGAAGTAGAAGGTGCTCTAGTGGGATCCTCACAAACAAAACAATAGGGGTGGTGGGATGATGAGAATGACATTGAGTCAGGATGCCACTCTTTATGGATGTGATGTACTGTTGTCTACTTATTGTGTTTGCTCATTTTATCTGATTGTATTATACCATTTGGATAATTTTATTGTGTTTATTGTATTTTAATATGTTTGTCTTATTTACGCTATCTTTTTGGATGATTTCTATATTATTTCCAATGCCAATACAGTCATACCTCCACAATTATTTGTCATTCATTATATATGCATTTTCTTAGTTATATATTGGTTATTTAAATGTATTTAGCTCTAAATTTGACTGCTACAAAGTTTCGTTAAAAAAAAAAACCCTATTTTCATCCTTCTTTCACTTTTTCTTCAACTTTTTTTTTCCAGCATGCAACCACATGTCAGGACATCTCGACGACAGATGGGGACAGTGGAAAAAAATTGCTAGAAAGACTTCTGCCTATATGTCGTATCGCCCTTTTAAAAAATAAGGACATGTCACGACGATTAAAACACTCGTTGATCATTCCTTAATTCTCGACTTAAAGGGTTTATATTTTCTTACTGGAACTTCTATAGATATGCTTTCCTTTCCTTTATGACAATTCAATGGTTTGATTAATCATCCACTACATGTCAAGATCTTGCTTAACAATCATATTGATCAGGCTTTTCTATATATGTGTTTATGAATCGCATTCCCATCACTGATAAAAGAACTCCCAAATCTTAAACACGCAAAAGAGAAGATTAAAAGCTAGTTATTTTTGTGCGTATAGTTCTGATATTTGACTGCAAAACTTCACATTTGTTTATCTAATTATATTACTGAAACAATGCAGCCGAAGATAGACGAGAACCAGCCAACATGGTTGCATCTACAAATAAGAGAGTTGAATCCCACATTTGATGCAAGTAAAGTCAGCAGCTACAGCTTAGATGCTTCCGACCATGTGGCCAATGGAAGATGGATACTTGGTTTTCCGAATGCTGAGGCGTGTGAGGCTGCTCAATTGTTGATACTTGAGCATACTAGTAAGTTGAGATCCTCAGTCCTGAGCTTGCTGACTCCATTACTCCATAATAGCTCTATTAGAAACTTCTCAGATCAATCAAGTAACTAAAGTTGAGATATTTTTTTTTCCCATATTACTAGCTAAAACTTTGTTGCAGTGTAATGTGTATATGTCAGTCAGATTTGTTATTTCAATGATGATTAATTCCTAGTGGCATTTGTGTAAGCTTTCTTCATAAGAATTCATATTACACTAGGTGAACAAGTAGAGATCTGTCTTGGATCCAATAAACCCGAATTTTCGGATGAGCTATAAAAATGCACTTATGGGCCTTATCTAATCTGTAATTGGGTTCTGATTCTCTCTCTCTCTCTTTCGTAGAGCATCCTGTCCGAACCCAGCCGGATTAAATGGGTTCAGATTTGACTCGTTTATTAATTGGGTTGGGTTTGTGGTTAGGTTTACTCAATCTCTTTGTAAACAGGACAACCCGAACCTAACCCACCAACCTGTTAGGTACTCGTTTAAGAGTTTTTAAATAAATAAATAATTAATTAATTAAAAAATAAACAGGTACTCGTTTAAGAGTTTTTAAATAAATAAATAAATAATTAATTAAAAAATAAACAGGGCGAGTTCAACCCGTTTATTAACGATTCGTGTACACTTGACGAAAATCCCTAGTCAATAGAAAAATAGGTAGACTGGTTATAACTAAAAAAAAATTACTTAAAACTTCTAAAAATAAAATTATATTTTTAAAAATATCAAATACGATATTTAGCATGATATTATTAGATTTTGGAGAGATGGGTCCATTTTAGCTATATATATATATATAATATATGCGTTTGTTATAATATCTTGGAAAATTTGTAGTTTTAAAATAATTAATGAGAAAATATAGGAAAATTCTCATTATATCAATGGTTAGTTTTTATGCTCTAAAAAAATGCTGTAAAAGAACTTAAATATCGTAAAAAATAAAAAAAAATAAAAAAATCGGACATTATAATATAATGTAAGGCTGTTGAGTCAATAATTTCCAAAAAAAAAAAAAAATAATAATAATAATAATTTCATGCTTGACACGTTTTCCAAGATACCCTTTTTAATTTGGGCTCTGATCGACGGGTCGGGTTGAAAGAGAACCACTCGTACAAAAGACTTGAAAAAGGACTTGGTGCCCCGATTCATCAATCATACACATCTGATAAAAAAGTCTCTCTCTCTCTCTCTCTCTCTCATGAAAATGCTTCAAGATAACGACCCAACAATCATCAAAAGCAGCATCATTTCCAAAGATTGAGCACAGACATTCTGGTTTTCTCGCATGGGTACAACCCCTTTTTGACCAGGTCCTGTGTAAGACTTGAACCTGGAAGACCACAACTAAACAAGGCAGTTCTTGCTTCTCTCTCTCTCCCCAATAGAAACTGAAGCATCACATAAAGAAGTCTCTCTTCTTGGATCCCTCAATCATCACTTTCAAATGATAAATCCATAAATGTATAGTAGACACAAAGAAATGACAAAATCTAATCGATTACAGGGACTTTCAGATCCGAGAGTTCCCTTACTTTCATGCAAAAATTCACTTATAATAGCAAGAAAAAAAAAGGAAAAAGAAAAAAGTAAGTTAAGTAGATTGAAATCTTATGAGAAAGAGCTACTGTAAGCTTCCTTTTCCTAAAGACTGCAAAAGCTCAAGGTGTGGAAACTTTGTCTCCATGCCTATGTATCTTTTGCAGATGCCAACTCCCTTTAGTAAAAGTTTGTGGTGTGGCAGCTTGTCTTGTTTGAAGCTTAGTATTCATCAAATACAAGCAAACAAAGAAGGGATTCCTATACCATTTGGCTAAGTTTCATTGGTTTCACAAGGATACATATATAAGCCTTCTTTATTACGTAATTGATCAACTTATAGGATCATATTCTCAAATTTTCTAGCGAGAATGAGATCACAGGCCAATAAGAGCTTATGTTATGCCTTAATTAAATAATTAGCTAGTATTTTGTTAACCATAAAATCGCATACTTGTTAAAAAGGAAAGATAAATGAGATGAAGAAGAAATCAATTACACACAAGACAGATTTACGAGGTTTGGCAAATACTGGTTACGTTCACGAATACACACCACGTTCTATTATTCTCCAATGCTCAAAAAAACTCGAGAAAAAAAAAAAGTGTTACAAAAAACAGCCACACAAAAAAAAGGGTTAAACATAATCGTAAATGAAATTACTATTATACCCTTCAACTCCAAAAATTCGGAGCATCAGTCTCCACATTACAACAATCTCCCCGAATGCCTCAGTAGCACGAGTCTCTACATAATAACAATACTAATCTACCCTCAAGGATTGCTTAATCATATTCTTAATTAAGGTTTTATAAGAGTTACATTTTAATTGCAAATGGGTTAAATAACATATTGAGTGTGGGAATTGACAGCTAAATTGGGGTTGGCACTAACACTCTCCTTTATTTCTTGCAAGTCCTTTTTCCCCCTCTTTTTGTGCAAGAGAATATTTTGTCTTATGTGTTTAAAGAAGTTAAACCCCATTAATAGTCTTAACAAATTTGCCCTTGTCATTGCAGCTGCTTACCTAATAGATTTTAAAAGGGTATCATATCTAGCACTGATCTCCTTAAGAGAGAAAAAGATAGGTAGTACATGACTATGAAACAAACACCATTATCTCAAGAGTGAAAGCACACCAAATCCACATCTTGTGAAAGATGCTTGA
>JAUPMG010000001.1:5936027-5948661 GCA_031762675.1 Pachysandra terminalis | reverse complement strand
CCCCCCCCCCCCCCCCCCCCCCCCCCCCCCCCCCCAAGAAAGATCACCGGGTTAAATGGGCAGTGGTGTGCAGGTCGAAGGAGCAAGAAGGGCTTAATGTGAGGAACATATTGAACAATACCCAAGTCGATCTGGAGGTTCAACGATGAGAAAGAGAATGTGGCGTAAAGTTATTATTAGCAAATACGGAGTCAATGAGAATGGCTGTGACGTTAATTCCAATGCCAGGATCTATGTGGCTAGTCCCTGGAGAGCAGCTATTGCTATCGCACCTTCTTTTTACCTTATGTGTTGGTATTCCATTGGTTCTAGATCATCTCACTGGTGGGGCAATAACAACTTCTCGTTTTCCTAGACTCCTTCAGTTAGCGGTCCCAAGATTCCATGGTCACTGAGATTTTGTCCTGGTCTCCAAGTTCTAGATTGATTTGGAGCCTACCATTTAGGAGACCTTTGAGGCTTGCAAATGTTTTGGAGTTTTCTTCTCTTTCTGACTTAGTAAGTGATGTGTCGATCTTCTCTGGGGCTCCAGATAGGCGTATTTGGGTGCCGGACCCCAATGGTTTGTTTTCCTATCGTTCTTTCTATCGGGTTGTTAGGAGTGATCTAGACCCTTCCTCCAGCTCCATACTCTTGCCGGTCGTTGTGGAAGCCCGCTTTTCCTCCTAGGATCAAAGCTTTCGTGTGGACAGCCCTCTTATCTCAAATTAACACTGCTGATATGCTTCAGAGGAGGAGGTTCCTTGTTATTTCACCTCATTGGTGCTCACTTTATAGATGTGATGAAGAGACAGTGGATAACATTTTTGTTCATTGTGGTTTTGCATCCATGATCTAGCAATTCTTCCTGGGTATGGTGGGTGTTGATTGGGTGATGCCTAGTGGGGTGTGTGCTTCGTTTCAGCAGTGGCGGTTTTCAGGACTAGGGTAGATGGACGTATTTTGTGCAAGTTGCTCCTTCATGCGGTGCTTTGACAATTTTGGAAAGAGCACAATAGACGAATTTTGTAAGGCTTATTTTTTACTGTGAGTGCAGTATCGGATTCGATCATAGTCTCAGTAGCCTCATGGTCCCAAGGGCACAGTCAGTTCAGAGATGTGCCATTCTCATACATTATTAGAGGATGATCGCACGTGATCTTTTCTTACGTGTCTGTGAGGCCAAGTGTTGTGTGGAGTCCGCCTCCTAAGGGGATGGTGAAGCTGAATTTTGATGGGTGTTCGCTTGGCAACCTGGGCCATCAGGGATTGGGGTGTATTCAGAGAACATAGGGGACAAATTGTTGGACCATTCTACGGCCCCATAAGGGAGGGAGATGCAATCAGATCAAAGTTTTTGGCAGCGTGGTTTACAGGAGATGCAATCTTTGGATTATCAGCAGGTGTTGGTGGAAGGGGACTCTTCCACAATCATTTCATGGTTGACTGGGTCGGAGCTTCGCCCTTGGCGCCTACATCATCATATCTGTCTTGCTAGATCTCTGATGAGTGGTAGGAATATCTTGTTCCACCATATTCTCCGCTCTGGCAATAGCATTGCAGATTCTTTGGCCAAGAGAGGTGCTAGGAGTCCGGAGTTTGAGGGCATCCCACCAAAGGAGTGGTTTCGGGCACAATGATGAGGGTGTTGGAGGTGCATAGTACTGTATGTTATTATGTATGTTACATTGATATTGTTGGTATGTGGTTTTGATGTTTTCTGTTTTGGGCCTGTGGAGTCTTCGGACTAGTTGTAGTCCCTTGTACTTTCCTTTTTCCTCATTTATATTATTTCTCTTCATTATCGATTAAAAAAAAATAAGGTGCCATATCACCTACGTTAAACGAACTACCCACCCCAAACTACCCATGTCAACACGACACAACATAGGTACGGTATGGGATCCGTGTCAGATCCTTCATAGCCGTGTCCAATTCTTTTTAACAACCATTTCCCTTATTTTAAACAGATGCCTCCTCTATCTCCATTATATATTTAATTATCAAGTTTTAAAATCCGTAAAAACTAATATTATGGATAGGTGGTACCATATTTTTGTACTTCTAAACTTAAGTTCGTTCAAAATATATAGTATATGGGCCAAGTCCCTATGTTATACGATATAAAGATTAGACGAGACCCGCGCTTGAGTCCATGTAGCATAACTTATCCCAACTAGTTGGGGACCTAGGGTCAGCAACATGAATCCCTATTCCTACATCATAGTATGTCAAAAACTACTTCACTGGTCAGATTATTGTTTTTAATCAATAATGATTAGAATTTATTGCAATAAAAACATGAGGTTACAAGAGCCAAACACAAGGGAAAGAAGTAAAAACAACAGAAAAACAGAAGAATAGAAAAAGAAAGGTTCCCCATGGTGGAGAACCAGAAAAAGAAGAAAATATTAAAGATCTGAACAACTACATGCACACAAAAACACCAAAAGGGACAGCCATATTCTGCACTAAAACTGAGTACCAAACTAGATGGAAGCCATTGTCTCCCAACATCTTGAAATATCTGTCCACGAAATGTCTCTAAACTTGGGGAGTATGCAAACCCAAGAACCTACCAAACTCAAGTAGAATCATTAAGAGCTCCAGAGCTGTTACGCTTATCCTCAAATATTCTTTTGTTTCTCTCTCCCCAAATACCCCACAAAACGGCAAAATAAACAACTCTGTACAAAACCTGCCCACGTTTCCCAAGGGATGGGAATCTGTACAAAATCATTGGTCAAATTATGAGTATCAAAATCCTTTCGGCCTGACTCCATTGTTCTTTTTGGTCTTCCTCTTGTCCTCTTAGATCCTTTAATTAGTACCCCCTCATACCTTCCACGGTTGCCACCCTAGGTCTTCACTTTACATGTCCAAACCATCTTAACCTAATTTATCAATCATATCTCCTATTCGGGGAACACCTAGACACTCTCAAATATGTTCATTACTTATCTATCCTATCTTTTCCATACATCCATATATAAATCCTTATCTCAACAATGCTCATCCTATGCATATGTTGTTTCTTTATTTCCCAACAACCTGATCCATATATCATAGTAAGCCCAATGGTTGTCCTGTAAAAATTTTCCTTCAGTTTGAGCAGAACACATCGACCACATAACACCATAGAAGCACCTCCATCCGACTCTAATTCTATTTGCAAAATCCTCATCAATATCCCTCTTTTTGTCAATCATGGATCCAAGATAGGGAAATTGATTGCTTTAAGGAATCTCTTGATCCTCAATTCCTAACGTTGCGTCACCTTTACAATTATTTATGTTAAAGTTACATTCTATATAATCATTCTTAAATCCATTTATTTTAAACCCTTTGATTCCAAAGTATCCTCCATAACTCTAATTTTTCATTTAATCCCTCTCTAGTTTGGTCCTCCAAAACCACATCATCTACAAATAGCATACACAAAGGCACCACCTTTTGAATATAGAGTAGTCGGTTCATCCATAATTAAAGAAAAAAAGATAAGGTAGCTAACCCTTGATGTACACCTACTGTTAATCAGAATCATTTGTCTCGTTACTCACCACTCTCACCCTAGTTACTGCTCCCTAATACACGTTTTTAATTGCTTCAATGTATCTAATCAGTATTCTTTTCCTGCCCAAAACCCACCATATTAACTCTATAGGTACTTTATCATATGCCTTTTCTAGATCAACAAAACCCATGTGAAGGTCTCTCCTCTTCTCTCTACCTTCTCCACTAATTGTCTAAGTAAAAAAGATAGCCTCAACGGCAAACCTCCCTACCATAAAGCCAAACTGATTTTATAATACTCAAGTTTTTTTTTTTTGATGGATAATGAAATTTTATTGAGAATAAGGAAAGAGAAAATAAAAGTTACAAAGATAAAAAGAAAATACAATACAAGGAAAAAACAAGGGGGGAGCCCCCAAGGGATCAACATAAGAGCCACCGATACCCAACATCGCGATAAATCTGTCCACGAAATGTCCTTGAACTTTGGGTACGAGCCAACCCGAGATATCGATAACACCAAAATGGAATCAATGATCTCATCCAACCCCTTGGATTTATCTTCAAAGATCTTCCTATTCCGCTCATTCCAAAGCCCCCATACTCAAGTTATTCTTTTTAACTTTTGCTCCATCATGCTTTCCATAACTTCATGGCATGACTCATAAGCTTAATTTCATAATAATTGGTACAATTATGAACATCTCCTTTATTATTATATATAGATACCATATATATTATCTTTAAAGATCTGTTTCTAGAAAGTTTTGTCAATATCCAGACATTTAAACATTCACTCGGTTAACTGAGGCAAAGAATTGTGAAGACGATAATATCATTAAAACAGTCAAAAGAATAACATGTTTCACTACAAATATTTAAAGAAAAAATAGTTGATATATCTGAAAATCTGCCTCTTGAACGTTAAGGTTAAAATCCAGACATTTAAAGATTCTTATAACTAACTGAGGTTAAGGAATTATGGAGACAGTAATATATTTAAAACAATCAAAAAAATAACATGTCTCACTATAAATATTTAAAGAAAAAATAGTCGAGTCCTTACATTAAAAATATCATAACCATGGTCACTGATCATCTTTCCTTGACAAGTAAGAAGCTTCCGCAGAACCCATCCTGCATTCCATTGTGCTAGTATTGAAACTGAAGGTTGGCTTACTAGAACCTTCAATAATGCTTTCAAAATCTGAAATAGAAAGTAACACCCGCAAAGCAAGCAGAGTTGAATTACCCATATTTTTTCATTTTTTTTAATTCTGCAAAATTTCCTAATCCAAAGGGCATCAAACCTCCATCAAATCAAATATTTCTCTTGTTACAAAATTTTCCTTTACTAATTTTTATAGGAGATATTACACTGGTGAAATTTCCCACTAAATAGCCCTATTCTGAAGGTGAAATATTTCCTGCTCAACCGACATTTAAAATCTTGCACATTAGTAAAACAGTAGCATCATTACTGATTAGGATGGAAAAAAAAACGCAACAACTATGTTTTTGAAGGGAATATGGAGTGTGTTAGAAATTTATCAAGCTATAGAAGGCATCAAAAAGGTAGCATAACATTACACCATTAATATTCCATTCGAGACTGAAGGTGGGTTTTCATTTATGATCTGTGTGGCCAAATGAAGATGGCATGTGTGCCAATCTAGAAGGTGTGGAGGAGAGAATGTAGATCTAGTGAAGGCTTAAACCGCTCTCTGCAGCGGTTTCCCAATATTGTTAGGATTTGAGCAAGAGGGGTGGGGGGGTGAGGGTCAATAAGGCGTGGTAAGGAGGCAATGGCTTACGACCAAAAACAGGAGATGTACTGACAGGTATGAATACCACCAGAGATTCCTTGAGTTCTGCCAAGGGATCAGAGCTCTGCAGAAGAGAATCTCTGCAAAGAAAGTAGTCACTCTCCAATGAAAGTCTCAAGTATGCTAAAAGAAGATCCTGAAAATGACTTTAAGTGGTCTTTTTAGATGTAAAATAAGTCTCTAAGATAGTGAGACTTGTCACCATTTTAAGTAAACCCCTCAGGAGCAGAAGATGAAACGCGCGAATGGGACCTGGGTGAAGCCTCGGCAAAATAATAGTGGAACTCCGACAAAACCAGCCGGGACCAGGGTGCCCCAGCACCTGAGGCTGGGTCAGGTTCCGTTTGCCCATTCTCCAGCTTTTCTTTTTGGTTTTCCTCTTCCCTATGTATTCAAACATTCTCAATCTAACGCAACAAATTTCCAAGGCATTTATGGAAGCATTTACCAGAGAGGAAAAGTGTACGCCTTTTGTCAGAGTATTGCATTGTCATGCAAGCAAGTTCTACGCAATGACATGGGCAATCCTTTGCCATATAAGCTCAATCTAATGACGTGTCAAGGATTCCAAAAATGGCCATTAGCAGTGACAACATTCAAAAACTTAATCAAGATGAGAATATTGTAGAACCTTGATGGAACATTGTTATATTCTCTTGGAAAATCCTCAATTGGAAATATGGAGGATCTCATTATGGCCTCTGAAAAATAACTATACGTTACAAAAGGATAAATAAAGGATCATGCTCGTTTGAAAATCTCCGAAATTGATTTCCAATTATTAATCTATCGATAATAGCTCCATCACTATTGACTACTAAAGAAATAGTGATAATAGAGAACAACCATTCGAAAAGCTTTGATGAAGTTCTTAATCTGAAAGAAGATGACTTTGGAAAGGAAATTTTACAACATTTTATGAGGACAAAAAATATGATAAACTAAGTAAATTGGAATTTTGTTCTTTAGAAAAAGAAAAGTTTTCAAAAAAGAGTCTGAAAAGTTGTTTTTCTTTGGAATAATAAAAAAAAAATTAAATTGGAAGAAATATGCCAAAATCTATAAAAAAAAAAAGGAATAGGAACAAGAACAACCATGGAGCTATCCTAATAAGCCTTTGGTCAACTCAAATACAAGTTCTTTTCCATGATTAAGTTGGTGGTGCTATCATTGTTGGAGGTGATGGTCGCTTTGTCTGTACTAACAATAGTAGTGCCGCCCCCAATGGTGATGACGTTACCGCTGGAAGTGATAGAGGCGGCAGTGATGATATGGTAGTAGTACCATTGTTATACGTGATATTCATGTTGTAAGTAATGATATGCCACCACCAAAAGTGATGGTGGTTCAACCACCAGAGTTGGTGGTGGTAGTGGTGATGCATCACTGCTAGAAGTGATGGTGGCAACGATAATGTGCTGGTGATGAACATGTTGTAAGTGACGGTGTGCCACTATCAAAGGTGGTGGTGGTGGCCATGGTGGTGCAACCACCGAAGGTAGTGGTGATGTCACTAAAGGTGGTACACATGTTGGTGATGACTTTGATAAAACAAAATGAAAAGAAAGAACTTCAGTGGTGTTGACTCCACTCAATCTTGATTTTCCGGAAAATGACATGCGCAATTTTGAAAGTTGTCATTTTCTAGAAAATTGTCACATTTTTTTAAAATGAAATACATGTGAATATAGTTTTTACATTAAAACAAACACTCGGAAAATACATTTTCCGCTGAAAATGTTTTCGGTGTCCTATTTTACATTGAAACAAACGGAGCCTATATTTTTCTGCTCAAATATACAACAGAAAATTCATCATATGCAATGGAAAGGTCTTTAGTCTTTCAAAGATCTACAAGAGCTCTCCCTTCTGACAAGATTCCAATGATTTAGGCATCAAAACAGAGTCAGAAATCTAGCAGCATACAAATTAGAGCATATTTCTTTCATTTTCAGAATCACGTAGAGATACTTCAGATGGATAGCTGACAAAGCCTGATATGTCATAAGATCAATTTAAACTTTAAAGTACTAATATTATCACATGAATTTTTCCTTTGATTAGCACGGTCGAGAAGGTTTTTATTTTTTAATGATATCCTTTCAGCATACAAGCACTGATGATCAATGTACTTTCTACAGAATCTCATAAATGAATTGCAGGGGGGTGAATTTCCCAACTGGCACTAACAGCTTAATGAGTCAAAGTATAAGGAGTCAAACAGAGAGATTTCAAGATCATTGTATCTTAGAGAGCACATTCTGCACATCAAATTTATAAAGGGAGTAATGACATCAACTATATGGCTGAATAGACCAGGATATTAACAAATTTTCATCAAGAGTGTTAGCACCCCTTCTTTTTTCTACAGAAAGGAAGCTAGGCTAGCTGGGGTTTGAAGTAATTACTCAGCACAAGGGAGAGAATTTACATGCTATTTACTGAAATCAAATAGCAAGGTAATTCATGTATAAAAATCCCAAATTAAATCTATCATCTCTCGGATACCAACACAATTTATGAGAGGAACATTTATAGTTTCCAATTAATACCAGATTCAGAAAATGAGTAAATGTAAATGAAATGAACCTTCCAATGCCAAATGTAACTAAAATACAGGGAAACTTTAAATGGAAATAGATCAAAAGAAGGGGCAACAAGCTCATGGCATCAGTGCATGCCATCTACATAGAAGTTATTGTCTTAGAAGCCTTTATGAAAAAAGTTAAAACAAAAAATAATCCAACATGACAGGCAAAGGCAATTTAAATTAATATACCATCATTTGATCCATCCCAAATTTCTTTTGAGCAAATCCCATATTAGAAGATAGCAAGTAATCAAAATCTGCAATCACACAAACAATTTTGGAAAATAGAACGGGTAATATGACTACTAGACAGTATTGCTGTAGATTGAAGTTACCTCCACGTTCTGATAAAACAAGCAATAGCATCATAGATGCAAGCAACAGACTACAGTTCTCAGAACCAATCAGTGAAAGTAATTCACCACTGCACAGAAGAAAGTTCCACATAAGAAAGAAACCAAGCAACGGTCTCAACATTTTCTCAATAACAAACAGGAACAAAGGTTAGCTTGTACAATAATTCTTCAAGTGATGAAAACAAAACACCCTACGCCCATGTATATTTTGTAATCCCTTTTTTACATTGAATACGGTTCTCATTTTAATTTCATGTCAAAATAAAAGATAAATAATAAAAAAAAGATAAAGAAATTTAAAAAAAAGAAAAGAAAAGAAAGATGTATGAAACTTTCTCCCAAACATGGTTTAAAATATCGAGTCAATACGTATCGTAAATCGACCGATACACAATACAATACGTATCTTTTTACAATGTATTGGCTGATACATTACCGATACAGTCTCGATACTGCCTCGATATGCTCAATACTATCTCGATACGCTAGATATTGATAAAAAAAAAAAGACAATGAAAACTAAAGGAGGATAAAAAAAAGGAAAAAAAAACACACACACACACACAAATAGAAACCCTTAAATTACTAACCTAATTTCAAAAAAAAACAAAGAAAAAGAAAATGGAAGAAAGAGGGAGAGAGAGAGAGAGAGAGAGAGTATTTATTTGGCTGGGGTAATATAATTTTTTTTATCCTTCTCCTTTCATTTGCTATTTTCCCTCTCTGAAGACTGTCGAATAAGAAGGCTTTTTGTTTGAAATATGCATCTATATGTAATAAAAGTTGTTCTTTTTTGTTTTAATATATTCCTAATAGATTTTGAATTCGTTTGTTGATGTTTGAAAGTATGTTTCTATGTCTTAAATTATGATTATATTTTGTTACTTATAGGTAATTGATCCTACTAGATATGTATCATTATCTTTATGTTTTATTAGTGTATGCGACATACTATGACTTTACACTTATTAAAGTGGTAATGATGGTGGTGGATCGTGGTGGTAGACAGTGGATGATAGTGGTGGTGCTAGGTGGTAGTGGGTGATGGATGGTGCACGGTGGTATGTGGCAATGGTGATTGCGTAGACATGAAGAAGAGGCATCTTCTTCCACGGGTTAGCATATTGCAATAAATAATAAGTGAAATCCTTGATGGGGTTTTTTTCTAAAACAACTATTCTATGAGCTGATATCAAATCCTTGGATTTTGGGGTAAAATCCTTGTTTTGGAATTCCATGGATTTAAGGAAATCCAAATCCAGGTTATTATAACTCACCCAAACAGTGGATTTAGATTTGGGGGGCTCAAATCACAATCCGTCCTTACCAAATCCACGGATTCAAACACACCCATAGGTAATTTTTCACTTTTCTAAACCAACCTTTAGAGCAAAAATGCCAACTCTTATTTCATTGTGATGATTTATAAATTTAAGTAAAAATAAAAGAACCATAAATCATCATTTGTTTTATGTGAAGATCCACAAACCTTTCTCTTTGAATAGCATCCCACGGGCAGCTGATAAAATGAGAACTAGATGAAACATACTCTGAAAGATTCTGAAGCAGATAGTTCCTACTGATCTGTTGTGCTACTTTAGACTCAGGAGCAGCACTCGCCATTTCTTTTATTTTATTTATATAGTCAACAAATGATATTGTATAACTTTTACAACTAGTTGTCTCCTGCAGAGTAGCACTCCCCACATCCCAGACTGCATAAGGATATAGAAGAGCAACAGCCACAGCATTAATCAGCTCTTTGTCATCAACAAGTTGCAGAAGACGACAAAGAATATATAAAGAAGTGATTGCAGATAAATTTCCATCCTGAAATGATAAACGACATGTGAAAAAAAATTCATACAAAATAACCTTCAAAAGGTTGAACATGAACTTTAATCAATTATAGTTTACAACTTTACATAACAAAGCCTACCAACAAACTGCAATTTATTTTGAAAAAAAAAAAAATAGGTATGAAAGGAAGTCACTGCATGAAGCATATCTTACAATACTCTGGCTAAAATGCAGCGAAGGTAGCACAGTCGGTAACACCATTAAGTTGAGAATGTTTTGAATCATCAATCTGCTCAAACAAGACTTGCCTACAGAGAGAATGTCCTTGCAGTAGTAGAGATCATCTACGAACTTATCAGTTTCCAGTAGTAATATTTTCCTCATTTCGTAAGTGTAAGTATCCCTGTGTCAAAGTCAATCATTGTTCTAAGTACAGGAGCTTATACAGATGAACCCAAGTATTGCATTCACCCAAAACAGACTTCTCTACAAAACAGAAAGAAGCATACTTTGTTGTACGGACATGAGCATCTATTTGGAAGCATTGCTCTCTTAGCTTTAAAACCAAGTCTGAGAAATATTCTGATACTGAAGAAGTTGTTATGTATTTGTAGACCATATCATCGCTAACTGCATAATCAAAAGAATACTGTTGCAAGGTACCAAAAGAATAGATTTTATATCCAATAGCTTTTGCAGCACTTTCACTTTCGAAGAGGGAAAAAAAATCACAAAACCATACCCTTATATATGTTGAGAGTCAATGCGCGTATTGCTATCTGAATCATCTTTTCTTCATGGCAGGCAAATTTAAGTGCCTCATCATACAGCGGGAATGAAACTACAATGTCCTGCTTATAAAAACAATCTTAAGATACTGTGAAGCAATAATATATATCTAGTAAATCAAAAGCATACCAAAAATACATTTGTATAAATAAATACATACAACAATGCCTAATAAAGTACCTGCTAGTACCTTTTATATCTGAGACATCCTTTACCTACCATCAGCCTTGGGTTAACTAAGGAGGGACATCATTTCTTATATAAATATACACTTATACCATGCCCATAACAAGAACTTTGTTTTTCTTTTTCTTGTTTGGGTATAAAGTTGTGCATATGATATATAAATGATGTGGGCAAGCTGACATAAATAAATTTTGCAAACAATAGCTTGAAGGTGATGAATAACAGAGCATGATGTCCTGCAAATGATGAATAAACAGAAAAACTTCATTTCAGAAACCTCTCCGATAGGGAAAGATGGTCCAGTAATAAGATTTCTGCAAACCAAGCCCAAACTTGGTTTAAACAACAACACTGTTATTCACTGTCACACCAGCCACAAAACATCCAATCAGATCCAGACTGCCTGTTAGACCACTTCAGAAATAGACAATCTCAGGCAAGCAACCATGAACCACCAAAGCAGGTCTCAACCAAGCCTATACACATAGGCAATGATTCTAATAGGTGGATTCAGGTTTGGCACAAAACCTAGAAACCATTAACCTCAAAAACATGCAGAACCAGATCTGATTTCTGAACTTATCCTCACCAACCATCACAGACTTTCAAATTTTATGACTAAAAGAAAATTGAAAAGAGTAAAGATAATAAGGGGTGATCAGATCAGGGTTAGTTTTCAGTTCGCTACTTACCAAAAAGAAGAATAGAAGAAGAAAACGGGGGCTGACACTGTAGCTGTCTTTTCTTGTTTCAGGTCTCACCTTCTTTTGTACTTTGTCACCATATTGTGAAAGATTGGACTATGAGAAAGAGAAGAAAAGAGATGAGGAACAAAGGGAAACACTGTTGGAGAGTATAAATGTTAAAGCCGGCTGGCCCTATTCTCTATTATTTATAATAATAGAGCAGAAGTAAAAAAAAAAAAAATACCCTTCCTCATCATATTGTAATATCCTGTCTACAAACCTACTTTGGAAAAAGCTAGAGACGGAGAGAAAAGTAAGATCTCTGTAAGGTATCAGCCAAAGAAGATAAGGCCCCGGCAAACCACTCCCAAGTTTTCACAGCTTCACCACTATCGTTTCTGATGAGGACATCACAACTTCAGCTGATTTTAGAGTATACCAGAAGCGGAGGAGGAGAGATTCTCAGCCTTCTTTATGGGTGAGCTAGGTGGCAATCGAGGTGAAGACCCCATAAGCACACGCATCTAGAAGACTCCACATTGGAGAGGTTTTATGAGCTGCTTTGGAGTATTGAGACAGTTTTGTTTATGTTTAGTCCTTTTAATTTGTTTAGTCATTGTTTGGTCCTTTAGAATTGTTTTAAGGGCACTTTAGTTATTTTTTTATGTTTGTAGCAGTGTTTTTAAACGTTAAGGCGTGAGGCGAGGCGTTAGATCTGGGTTTGAGGCGAGGCGTAAGCCTCGAGGCGTGAGGCGTAAGCCTCATGCGCATGTATATTTTTAATTATAAAATAATTTATTAAATATATAATAAATCATAATACTCGTTATATAAATATAAAAAAATTATATAAAAAATGTACAAAAATAAAAAATAAATAAAATCACAAATTCAACACTAAAATAATTC
>JAUPMG010000001.1:5911137-5922896 GCA_031762675.1 Pachysandra terminalis | reverse complement strand
GCACAACTATATACAAATAATTAAATAAAATATAAATACACTATAATTCGAAGAATAGAAATAATTTTAAAAGGTTCTGGTCATTACATGAATACAGTCTAACACAAATGTTCTCCTCTCCTCTGTAGGAATTGAAATCTGTTTCAAAGAGTCGATGATACTTTTTGAATCTCCAACCAGACAAATGCTCGTAAAGTGATGATTTATTGTAAATTGTAGAGTTTCTCTAGCTACCAAAGCTTCAGCTGTATTTGCATTACATAATGGACCAGTTGTTGCACAATAGCCCTGCTATAAACTTTCCCCATTTATCCCTTACCACACACCCAACAACACCTTTTCTTGACTGTGCACTCCAAGCTGCATCAAAATGATAAGCTACCTGAACCTCTTGAGCTAAAATTTTCTTGGTTCAATAAATTCATCCCGTCCTTCACTTAGTCCTTTTGATTGAGGTAAATTCCTCCTGCTTCCTTTATCTCATCCGCTACCGTTGTAATCCTTTGAACGCATGATAAAGAATTGGATCTTATGTGTTGGTAAATCAGCTCGTTTCGGCTTTTCCGTAGGTTCCAACATGTTAATGTAAATAGATTCCAACATTAGTCGATTTGAATCACCTTATATTCTTCATAGCATGTGGTTGCTATTAATATATATAGGTTTACTTGTAGGTTTAATAGATTTGAATTGTGTTTGTTTTTGTACAGGTTTATTTACAGGTTCGTAATCTTGTCGAAATAAAGAAAAATAAAAAAAAATAAAAAAAACACACACACACAGGTCTTTAACGGCAATCAGTCAAGACCGTCGTTAATTCCCACATTTCTTGGCGGTTTTGTCCAACCACCGAGAAAAACCAATTAAACCATTGTATAACCCATGTTTAATAGCGGTTTTTGCCCGCCAATAATGAATAGTTAATTCTCAAAGGTCAAAAACCGCTTAGAACAAACAAATTAAACTGTCGTCTAGTCAATTTTTTACAGTGCTCAATGACCGCCAAGAATTAAGGAATAATTCTCGGTGGTCATCAAAACCACCGTCTGTACTGTCACACATTCTTTCCCTAACAAGGCATTCGTCGAGGGTGGTTTAGACCGCCAAGAAAGGTTTCCTCGGCGGTTTTAAGACCTTTACCAGCAGTTTGTGACCACCGAGAAAGACACTGTGTTTTGTAGTGACCCCTCAAACCTTGGTCATTACAACCAATACCTTTATTGGGTCAAACTAGAGGGGATCTAATGATTTGTAACAAAAAATGATCATTTGACTATAATACCCTCCTATCAATCGTTATATATAAGTATATTAAAAGGATAAAGAAATTAAATTCTGAATTTACCTTATAATTATAAGAGATAGTTGGGGTTTGATAAAAAAAAAATTATTAATTGATCTTACAATTATAAAAGATAATTAGGGTTTCCATAAGTTTCAAGACTTACAATCTTTCATACAAGCACTTATTTTGTTCTTAAGATACATTAAGGGCATTTTGAAGGATATTTGTTGCCATTATGCTAAACTCAAAGGAGGTGCGAATGTAGTTTACCCATAAAATTAATACTAATCATCGGGTCAACTTAGAGGTGGCAATGGTTCAGATTGAAAACGAGGGACTTAGAAGGATTGAGGGTTTTGTATTAAATAACCATTTACTCCACTTTGTTCTCATTCTCTCAACTGTCTTCATCCAGCAATAGATTTCTTATTCAGGGGAACAAGTATTTCAGATTCTGCACAAGAAATGGAAGAGGCGATGTCGAGGTTCAAGAGGATTTGTGTGTTTTGTGGAAGCAGTTCTGGAAAGAAAGCAAGCTATCAAGAAGCTGCAGTTGAGTTGGGGAAGGAACTGGTAGTAATTTGTTATCTTTGTGTTTTCTTATTATTCTCAATAAGTAATCAGTGTTACAGACAAATCATTTATGCTTTTCTTTTGATGGTGGAATAACCCAATGAAGCTCAACCACTAAAGATTCAAAACCACAGTAACCCAATTTTTATTGCTGATTTTCAGATGGAATTGCATTTCTTTCTTTCTCTTTTTTTCGATATTGAGTTTGAAATTAATAATAATGGGGCTTTGAGGGTCCATTTTATTTTATATAGATATCTGGGTCTTGAAATTTATTTATTCCATTAATACCTATATGGAGTTCTATCATGTTGAGCTCTTTATGTTGAATCATGCATGTGCTATGAGAAGTGGTGCAATTTATGTGTATACTTTTTTTCCTTTTCTTATTCTCTCTTTCTTCTCTCATGAAAGGAAGAAAGATAGAACTCTTGTTTATTTGAAATTCTTAGGTCTTCCATTGGAGTCTGGTCTGATCTTAATTCCTTCTTTGATGGGGTGTCCTACTGTGTTTTGTAACAAACATACTTCCAACATGGGAGTATTATTGTTTGTTTTGAGTTTATTTTGGCAGGAGGGATAGCTAGCTGGAACCAGCCAGTCTGTTTTGGCAGCCTTCTTGCATGATCTCGTTTTTGTTCAAAAGAAAAACAAGAAACCAATTAAAAAAAAAAATTGCTGCTTTCTCCCAGAGAGCAAACGTGCTACCATGGTATCATGACTCAGTAAGCATATTCGAAGGATTGTCTTGACATCTGTTTTATCAGAAAAGTAATAGATATAGTTCTTGATTGATGATTGTGATCAGCTTGTTATGTGTGATACATTAATGGGGTTTGTTTCTCGATGCGTTTTGAAGGTGGAGAGAAGGATTGATTTGGTTTATGGAGGTGGCAGCGTGGGACTGATGGGTCTTGTTGCTCAGGCTGTTCATGATGGTGGGCGCAATGTTCTAGGGTTTGTTCTCTCTCTCCCTCCCTCTCATGCTAAAAGGGTAGCTTCAGGCTACAAGTTTCCTTTATTTTATGGATTTAAATTGGAAAATGGGCTATCAGGTTTACTTACACCTTGTTGTGTACAATAAAAGCTTTATTTTATGCTTTTTTTTTTTTTTGAAAAATTCATATTTATAGTTATAGTTGAACCTTCATGGAATCAGATGTTGTACTGATCAAAAAGGGATTTCTACATTTCTTTTCTCACGGAAACAAAATGGTCCTGTTTGGTCTTTTGATGAACAATGTGAACATATATGGCCCTTATACATTTTAGAGCCGTACGTGTTTATTTTGGCTCTAGTATGCCTCTCTGATTATAACGTTTTGGAGTTTCTGAGCAGCCTTAAAGTTAAAAAAAGCTTGCTAAAAGTTCAGAACTTTCTGGGTTTTCCACTTTTTAACTATTTCTTTCTGAAGTCTTCAGCTGCAAGCTTAGGAATCCTGTCTGAACGGTTACAGCAATAATATTATAATTGTGGAGAGCTGATACTGATCTATGTTCATGTCTTGTTTTGCAGAGTCATTCCCAAGAGTCTGATGCCTAGAGGGGTATATATATGTTCGTTAATTTTGAAGCAAATCCCTCTTTTGTCTCTCCCCTTTTTTGGGGGACTTTTAAGGTTACTGTATTTTGAATTTGTGTTATCAGTGGATAGTGATTTTGGATTTCCAGAAGCTTTATTGCCTTTTACTATCTTTCTAAAGTTTGAGTAAATAATGTCTTATTGAAATGGCTAATGAGAACAGACAATCTTGTTTCACACACACACATCCTCAAACACAAACACAAACACAGATGAAGAGGACCTTATCGTTAGGCCTAGTGACGCATGGATGATGCTATTATGCTGTAAGATTGTAACATAGGGTGTTGCTTCAGATAACAGGTGAGACTGTTGGAGAAGTGAGACTTGTGTCCTACATGCACCAAAGAAAAGCCCAGATGGCTCGTCAAGCTGATGCCTTCATCGCCCTCCCTGGTTTGGATCTGATAGCGAAGCCCAAATTTTTCACATTCATAAATGAATATAATCAGACAACATATTTTCTGTTTTACTTCCCTCTAATTATAACTCTTCCTATATCAGGTGGATACGGTACACTCGAAGAGCTGCTGGAAGTCATAACTTGGGCTCAGCTTGGAATCCACCATAAACCTGTAAGCATCACTTTGCGGTCATAAAAGAATATTTTTTTTTATTATTATTATTATTATATCAGTTTTTGCATCATACAAATAGGTATTATCCACTGTCAAAAATATCTTCATAGGATTTAAGTCTGCTAACACACATCTTATCATATTTTATTACAAAAAAAAAAAAAAATCCAAATAAAATATTATAATTGATCAAAAACATTCCCTTTTTCACATGTTTCATTCTCAAAAAAAAATAATAATAAAATAAAATCTAATTTATATATGTTTTCTTATTCTTTTATTCTATGCGTTCATCATTTTACCAGACTCTTGGCATATGAAACCCAAAAAACGTCAAGAATCCATGAGAACACAATTTGAGCCTCTTAAAAGTCTGTCAAGCCTAATTGAGTAAGCATCAACAGTGCTAAGATGCAAAGTCTGATTATGATCATCTTTCTTAAGACTCTCAAGTCATTTTGAGTTTTCCATAATTTCTAAAAAGCAAGGTTGCCGGGTTTGAGTTGACTTGGTTCTTCATTAACTCAAATGCAGTCGACTTGGTTCTTGATTACATGGAATGTGGAAGTGATTTTTTTTTTTTCAATCCTTAGCCTGCGTTTGCCCCGCTTATATAAGTGCTTGTTTCAGCTTATAACTTTTTAAAGCACTTTTTTTAAAATTAAAAGTGTGTTTGGTAACACCTAATGAGAAAGTGCTTACCCCATAAGCAGTAGAGGAATTAATATTGAGAACAGCTTCTCTTATCACTTATGCGAGAAGCTATTTCTAAACTTTATTAATATTTTCATGAAACCTAATTTACCCCCAAACTTTCATAAGCCCTTAAATAAATGTTATTTCTAATACCTATTTTACTCTTAAACTTTCATAAGCACTTAAATAAATGTATTTACCAAACGCTATTTTCTTCAAATAAGCAGAGTGTATTGTTGTTGTGGTTAAGTGCTCCTATTGAGCCACTTATCCAATGAGTGCTTATCCAAAAGCACAAACCGGACCAAACGAAGCCTTAATCTTAGATTATTATAAGCATCAACTACCATGTGATACGTCACATGTGATTTGGATGTGAATCTGATTTCTCACAATTGAGAGGATCTCTATTTGAATGGGAGAAAGATTCAGAAAATAAATAATATAAACGTTGGCCATTGATATCCTAATGTATTAAGCTTGAACCACTTGCGGCATATTTACGCAGGTAGGTCTTTTGAATGTTGATGGGTACTACAATTCCTTGTTAACTTTCATTGATAAGGCAGTTGATGAAGGCTTCATCTCGCCGACCGGACGTCGCATCATTGTATCTGCACCCACAGCCAAGAAAGTAGTCAGGGCTCTTGAGGTAAAAAAGAGAGATTCAATTATGAATATAGTTAGTCTAATTACATAAAGGACTTTTTTAACTGGTTAAGATAGATTTATTCCTTAATGACCAGCACATTCCTACCTTTTAAGGAAGGTGTTTCTTACTTTAGAAACCATGGTAATATGGTTTGACTGTTGTTGTTGTATCTTTGAAATGTGACTCCATTCAGCCAATCCATCCCCATTGACGAGCATATATAATAAAAGACTTTGTGTGTGTTGGAAGGAAGGATAATTTCCATTTTTGTATAAAATAAAATCAAGTATTGTTGTTAAATGTATAGGAGATCTACACTTTGACTCTTAAATACAATATTTTAAGAGGGGATTTGCGTTTAGGTATATATTATGATGGCGCTACATCGTCTAGTCCACAAAAGCTGGTCCAGAGGCTGGACCGCGATGATTCACTTGTACCTGGGATACAAGCGCTTCATTGCAGGATACAAGCAAATCATCGTGGGATACAAGCACACTCCAGCCTCTGGACCAACCCCGTACTCCGGACGATGTGGCCCCTACTATGACACCTTGTTACTAGTTGTCTTCTTTATTCTATTAAATTCCAAAATAATTTTCCCTTTGGATAGCAAACGTGCCGAACACAGTCCATTTTCTCATTAAATGTATGCATTCATAATTGTCTATTTATTTATTTATTTATTTATTAGGAAAACATCACCAAATATCATATCTTACACATTATTGACAATTTCTCCTTTTGTTTTCCTTTATAGCTAAATTGTTTCATTTTTTTTCATTTGTTTATCAGGAATATATCCCAGAGCCTGAGGAGTTTGTATCCAAGTTAATCTGGGCGGTGGAGATATATTAAGCTATGCATCTGAATCTGGTGGCACTATATGATATGTTGCATGAAATGTGTATTCTTGTTTAGGACCCTACAATACTCAAATGCCTACTTTTTGAAGACCGTACTACCTTCGCATCCAACAAATCTTTTTTTCTTTTTTTTGGCCTTTCTTTTTGGAGCCATCACGTCCTAGAAAGCAGAAGTTTTTGCACGTCTCCATGGAAAAGCAGTCACGAGCTTTGTTTATGAAGAGATCTAGGGGACAGTTAACACTGTGCTTATTCTTAATGAATAAAGGGGGAAGAAAACTTGTTTGTCATATTTTAATACAAAAATTAGAGCATTAATGTGAAAAAGCATGAAGCAATGGACTGATCATGAATCTACATCTTACGTTGTACGTCATCCTCGGCTATATTAATAGTTTGTGTGATAATCTTTAGAGAATGTGGTGAATAATTGTCTGTGTTGCAATACAAATGGAAAACAATCAGAAGGCTATGTGCTAAACTCCTATTGGAAAGAGCTTGAAAGCAAGACCATGCTACCTTGTAGGAGGAGAAAATTTTGATATCGAAAGGAGGCCATTTCATCTTACAAGGTTATCCCACTAAGAGATAAGATTTTTTAAGTTTAAATAGAATCTTTGAACTTGACAAAGTAAGTTTCACAAAGAATTATTAAAATAAATTTTTATAATTTTTATAAATTAAATAGGAAATTATCCAAATTAAATCTTGATAACTCTCATAAGAATTATCTTCAAATTTAAATAATTTCTACTAAATAGAGAATTATTTTGGTTGAAAGCAAACGAGACCCACAGAGAATAACCAAATTCTTGATAATTTTTATTAAATAGGAATTATATATAAGTCTTGATAATTTTGATTAAATAGATAATTATCTATAAATTTTCTACTAGTGATGGAGATCAAATATAACTCTTATCACTTCCACATCTATGAATAGGGTGGCCCTCTCTCATTCCAAAAGGGATAGAAGCCAAGCTAAGAAGAAGAAGTGTTAATCCCCTGGATCCTGAAAAATCATTAAACTCAAGAAAGATTAAGGATAATAAGCTTTGAAGCCCTTACTGGTATAATGCCTTGAAGATCTGAAGACTTAAAATTCTAAAGATGCATTCAAGCCTGAAGATAAAACTCTCAATCTCTGAATATGCTAAAAAGCCCAAAGATTTGCATCAAAGTTGAAGCTTTTGGTCCACGTCTTCTATAATTCTACAAGCACGAAGTTCAAGCTGAAGACTTCGCAACAAATCCTTACGATTTTGTTTGTGAAATCTATCAAATCTACTGCATTTCCAATACCTGCAAAGGAGATCAAATCCAACCCAAGAATAAACTGTTGCAGCCCTTGGATTGAAGACCCTGAAGAGAAGAATCAGATTATGTTTTCTTTTGTATACAGAAAACCTTTAGAGAATGTGATCTCTCCTTTTTAAACTAATACAAATTGATTTTGTATCTACGGATCTTGTTCGTTGATTTTTCAATAACAAATTTGTGTGTACAAAATTCTGGCACGCTCGGTGGGACAATATCGGCCTCTCATCCCTTTTCTTCATCGAAGTTTTCTCCAGATCTAAAACCATATCCATGGCTCAAAAATCAACATCCTCTAAGGTTACACTGAGGAATGATGCTAAAAAGCTAACCTTCAAGCCAATAGGATCTGATCCTATGACTCCTATCAACACTGGCTCAAGTCGTAACACTCAAGTTGGTGGAATAATGACCAGAAGTATAGCAAAAGCTATCTCTTAGCCACTTCAAGTATCAACTCCATTACCATGGCCAACTCCGATTTTTGGTACAACCCAACTTGAAAACCCCTCATTGGGGGCTATTACGAATGATACTGATGATATACACAGATCCAACGCTCAGCTACAAAGCTCATCAAAAGATTAGGATAAAACTCTTTGTAACCTTTTGAGTTTATCCTTTAGCATCATAGTCTGTTTTAGATATGTATTCTCTTGTTAAGAGTCTCTCACAATGAGGAGACTCATCTGTTCTGCTTTGTAACAAACTCGTGTTGGTTTATAAATATACAGCACCGTCCTTTGTGAACGACAAGCAACAAACAATCATTATCGTTTCATCCTTTCATGGTATCAAAGCATCCTTAACAAAAGTCCTTCCATTTTTTTTTCAATGTATTCTACCTCTAGCATCAATGTTATCAATGCTCTTGCACACATGTTCTCCTCCCATTCCCGCGCATGTATAATGCAACTACGGTTGCAGTTACAAACCTTAAAGAAAGCTTCCATGACTATACCCGACTACCTGATGATCCTTCAGGTCTTGTTGCGATACTTGATCCGTTCAATCCTCCCTCATGTGCCGATTTAGCTCGGTATCCTGATTCGGGAGCTACAAATCACATTACATCAGATCTAAACAATTTGACCACTCACTCTGACTATCATGGTTGTGATCAAGTACGGTTCGGAAATGGTTCAGGTTTGGCAATTACTCACATCGGCTCTTCTTTGCTCCATAACAGATTTTTTATGAATAATATTCTTCGTGTGCCGTCTATTACTTGGAACCTCTTATCCATTCATCAGTTTACCTCTGATTGCTTGGTTAACGAACGTCAATCGAGGCGGGTCCTTCTGCAAGGTCAAGTTAAGAATGGTTTATACTGTCTTCCCTCATCTGGCTCGTTCGGTAATAAGCAAGCACTAGTTGGTGAGAAGACTTCCTTCAATACCTGGCATTAACGTCTCAGTCGTCCTGCAGTTACCACGGTTTCGTACATTTTACCCAAGAATAAATTACCTGTGCATAGGCCCAATAAAGAGTCTGCTTTTTTCTCTTCTTGTCAGTTAGGAAAGTGTCATAACCTTCCTTTCTTTAGGTCATTATCTCAGTCCTCTGGACCCTTAGATTTAATCTATTCTGATGTTTGGGGACCTGCTCCCATGTTATCATTAATGGTAGCCGTTTTTATGTTCACTTTTTTGATGACTACAGTAAGTTTACATGGATCTTTTTACTTGAAAAAAAAAATCAGATGTTTTCTCAGTGTTTCTCCAGTTTCAGAAACATGTGGAAAAATGGTTTGCCCGACCTATTAGGGCCTTACAATTAGATTGGGGAGGCGAGTAAAGATCTGTTAGTTCTTACTTATACCAACATGGTATTCAACATCGCCTTGCATGTCCACATGTACATGAGCAGAACAGCTCTGCCAAACGCAAACATCGGCATATAGTTGACATTGGACTCACTCTGCTTGCTCAGGCATCCATGACACTTCAATACTGGGCAGATGCGTTTCAAACAGCAGTGTACCTTATCAATCGGCTTCCCACACCGGTTCTTGGCTATAAGAGTCCCTATGAAATGCTCTTTCACAAGCTACTTGACTACAACTTGTTTCGCACTTTTGGGTGCACTAGTTTTCCTTATCTCCGGCCCTATCATAATCGGAAGTTCGAGTTCCGATCTACACCATGTATATTCCTTGGCTACAGTGCATCTCATCGTGGGTACCGCTATCCTGATCCCAAATCTGGACGGTTATATTTTCTCGGCATGTCGTATTTAATGACGAGGATTTTTATTTTGCCAAGCAACAGTCATTGTGGATCAATGGGCCTCTCATGTTCCAATACCCACTATGGTTTACCATCCTCCTCTACATCGACAGGAACCTCTCCACCCGTGTCACCATCTCCAATGCCTACATCGACAAGAACCTCTCCGCCCGTGTCACCATCTCCGATGCCACCACCATCCAATATCATTACTGCTGCTGCACCTCTTACTTCTCCACAACATTACTCGGCTCCTACTGGCATCAATTTGATTGGGGATCTCAATAATTCATCTCCATCATCACCACATATTCTCTCCTGTCATCCTATGGTTACCCATACCCGTGACGGTACTCGACGGCCCAGGTTATTTTGTGCTACTCGGCATCCCTTGCCTCAAGCATATCTTGCACACTCATCCTTTACTGTTCAAGAGCCTACTTGCTTCTCTCAAGCAAGTAAAGATCCTCACTGGCACAATGCTATGAATACCGAATACAATGCTCTTCTAGCAAATCATACTTGGTCACTTGTACTTTATTCATCTCACATGAATCTTGTGGGATGTAAATGGGTGTTTAAACTCAAGCAAAAGTCTGATGGCAGCAATGATAGATACAAAGCACGACTCATTGCGAAGGGATTTCATCAGCAACCTGGTATTGATTATAGTGATACTTTGTAAGGATCTAAACCATTATCCTTGATTAAATTTGATTAGTAACTAAGCTTAATTTAAAATAATTAAATTAGGTCCATAAGTAGACTAGGTTGATGCCCATTAGATCCCTGACCTCAGACAGTTAGGCTAATTAAGAAATTAAATTAATTTAGGTGGCTAATCTGAATGGCCAGCTGAAAATTTAGATATTAATTAAGATTTAAATAATTAAATAAGTTAATTAATCACATTCGTCGATTTTCGAGATCCACCTCAGACCCACCAACAAAATCCCTCTAACAAAACCTGCATATGTGGCCAGTCAGAAAATGTGAAACCGGAAACCCCGTTTTGCCCTTAGTGCTGTCAATATTCACAGTTTGGCTATAAATAGAGCACTTAGCTCATAAAACCTATTTTTCACTCCCTCTCTTCTCTCTTGGATTTTTGGAACCCATGGATGAGATTTGGAGCTCATGGATGATCACCGGAGTTCTCGGATGCGCAATGGAGCAGCCTCAACCCACCCGGCAACACCCCAAGTTGAGTAACCTACATTTGAATGTACTATTTGGTTGTGTTTTAGTATTTTGACCTAGGAGAAGGGTTGTTTGCTCCATACCCACCTTCTCCTAAGGATGTAGATCATTTTTAATAATGCATGTAGAACCCTAGACACAAGACCATCTTGTTTAACCCTGTATGTGGCAAAACCCAACCCAAAGTGGAGAGAAAAATGGGGAAAACCCCAAATCTCCATTGTAGACCAAATAAATGTGGATTTAAATCATAGGCGGACCTTCCTAGGAGTAAAACCAAGCTCCCGGTGAAATTCCAGAATCATTGGCCCCTTTCCCTAGCTTCGGTGCACCGAAGAGGTCGCTGAAACCCTTTAGGTAAGCCTAAGAGGTCGCCGAAATACATAAGTGACCAAACCAAGTTGACTTCTCGTCTATCGAGACTCTATTGGACCAAACCCCAAGATGCCAACTCATTTGGCATACTTTCCACATTTCGGCTCACCGAATGGTCGTCGAGGACCTCGCCGAACAGCTTCATTGGTCCAAATGGAGTGATTCTAATGGGAGCATGTGTATCTTGACTAGTTACACGTGTTTAGCCTATTTCCGGATCAGATAGACCTTTCATGCAAAATTCGACCCCTCAACCCGAAAATTTAGATTCTTAGTTTGGCCGAGCAATAGAGGATTTCGAGGAAATGAGTAAGCATGGCCCCCAAACCCTCCTACTAGCTTTGTACTATCATAATACACATGTTGAGATGCAAATGGATGTTATGATGCTTTACTTACCTATTCAA
>JAUPMG010000001.1:5896167-5907565 GCA_031762675.1 Pachysandra terminalis | reverse complement strand
GAAGAATAAATAACATTGTGAATTGTGATTCCCCAACTTGATATCAAGAATTATACTAACTAATTCCAATTATTCTTGCTGTAGTTGTTGTTGTCTATTTATTCTAATTATATGGAATACCTTGATGAATTCCTGATCAAAAACTGCCTCAGCCTCAAAATCTGGTGCTAGATTTCCAACCAAAGGAAGTTCACTCTGCACGAAAGAAAAGTAGGCAAAATATATATCAGAAACCAAAGAGAAATGGAGCAAAGTCATATATTATTATAAGCAGTGTAATGCCCAATTTTTGGACACTTGGAAGAACGTATGATTTCTTCTGGATCTTATAATGCAAGGCTTGCAACGAGTTTATTTGCCTTTTTTCTAAGCAAGTTAAGTCCTTTAGGACTTACACTTAATACATGTATATATAGTTACCACCTTCTTAAGGGGAAGATACGAAGAATTGTTATTTCTGGACTTCCAAATTATTATGTTGGTGCTGATTCTGAAGATGCTGATCCCTTCAACTCTACTAGGTTATGATTCCTAGTACAACTCTATCAATAGATATACCTATGTGTAAATCCTTCTATCTTCTCTGTCTCTATATTGTTTTCTTAAACCGGACATGTTTTATTTCTTCCTCCAAAACCCTAGACTTGTTGATTACGTCTAAAAGGATTTATAACATCACCACAGATTGACGGCCCATAGTCAAATTTTTGCTGCATGAACATGATAATTCATAATTTTAAGAGAAATTTTGAAATCTTCTAATCAATAATTTTTAACAATTCTTATCGTTGGGAGAACGCTGAAATTTTGATCCATAGTGGTGGTTTCACATATCTACTTTAGACAAATGTTGGAGCCGATTGCATGCTTTTTTGTTTCATTTTTTTTTTCAGAATCAAGCTTCCTATCTACTGAAGAACAAAGTACAGAATACTTTTGATATTTCTAAAAGTTTGAACCTCTCAGGCACTTATTGCTCGTGAAATTACGTAAGTACATTATACCAGAGAACTCTCGTAAACTAGAACATGAACAGTACATAGGCAATCAACTCTAAAAATGATGCCGCAGAGTATAAAAGTTAGTTCAGACAAATTAAACAGAGCAACACTATTGCATTTCTTCTTGTCTACAACCTTCTTAAGCTTATATGTTCCTGTTTTGTGGGTGGTTTTGTGAGGAAGTCACCAAGTATGATATTACTAATCGACAGGAACCTAAATCAACGAGTGACCGTATCTCGTCTCTAGAAGAACTAAAGAGTCAAACTGGTGGACCGTCTAACACCGGTCAAACTAGGCTAAGGGAGATAATGGGTCAAAGTGTTAGAGCTTCTCCAAGCCCTAGGGCTCTAATTGAGATTATGACTGAACCTTTTGCAGGCTACCTACATACCAAAACAAGGATCAAGTCAGACATAGTTCAAGGTCTGGTAATTTCATCAGAGGTCTCCCCCCTTTATTAATCCTTGTCCCGAATGAGGGAAGTGAGCCAGTATTTATAGCTTTTGGAAGAGAGTTAACTGCAGTTAGAATTCCTAACCACCGTTTGGACCAATAACAAGTCGTTTGGATAATTACAAGTTTGTCACTGAGAGACCGTGACATGGACTATAACCCCAAATACGGCCAAGTGTCGGCGAGCCTCACGACACCTCGATATGGGTGTTAGCGATCAGTAGATATTCGTGATAATGAAAGCTGTTTAGCCTTGGCATCGTTGAGACTGTCTAGTCTTGACACCATCGAGGCTACTAGTCATAGTACTTTTGAGGTTCTCAAACCTTAGTACTTTCAAGACTGTATGACCTTCTACGTTATCGAGCATCGCTCTAGACGGAGGTATGTATCGCCTTCTATGTTGTTGAGCATCGTTCTAGACAGAGGTATGTATCCCCTTCTACGACATTGAGCGTCGCTCTTGACCGAGGTAGTATCTCCTTCTACGTATTAGAGCATCACTCTAGACGGAGGTAGTATCACCTTCTACGTTTTAGAGCATCGCTCTTGACGGAAGTGGTATCACCTTCTACGTCTTAGAGCTTCGCTTTAGACGAAAGTAGTATCTCCTTCTACGTCTTAGAGCTTCGCTCTAAACGGAGGTAGTATCACCTTCGACGCCATCGAGCATCACTCTAGACGAAGGTAGTATCGCATACGACGTCATCGAGCATCGCTCTAGACGAAGGATAGTATCGCATATGACATCATCGAGCATCACTCTAGACGGAAGATGGTATCGACGTCTTACAATTTCAGGGAGATCTCTCCCCTTAGGTGTAAATTCATATCGATGTCGATGTCTTACAATCACCAGGACGGTTGCTCCCCTTAGGTGTAAATTCATATCGACGTGTTCACCGAGACACATCTCTTTGGTAAATGTGACGCGCACCTCTAAGGCTCTCAAGAACCCGAGGGGTTGTCCCATCGTAGGTGGGCATCCTCGAGTATGACTTGAGAGGATGTCTCATCACAAGTGAGACTCTCAAGAACCCGAGGAGTTGTCCCATCACAGGTAAGCGCCCTCGAGTATGACTTGAGAAGTATTTTTGCATCGACATCCTGTTGTAAAGGGATCTGGCATCCCGCTGTGAAGTACCTGTTGATATTAGCTTCATTGTATATCCATTGTAGTGTTGATCATCTTGTGATTCATAAGATAAGGGTCATCATGGTAGCGCACTACCTTCTCCTTATATCTATGTCTCGGCCATTCATATCTTGAACCGGTTCCTCGAACCGACCGGGGTTCTTCTTTAGGAAGCTCCCGAGTGTTATACCCCTAGGTATCAATGGGGATCTTGCTACGTGTCAGTCATAGTCCTGACACGTGGCAGTCTGTTATAGGGCTATATGCCCTTATCATTTTTCGTATCTATAGTTCCAAAATTCTAGGTTAGGTTATGAGATTGAGAATTACATCAATAACAAGGCCGGTTTCTTCACTGATAGAACACACATTTCAACACAAAAAATAATAATAATTCACATTTCATCATAGAACAGCAAGATCAGTTCACTTTCACAGTTTCACTAGATTTCAAAAAAAAAATAATAATAATAATAGTTAATTTGATAAGAAGATGTAGAAATAAGGCAAGGTTATGAGATTGAGAATTAGATCAATAATAAGGACGACTTCTTCACTGATAGAACACACGTTTCAACACACAACAATAATTAATCACATCTCATCACAGAACAGTAAGAATCAGTTCACCTTCACTAGATTTTAAGGGAAAAAAATCCTTAATTTGATAAGATGTAGAAATTGCAAGCAATGTGCTGAAAGATGACATTTTCGTAAAACAGAACAATCCGAGTTCAAAAAATGCTTTAAAACCCTTCATGGATGCAACAGAATCAACAGAAATCCATAGAACGGAACTCTAACAACCAGACCTACAAATGCGGAGTTCACTTACAGAAGCTTTAACTACGAAGCTTCTTTTGGAAGATCCGCGAGTGGAGACTTGCCGAGGAAAGCGAGATTGGAAGGGTTTTCGGAGACCATTGAAGCTTTTGGGAATAGTAAGGGTTTGAGAGAATTGCCTCGAAGAGGAGAAAGAAGCCATTGGAGTCAGAGATTTGGAGGAAAACGCCTTATTGTTTGAAGAAAGAATAGTGATCGAAGAAGCTGAGCAGGCCATGGCGATGATGAAGCTTCTGCTTCCCTCTCACTGTCCTCTGTCACTCAGCCTAAGGAGGAGAAGCGCTAGGTGTAAGGATAAGCAAAGAAGCTTGTACTGTATTGGCCCATTTTAAAAACCGGAAAACCGGTTCTATCACGGTTTCAAGGATCGGACTGGATCGGATCGGACCAGATCAACCGGTCCGTATCTGGATCGGCGAAGACCAGTCCGATCCCAAGCTATACAACTGTTGTATCAAGTGTTTTTGGATCAGATCGGTCCAACCGATATTAATTCGGATCAGATGATCCGGACTGGTCTAGTGACTGGATCAGCCAATCCAACCGATCTCCAATTTTTTTATTTTAATTTATAAAATAAGGGATCCAACTAGTATTGTCCTTGATCGATCGATCTCCAGCCGGGCTCTAAAAAAGAAGACTCTTGTGGGATAGTCTTACATCAAGTAAAGAACACCCAAGATTGCATAAGGAGTTGTGTTGCAACATCAAGTTGTACCTCAACTCGATGTTGTGAAACACTATATTTGTAACCGAAGTTACAACCATTTTGCCCAAAAAGTTATCCTTAGAATATTTTACTCGACGACAATGCCCCGAGCTTCTTAAGTATTTTTGCCCCCTCGGGATTGTCTCACGTCACAGGGCCGACCTTGTTATTTAACAGAGGATCCCGTCCCACAAAAACTTGGAGCCGGATCCTCTATTAGAAAAGCCCCCTGCTAACCTCCTGTTAACAGCACTCAAGGGTGACACCAGTCTTGTGGGGCCACAAGTAAGAGAAAGAGTTAACGTCCGTTTTTTCGAATCTCTTCATCTTCTCCGGCAGCGGCGACGGCGCAACAGCAATGCTCTCCTTCTCTCTCCCAACCATCTCTGCTCTCTCCTCCGAATCTCTCCACCTTCTCCTGCAGCGGCGATGTGGACGCTTCTCTGCTTTCTGCAACACATCTCAAGCTCTTGAGTATCAAAAAACTGATATGTTCTTAGATCGGATCTGAACTGAAAAGGATTTCCGAAGTCTCCGACCTGATTTGCAACCCTCCGATCTGTAAAAAACTTCATCCTCTTGATCCAAACCGAGTACAATCGGAGCATCTTCATTAAACCCGAACATCTTCAATCTTCTCCATGACAGCTTCATCCAATCTTCTTCAAACTGCAACAGCTCTCCTCGATCCATTTGAGAACAACAAATGAACTGCACTTTTTCTCATATCTGAACCGAGCACAACCATCATTTTCCTCTCAAATTTGATTCAAATAACTCTCTTCATCTGATTAAATCAGACCAATAGAGGTTTTCACTTGATATAAAATTTGAGGAGCTCTTCACCGGATCCGCAAAAAAATTTGAGCATCTTTATTGTCAAATCTGATTTTCTTGCAACATTGCCGCTGCTGGAGAAAGTGGAGGAGTTCGGAGGAGATGGTTTGGAGAGAGAGAGAGGGAGAGTGATGCTGCTGGGTTGTCACTGGTGCCGGAGAAGGTGGAGAGATTCTGCTTGGACGTTGACATCTACGTTAACCTCTTCTTTTACTCGTGGACCCCACAAGACAGGTGTCACCCTTGAGTCCTGTTAACAAGAGGTTAGCAGGGACTTTTCTAATAGAGGATCCGCCTCCCAAAAACTTAGGCGGTTTGGACGGGTTGACGGGTCGGGTTAGAAATTCAAAAAAAAACATAAAATGTTAATTACCAAAATACCCTAGTTTCCTCCTCTTTCCTCCGTGTCGCTCTCAACGATTGGATTTCTTTCAGATAATGTGATCTCATTTCGCTCCAAAACTCCCATGCACCTTATCTCTTTGAAAAAAACAATATTTTAAAATCAACTCCAACCAGGGAAAAAAAAAACGGTCTCTGCGAGTAACCATGTAGATACCATTGAAGAAGCCCTCCATTTCTTCTGCAAAAATGGCTTCCAAACCCTATTTCCCTTCCTCCCACCTCGATTTTCCTTCAATCACTCGAACAAAACCCCTTCAATTTCGCATTCTCTCCTCCAAATCCTCAATCTCTCTTCCTCAAAAACCATTCAATACCCCCAAAATCCCTTCAATCACCCAACAAACCCTCATCCTCGATTCCCATTCCGATCTTCACTCTCAATTCCGAGAAAAGATGCTCTACTTGGAATCCATCGGAATCGACCTATTCTCCCTCGTCGACGACTACCCGCCGATCGTCTCATCGTATCTCGACGACATCAAAGCCACCGTAGATTTCACGCGCTCCATGGGATTCACTCCGACCGAGTTCCGTCGAATTTGCGGCACGTGCCCGGAGCTCCTCTCTTCCAGGGTTTCCGATATCGTCCCCGTCTTCACTTTCCTCCTCCGTGAAGCCAACGCCAATGGCTCCGACCTCCGGCGAGTCATACACCGGCGACCAAGATTGCTCGCCTGTAACGTCGAGAACCAGCTCCGACCAACGCTCTATTTCCTACAAAGGATTGGAATAACCGATGTGGAGAAACACACATCGTTACTGTCTTGTAGTGTCGAGAAGAAATTCATTCCAAGAATTGAATATCTTGAGAAAATAGGGTTTCTATATCGTGATGCGATTTCGATGGTGAGAAGGTTTCCACAGATCTTTTGTTACAGTATAAAAGATAATTTAGAGCCGAAATTCGATTACTTTGTGATGGAGATGGGAAGGGACTTAAAGGAGTTGAAGGAGTTTCCACATTACTTTTCATTTAGTTTAGAGAGAAGGATAAAGCCGAGGCATCGAATTTGTGTAGAGAAGGGTGTGTGCTTCCCTCTTCATGTAATGTTAAAGACAAATGAAGCACAATTTCGTAATAGATTGGAGGTATGTTGTAGTTCTTCGCCGCCGTTGAGACGTTCTCCTTTGTGGTGTACAGATTCCGATAATAATTCAATGTCAAGTTAATGTGTTTTTACATTCATCATATTGTTTTTACAGGTTGATTATTTTTGCACTTGTAAAGTTAGGTTCACACATTCAAATGCTGACTGCATCGAATTTTCTGTTTCTTTTGTTTTTGGATCTTCTAATACTAATAGTTTGTGAGTCGTGTAAATTAGAGCTCTCCATGATGTATATATCCTCCATTGATATGTTAATAGTTTTCTTGTAACCTCTTTTTGTTTTTTGATTGGTAAATAATAAACTCTACTTACGAGCTTTAAGCTAAGCAAACTTGCTTGAAGAAAATCGATAGGGTTCTAGTTCAAATCGCTAGGATATAACCGGATTTCTGTTCTGATATGGTTTTAGATCAGAGAAAAAGGCTTTCGGTTGGGTTTAGTAGGTTTTGAGAGAGGTTTTCGTGGGATTCTAATGGGGTTTTTGCAGAGATTGCAGAGGGGGTTAATGAGGTTTAGATGTAGGGTTTTGGCAAGCACGAATTGGGGTTTCTGCTCTCAATCTTCTCCATGATTTTTTTTTGATTGATAAGTACAATATCTGTAGGGCTATATGTTTGTTTATTCATTTGTTCATCTATTTTAAATGGTTGTGTTTTGTTTCCCTTTTAGTTTAATCAACATATTAGTTAGGATTTGGATGAATTGATCATTTCTTAGATTAGTACGAGTGTACAAGTACACAAACCGTGTACCAGATCGGTATGATAGACAAGGTGTATGAGGCTGTGAGCTATAAACAGCAACATAAATAGAAAATCTACGTGTTATTGCAGAACTCTCTAAAAGATTGAAAATCAAAATTCTGAAACTCTCCTGCAGCCTTTCCCAATTAAATAGAGTTCTGAAAATCTTACTAAATAAAGTGTTGCTTGAAATCGCCTTGTCTTCAAAGATTATATTGTTCCTTTATTTCCAAATGTACCACCGAATCGTAAATGGAACTTAATCATCTTCTATCTTGCACCAAGTGACCATCTTTCTCCTTGTCTTTAAAGATTATATTGTTCCTTTATTTCCAAATGCACCACCGAATCGTTTATGTAACTTAATCATCTTCTATCTTGCACCAAGTGACCATCTTTCTAAGAACTCCTCAAGAGGTTGTTGACCCACCCAAAACACGAAATTTTAACATAGCATAGTTCCAATCTCTAGATGTGAACTCCTAATGTAGGAAAAGATGATTAACAGATTCTTTCACCTTTTAGCACATCGTGCACTGGTTAGGGGTTGTCCATTTCCTGTGAACTAGATGATTAGCGGTAAGGATTTTTTCAAGTACAAGTACTACTATTCATAAAGAAAGCAATCTTAGTAGGCACTTACACTTTCCAAATTGCTTTAGCAGGGAGAGGGGGATCGCCAGATGACGTTAGTTATCTTGCAAACTACAGGACCAAAAAAGAGCTATTATTTTCCAGAATTCAACTTCTTTGATAATCTTCATGCCCTTGTATGTCAGTAAAATATAATAACAGGAATAATGCCCCTATTGAATCAACTTCCCAATCATTGGGGTTTCTTCTCAAGTCAATGTCCCATGTGAAAGAGCGTCTCATAGCATGTAAATAATCACTCACCTCGCGTTCTTATCCCTTGTAATGTTGTACATTTCTGGAAACTTTCTTTAACTGCCATGTCTCCACAGTCCACACCATAAGTCATTCCAAATTAAAGTGATATTTAAAGAAACAGCTCTAAATTGTGCATAATAGCCTCATAGCCTTCGAAAGACTACTTCCATGTGAGATCCTCACCGGATTGGTGACCCATTGAAGGGGGAAGGTTCCATATTTGGCAGTAATAACTGATCTCCACTAGCTGTCCCTTTCCACATTAAACTGCCATAACCATTTGCCTATAAGCGCTTTATTTGGGATTGCTACTGGTCGAATGCTCAGACCACCTTCTCTATGTTTGCATACTCGATTCCAAGTTCCCAACTGGCAGGTGGTATTCAAAAACATCTTCCTTCTTTCCATAAGAAGTCTGTCTCGGGTTTTTTCAATCTCCTTGCCACAGACATAGGGATAGTCATCAATTAAAAAATGTGGGAAGGTCGGATAGCTTTTTTTATAAATCAATGTCATCTACCCTTTTTGAAAGATATCCCAATCTATACCCAACTTCTCTGTTAATTCTTCCAAATTTGGTACCTCCCAACCCTAATACCTCTGATTTTCTCAGGTTCGCACTCAAACCTGATACTGCTTCGAAACACCCGAATCTGTAACTTAAAATCTTTAATTGTTGCTGGCTAGTATCTCATATGTTAACCGTATCTTCAACAAATTGTAGATGAGCCACATTAACTGTGTTGCCACCTACTGAAAATCCAAAATCGGGTGGTTTTAACACAACCTTCAGAATCATCTCCCCAAAGTACCTCAACCGCCTATTGAAAATCCAAACATCAGGTTGTTCTAAAACAACCTTCAAAATCATCTTTCCGAAGTGTCTTATCACTATAATAGATCAGAATGGGGAGAGGGGGTCGCCTTGTCTAATTTCCCAGGAGCTATTAAAGAACTTAGAGGAGGCTTTTTTAACTAAAGTAGAAAATGATGCAGTAGAAATACATCTCTCCAGCTTTTCCTCCATTTCGATTCAAAACCTATTCGCCTGAGAGGGTACAGGAAAAATTTCAATTCATACAGTCGTATTCTTTTTCTATATCAATTTTCAATTCACACATTCCCACTTTTTGCTCTTTAATTTAGACATTCTTTAGCAATTACTATGCTATATTATGCATGACCAACTTAAGCCTTGAAGAAATGACTTCAAAGATGATTTTGTACACACTCTAAAGTAAAGCTAATTGGTCTGAGATCCTAAATGTCTTCAGCTCCATTTTTTTTGGAATGAGAACTAGGAAAGTTGAGTTTGCACTTTTTTCAAATGTGGCCTTGGAATGGAATTCTTTCATCAGTTTCACACTATCTTGCCTAACCACAAATGAACACTTCTTAAGAATGCCATCATGAATCTATCCGGTCCTGGAGCTTGATCCCCACAATGCTTTTGTTGTCTCTCCCTTATCAAAGGGTTTATCTAACTCATCAGTATCCTATGGATCCAATATCTAGAATACTAATTCATCAAGATAAGGTCTATACCCAGCTGGCTCTGAGCATAAGACCTTGTAAAACTCATTGACATCCTGTAGAATAGCCATATTATCTTCAATAGCTCTTCCTTCCACTCTGCTACCTGGTTTTGCCCTGCTACATGGTATTGGAGATCTATCAGATGCAACCATCGTTCATGGTGGTGATTGACAGTCCATAACATTCTGCCCGTAAGGAACTAGCACCTAGCAAGAACCTTACGCTTCCTTGGTGAGACTAGAGATTCCTCACTGTCATTTGACATCACCACAGCTTTATTATTTGTTACGACTTTAGCCCATTAGGCCATTAATGTAAGTCACTACCTGTATATATACTTGTCTTTGCTTGTGCTCGTCAAATTAATTCACTTGATTCCTCCATGAATCATTCACACCGTACATTACATACACTGGGTTTCATGGGGTTAATCAGACACCCAATCGGAATGTCCCTGTGTGTGTTGTGACTGGCTGTTTTGGATCAAGGTATCTTAACTCAGACCCTATCAAATCCTGGCTACCCCTTCCTGGCATCTCTTCCTTAACTACCCTTAGGTCCATCATGTTGTTCTTGTCATTTCTTTCATAGCAGGGAGAGAGAAACTCATGGCAGAGTTCTCTCCTGAACTTGGGTGTAGGAATGATCCACTAGATTTGTGATGCTTTGTAACACTTGGGTGTAATTGTGTTGGATCTAAACCAGATTTGGTTTGGATACTTATTATCTGACTGAAGATATGGTTTTTGACAGATTTTGGGATGCGGAACAGGATTCATGTTGCAGACCCCAACGAATGACTAAGGCATTTTATTGTTATAAGTTTCTAGCTTGTTTTGAAGACCTTTTGCATTAGATTTAGTTCTTCAAGACACTTGAGCTTCACAAGTTAACTTTAAAAACATTGAGAGAACGTTAATGCTCATTTTTTTTTTAATGAAGATTTAGGCCGCGGCAATCACCTTTTGGAATATAATTGAGATTATGTGTGTTTGCCTGCACCTCAGGTTGAGATTTCCAAGAAAAGCACACGTGTTATGCGTGTTGAAAGATCATTGCATTTTGGGGTTTGAAAGGATTTCTGGTTGTGAATGGTTTGATTAGACCATGCAATTTCAAGGAAACATGTGCTAACAATTTAGATGACAAATTGCTAGTCTGGAGTCTTGTTTACGGTTCTTCTCATCAATGTAGTTTTGAGAGGTTGTAGGTTTACAACAAAATTTGTAGTTATCACGAAATCATATGGATATCCCAAAATATTAGAGGAAATAATACAGACAACTGATGAAAGAGCCTAACGTGAAGGATGAAAATGAATCTGAGTCTTTTGATGGTGATGTTTGCTTCGAAAAGTTGGAGCATATCATGATGTACCTGAACTGATTCTGGTCAAGTTTGGTTTAGATATTCTGATGTTGAGGGCTTTAATTTGCGGAGAAACCTGCTGCCTTTTGCTATGGTTCTGAATCCTCGCGCATTTTCTCTTGAAAAATTTCATGATATTAGTTTGAGAAGGTGATGATGACTAGCATCAAGTTAAAATAAAGAAAACAGTAAACAAAAGAGAATCTGTTTAATGGTTTGTTAATATCTTCTCTCTCTTTTTTTGTTTTTTGGTGACATGGAACCCCCTACCCCACTTAGTGGGGACAGGGTAAACCCTGGATACATGATCCCACCCACACCAACAAGGACCATATATCAGGTAAGTCCGAGGACTCGAACCTGGG
>JAUPMG010000001.1:5878556-5889465 GCA_031762675.1 Pachysandra terminalis | reverse complement strand
TGCACTAATCACTTGATTAGTCAACCATACACATCAACAATTATTTTTATACTTTATAACTCATATTCCCATTTACCAAAGCATGTTGACTTCGATCTCGGTCATACGACCTGGTCCGGTCTAGTCCGGTCCGACCTGAATAACACAAGTGAAGAATTATAATTCTGCCCTTTAAAAATATACAGGGTATTACAGATGCCCACCCTTAGTATCTCTTATATATGGTGCTCATCCTCATGGATATCTCAGTTCCATCTCATATATGTTATACTTACTCAGTCATCATGTATCACTACCATAATAATAATACATGGAATATCAATCCACACGTGCTACTTTATTCTTTTTCTTTTTATCATCATAATCACAGTTTCATTACCCCCTATCGAAGGTATGCCGAAAGGTTTCGGTAGACCTCTTGGTATGCCGACAGGTTTCAGTAGACCAACCCAAGGCACACCAAAATTCACATAGGGGTTTTCGGTATACCCTTCGGTATGCCGACGTAGATACCGAACTCAACCCATATTTTTTGGTATACCCTTCCATGTACCAAAAGGTGTACCGAAGGTCTACAAATATAGTGACCCTGACCCTACCATTTAATTTCATGATTAAATGGTAGTTAATCCTATTTTTTAAACCTTAGGATTTTATTGATGTAAAGGGGGCTGGATTGGACTTTTATGTAAATATGATAAGTTTGGTGTCTAATTGTGTAATTTTGGTAAATTAGGTGGACTGGGCTTGGACCCTACACAATGAACTCAATTTGGACCTTGGGCTGGCCGAATAAGCCCATTTGGCAAAGGTAAGGGTAATTAACTAAATCACCTTAAGATTTGAATTTTTAGTGGGATAATGGATTTCATCCACTAACCCACGTAACTCTTCAAGGGAAGAGAGAGAAACTGTGTTTGGATTTCACATGACCAAAACAAGGAAAACGGAAGAATCTAGTTTTTTGGAAGAGAAAGGAAGAAGAAGGGAGATGAACTAATTGATCTTCAAGTGTTGGAAAGTTGCAGAGTATTGATCTAAGAAGAAAGGTATGGACTTTCTTTGATTTTACGGTAATCATGTTCATGCATCTTAACAATGCTATAGTTATTAGTTGGTGTGTATGATCTATGAATTTGGGCACGATATTATGAATGATTGAGTGTTTACATGATAAGCATGCTTAGATTTAGATTTATTGCAATTATGATGATCATATGAGTTCTTAGAGATTATTATGATTTTTCTGAAATTAACTCATGTGTGAAGATTGATTTGTGTAAAGATCATTATATGTAGTTTATACTTGATTAGATTAATTTAGAATGATTGTTGGATGTATATGGAGATTGATATTTGAAGTTTAGAAGCATAAAATGCCATCTTGAGACCATGGGCATGAAACCCTAGGAAGAAAACTGATTCTAGGTAGATTTCTACGCTCAATAGGTACCTCGGTACATACTGAGACATCTACCGAATGGTTCGGTAGGTCCTTCGGTACATACTGAAACACCTACCGAGAGTTGGTAAACTCTCAGGAACATCTACCGACACTCGGTACATACCGAGGCATCGACCGAGGTCTTTGGTAGATCATTCGGTACATACCGAAGCACCTACCGAGAACCACCAAACTCTTGGGAATATCCACCGACGTTCGGTACATACCGAACCATCGACCGGAGCTTTCGGTAGGACCTTCGGTACGTACCGAACACCTACCAAAGTTCAAATGGCTTCCAATTTTGAGGGTTGATCTCTGGATGTATTGTGCATATGTCTATGAGGTTAGTTTATGTGCAAAAGTTGTGGATGATGTACCTATTGCTTTATGTTCCTAATTTTCCTTTCAATTTGCTTTGGTTAGCCAATTGACTAAGTCATTACATTGTTCCATAAGTTTTATTGATGATGTACCTATTGCTTTATGCCGAGGTAAGCGTACTTGTACTCAACACTCAATTGCTAATTTTGTTTCATATGATTGTGCTTCTTCTTGTTTGCAGTCCTTTGTTTGTACCTTGTCCTCTATTTCTATTCCTACATCTTATGAGCAGGCCTTATCTTCGTCTAGATGGAAATATGCTATGGATGAGGAAATGAGTGCTCTTGACAAGAATCAGACCTGAGAGCTTACTGGCCTTCCTCCTGGGAAACATCCAGTAGGTTGTCATTGGGTTTACATTGTTAAGTAACTTTCAGATGGTTCTGTTGAATGTCTTAAGGCACGGTTGGCTACCAAGGGTTACATAAAAACCTACGGCGTAGACTATTTAGAGACCTCTTCTCTGGCTCGTCTTAACTTTGTCCAGATCTTGCTTTTTGTTATTGTAGTCGTTCTTGGCATTTATTTTAGCTTGATATCAAGAATGCTTTTCTTCATGATGATCTTCAGAAGAAAGTGTACATGGAATAACCACCTGGATATGTGGTTGCTGGTAGTGAGCACCTTTTGTATCTACTGTGAAAGGCCTTGTATGGTCTAAAGTAGTCTCCTCGTGCTTCGTTTGATAGATTCAATGCTGTTGTGCTTGGTTATGGTTTCAAGCGTTCTACCTTTGACCATTTTGTCTTTGTTCGTCACTCTTTTGTTGGCACTATTGTCTTGATAGTGTATGTGGATGACATTATTATCTTTGGGAGTGACTCTTCAGGCATTGCTGATTTGAAATGACATTTGGGTAAGCAAATTCATACTAAAGACTTGGGTTTTCTTCGCTATTTCCTTGGGATCGAGGTTGCTCGTTCTCGTCAAGGTCTTTCTCTATTTCAAAGGAAGTATGTGTTTGATCTTCTATTTGAGACTGGTTTATTAGGTGCTCGGCCTATTGATACTCTTATGGATTCTATTGTTAAACTTGACAATGAGCAAGGGGAATTGTATGCTGACGTAGCTCGATATAGATGCCTAGTTGGGAGATTAATTTATCTTACTGTTACTCATCCTGATATTACTTATGCTGTTGGTGTGGCTAGTCAGTATATGCATGCTCCTCGTCAGCCTCATTTTGATGTTGATTACTATATCTTGCACTATCTTAAGGGTGCTCTTGGGCGAGGATTGCTATACCGACCTTCTGCTTCCTTGACTGTAACAAGCTTTAATGTGGCTCAATTAGGAGATAAGATAAAGAAAAGTAGGTTAAGATGATTTGGGCATGTAAAGCGAAGACCAAGGGAAGTAGCTGTGAGAAGGTGTGAGAAAAATTATTGAAGATTCTAAAAGGGGGAGAGGAAGACCCAAAAGAATCTGGATGGAGTCAATCAAGGATTTGGTGTAATTTGAATGAAGATATGGTTTTTGATAGATTGGGATGGAGGAACAAGATTCTTGTTGCTGACCCCAACTAGTTGGGATAAGGCATATGATGATGATGATGATGGCTATATTATATGTGTGGGTGATATATATGTCAATCACATGGGTGTGCAAGTGTGGGTTTGAGCAAGTCGGTGACAGCATGTTCAATTTTGAATAACCTAATCTATTCATATCCATAAAGTAGCTTTTACTATAGCTGTGGGGTCACATTTGGAAGATGTGCTTGCAGTAACTAATGTTTAAGCATGTATTGTATCAAGTGATCTTATTTAATGGGGGCTCAGAGGACATTTGATTTTGCTGCAGTTGCATAATCTAGCCTCTTGAATATTCTGCCTCATTAAGAATAAAGGTCATTAAAGTTTGCGTGGTCCATTTCTGTTTAAGTTCCATTATGATTGGTTCATCATGAATAAGACTTTTATGATCATATATTTCATATTAGTACTGTGATTACAGTTAATTCCACGTGGATATGATTGGTCCATCATGGATAAGACTTTTATGATCATACATTTGATATTAGTAATGTGATTACAGCTGCTTCCACATGTTGCTAATTATAATTTTGAAAAACTAAATGATGATTCTCAGCCATTGAAACGTAAGAGTGAAAGAGAAGACTATGAAGCAGAGTCTAGTGAGTGGACTACCAGTCCTGGATATACAGAAGCAGTTAATAGTCCCCATCAAACACCTGCATCAGGAAAAGGGGGCAGGATATACAGCAGGTCAAGAGTCTCAAAGTGTAATAGAGTTGGGCCTCAGATCCCTGTGTCAGATACTGGTGAGAAGATATCCTTTATTTTATGTTTTGCTTTCATCCTGATAACTAGCTCAAAATCTCTTGATCCAGGCACAAATTCTTTCCCAACCTCTCTCTTATAATCAGATCACCATGAAAAAAAATGGGGATATTTGACTAGTATTTTCTGTACACATTTCAGGTTCCCCTTCTGGCAATACTCTCACTCCAGTTGGATCTTCTCGTTATGACAGCTCCCTAGGTAGTTGATTTTTCCTAGCTTGTTTAATTAAGACTTGTTTGTTTTTCTCGAATAGTTCTATCTAGTCTTTAAAGTTGAAGCATCCACATGTTGAAAGAGTGATTATGATGTCTAGTGACTAACTTTCAGGTCTCTTGACAAAAAAATTTATAAACTTGATCAAACATGCAGAAGATGGTATGCTTGACCTAAACAATGCTGCTGAAACTTTGGAGGTTTGTTTATTAACTATCTGATAAAATATACTGTGTAATATTACTGTACCAATCTAAAGTGTTTCTGCTTTTACAAGTCCAGAAGAGGCGCGTATATGACATAACTAATGTCCTGGAAGGAATCGGACTCATAGAAAAGAAGCTCAAGAACAGAATGCACTGGAAGTAATTTGAAAATCTTTTTGCATCTCCAATGCTGTGATATCATTTGCTTTTAGTTGAAAATATTTGAATTATTTTTAGTATTTGAAAGATACAGGAATTCATCTAACAATTAGTTGATTGGTTAGGGGACTTGACGTCTCAAGGCCAGGGGAGGTTGACAATGATGTTGCTATTCTACAGGTATGCCGAAGTGGATATTGGTTGGGAATACTTGGATGGCTCTGACTTGTTAAACTTACCATGTCTGATTTTTACTTCTTTTTTCTTTGGAACTATCATTGCCAATGTAATATTAAAGAAATGCTGGAGGAAAGGCAAACTTCGTCATTCATAATACAATATTAACAATGATGCACAACAGCAGAAATAATTACTTGTCATTTTTCAAGTGGCCGGGTATTCATTGCAAAGTTACCTTTCCTCCTGCAGGCAGAAGTTGCAAACCTTTCTACGGAAGAGCATACATTGGACAATCAGATAAGGTTAGGTACGTACCATGCATGTACAGTTGCATGATATTATTTTTATTTTATGCAACCATTAGGATTGTGCTGATATTTCTAATTGCCGCAGAGAAATGCAAGAAAGACTGAGGGATCTGAGTGAGGAAGAAAACAATCGAAAGTGAATCTTCTGCTCTTACCTGCTTCAAGTGTTGGTTATTCGAGTGAATTTTTTTATCCTCTCTTTCTCTTTAACTAACTTTCACTTTGGTTGTCTTCTACTATTTTAGGTGGCTTTTTGTAACTGAAGAGGACATCAAGGGCCTACCTTGCTTCCAGGTGTCTTTTCTTTCTGTGATATGCAGTTGTGATATACTTTGCCCTAGTGGTATAACGATCACTGGAAATTTTCATCTGTTTTTCTAACAGTCTGACGACCATTAACCATACCTCTTATGAATTGCTTATAGCAGAATGCAACCCTGATAGCAATAAAAGCTCCACATGGAACCACTCTGGAAGTCCCAGATCCTGATGAGGTAGGTAGAGAACAGACAAGATTGAGTTGAAAGAAAAGTTCATCTTATGTTTTACATTTAAAGTTCTTGATTCAAGAAGGGAACTTTTATTTATGTACCAGGCTGTTGATTATCCACAGAGGAGATACAGAATAGTCCTGAGAAGCACAATGGGTCCTATTGATGTTTACCTTGTCAGGTACTGTTTCCCTTTTTTCAATCACAAACTGATTATATGCGATCGGGACCTATTTTGCCTTTTGTTGCTAGATCTAGTCACCATGTCAACATGGAATCAAAGATGTGTGGTGCATTCTTTCCCTAATCCGATGTTTTCATTTTTCTCCCCTTCAGTCAATTTGAGAGGGTTGAGGAGCCGAATGTCGTTGAGGCACCTCCGAACTTCCCACTTGGATCAAGTTCAGGTTCTAATGAGAAAACAGTAGCACTTACGGTCACTGAGGAGAACAGAGGGATCGAGATAGACATGCAGCGACAAGAAGCTCATAGGTTGTGCTCTGATCTAAGTGTTTCACAAGATTTTGCGGGTGGGATTATGAAGATTGTTCCCTCAGAGGTTGATGTAAGTTTGATTATCTGAATTGTTTGGTTAATCATAGCTTAAGCATTTCACTAATGCACAACCAATCTTGTTAAGAAACTTAAGAGCACAGGTATTGATAAAAAAATCACCAGCACAAGGAGCATCTACCTTTTTCTCTAAATATGATGGAGAATGGATATTGACAGGCTCATAAGCACAGAATGAGTGTAAAGATGGGTTGGGTTTTAGTTTGGAGCAAGTGGATGCTTGCAAATAGTGCCCTTTATTTAATTTTTTATTTTTCTTGTTAACTTGTACAGACCAATAATGTTTCTAAATCATTTAAAACACATTGAAAAGTTATGGTTCTACAAATGGGAGTTCTCATATTGTACATAACTACCTGCTCTCTTTTTGCTGATATTTTAAAGGGCTAGGTGCTTTATGTACCATTTACATTCAATAACCTTGACGTTTCTTGTTTTCTTTGCAGACTGATGCAGATTACTGGCTTTTATCAGACGCTGAAGTTAGCATCACAGATGTGTGGAAGACAGTGCGTATCCTTGTTTAAAGAAGTCACCTCTTTGTTTTCTTTTGATTTTATCTTCTCTTATTTTTTGCTGTGAGTGGGAATGCTGAATTCCCTGAGATTCCCAGTAGCTGAAATCGAATGGAGTGAGGTGGAGACACTTAATGCAGAGCATGCAATGGAAGATGTCAGCACGCTGCGGCCACAAACTCCACCATCTAGCAGTACTGAAATGCCATCCACTGGTAACACCACTCAGAGTTGAAAAAGATTTGCGGATGAAGTAAATCAAATCTTGTACAAGTTCAACCTAGAGCTTGGACTCCAAGATGCCCATGGGTTGCCAACGAAATCCGCCCAAGAGAAGTTACTCTAATCGGTAAACTGATGGGATGATGCATCTAGCTAGTTCAATGTACAGTTGAGTAATACATGTAGCCCCTGTCGTTCAGTAATTAAAAAAAAAAAGAAAAGAATAAATTTGTCTCGTTGTATATTATTCCATTTCCCGTCTTTATTTTATCACTTAGTTTGATAACTGTTCAGGCTGTTAATGTGTTGCACATGCATCAAAATGAGGCTGTGCATGCATATTTCGTTGTTTGCAGAATTGCAGATCCATTGCGAGTGACGGTCAATTATGCTTCTTCCCTTGGATGGTCTACAAGTGCCATGGCTGCATGAAAGGTACACCCCCAAGGTTTACTAATCTGGTGACGAGGAATTTGTCTTGATTCTTTTATTTTACTATTTTAGTTACTTCATTAGTCTACAGTTCCGACAAATGCTATTCCTCATGATGGAAACTTTATTTACAGCCATCAATTAGTAGAATTATCCTTATAGATAATATGCATTTAAAAACACTTGGTAGTGATACATACAAATAATTTATGTTTCTTTCCAATCCAACTAGTAACAATAGGAATAAGAGCTAATGTTGGAGGAAACCTTATCTTTCTGTGCAGTGTGCAGGGTAGGCAAGAGCCAAATGTTCCAAGTTTCTCTCCAGTCTCATTTGCTGAGATTCCCAACTAGAAGGCGCTTTCTCAGATAGCTTCTGCGGCAATGCTTGGACGCGAGAGGAGACGGTGCCAGGTAAGCTTGGCTTTGATTTCCTCTTGGTATCTGAAAGTCATTCATTTACAGACTGAATATGGAAAGAAAAAACAAGTCCAGTATTAACATTATTGTCAAAGATCTGTGCAGATTACAAGAGCTGAGCTTAGTAATTGAAAAAAAAGTGGACATCGTAGGAGTTGCACAATGAGAAGGGAAAAAGTCAATTACTGTGAAAGATTCTTGCTTACTAACACTTACATTCATTGCCTTGAATAATTGAACTCTAATGAAAAATAAGAGTTTCATATCATCTTTCTTAAGTCTTCATTGACATTTGAAATGTCATTTCTCTATTTAGACCGTGTTTGGCCCGGTTTATATAAGTGCTTATTTCAGTTTATAGTTGATTAAAGCATTTTTTAAAATTAAAAGCGTGCTTTGCTAACACCTAATGGGTAAGTGCTTACCCCTACCCATAAGGAGAAGCTGTTGAAAACAGCTTATATGGGAAGCTATTTTTAAACTTAAATAAATAAATAAATACTTTTGATAATAGTCGTGAATGGACGTAATGCTCCACTCAACACTCAACGGCTCGATATCCAGCTCAGCAGCACCTCGTCCACTTGATTCACGTGAGTTCCACGTAATGATAGTCTACGTATCATTTTATTTTAAAAAAATTGATTATTCCTTTTTGGCATTTGGGTTGCTTCCATTTCATCAATCTTAAAGTTACAACCTGTGGCCCACCACGTGGATCAATGATGTGGACAATTCATAGTGTCCACTTGGCAAGAGATCCTTTAGATAATTGGACCAATCATATAGACAATATATACCTTCAATAATTGATATAAGCCTATTGGTAAACGTGCCTTGGTAAAAGCTATCAAATTTTCTTTATTTTTTATTTTTTTTTAATTTCTTAGGAAAATTATACTTTGACCCTCGGAAAGTTTTTGATCATTATGATTAGATTCTTGAGTTTTTTTTTAAAATTACGATGATACCCTTCATCGAAAACCTAAAGGGTTAGTCAATCAATGACATTGAGTCATTAATTGATATACTCCTTATAAAGAATTACATGACTTTTAGATAAAGTGAATAAGCCTTAGATAGTCTCTGGACTAAAGAGTTATCATGCTCTAACATCACACTTAAATCATTCATCAAAGAAAACAAAAGAAGTATACATCAAATGATTAATGAAAATCAGTTTATAAAGAGTATATAAGTCAATAATGCAGATTTATTAGTTAAGGTTTCCGAAAAATGGTATCATTGTAATTTAAAAATTCTCAAGAGATTTAATTGCAATTATCAGAAATCTCAAGTAGACAAAATTCTTTATGTGGGACATAAGAAAAGGTTTATGAAATTATGTCATGTGGGGTCATGTGAAATTATTTATGGATGAGATCCATGTCACACTGACCACAACAAAAGAGAAGGTGTGAAATAGATGAAGGTTAGTTGGATGCATGATGGAGAGCATTTGGTTTATTGTGTAAAAGATTTGTTGGTTGTTGTTTATTCTAAAGACAAAATATTTAGAAATGAATAAAGGTTTGTTTGGATGCATAACAATTTAACATGGAAAAGTTAGGGGTGTCAATTGGTTCAGTTTAAACCGGAAACTGAACAAATCGAATCGAAAAAAGTCGGTTTGGTTTTTTTTTTTTTTTTTTTCATTTTGGTCTAGTTATGGTTTAGAAAACAAAAAATCGAATTAATTTGATTTGATTTTCTGTTAAGGCTTCGACTATACCGAACTGAACCAAAAAAATCGAAGTAGATTATATATAATATATAAATATATGTATTTATGTTTTTTGTTTAGAAAATAGTATTAATTTTGTCAAACCGAACCAAAAAACCAAATTTTTTAGTTTCTATTTTATTTCAGTTTGGTTCGATTTTCGGTTTTATCTATTATAGTTTGGTTTGGTTTTCGGTTTTTTAATTCGGATTTTATTTCTGTTTTTTAATTTGAATTTTATTTCGGTTTGGTTTGGTTTTTGATTATTCAGTTTGGTTTATGTTTGACCACTAAACCGAACCAAACTGACTGAATTACACCCCTAGAAAAAGCTGTGCACATTGATTATTAGGGTAAATTCCACAAACATTCCCTAGTATTTAGTATAATATCTAAATATCTCTCTTGTCCTTAAAAAACATACCAGAGTCCAGGCCTATAGTATGCTTAATAGTGACATTAACTTTATTTACCTCTAACGCCTAGTGATAGAGATTACTCATCTATATATTATATAATTATTTTGTCCTTATCTAAATTAATTTTAGGGTGAATTAATTAATTATATATATAATTGATTTTTATATTTTTTAAAAAAATTATAAATCAATTGGTAATTTAAATAAACTTTAATTTATGAAATGGATGGTCCATATCGGTATCGATTTGGATGGTCTGATACTGCCAATCCGGTGATCGATTTGACCGTTTATTTTTTTTTAATTTAAAAATAGCAGTACACTTTTGTACCGGATCCAGACAGGACAGTACTGTAGGTTCAAATGGGAATCGACCGAGACCGATCCAGTCCTGTCCCGATCTCCAACCTTTAAACCTTGGATTGATGCCAGGCTTCGGCAATCAAAGGAAGATTTACATGTTGGAATGGAAATCCTCTATTACTATCCCTACTACCATTCCCTACAACCTCCCATCCTTTGATTGATTCGCGTGCTCTACATGAAGGACTAGTTAAAAAAAAAAAATATTTTATATAATCATAATTAACTCATTAAAATCTATTTATTCTTCGATTTGGATTAAAAGTTGAAAATTATACTAATCATTTTTACCACGGGTGCAATTTGGTTCAGTTTGGTTCGGGTTGGCATCAACCCAAGATCAAACCGAAGTTAGTGAAGGTTAACCTAAAATCAAACCAAACTGATTTAAACCAAACTCCCTAACCCAAAAACCAAGCCAAATTGAAATGGAAAACCCTAAACCCAAATCAACCTGACTTAAATTGTAAATTCGGTTCGGTTTTAGTCTGATTAATTCAATTTTTTTTGAGAATTATATTTTATATCATACATAAAATGTAATACACCAC
>JAUPMG010000001.1:5845276-5862709 GCA_031762675.1 Pachysandra terminalis | reverse complement strand
TTTGAAAAAGCAATGTAAGGGAACATCACTGACACGTCCTCTGTCATGTGACAGAGGACTGTATTGCGATTATTTGGGTATATGTATACTTGGATTGTAATACGTTTTGGTCAATATACTTTCCTACAATAAGTCCCCTAAAGTAGGGGATTTTTGTAATTTTCCCTATAGTTTATAACTGTAATCTCTGTGCTTACTGCTTTCACAATTGTTTTGATCTTCAGCAATTGGCCACATATCCCAGACGAAAAAGGTACTTATATGATGCTCCAATCAGGATAATTGTCTTTTGTTCATGAAATGGGAAGTTTCCATTTCTCTAGAGTCTGTAGAACTGGCGTAATATGCTTCTGGTAGCTGATATGTTTGTACATTCCATTGTTTCTAGAATTATCGTAAATTTTAACTACCGGATGAGTGGTTTTGATGATGTATGTCTGGACACACCAATTACCCTCCTCTTTCTTCACATGTTCTTATCTTTTGATATAATTCCATGATTCTGATTATATCTCACGCTAGGTTCTTCAGAAGGTTTCAATGTAAGATTGAAGTATAGTATATTGAGTTAGACCAAAAGCAATGACTTCACACTAGTGTTCAATGTTCAGTTTTTTATAATGTGTTTCGAAACTTTTCATGTGATCTTTGGGGTATGCTTGTAGTAATCAATTTAATTACTGTTGAATTGCATATAATGCATTTGCATTTATGTTATAACTTGATGATTAGTAAAAATATTTTTAGTATAAGAAGCAAGGAAATTCTATACAACCGCTGTAAGAACAGCTTCTTTATGGAACAGAATGTTTATTGGATGAGTATAATGGAGTTAGATAAGTGGAATGTTTTGGAAAGATAATGTTAGATTAAACACATCTGATAGCTTTGGGAATGGCTTAAAGGGGTTAAAACAAAGAATAATTGATTCGATCATATTAAATGAAGGCCTATGATTGTGCACAAGTGAGAAGCTGTGAGTTTGTGCTAGTGAAAGATTCTAAATGGATGAGCAGAAGGTCAAAGAGAAAATGGATGGAGTTGGTGAAGGAACATCTGATATCATACGGTTTAAATGATATTGCCTTTGGTATAGTACAGTGTTGAAATAAGATTTGTGCTGCTGATTCTAACTAGTTGGGAAAAGGCCATGGTGATTAACTGTATGCATAGAAATTTATACCCTCTAAGTCTAAAAGTAAAAGGATTACAATCACACCAATTTGATGTTGAATGTGGTGTTGCTAAGAAATGAAATGGGTAATTAGGAGAAGTGGTCTGGAATTAAGAGCAAGGGGGCATGTGGAAATATCTACCTTAAGGTCTTACAACAAGTTTAGGGACTAATAGAGTTTCTATTAGGAGTATTGAATCTGGTGAATTGATGTTCTCCATTGTTCATATCGCTAGAGTAGACTTTGTCTCTTAGTCATGTTAGGTATTATGTGTTAATGGAGATTTATGGTTTTTCTTGTACTTGTGTCCTTTCCTACAAGCTCTTAAAGAGGAAATGGGTGCTCTGTTCTTCATTTCGTGAAGGGCATATATGTGATCATTAATACTCGAGGTATCATCTCAGTTATTTTGTAAGGTGGGTCTTTGGTGAATGGTGCTTCTCTTGGTTTTCAATGTTGAGAAATTGCATTGGCATCAAATTTTGTTAGAAATCTTAAACTAACATGCTTTTGTTTATTAGTATCTTGATCGCTTTACTAGGTTTTAGGTTTTTTTTTTTTTGGATCAATAAAAGGATAAATTTTATTAATGTAATGAAATGCTTTACATTGAGAGATCCTCAAATACAAGGAAAGTATACATCAAGGAATCCTATTTAAAAAATTACTTACTATCACCTTCCCCAATCTCGGGTAAATTCGGAAAATGATACATTTTTAAATTTCAGAGGATAATGGCCTAATTGAAAGTATATGATAAAGCCTTATTCGAGATACACTCCACAATTTTCTCCTTCCCTTAAAAGATTCTAGCATTCCTTTCCTTCCAAATAGTCCAAGCAATTGCGAATGGGGAAATTGGCCACACTATTCAATGCGTATCATACTTCTTTTTGCTGCCCCAACTCATCAAAAGATTCAACATCTTCTTAGGGAAATATCAAGAGACTTAAATTTAATTAAAACAATTACTAAACCTGCCATCCCACTCTACAATGCATCGACATATGAGAAACCGATTCTGGTTCACACTTACACATCACACACCTATTCAATATGGTCCAATGTCTTCTCATCAGATTATCAATGGTTATGTATATATTTTTTTTTAAGGTATGCTGTCTACATAAAAATATGCAACTTTGGAGGGCACATGAAACATCAACACCAATCTGGTTGGCCAGAAAGACATCCCCGGACACAAGGGAATCATAAAGGACTTCACGTAGTATTCCTATTTCCATTAATTGGGCCCCTATCCAACAACCACCGCATAAAGAAAAGAAAGAAAGCAAGCTGCTGATTCAAATTCCCAATCAAACATAGCTCTTCTAAATTGTATTCTCCATGTTACACCATTTTCCTAATTTCCTCTCTGCTCATCATATCACAAGCTCATATATCTCTAGCTGAAGTTATAGCGAAAAGATCAGGAAACTGAGACTTAAGGATGTATCACCACACCAAATATCCTCCAAAAATCTGATTTTCTATGCATTGTACACCTTAAAATGATTACATCCCATAAAGGATGCACATGAACAAGAAATATCCTTCTACAAACTAACACCATAAGTTCGTTTGGGAGGGGCAGTCACCCACTCACCTGGAAGGCTTCCATATTTTGCTGAGGTGGTTCATCTCCACATTTATAAGTATTCATCTATTAAATGACTGGTCATTCCCTGAAAGTTATTGCTTTTGTTATCTTGGATCCATTATATATGAAAGGAAAAGATATTGAGGAGGATGTTGCACATAACAAAGCGATGGATGGCTTAAGTGAAGAGGTGCTTCTAGAGTAAATGTGATCAATGCATTCTGTTTAAGCTGACAGTTAAATTTCATAAGTTGGCTATTATTATTACACGATCAATGAAATGTATGCTTAAATGTTTTGAAATGGTGTCAGGGCTTGATGTGAACTTGGAAATGAGTTGCATCTCTAGGTTAATTTGAGCGATGAGGAGCTACAATCATTGGTAGGGATTTTTTGTTTGTTCTTTTGTTTTTGTTTGTAGTGTGGGTTCCTGGCGTATTGGCTATTTGGGACTTCCTCTTGGAGGTTCCCCAAAATGTCTAGTTTTTTGAGATCCTGTCATTGAGAGAAGTGAGAAGCTTCTGGCATCCTAAAAAGGTAATTACCTATCTTTGGGTGACCGGATTACACTTATCTAGTCTTCCCTTGCTAACTTATCCGTGTACTATATGTCTCTCTTAGGATGAGCAAGAGAGTGAGAGTGATTAATTAGATTGAGAAGATGCAACAGGAATTCCTTTGGAAGAGGGTGGGTTCAAACAGGATCACCTAGTCAGATGGCTGGTTGTGTAGATGGGAAGAGAGGGCCTCAACTTGGTAACTTGACAGGATGGGAACTTGACTTTATTGGCTAAATGGCCATGATGTTTCAGCTCTGAGAAGAGGAATCCGAGGTGCAGGGTCATCATTATTCAGTTTGGCATCTATGAGAATGGGGATGTCAACAAGTGCGGTAGGATCTAATGGGGTAGTTTGTGGAAAGATGTGGTCGCTATATCTTCTTCTTTCTCTTCCTTGGTATGTTTTTGTGTGGGGTCAGGGTTGTTGGTCCACTTTTGGACTAATCTGCAGTGGGGAGATTATTTGTTATCTGTGAGGTTTCCTAGACTATTCTGACTTGTCTTATCGGCTTATTCCAACGTTCTTTGGTGAGTGAGGTCCTTTCCTGGTTCCCTACTGGCTTGGTTTGGAACTTTCCTTTTAGGAGAGAGTTGAGTCCTACTGATCTCATAAAGTTAGAATCTTTATTTGTTGTTCTCAGGAATGTTTTTATTGATGATGTCATTCCGGACCAGCATGTTTGGATTCCAGATCCTTTTGCACTTGTAGTGCCACGGAGCTCCCCTTTCTCCCTTTCCTTATCACCAATTACGGAGAGCTACTCTTCCTTTGAGAATTAACCTTTGGCTGGGCAGTGTGTTAAATAGCCTCAGCACTACTGATATTCTTTAGAGAAATTGAATTTCTTAGCCCTATCTCCTAACATATGTTTCCTTTGTATGTGCCATAAGAAGTTTATGAATCACATGCTTATGCATTGTAAGTGGGTGAAAGAGATTTGGGGCTTCTTTCTAAAGATGATTGGGATGGCTTGGACGATGCTACGGAGCATATGCCTTCTATTAGACCAATGGCGATTCCCAGGTATTGGGAAAAGGGTTGCCCTGTGTACCGTATACTCTTCAGGCATCTTATGGAATATTCGGAGGGAAAGGGAACATGAGGATGTTTGTGGACACGAGATCTACTACACTTCTGTGAATGATGCTGTGATGGTATTCGTTGCCTCCTGGGCTCTATCTATCAGGAGTTTAGGGGGATTTCCTGTGTCAAAGATTATTAAGTGTTGAACTTTTGTTTCCATGTCCTCCCATGTGATTAGTAGGTGTGATGTAGCTTGGAGGGTCCCATTTGTGGGTTCTATTAAGCTAAATTTTTATGGGGGTGCTCCTTCGGAAATACTGGATTATCTGGTATATGCAGAGTGTTGAGAGACCATATTGGAAGTATCATTCATGCATTCTGCAGTCCCATGGATGAGGGGAATGCAGTTTGGGTAGAGTTATTGGCGCTCTTGACTAGACTTCAAGGAACCAGATCTTTGGGATATCATTTGATCAAGATGAAGAAAACTCGTCGACTGTTAGTTTTTGGTTGTCTGGGGTTGGCAGTGCTCTTGGAGGCTTTGTCACTTGGTTCAGCTGGCAGAGCCTTTGGTTAAATTTTGAGCATCTCGTTCCACCATCTGTCTAATGAGCCAACGACACTGCATATAGGCTGGCTAAGCGTGGTGCTAGATGTTCTCAATTAAAGGAGTTAAGGGTAAATCTAATGTCAATCTCAAAATCTCTGAGAGGAGTAGAGGAAAGGTGAGCACTATTATTGCCTATGAGCAAGAGGCACATTGGCTTTCGCAATGCTGTTTGGAAGCAATGGGGCCGAGATTTGCAACAGCCCAGTCGAAGTTTTGGAAGAAGACCTCGCAAAAAAAAAATTATTATCATGGAGATCAAACGAAATCTGGGCGGACGTTTTTTCTTTCTCGGATTTCTTTGTTTATGGGCGCAAAGTGCAATCGGGATTTTTGTTCCTGAAGGCAACGAAGGTGGCGGGTGGAAGATGTTCTGTAGCAAGATATCAAAGAAAGAGAAACCAGTAGATTCATCAGATGGTGATATCTCAGGCAGCACTAATAATCAGAGATCAGTGGCTATGTGGATCCAAAATGTGGGCTGCAATCCTAATATTCTGATAAACCGAAATGTTTTGGAGATTGAAGATATATGGAGTAGGCGCTGGTTTTAGTTCCCAACTCAGAAATGGCCTGGGCATCCAATGCTTCTGAAATCATGACCTTCTTCAACCTCAACGACCAACCAGAGGTTATCCCTTTCTCGGAGGTACAGGCCGTGTTCTTTGCACCTTCAGAGGTTATTGCTAACAGGCTCGTACCGATGAAATCCTTTGCACTAATATCTAAGGAAGAAGTTTTAATTTAAAGGTGGGACGAGACCATAATTAAAACCCCAATCGGAAAATCCACGGATGGGTGCTGGGTCTATGTATTTGGTCTTCTACCTAACTTTTGGCCCGATGCTATGTTTTCTTTGATTGGAGAATGTTTTGGAGGTCTGATTCGAGCTGATGAAATTACCTCCCAGTGAAGATGGATGAAGTACGTGAAACTACTTGTCAAATGCGGAAACCTGCTTCTAATACCTCGTTTGATCTCCTTGATGCTGCGTGAGTTAGAGTTTCTGATTCAAATCTCGTTGTCACCTGTGGAGAAGATGATGGAGATATGCGTTGGTGAGAAATTTCAGAGAATGGGGCTGAAGCTTGAAGACGATTATGTGGCATGTAAGTGGGCTACCCCTTACTATGGCTTTTTATCAGGAAGCTTGGGAGGTGATTAAAGGGGAATTGATGATGGTGTTCAAAGAGTTCTTTTCGAATGGGGTAGTCAATAAAATCACAAACGAAACCTTCCTAGTGCTTATTGCAAAGAAAACTGGGGCTAGTGAGATTAAGGACTTTAGACCTATTAGCTTTGTTACCAGCTTGTACAAGATAATCTCAAAGGTGTTGGTTGAGAGGATCAAAGGCGTTATTGGAAGTCTAGTGACATCGAATCAGCCAGCTTCAATTGTAGGAACGTAGATCTTGGATAGTGTCCTTTTGGCAAATGAGATGGTGGAGGAGAGATCTAGGAGTGGGATGCAAGGCCTTGTGTACAAACTAGATTGGGAGAAGACCTTATAATAGGGTGGAATGAGGTTTCATTGATTTGGTTTTCAAATGGAGGCATAGGTAGAGGAAATGGATTGGTGTTGTTGTATTAGTAAGGTTTCCTTCTCCTTTCTATCTAATGGGCGTGTTCATGGTCATTTCAAGTCATCAAGGTGATCCTCTTATGGTTCAAAGTATCGTATCGGTCAGGCAAAAAACGGATACGTATCGAGATACGTATCGAGATACGTATCGGATACGTGTGGGAACGTTGTAAAAACTATGGATACGGTGAATACGCATGGAAAATGGTGGATACTTGGAACAAAACTCATTTAGATGTGAAGATAAGTTAAAAATATGATAGATTATCATGGTTTTTATATCATACACCCATACACATAACATATATTAGTGTGGAAACGAACCAGTACGCGAGTAGGTGCATAGAAACTTAAACAAATAGGCATCTAGATCTTTACTTGAAATTTGTAGATCCATATAATAGAACTCTAAAACATGTTTAGACATAAAAAAATATAATTTGAAATGGAAAAAAAAAACTCTTACAATGCATACCTCGAAAAGCTATGCATGAAGAGGAAAAGTGCATTTTAAGCTTCAAATATTAGATGTTTTTAATTAAACTAAGAAGCTTTTGCGACGAAATTGGCTATATTTTAATGGGGTCTGGTTTTTTGGTTAAATTGGGAGAGAGAGAGAGAGAGAGAGAGAGAGAGAGAGTTGAAAAATTGGCCAATGGTTCATTTTTCACGCTTTTATGTGTAAAATGGGCAGAGGCATTACATGTATTGATTTCATAGGTCGAATACACTCAATATATTGTAGAATATAGGTTGTATTGACTGTTATGGTTGATATGTTACATGTATCGACTTATACAGTGTAGAAATTAGCATATCCTAAAATACACTTGTGTATCGTGCCGATACTGTGGATACGATACGAGATACGTATCGACCGTCTCAGCGGATAAGATAAGATATTTTAAACCATGGATCCTCTCGCTCTCAGTACCTTTCAACCCTAGTAGGAGATGCGTTGAGTAGATTCTTCATTCATTCATAGAGTATGGGGCTGATTACTGGCTTCTCGGTAGGCAAATATAGGGTGTTAGTATCTCATCTTCAGTATGCTGATGATACTATCATTTTTTTCGAACTTATGGAGGAACAGGCATATTGGGCCAAGTCTATCTTGACTCATTGAGATGCTTTGAGATGGTTTCCGACCTTAAAATCAATTTAAAAAAATGTAGCATTTTAGGATAGTGATAGGACATTTTCTTTTTGGACTCCTTTTATTGAAAAATTGGAAAGGAGATTGGTTACTTGGAAAAGGAATTATCTATCCTTGGGGGGTAGGGTTACCTTGATCCAATTGGCTTTGCCTACCTACCTGTATACTTCCTTTCCTTATATGGGGTCCTGTGAGAGTAATTGGGGAGATGGAGAAAATTTTGAGGGACTTCTTGTGGTGGGGGGGAGGATATCATAGGACGAACCATTTGGTGAAGTGGGAAACGGTTTGCAAAAACAAAGATGCAGGTGGCCTTAATCTGGGAAATATCCAGGATCGAAACTCAGCTCTACTTGGAAAATGGTTATGGAGATTTAGCATGGACAACAAGGCACTATGGTACAAGGATAATCGTAAGGAAATATGGGACATGGGATAATGGAGGGGAAGTCTTCCAAACAACAAGGATTCATAGTCAAAGCCCTTGGAAGGTCATTATTGCACTTTTTCCTCGTCTTTCTACCCACTTTTACTCTTCGGTGTAGGTAATGGTTCTCATGTTTGATTTTGGCATGATCTTTGGTGGGGTGATTTTAGCAAATCTTTTTCTTAGGTTGTTTTTGGTTGTTCGTCATATGGATACCGTCGTTTCAGATATTCTTTCATGGTTATCTACGTGTTTAGTCTGGAACCTTGATTTTAGAAGGGATCTTTGACCGAGTGAATTGGGGGAATTAGTTAATCTTTTTGACATCCTCCAACATTTCTTCGTCGATTCCAAGAGTCCGGATATCTGAGTTTGGTCCTTGGAACCTAGTGGTGTGCCTCTACTAAATCATTTTTTCGATTCATTGGTAGAGACAAAAATCAAGGCCCGACCTCTTTCCTCCCTTCGAGTTTGTGGAAACCCAAAAAAAATTCTAGAGTTAGGTTGTTTGTGTGGACTGCCATCCTCTATAGAATCAACACGTGGAATATGCTAGAAAGGAGGAGGGGTAATCTGGCCATTTCTCTACATATCTGCTTCATGTGCAGGAGACACGGGGAGTCGGTGGATCACTTGTTCTTTCGTTGCATCTTTGCTAGGGAGATTTGGATGTACTTTTTACAGATTATGGATGTGGATTGGGTGATGTTGTAGAGTATAATGCACTACTGAATCAATGGAGATTATGAGGCCTGGGGTAGAGAGGGAAGATATTATTTGACACACTTTTCTTTGCAATCTGCAATTTGGGAAGAACGGAACAGGCATATCTTCAAGGATTCGTGGAGGTCTAGTCCATGAATTATTGACTTCATTCGGTGACTTCATGGGTGGCAGTCAGATCAGAGTTTCGTAATTTCCCCACAGACTGCTGGATCATTAGGGGATGGAGTGCTATATTATATACATCACCCACTCGGTGTAGATAGAGTGTGATTTGGAGGGCCCCATACAGTAGATGCATCAAACTTAATTTTGATGGCTCTTCTATGGGAAATCCGGGGAACTCTGGGATTGGTGGGGTTTTCAGGAATTCAGATGGTGTAATTGTTCATGTGTACTCGGGTCCGATTGGGGTAGGGGATTCTACTAGAGTTGAGATTTGGGCTTTTGATTGCAGGTCTGTGGGAGGCAGGGAAACTAAAGATGGATAACCTAAAGGTGGATGGGGACTCTTTCTCAGTGATTTCTTGGATGTCAGATGATAGTCAATTTCCATGGAGATTTGAGCATCTTGTGTAGTTAGCAAGGCATCTTAGCACTTTTTCTCATGTTCTGAGGTCAGCCACTGAGGCGGCAGATTCTTGGGGCAGAAAAGGGGTGGCAAGAGAATCCTTTGGCCCGGGTTTACCTGTGGAGGGTAACCTAGAGATCTCAGGATGATTAGGGTTGGGGATTTTGGGACACTATGGTCCCCAACTTTCTTTTCATGCATTGGTAGTATGGTCTTGTATATTTAATATCTATTGTACTTGTCTTTTGTCTAGATTTGATCACACTTCGTGATCTATTGTATATCCTTTTGGTTTGTTGACTTTTGATGATTAATAAAAATATTGTTACTTATCAAAAAAAAGAAAGAAAGAGTGGTGCTAGGAGATTAGAGACATTCTTTAGGGATAGTAATGATACTGTGTTTGGCTTTTTGGGCGTGCATCTTTGTTTTCTTGCCTCATCTCTTCTTTATCTGTTCTAGTTTCTGCCTATTCTATATTTTGCCTTTCTTGTGGTTTTAAGATGACTCACTTTGAGTAGCCTAAGCTTTTTAACCAATGTTCTTTTTCAATATAATTCTCATTATTCCAAAAAGAAAAAAAAACCATCTATGGTATGTTTGAGCTAAATATTGGGCAACTGAAAAAAAAAAGCACATCCATTACATGAGCATAGTTGAGATGGATGTGTGGAAAGACCAGAAATAAAAAAAAAAAAGAGGAATGAGTATACTGAATAGAGTCAAAGGTTAGTTTGAATAGGTGATAAAGTTGATAGACATTGTTTGGGCATGTTAAATTTATACATAAAGCGATACCCGCAAGAAGGTGCAAGTTTAAGGATCCAAAAAGGCCAGGGGAAACAAAATTGGACCTAGATAGAGTCGATTAGAAATGATTTGGAGGCACATAAGCCAACTAAAGATATGGTTCTTATTTTTTAATAGGTGGAATGATGGAAAATTCTCTTCTTGTTAATTCTAGCAAGCTGGGACAAGGCATTATTGTTATCATTGTTATAAATATATTTTGATCAATAACGAAATTTTATTAAAAAAGAAGAGAGATAAAAGTACAAAGAAAGGCAAAAGGGAAGGATCAAAGCATAATGTTACAAGAAAACCACCCAAATAAACATCCCATCAACACTTAGAGATAGGCCACGGTCTCCCAGCTTCTCATCATATCCGACCACGATACGTCTCTGAACTCTAGAAGGAAACTAACCCAAGATACAGTCATAGCCATAATAGAGTCTATAGTCTCCTCCACCCTTTTTATTTTCTTACTTTATCTCTTGTATAGAATTTTTAATTCCTACCATTTGTTTGGATGATTTAAATCATTTTGAGAAGACTTGGTCATCATGATAATATGAAGTTTCTCTTTTTCCCTTTCTTCTTTTGCTGCTAGAACTGGGAGGATGGAAGATTGTTCTCATTCGAAGACCAAATTGATCATAAGGTAATTTGTTGTTTCTACTGTTAAACTCAGGTAAATTGTTTGCTTGGTAAAATGTAGGATGTGCAAAGCCATGATTTTTCTAAGACATATCCGACAATAACAATGGTCAGATTTATCCGGTATCACTTTTTTTCCCCTCCCCTCTCAAGTACAGAAACTGACATCTGTTGTGTAAAACTCTATGACTGCTGGAAATCCACTTGCCTCAATCAGACAATGAACCCAGTTTTTTCACATCAATGGATTTTAGTGTGGAACATCCATTGTGTCATCATTTATTTGAATTGGACCTTATTATAGACTGATTGTCATTTTAACTTCTTAATTTACTGATTTAGGAAGAAGGGAAAATTCTTTTGTGGTCTTTCGTTTATCATTTACGTTTTTTCCATCTCCCCTTTGTTTATAAAACTATAATGCCCATTTTATCTCAACTTTTGCAGATCAACTTCATCAAGCATGAGTTTCAGAATACAAGACGTCCTCTAGTGCTGGTAGGATGTTTTCTGTTTTCAATCAATTCATGATGCTATCTATTTCCTTTGCTCAGTGTGATGGCTAACTCTATAAAGTGTATTGGTATATGAAAGCTGCTTGTTCAGATGGGAGTTAAGTCTGTTCAGTTTGATGGCTAACTCTATAAAGTGTATTGATATATGAAAATTGTTTGTTCGGATGGGATGTAAGTCCAAAACTCACATAAAATGATAAAAGTCTAAGCCTTCATTTTGTCTTTCAACACCATTTTTCCAAAATGCAAAGTTGTTAGAGCTTACTGTATCAGGAACTTTGTCTGGCATGCAACTTCTCAGCCCCAAATGTGAAGTTTTTGGGGGCCATTTCATGGAGCTTTGCCTGGGGTATAACTTTTTGCATATGCACTAATAAATATATTTAATTATTTTCCAAAGAATGGGTTGTTAGGAGTTTGATCACAATGAAAGCAATTTCCACCCTCCTTTTTGTTTGATATGTCCTTTTCTCCATTGTCCACAGAGTTGTATATATTTATCTTATAGACTAGGTTTTGTGCTTCTAGAGAATTTTGTTCTTCATATATTTTCATCTTAGTCATGGAGGTGCCAAGTGCTCTTGGCATGGAGGCAAAGGAATGCGGTTTTATTTCTGGTCTCAACAAGGGTTCAAAAGCCCCCTCTGTTGAGGTGCTTTCAGGCTGTTTCAGGTTTGAAAGTGAACTGAACTGGCTCAAGTGTAGAATCATTAGAGTGGGAGAAAGGGCTACAGAGTTTTGGGATCTTTGCGTTGGCTTCGTGTTATCTTTTGACTCTTGTTGTCCTTTGAGGGGTGTGTTGGGTATACGACCCATAGATGTTTGGTGCAGAGGGTTTAAGGAAAGTAAAATTGGATGAATATCCCTTTGCTAGGTAGCTACAGAGGTCTACTAGGGAGGACAAGGTCCTGTGGATAACAGGGTAAGAGTAACTACAGGAAAGTATCGATGTGAAGAGGGAGAATGGGACAGTAGGGATGTTTCGGTTGGAGTATGGAAGGGTATAAAAGCTTGTTATATCTTTCTCAAGGGATTAAAAATTGCTCTGGGAAATGAGGTTCCTGTCTGATTCTGGGAAGATGCATGGCTTGATTCTGTGAAATTTTGTGATCGTTTTCTGTGGTTATACTGTTTTTCTCCAGGGGAAAAAGCATCTAGTTAATTTCTTTTTCCTGGAAGGTAGGTGATAACATTATTTATATAGTATCTTAAGTCACGAATTGATGAAAAGTTGAAGGATGCATTAATTGCCTCTCTTATCAATAGCCAGAGGCAGCAGTGGTGGATGGATGAGAAGATAGTAGAGGGGTATTTGTGATCTTTTTCTGTGGTTATACTGTTTTTCTCCAGGGGGAAAAAGCATCAAGTTAATTTCTTTTTCCTGGAAGGTAGGTGATAACATTATTTAGATACTATCTTAAGTCACGAATTGATGAAAAGTTGAAGGATGCATTAATCGCCTCTCTTATCAATAGCCAGAGGCAGCAGTGGTGGATGGATGAGAAGATAGTAGAGGGGTATTTGACGAAAGGGCAGATTCTTGATCAAATCCTTCTATGAAAGGCTGGGAAAATTTCAGGCCATCGCAGTAATATCTGGAAATGCGAAGTTCTCTCTAGGAGTTTTTGTTTGGCGAGCAGATTTTAACAAGAATTTTGTTATTAGGAGAATGATGATTCCTAATTGACGTGTTCTGTAATGCAAAGTGAAAAGATTCAGTGCACCTCTTCATCCATTGTAGCTTCTGCCCCCTATGTTCAGTGGTCAAGTTTCCTTGCTTCAAAAGATGGTACATTTTTCGATTTGTTGGGGCACATGAAAAGAGAGAAGCAACAAAATCCTTTTGTAAATAAGAGCAACTCTCTTCTTGACTTATATGGGTGCATAGGTTTCAACCTATATGCTCGGGCACCTTTAGTGATAGAATCTATTGAAGATTTTATTTTGGTTTTTTTAGTTGGACTGTTTTATTCGGGGTATAAATTTGTAGTAATCTTGTTTTGCTCTTGAGGTCCCTCTGTGTGTGTGTGTATATGTTATAGTGCTCCTATATCTCTTGTTTGTATTCATCAGTAAATTCTCTTTTCATCGAGTATAATTTCCGTTTCTTTATAGAAAAAAATGAGCTTCATTTTTTCATCAAGTTTGCATAGTTACAAGATTTTTTTGGCTAACTTTTTTATACCCTGATTCATGTATGTAGTCTTCATATTGTTTTTAAGATATCTCATATTGTTCTTCCTTGTTTAATTTCCTAAAAGTTGAAATTACAATATTTATCCTTTATATGTATAGACGATGATCTTTAATGACATGAATATTAGCATTAAAATGTTCTGTTAAAATTCTTGAGGTTTGATTTTTTACATGAAGTTTTTGGTTGTATTCTCTGGTTTGAAGGTTGGACATTCGATTGGTTCATATATAACTCTAGAAGTTCTTAGGAGATATCCAGAACAGGTGATCATTACTTTATAAAGGTTCTGTCTTCTGTATTTTTTTTACCATGCCATCTTGCATTTGCTTAGAGTTAGGATGCTAATACTCTATTTGGACTTACAGGTGATTTACTGTATAGGGCTTTATCCATTTTTGTCTCTGAACAAGGAATCCCTGTTGCAGTCTGTGATTGGGATGATTGCAGGGTATGGCCATTTCCCATTTACGAGTAACATCATATCCTGATTCCTCTCCCCTATTGATGCATCTGCGAACTTTAACCTGATAACAGTAGAAATGCAACTAAGTCCATGAACTATGTCCTAGGTCAAAATGCCAATGCTTGACTGAGCAGCGGTTGGTGAGTCTAATGTGTCCAGCAACAGCCTCTAGTTTAGCATTAGTTTTAGAGGTCTTAAGTATATTTACAAAAGTGGTGAAGTTTCCATTGTTGGTTATGCAATATATTTAATAAAGTGGTTAAGCTTCCATTTTTAGTTATGTAGTGTAGTTGTTTCTAATTTAATTGATATCTCTTTTTTCTCGTTGTGGAGATGTACTGTTATATATATATATATATTTGGAAGTTCAGCAGTCCTTATTTGTTAGTAGTTTAGTGTTTCTAATTAGTTAAATTTTTTCCTACTTTTATCGTACATAATGAGTCGCATGGGTTTTGGGGAGAAATAGAGGGGATGGATCAAGGCCTGTATTGAGTCAGTTTCTTTCTCTATTCTTGTGAACGACATGTCTACCGAATTTTTTGGTGCCTCGAGAGGCTTGAGGTAAGGCGGCCCACTTTCCCCTTTTCTTTTTGTGTTGGTGGTGGAAGCTTTGCTAGGGGCAGTGTTTTAAAACTTGGTCCAGCCCTGCCGGTACCTAGTGCTATAACCGAGCCGGGTGGGCTTTTAACCCAGTATGTTTCAAAACTCGGCAACACCCATTGGTTAAACCGGTTAAACCAGTGACCCGGTCGGGTTTAGGACAATATTAAGAACCCGGTTGGGTCATTACATCATAATGTTTTTAGACTTTTAATCTAAATTTTATGAACAGTTGTTAGGCTATTATGCATGTTGTGTGTGTGTGTGTGTCACGACCCGAATTCTAAAGCGTGTCTCACTCTCATGTGAGCATGGCTTTAAAACTCCAAGCCGGACTCTCACCCACTTATACTCCAAGCGTATACTCACAAGGGGTGGAAAACCGTAAATAAGTACAGAGAATCCTAAAACAATATAGGATGCGCAGCGGAAAATATATCATAGAACATGAGATAAAGGTATAACATGTATCTAGCACATAATATCAAATGAGATCTCCTCACGCCTCAGATGGGCACAGGTGAGGAAAAATCAAGATAAACCCCAAAACAAAAACAGTGGGGCACCCAAATAGTAAGTATAGAACAAGTATAATGGAGTCAACATTCTCCTACTCCCAAATCCCTTAATACATACGGACCGATGAATAAATAATCAAAAAGAAACTACAATGACGCCCACAGTTTCCTCATCCACCTCAGTATCCTCTGCCGTAGTCCAGGTCCTGCCTATAGTGCTCCCCTGAAATGTTAGGAGCCAAGAAGGCTTGCACGTTCACTAAATACAATGTGCATATACAGTGTAATTAGCTATGATGACTGTGTATGCATGGGATGCCATGATCGATGCAAGGGTTCGTTCATTTATATGCAATGATATGAACAGTTCAATATTGTTCCAACAATTGGTCTAAGCTATCACGTGAATGCAAATGCATGTCGTTGATATTGTGAAGTGGTATGCCCACGCCAGATCCAGACTGTAACACCATGTATCACGCTCACGGATACACGGCTTCTTTCGGGCTAAGGATACCTCGCAGATTCTGTGTGTACAACACAGTTTTAAGGGACTTTCAACCCTCGGGAATTCATGCCCCGCCTTTATTTTTATCGAGAACACACCATCTAAACAGGATAGCCCAAGGGCATCATCTTCGCGAACCTCCCTCCGTGGCATGATACTCACTCACAACTACCAATCGAATTACCCTCTCTATATATAATACGATATATATATATATATATATATATATAGGTATCCATGGGCTCTTGGGGTAGCTAATCCCTTACCCTTAAATCATTTTTGATTTATAAGTACATATAGTCCCCCATGGGACGCCAGAGGTTTTATCTCTCATTTGAAACTCATCTTAGAGCCCAAGTATCCTCACATTTGCCCTCTCGTCCTTCTCAAAGGAACTAGGGGAATCTGTGGTCCAAGTCCTCATAAGGACTACACATGCATGTATGGTCATTAAATGCATGACATTAGCAAACAACTACATGTATGCATCACCATAGTTTATCATTTCTCAACATGCTTCAATCATTCAGTAAGTATGGAATGAAAGCATAATATAAGCCACACAATCATAATCATATCAGGGTGTTAATCATACAAGAAACCTCCTTGAAATCTCTATTCAATCCCTTCGTCGGCGGGTCCCGTCAGTGGACCGACGTACCCACCGGCAGGGCTCAAAAACACTCCGTCGGTGAGTTCGTCGGCAGACCGACGTACCCACCGACGCTCGTCGGCGAGTGTCGTCGGTACTACCGACGACTCACTGACCCCCAAGAATAGAATTTAATCTTCGTTGGTGGGTCACGTCGGTACCATCGACGTATTCCACCAACGCCTGTCGGCAAGTGTTGTCGGTCCACCGACCACCCACGGACCGCAAGCAACCCAATTTACACACTCCCTGTCGGCGAGTTCATCGGTGGGCCGACACATCCACCGCCAGGGACACTCTGCACCTCAATTCGTCGGCGAGTCCGTCGGTTACACCGACGACCCACTGACAAAGTACACAAGGGTAATCTCGTCGGTTGGTGTCCTTGGTAGACTTATTTCACCAACCGACGGACCCGCTGACAGTCGTGATTTTTGGGTTTTTCTCCCAGCCGTTGGCGAGTTCGTCGGCGGACCGACAGACCCTCCGACAACCTCGATTTCTGGGTTTTTCGCCCAGATTTCGCACATCTGTCATTTTTGACCAAATCTACACTTAGGGTTCGTGTTTTCTGGGAAAAATAGGTCTAAAAATACAAGAGGAACCTGATGAATCATTACACATACTAATTCTAATACAAACATGAACATTCGATTCGAAAATCAAACAAGAAACATTATGCAAACATCCATTTCAGCAACTTAACCTAAAAACATGAGGTCTATTCTCCATCCAATCATAGATTCAGCAAAATATCAGTGAATCATGCACTAACATTCACATGAGCATTTAAACATTCAAAGAATCAAAATGTTTAACAATAAATTCTCAGAAATCCCAAGATAATACGCAATAAATGCACACCATGCATTTACCTAGCACAATCAAGTCTTTTAGCACGAAATTCTGGGTTGGAGCTTTGGATTTCCCTTGCTATTCCTCTTCTTCCTCTCTTCTTCCTTGAAGTTCTTCAAGTCTCTTCTCAGCCAAAAGAAAATGAGTCTAGGGTTAGAGTCTAAAACCCTATTCTCTTATGAGAATTAAATCTTAGCCCTTCATTAGCCCTTGGATGGGAGAGTGAATCTCAACCATCCAAGCTCATTAAAGAGAGG
>JAUPMG010000001.1:5815366-5835576 GCA_031762675.1 Pachysandra terminalis | reverse complement strand
TATATAATAAAGTTATATGTATATATAATTGGATCAGATCCTTATCGGATCGAATTCTTATATATTCGAGTTCGATCAGAAATCATTTTTCGGATCGAATTCTTACATATTCGAGTTCGATCAGAAATCATCTTTTAAAAGATTCTCATAGAATTAAAGAGAAGATGAGAGGATAAAATAGAAAATTAAAACAAAATGTAAGAGGATCTTTAAATGTATATAATAAAGTTATATGTATATATAATTGGATCAGATCCTTATCGGATCGAATTCTTATATATTCGAGTTCGATCCGAAATCATTTTTCAGATCAAATTCTTATATATTCGAGTTCGATCCGAAATCATTTTTTGGATCGGATAATTTTTCTTCGAATATCAGATCATAAATCCCATGCCGTATCTGGATTTATCGGATCCGATTCATGATCTGATCCGTTTGACAACCCTACTCATAGATCTCTTCAAAGCACTCAGGATTTCAAATTCCATGCATACTTTCCAAAAGAGAAAAATAAATTGTAATTATCCAAATCCCTCTTTAATGAAAAGGCTTTTTGTATCTATACCCCTATATTATCGAGTATTTATATTTATATTTTTGTATTTTTTTATTTATATAGAAAATGCAAACACTGTTTTTATTGAATGATTATAATACCTTTTACTTAATATAATATAATACGTATTGTTTTGCCTTCGGTCCTATGTTATCACTTTTTTTTGCATCCATCCTCTTTAATTTTCCAAATTTATCGCATCTGTACCCTAAATGATATATTACACTATTTTGTTTGTAAAAAATAAAAATAGCCTTTTTGCATCCGTACCCCTTTATTCTTCAAATTTATTGCATCTGTACCCTTAATGATATATTATATATTTTGATTGTAAAAAAATAAAAATTACCTCATAATATAAGTTCTTATATTTGTTAATAGAAACACTTATTTCTAAAGTTATCTTGATCATTTTATAAAAGTAAATAAGTGCATCATACGACTTTTAACATCAAATGTACAAATGCACAATTGTGATAAATAGAATATGGATGCAAAAAAACGATAACCTAAGAGATAAAGGCAAAATAACACTTATTAAGTAAAGGGATATTATATTCATTTAATAAAAACAAGTAAAGAAAATTTGCATCTTTTAACGTCGGGTCTACCAATGTAAAAATTACAATAATAGAGAGGATAGGTATAATTATAAAAAATACAAGGGTATAAATACAAAAAGCCCCAAAAAAAATTCCTAAATTTTTATATTCCTCTTAAAAAAGATTAGCTTCCTTGCAGGTGTTCTTTATTTCATCAGAGGAGAAAAAAAAACGCTCAGATACCAAGAGCTGGGGTTATCCAGATTGTCCCGATCACAGTTGGGATGGTGATTTAGATGCAGGAATCTCAGAAGCAAGGAAAGGACTTGTGGGGTACTGTGCTTTCAGCCACAAATGGTGAGATTGGTCAAGATGTCACTATATTTTTAATTACCCTGAAAGAAAGGGTCCCACGTATGGGATTTAGGGGTGTCAATTGATTCGGTTTAAACGGGAACCAATTGACATCTGCAAGCAAGCTAATCTTTTTTAAGAGGAGTATAAAAAAGTTATGTGTGTGTATTTTGTATAGAAAATAGTATTAATTTTGTTAAGCCAGTCGAACCAAAAATCCGAATTTTTTGATTTATATGTCAGTTTGGTTCGGTTTTTGGTTTTATCTATTATAGTTCAGTTTTCTAATTCGGTATTTTATTTTATTTTGGTTCGGTTTTCGGATTAGTGTAATGTAATTATGTTTGGTTTAGTAGGTTTGACCAAAAACCGAACCGAGCCGACCGAATTACTTCGTCCATCCCCATATCATTCCTAGGTTTAGTTTTGACCAAAAATCGAACCAAGCCGACCGAATTACTTCGTCTATCCCCGTATCATTCCTATGTTAGCTTCCTCTTATATTTATTTATCTTTTACAACTACTTTTTTACATTTATAAAGTATTTATATTATTATATCATATTTATAAAAAGGCAAAATTTTCTTATATTGTCAGAATATCCTTCTAATTTATGTCTTTACAGTCACTTGTACGTACGAAGCTAAAGGTGTGTTTGGTGTTTCCATTAAGCATTCGGTAAAACACTTGGGGAAAAATTAAACGCTTTACTGGAACACTAATTTTATTAATAAGCTATTTGTTAGTTGATTCTTGAAATTGCTTTTGTAGGAAGCCATATATAAGGGTGTGTTTGACATTGCTTTTTCAAGCCCTAAAAGCGCTTCCCGAATCCAAAAGCGCTTCAGATATATAAATAACGGTTTGGTAAACCTATGTGAGAAGTGATTCATTCAAACGCTGATTCTCGAGAAGCTATCCATTCCTACTTCTCAACTCACGTTTGCGGGATTGGGTGTTAATGAAACTTATCTCATGGTCCTCTATACCCCCTTATACCTCTTTTAATTTATATTTTATCCTTATCATCTTCACGAGAAAAACTCCTAAGGATCTTCAACCAGCAATCAATAATTTCTGGTAAGTCAAGTTTTGTTGTTCTTATTCGCATATTATTTAGATATATAAATATATATTTTATCTTTTTTGCTTTGATATGTTGTATAGAAATAAGTTCTTTGTATTACTTCATGGATTCCTGAAATCTGTTAAAGAGAGAATCCTTCATGTTTCCGAGATGATTACGATTCCGGAAACATCCCGGAATCACGATTCAAATCAATGGTTACGTTCCGGAATCACGATTCATAATGCTTTTTTGTAACTAATTAGATAATTGCATTATAATTTGTAGTAAGTAGCTTATCAAAACAAGATAATAAGATTAGTAATAAAGATTTTAAAGAGATTTTAGGAACTAAAAAAGGAAATAAGTATTAGGATTCTTAAAGAAGTTTTCAAAAATAATAAATAGTGAGAAGCGGTCCAAAGTGATAAAAATAAAATAAAATATAATAATAAAAATTCCAAAATAATAAATAGTGAGAAACGGTCCAAAGTGAGAAAAAAATATAATATAATAATAATAAATTCCAAAATAATAAATAGTGAGAAATGGTCCAAAGTGAGAAAAAAAAATATAATAATAAAAAACCATCATGGATCAAAGCTAAGTAAGCTAAACAATGATATAAAAGGTAATTAATTTAGATGATGTCTTTTCTCTATATATGCCTATATAAAATTGTGAGTATACATTATGTTGGTGATGTCTAATTACCTTTAAAGTATATGGGTATAATTTTCAACATGATAATATTATCATATTAAAATTGCTTTACAAGTTATTCTTATCAAACAACCTCGATATAGCTAAAAATTCTTATTGACTAAGAAGCGCTTTTTCAGTGTATGTTTAGCAAACATCATCTCTTCTTCTAAAGCAGTTCTCATGAAGCACTTCAAAAACATCAATTTTAAAGGAATCGCTTTTCCTTCCAAGAAGCAACCCCAAACATGCCCTAAGATTACTCAATTGAAAATTTGTTGAGAGTATTTTTATCCTTTTATTATTTTATAATATCTATTTTGTCGTTTCTTATCTTCTTAAACACCTATTAAATAGATGTTAACCAAATTGTATATTTTGGTATGAAATAATGTTTATTAAACATTTTAAAAGAATCAATTCAGATGGAATTGATCTTTCTTTTGGGAAGTAGTGTCACAAGACGTAAGGCTGTGTTTGTAACTTAGGATTTTAGAAGAAAAGAAAATAAAAGTAATTTTTTTTCAAGTGTTTAGTTAATATGAGAAATAATGAAACTAAAATCAAATTCCGATGACTTCCAAAGATTATTTAGTGGCTTCTCATATGTTTCGATAAAATTGGCTGGCCGCCAAAAAAAGACAAAATATGTTGTGAGTTAGATTGGAATGTTGAAAAGTGATCTCTGCCTTTCTTTTCTTTTCTTTCAAAATCTCTAAGTTTGGGGGAGAAAAAAATTGCATTAATTTTATTTTCTTTCCAAATCTCTATCTCATCTCTTTCCTTCTTCAACCCAACAAGAGAAAAAGTGCTTTCTCCAGCAATTTTTTATTCTTTATTTTTCTTGCAAATTTTAAGGTTCCAAATACAACCTAAGAGTTATTTTTATTTTTTATTTTAGTTGTTTTTGGTAATGCATAACTAAGAGTTATAATCTTCATTGGATGATGTGTTATAACTTTTCGAGTCACAACCTCAGAGTTATTATACATCTTCCAATGAAGAATTCCATCTTAGAGTGAAGAAAATTTAAAATTTATTGTTGAAGTCATATGGTTAGTGGCTATGGTATTAAACCCGAGGGGTTGCCTGATGGTCACTTGCAGCTGGTGCCCTATGAAGTACCAGGTCTGAGATTTGATTATACGGGGGCCGTTTCACTCAGGGCCACTGGAGGCTTACTTGGTTGTTAACTTTAGAGCCCTAGGAATTAGTCGTGGTGTGCATAAACTGGCCTGGGTAGCCAGGTTATCAGGAAAAAAAACAAAACAAAACAAAACAAAAAAAACAAAAACAAAAAACACTCTTATCTCATTGTAGTACTCATAATGATAAATGTTTGTTAATAGAAAGAACAAACTAAAGTACAAGGGGAATATGAAAAAATAGGTTTATTATAGGGGTTAATAGAAAATAAATAAATAAAAGACATTGATTTCAACAAACAGTTTTCGTCCTGTAAGAAAGCCTTAGTATAAAATTCTTCAAGATTCTAAGTCAAGTAACTAATTTGAGTGACCTTGAATTGAACTGAGTGAAATCAGATATAAAAATATCTCATTTGTAATGTTCTCTAAATAAAGTGCAGTAATGAGTCTCACATAGTCTGTAGTTGTTTTTTGAATATGTCATCCGAAGATGAAATCTAGGGATGAGTAAATAACATGCCTTTGAAAGCGTTTTCAATAGGGACTCATTTGAAATCAGTAAGGTTTTAATTAAGTCTATTGAGGGTGATAGATCCATATCCTTCAAAGGGGACAAACCCTTAGTTCTTCGAGTGTGGGACAAATTGACCATCTCGTGGTGGTTAGTTACTAAAAAAGTTAGCTCTAACAAGATAAGAATGTTGGAGATCTTTGATCTGGCCCTAAAAGATCATCAGTATTTATGATGTGACCCTATAAAAGGGGGGTGTGGATCCTCTGTGGTATACACCCCAGGGGATCTCCTATGGTGTAGACACAGCCTCGGGGTGAAATGGTATTTTCGCCCCTCGAGGCCCGCATCCAAGGGGTAAAAATACAATTTCACTCCTCGGGGCTCTCTTCTCACGGGAGATCCCTTGTGGTGTACACCACAAAGGATCCCGTTCCATAACAAGGTGGATGCCATTTGAAGTTGACACGCGTAAGTTAATGTGGAAACAATTATATCGCTTTATGTATGATTTAGGGCTTTTGATCATATCTTAAAAACAGAATATCACACGCTAAGATTGTGACACGCATGCAATATAATTAATCAGACCACTGGATCATCGGTACTCATAGAGTTCATTAATAATGATAAATGCCTGATAATAGGGAAGAAGAAATAACAAATAATAAAAAAATAAGTTTATTATATGGGTTAAGAGAAATAAATAAATAAATAAAAGACATTGAAGTTTATAAAGTGGGGTCACTCCAAGGTCACATGCACAATTGATGTACATCTTCAGTCAAATCTCAAATCCCCTCTTATATCTCTCGACAACAGATCGGGAAAGGATTCAATCCCCGTTACCCTCTCTCTCTCTCTCTCTCTCTCTCTCTCTCTCTCTAATACAAAGGATTCAATCCCCGTTACCCTCTCTCTCTCTCTCTCTCTCTCTCTCTAATACAAACAAAGAAGCTCTCTACCATCTTCGTTTTCAATGTCTAGCAGCAGGAAAAAGCTCCTTCAGAACACAATCACAGTCAAAGTAGGCTGTGGTTGTCGAAGGTCCAAGCTCTTCAACGTCTTTCATCTAAAACCCAAGACCAGACTCCCCGCTTACCGGAAATCCGATCCCTATCTGTCTTCTTCGAGCTCTTGGGAAAGATGTGGCGGTGGTGGACCCTCCGGCGACGACGAAGACGACACCATCACCACCACCACCACCAACACAAACACAAACACCAATACCAACACCTTCTCTCCCAATACCGACACAACCCCACAATACTCCGAACTCGAATACGACCCAAACTGCTCAAAGACGGTCAAAGGATCCGGCAAAATCGGGGAGAGCATCGCCGTCGTGAAAGATTCCGACGACCCTTATCTCGACTTCCGGCACTCGATGCTCCAAATGATATTAGAGAAGGAAATCTACTCGAGGGAAGATCTCCGGCAGCTTCTCGACTGCTTTCTACAGCTGAATTCTCCATACCACCACGATATCATCGTTCGAGCTTTCACGGAGATCTGGAACGGTGTCTTCTCGGTCCGACCCGGTTCCTCGAAACCCCGTGGCCAACGCAAGTCACGTGAGTTATAGGCATAGGACGTGCAAATGGTCACGTGAGAAAGTGGGATATCACGTGAGGACGTTTTTCTTGAAGGTGGTCAAAATCTCAAGCGGGTTTTAGGTGTACGTGGGGGATAAGATATAGATGGGATTTGAATATGATATAATGTGTAGTGTTAAGACTTAGTGGTTTTAATGAATTTATTTAATGAGAACAGCTATGGATTTTATGACTTCTCTGTACATTTTCCAACACACACACACACAGAGACAATCACTGCTACTAAACTTTGTGGCCTTTATGATTCATAGTAGTGGATACTATTCCTTGTTTGTTTGGCTTTTATGATTCAGTGGTTGCCTTTCTTTTTGTTTTTTTTTTTTTTTGGGGTTAAAACTCAGTGGTTGGCCTTCATTGTTGCTGTTATTAATATTGTTCATGGGTTTTGAACTGTTATATATATTTAAAAAAAAAAGAAAAAGAAAAAAGAAATCAATTTTAGATTGAAACATCTAGAAACAAATCTTGCATGGAAGTAAACAAAATCTAATAATGAAGAAAGGAAGAGGTTTCAGAACCAAACAAGGTTTGGATCTCACTGGTACATGAGACTGCAATAAGTATACCCATTTGGGTTTTAGGGGGAAGAGGAAACAATCCATTAAGGCAATTAATAAGATGCCAACCAATTGCAGCTCATAGGATTTTTTCCTTAAAAAGTGAACTTTTGTTTAACGGTTGTCAAGAATATGAAAGAAAAGGTGGGATGCATCCTATTGTGAGAAAATAATGATGGAAAACTCTTTTTTTCTTTCTTGTTGCAAGTGTTAGAGATAGTGGGTGGCTCATATTCACTTAGTCTCTAGATCCAAGGGAAAGGGGGGCTAAGGGGATCATGGGGCGGAGCGAAGCACCATGGAGAGAGGCCCCTTGTTGTCCGGGTCAATACCATGGGGTTAGGAGGTGTGGGGGATCTATCCTGCAATATGATAAGGGTATATTGAGGATTTGTCCTATATATCATATAGGAGTATAAGTTGTACCCTAATTCGTTCTTGACATAGTGAAAATTTCTTCTCTCCCGTAGACATAAGCTTTGCCGAACCACATATATATCTGTTTGTATTATTTTTATTTTCGTTTTTATTGTTTATTATTATTGCTTGATCCGGACCAAAATCAAAATTAGTTTGAAAATGCATTGTGAGAAAGGTGTTTATTTGTTTTCTTTCTACATTTCTTTTTTGGTAGAATGTCTTCTTTCTACATTGTCCTTCCTAAATGTCTAAACTTACAAGGGTCTGACATAGCATGACGTATAATTCTTATGATTTTCTTGCTAACGAAATGGACCATTACATGATTTTCATTAATAATCATGCACTTTCTTGCATTATCTAACCAGTATCATAAATGTTATTTTTACTTTCTTTTACTGATTTCATACATATTACCTTCTCATAACACTTTCTGGCATTTTCTTGATTTACAAACGGGTCCATAGGAAGTGGAACCCTAGTTACTTAACCAGAAGAATCTCAACAGCAGAAAAAAAAAATAATAATAATAAAGTTAATTGTGAAAAGGGAAGTGAATGTTATAGTTGATGAACTTTCTTGGCGCCAAACATATGGGATTTATGGAGCTGTGAGTCACAAGGATCCATTTGGGTTATTGAGGGAAGGTGAAACTTGAGCTTATCTCTCTTCAATATTGTAGTTGGAAATGAATTGCGCCATTATTTCAACTTTATTGCTAGTTGCATAACAAACATTGACTGTTATATATATATATAATATTCAAGCAGAACTTGCCTAGGAGGAAATCTCTCCACAAGATCAACCAATAAGATATCCATCATGGACTCACTGAAATGAAATTTTTACTCTCTCTCTTTACTCTCTCTTTACTCTCTCTCTCTCTCTCTCTCTCTCTAACATATATTTCATAATGATATCATAAATATTGCCATCACACTCCACTGTTGGATTTTAAATCAAATTTAATTTTATAAGTGCTTGGTCAAATCTAAAGACCCAATAAGGAATCTTCAAGCTAGTCATAATTTTCTTACCAAAAAAGAAAAAAGCTAGTCATAATTTACCAAAAAAAAAAAAAAAAAAGATGGTCATAAAACAGTATAGGCCTTGTCTAATGAATTCCAAGCATGTCATCAAAAAAAAATTCCTACCAGATCAAGGCCTCGTTTGGTAATGCTTTTTTTTATAAATAGAAGAGCTTTAATGTGAAGGGCCTTGTGAAAAAGGTCTTTTAATCAAAACCGCTGATTAAAAGTTGCGTTTGGTGAAAAAAAAATTATATAAAATGATGCTTCTGTACATAATTTTAGGCAAGATGAATGTATATTAAAAATAAATGTAATGTTGTCATTTTAATAGTTTTACTTAAATTTAGAACATAACTATCTGCTTCCCACAAACGCAATTTTTAAAAGCAGTCCTACTTCTGTTTCACCAAAATGGACTTTCTGAAGAAGCGTTTCCATCCGAAGCAGCTTTTAGAAGTGTCACCAAACGCCCCAAGCATTGAGTAAGAAGCCCTTCTAGATCTATGAAAGACTTCATGGCTCTTAGGAAATTATACCAAACGTGGCCTAATTCTCAATGATAAATATCTGTCTATAACCAATTCAACCAATATAACAGCAGGAATCCCAACTTCCTTTTCTTACTGCAAAAGCAAGAATACATTTTTCTTTGCTTTCATGCTACCTCTTACTTTCAAAGGCAAAGGGTTCTCTCACCTGTTTTACCAACCAAAAATAGTCTATTGCTTTGCAGAGAGGTCCCTAATGTGCCTTGTGTCACAATCCAATCACTGAAAGAACATCACTTGGTGACTTCAAAGCAGCATTCAATAGACACACAATGGACATCTTTTTTGTAATCCCTTTGTTATCTCTCTCTCATAGTGGGGGGCGCTGCCATCTTTCCATCTTTGAGGGGTATCTTTCTTTTTTGTTTCCATAAAATCTGATCTATTTTGGTCAATGCACGCAGATCTAGTTAAGTAATCTTGTAAGAAAAAACAACAAATGTAAGTTCTTTTATTAGTAAAAATAAAAACAAGGGAATTTTTGTCCCTAAGAAAAGTGTTTGGTTATAGTTTAGAAGGATGGAAAAGAAGTTCTTAATTGGAATCAGATGAAGAATGCCTTTTTTTTTTTTTTTGTGATAATCTGGGTGATCGGGTCAGCTTGTGCACACCACAACTAATCGTTGAGATCCTGAAGTTAAACGATCGAGAGGTAAAGAATGCCTAGTTTTGCCTTGTCGAAATTAGAGTTTTAATAATTGGCCGTAATTTATGCAAAGATATGAGCTTTTTATTTGTGGAAATTGAATCAGACTCCAAATTGATGATAAGTTGGGTTACTAATTAATTAGTGTGACGCTTCTTGGCATTGGACTTATTGTGTGAATGAAGCAAAAGATCTTCTTGGATTATTTATATTTCGTTGGCTTCTTTATCTAGAGTTCAAAAGGGTTTATTACGTGTAGATAAGACTGGTCTTCCTGATTTTAATATTGTAATTAAATTCTTCTATCTTTTTTTGAGTTATTATCTTTAGATATTTGTTAAGGGGAAAGGTTTTATGTTCCGTCATGATTAGGTGTATCTTCTCTTATTTTATTAATAAAAAATTATCTCTTATACTATCGAAGTTTTGTAAAAAAATAAAAATAAATAAATAAATATAAACAAAATTTTAAAATTTTAAAAAAAGTTGTCAAAATGACTATTTACTTCTGAGAGGTCAAATCACATTTAACCAGGATAAGATGGTTCCTAGTGTTCGTTAAAGGTAAGGCAATAAGAGAGTTGATGAAAACATAGAACAAGATGATTGTACTTTTGATCTGATGGGTGGAAGTGCCAATTCATGAGAAGCAAAGTTATCTTTTGCTTTTTTTTTTTTTTTTTTTGGGCTTCCCAAGGTATCCCCGGACTAATGTTTTGCCAAAGCGGGACCGGCCATTATAAGTCGAACTCGAGACCACTTGCTTAAGCGACCAGAGCCCCTTCCACTCATGTCAACTTTCGTTGATAAATCATTTGATTAAATAATGGAATGTTTTGATTTGAAGGATGAAGGTGTGAGACATTGGGGATAGAAAAAAAGGTGCAACCTCATGGCAGCATAAATCAAGCCGTACAAGTATTTTCTCCACATTGAAGACATGGAGACCCATGTCTTTAATCTTGTCCCTTTAAAGGGTTTCATCATAAAGTGTCCTTTCTTAAAGCTTTATCATCATGAGATGAGATAGATTAATTAGCTGGCTCATTCAGACATTCAGGCATGTAACCTGTTTTGGAAAGAGTTGCCTCAAACTCATGATCTTAAATCTTTTGAGCCCTTGCTACCTCAATTACAAGACATCTCTTTCTCTCTCTTCTCTCTCTCTAGGTTGGTGAAGGAGCACATATACACAAAGGCTAGCTTTTCAATGAAGAGTGGACCAAAATTGGTGGTTATTTGTGCAATTAATTATTGTCTAGAGGCTTGAAATTTATGACATGTTTTATCCAACTTGGATAAAAAACAAAACAAAAATATACTTAAGTTAGTCTTGAAATTGATGAATAAAATGCAGTAAACCCAAGTGAGGATTAGGCCCTAAAAAAATATATATTTAATTTGATGGCTCCAAATGTAATAATTTAATAATCAGATATCGCTTTTATAAATTTAAAATATAGTGTTCATTTTATAAAATATTTAATTTTAAGTGATATTTCAAGTGATTGGACCCAAATGCCCCCTAAAATTTTGATTTCCAAGGTTTGGTGATTCAAATGAAATCGATATTTTAAGGGGCATTGAAATATCACTCAAAATTAACTTTTTTACATAATGAGCACTATATTTTAAAAAAGAGATCCATGAGTATTAAATAATTACATTTAGAGCGACGAAACCTTAAATTTCCCCCAAAAAAGGGTAAGTATGTGGGTCTCAGAAAAGGATTTGGTCCATGGGCTTTATACACTTATGGGTTCAGAATCTAACCCCAACAAATTTAAAATACACCACCTTATATTATATACAAGTTACCTTGGGCTTTGTGTGAATCATGAATTCTTTTATGCCCAATCTGAACCCACGGATTCTTAGGCTGTGTTTGTTCCGGCTTCTATAAGTACTTATTGCAGCTTATAGCTTATATAAGCATTTTTTAAAATTAAATATGTGTTTGGTAGCGCTTATGGGTAAGTGCTTACCCATAAGCAGTAGAGGAAGGCTACCCATAATGCTCTTATGCGTTAAGCTATTTCACAACTTTAATAATATTTATAAAATAACTATTTTACCCCTAATCTTTTATAAGCACTTAAATAAATGTTATTTCTAAATTTTAGTAATATTTTTATAATACCTATTTTACCCCTTAATTTCATAAGCACTTAAATAAATGTATTTACCAAATGCTATTTTCTTCAAATAAGCAGTTTATTATTGCTGTGAATAAGTGCTCCCATTGAGCCACTTATCCAATGAGCGCCTATCCATAAGCACAAGCCAGGTCAAACGCAACCTTAGGCAACGAAAGCCCCTTCTTTAAAGGCCCAGGCTCGAGTGTCCATAAGATAAGCCCAGTCCATGTCGTTAAGAATTCTTCTTGTAGAATTACGTGACTTAGGATTCTCTCACCACTCGTGAACTTCATAAGCACCAAGCAATAAACTCCTCAATCACCAAAAAGGGTCCACCATCATATGCTACACCATATATATATATATATATATATGGAGTAAGGGCCAATAGTAGTCTTTCTTTTTATTTATCTTTAGCTATTGATCGAGATCAAGTAATCATAATTAACACAGTAAAAACAAAGATCAAACAATGCACGAAGATATATGTGGTTTGGCAAAGCTTATATTCACGGGAGAGAAGAAGTTTTCACTATGTCAAAAACAAATTAGGATTACAACTTATACTCTTACCGTATCGTGAGAGACAGAACCCCCTGCACTAGAGGTGGCAATGGGCCGAGCCATAATCTACATATAAGAGCAATTTGGTTCGCTCGAGCCCGATCTGGCCCAAACTCTGTGCTTAACAATGTTTGCCCAAACCTGCCCATGCTATCATTTGCCAAGCTTGCCCATGTTTGTTCGAATGGAACAAAAATATTACTATTTTGTTGCTGCTAAAATTCAAACCCAAAACTTCCACAATTGAATATGGACTTCTCACCACTAAGGTAAAGCCACAATATGATAATGGGTTTAAGTAAATGTTATATATTACTCAATAATCTCGGGTCGGGTCAAACCTGACTAATTTAGTATAAACATAAACCAGATCCGAAAAATTGATCGGACCTCAAATTTCAACCCGGCCCGACCCTACAGGCTACTAACTCCTGCCTAAGCCTGCCCAATCAAAAGGTCAGTCTAATCGGACCAGACGGGACACTCAGCCCATTACCACCCCTAATTCACACCCCCTAACCCCATATGATACTGACTCGGACAACAAATTACACCGTGACTTGGAGAGAGCCTCTCCCCATGGTGCTTCGCTCCGTCCCATGGGATCCCTCAAGCCCCCTCCCCGTGGATCTAGAGACTAAAGAATATGAGCCACCGACTATCTCTAACATTACCGGATTCAACGAGCTCTTCCTCTTGGTTTCAAAGTCTATGCAGATTATTATTTGCATGTAATAGATCAATTGCGCGGCGAGAATTACAGCCGTAGAGGTAAGAATGTTTCTATAAATTTTTTATAGCTTCTGCATACAAGGGAACATTCAACAATTTCTCCTCTTTCAAATATAAAATGATGATAAAATGATATATGAGGATGAAGACCAGATCTTTGGCAGCAATTCATGGCTCTTAGTAAGCTCAATGACCCAGAGATGGGATTTGCAGTCCTTCAACTCTCTAGCCGGGAAGTTATCTGAGGTCTTGATCTCGTGTATCCCAGACTTGTTAACTTCTGTATTAGCATTTTCTCTGCATCAGCCTGAACAGTAAACATATTCTCAATAGCTATAAAGATGGGAATACAATGCTTGAATACGTCCAAATAACATGGAATCCCATAATGCAATACGCATTTAGGAATGGAAATGAGGAGGGTCTTGACAAACCCTAACCCGCCCCTAAAAAAGCCCCTCTAATACCAAACCCGCTCCTAACCCTATCGGGGTAGTAGCGGGACATGGTGAGTTTGACCCTGTTACAAGGTTTTTTGTTTTTTTTTTCATAAAAAAAATAAATAAATGCTTTTTTAAAGTTAAAGCTTTAATTTTTCGAACATATTTACTTATAAAATATCTATTTATACGTAAAATATATATTTAAAACATAGGTGAATGGCAACGAGGTTGGTTATGGGTGGGTTGAGCCAAACCCTAACCCGACTCGTGGTTTACCAAACCCTAACCATTAGGGGTGGGGTGGGGCGGATTACCTGTTTAACCCACCCCATTGCCATCCCTATATGCATTGATACACAACCTGATCTTGTATGATACCATCAATGTTCAGTTTTTCTGTGTTTGTGGATATGCATCAATAAAGAAAAACATATAGAGACAGAAACGAAACCTCAAGCATGGGGCTATTCTTGGGAATATTGCAAGCCATAATTACATTGAGACCAGTCTTCAACACTGAAGAGAAAGGCATATCAGTCATTTGTGTCAAAATAATATATCTCCAGGTCAAAACCATCGGATTAGGAATCTTACCTAACCGACGAGCAATGCTTGACCCTGTGTTATCAGAGGACCCTCCAAGTATGGAAGAAACACCCACCAAATTGCTCTGTGTGGTACCAGAAAAATAAACATAAATTAAAAAAATTTTAAAAAAAATGGAAACATCGAAGGCAATCTTGGTGGATAAGCAGTTTACTTACAGGTCGAGTTGGTGCAGCTGCATATAAATGTCCAAATTTGGCAGAGTTAACTCCAATCCATGCATATATCTATACTCAACATTGTGTCACAGAGAAAATATATCAATAAAGGTTTGCAGCTTTGCATTGACAAAGAAAATAACCCACAGAGGTTAACTCAACTGGCAAGCTCTCCAGCTCAGGAACTGGAGGTCCCAGGTTCGAGTCCCCGGGCTTACCTGATATATGGTCCTTGTGGGTAGGGTCATGTATCTGAGGTATACCCTGTCCCCATCAAGTGGGGTCGGGGGTTCCATGTCACCCAAAAAAAATAATAATAATAATCTGCACCTCGAAACATGATTCATTGATTGCCCACTGTTAGTCTGCATTTTCTATATGTATCAACTAAATATCGAGGAGTTTTACTCAATGCAATTTTGTTATATGTTGCCTAGAATTTCAGAAAACATAAGGGCAAGAGTCCAACCTTGAGACTAACATGCAATAGCCCACTGGTTGTCTTGTTCATTGACTGTTCTGAAGTAATTTAAAGCAAAACTACAGTTCCATAACGTCTAGGGCAGATTGAATAAACTTGCCTTTTTTAAAGATCCAAGATAGGCATCAACACATATTTGGTGCAGATCAAAATCAAGGGACCAATAGGTCAAGAGGTTTTTTTTTTCTTGACCAATAGGTCAAGAGGTTACTACAGATATGCACTGGTTTTTTTTAGTGAGAGATAATCACCATGTTAATGTAAATATCATCAGCTAAAAGTACGGCAGACCGATTGCTTTAAATCCAGTTGAGGATTGAACTATGTTATATGCAGACAATTTACTCAAAACAAACTTGATGAGAGATCTATCTAGTAATTTGCATTTGAAGAGACAACTAATCAACTTTAAATACGAGTTTCAATTACCCTTTCACAATCTCAATCCCACAATTAATTGAAAGTAGATTTGATGAATTCATAAATGTTGGACATAAAAATGAGTCGACCTGATTGGCTCACTAGGATGGGTCGACCCGGGTCCCTATTGAGGACGTCTATATTAGGAAGCTAGCTTGATGTGGGATCCCTTCTAATCTATGTTATATGGACACTTCCCTCAGCTTGCTGAATCCTGTGTCCACACGTATGGACATAGATTCGGACACCGACACGACATGGACATGCCCATGCCGTGTCCAAAGAAGAAGAAGAAAGAAGATATAAGAAATAGGAAAGAAGAAAAAGAAGAAATTGTTTAAAAATAAAATAAAATATATAGCCGTGTTCAAAGAAGAAGAAGAAGAAATTATTTAAAAAAATAAAAATTTAAATATATAGTCGTGTCCTCGAATCCTATTTTTCATGGTTAGCCGAATCCGACACCTCGTACCCGTGACGGATTTCGACACATGTACCCGTACTTGTGCAACATAGCTCGTAATCTGCAGTGGATTAGGAGAGTCAGAATTCATCTAGGAGTTGAGTAGAGACTTCGATTTAATGAAACCTCCTCCTCCCTTAGAGAAAAAAACCAGAAACGTGAGATCCATACTGAGAATCTCTTTCTCTCATCATCTCTTCTTCCTCCAAGAGATTTGATTTTGCTTCTAGGGTGGTTCCATACGACAGCCCTTGGTTGATTGAGTATGGGCATCTTAATGTGGTTCTAGTAATCACACATATACCGACGTAAGATGATATCCGGTTTGTGATCAAGTTCTTCCGCTGCAAATCCGGGTTTGTGTATAGAAAGATACATGATCCGGTTTGTTTTATCCTTCAACAACTATAAGTTTAATCAATGTTCCTGACTTCACAAGTGATTGGCTATGTATGAGATTCAATTTTTTTCAAATAACCCCATCTCAAATCAAGATCATGAAAATGTGTTGGTTGATTGCGTGTGGGCATCCTTGTGCAGTTCTAGTAATCACATACATAAAGACGTGGGACGATATCCGGTTCGTGATCAAGTTCTTCCGCTGCAGATCCAGGTTCGTGTATAAAGAGGTACATGATCCAGTTCGTTTTATCCTTCAATAACTATAAGTTTAATCAATGTTCCTAATTTCATAAGTGATTTGCTATGTACGAGGTTCAATTTTTTCAAATAACCCCATTTCAAAACAAGATGAAAATGTGCCATAACTATGAACACAAAACTAAAGTGCTAAGCAAATTGCAGAAATACCAGATTGATGCACAATTGAATTATTTCTCATAAGATGCTATTAAACAACAAATCCAACAACTGAATCACAGCTGCAAAATTCCAAATTTTACTATAAACGCTGGAATTAATCAACAATAAAGAAAACAAAATCAACACCCCCAGATTGGAAATCACCTGTTTTTCGAGGCGTATAATCTGAAAATGCAGGGTTGCATCGTTCACAACTTCTGTAAAACAGGCGATCTGCACTTCGTCATTGCATTTTTCGTTCACCGAACTGCAATTGGATGAAGTTCCTCTACTTTCCAGAAGATCCATAATACTCGGTTTTGTTTAGGGTTTTATCGGTTCAGGGATGCTTTAACTATATGGGTTTTCCATCAATCTTAAAGAAGTTGCAGCGATCAACACAAAGAACAGGAACTACTCAGAACAGAGATGAGAAGAGCTTACCTCTAATGGCAACGAACCAGAGTCTATAACTTCAAAACAATTTGAGCCACGGAACGATTGAGCGTAGAATAACCCGAGTCAACTCAGCTTCCTGGAATATAATCTGTGTAAATGAGGTGTTAAGCCTCGGAGTGGTGGAAGAAAGCTTGCGAGGGAGAAAGTCTGAGAGGTGAGATCCGGGCCGCCCAAGTGCCAGCCCGGCCCAGTACGATTGATTTGTGCCTTTTGGAGGGCTGTAATCGAGTCGGATTCGAACCGGATCTATTATGTTCTAGGACTCTAAATAGGACAGGTTGGGCCGGGATCCACTTAAGTTGGACTCGGTCCAACCTAAAATCTGCTGGTCCCAATCCAACCCGACGCAAACGCAAACTAAAGCTATTGAACCCGAACTCAATTTATTCAGTTCAAGCTGGGTTCAAGTTGGCCCAAATTAAATGAAAGAAGAAACATACACTATATTCATGGGGCCTTGTTGAAAGGATAAAAAATTGTTAAGGCTGCGTTTGCCCCGGCATGCGCTTTTGGATAAGCACTCATTGGATAAGTGCATCAATGGGAGCACTTATCCATAGCAACAAAAATCTGCTTATTTGAAGAAAATAGCATTTGACTAAATACATTTATTTAAGTGTTTATGAAAGTTTAAGGGTAAAATAGGTGTTATTAATGTTTAGAAATAACATTTATTTAAGTGATTATGAAAATTTAGAGATAAAATAAGTATTATGAAAATGTTACTCAAGTTTAGAAATAGCTTCCCGCATAAGTGTAAAGAGAAGCTGTTCTCAACAGATTCTCTTTATGGGTAGCCTTCCTCTACTGCTTATGAGTAAGCACTTACTCATTTAGTGTTATCAAACTCACTTTTAATTTTAAAAACTGAAATAAGCACTTATATAAGCCGAGCCTAACGCAGCTTACAAAAAGATGAAATTTTTTTTTTTGGTAAAAAAAAAAAAAAAGAAGCAGCAGCTTATACTTTTATAAAGTAATATATTATAATAACATTACACACATATATACATATAAATAAGAACTAAGAAGCATCTAAAATTGCCAACTTTTTAAATTAAATGACTTAAACACCCTTCACTGTGTACTTTTTTTTTTTTAGGGAGCTTTATTAATCTTCACTAAAACTGCTATTACAATTTTGTAAGCTATTTTCAGCCTTCAAGCTAGGGATAAGCCATTTAGGAGCTGATACAAACCAACGAGCATTTAAACGACTATAGGCAGCTTTCCTAGCTAGGAGGTGTGCCACACCATTATCCTTTCTAGGAATATGCAAGAAAATAACTGAATTTAAATGAGTTGACAAATGGAGGAGATCTTAGATGTGTACGTAGATATGAAAATTTTGATGCATATATAGATTTGAAGATAATATACATAACCTAATAAGAGAGTTTACTATCAAGTAGCCAGTTAATAATTTGCATTAACACATCACTGATCCATGTGATAGAAAAACCCCTATCTCACAATTTAACTAAAAAAAAATATGACTGATTAGCCCTCCACTTATCTGATCATAAATAAAGCTATTTTCCAATAAAATTAAATTTAAAAAATTTTAAATATTCAAAAAAAAAAAAGGTATTTGAAAAAAGAAAACAACAACAACCTAAATCTGACAGACTAGAAATCTTTTGCCAAAATTCTTCTCAGTAGTAGATTTGAATTTCAAAACAGTGATCAGAGAGTGTAGATACAAACAAGAAGCCATTCCAGTGAAGAGTTTTTGGACAGAGCAGTGTCTTGTATCTCTGTGTATTAAAGGCTCTAAAAGAATCAGACTTGGACATTAGTGTCTTTGTATCTATTATATAAAATTTAGCCATCTGGCATCATTTCCTTCTTGTGAACCTCTCAACAAAAAATTTTCCCGCCATCAAAAACCAAATGCAACTAATTCAAACTAACCCCATTTATAGGGCATGAGTTGTTTGATGCAGAAGCATTTAATGCCAAACCCACACTGAGCCAAGAGAAATAAATTTAAAAACACTAAGAAAGATTTCTCTCTTGTTTGGTGAATCAGATTTCTCAAGAAATGAAATCTTGGGAAATGAGATTCTCATTAAATGGGTCATTAATTTGCTAATGACTGATCAATTAAGTTTCTAAATCATGTGTATTGATTTCCTACAATAATTTGACAAGAAGATGCCAGGGGAGAGAAGGGTTAGAGGGTTTGTTTGTGTGTCGTTGAGAAATAAATTGCTAATATGTTAGTTAAAGTCTAGGGTTTGCTGTAGTACCTACCACAGGATACCGTACATATCATTGACAGCTTGTCGATCATCACCGTTCTCTGTAGACGATTAACTGAAAAACAAAATTAATTAAGGGTCATCGATCCAACTCGGGATCAGCCAATCCAAACATGACCCATTTTTTAAAAAAAATCATAAAATTTTTGAGTCAGATCGGACAATCCACATTGGATCGTCCAAGCTGACTTGTCCGAAAGCCGGTCAGAGATCTTCAACATATTTCGGGATCCACTTGGGGTCCCAAGCCCAAACCGTAATCGGCCGATCCTTAACACTATAATTGGTTGCACTCCAATGATCACGACCGTTGATTTGGTACGCGATAATAAATTCGATACATGTGATAATACCAAAAATGTATCTAACCATGTTAATTTGCATCATTTCCTCGAGGACAAGGAAATCCTTTTCTAAAGATTTGCAATTCCCAAAGTCTTTCTTAAATGGTGTTTGAAAAAGTAAAGTGAGAGAAAACTGCAAGAAATTCCGGACCCTGCAATGACTCCATTCCAAGGCTCTAACAAACAACCTTTTATTATTCTATGTGATCAACCTGAAAGAACAAGCAAACGAAACTAAACCACAAAACAATTTTTTTTTTTTTTTTGGTGAAGATTAAACAACAAATTAATTAAAACAACTTCAGTGATGTAATCATGGATTTTTATAATCAAAATTATTGCAGACACAACACCAACTTTTATTAAATTAGTTCTTATCTGCATTGCTTAATGTGAAATGAGTTTGAAAAGCCACTGGCACAAGGTTTAGAAGCTTCATCAAAGAGACAAGAATCTTGATCTGTTACAGAAGCCTCAAACGATGAGCGTTGACGACTAGTTTAGTTTATACTTTGTATTGTTATTTGTTTTAACGTTAACATGAACATCTTCATATATATATATATATATATAGAGAGAGAGAGAGAGAGAGAGAGAGAGAGAGAGAGAGAGAGAGAGAACTATGTGGCATATATA
>JAUPMG010000001.1:5792838-5803050 GCA_031762675.1 Pachysandra terminalis | reverse complement strand
ATTGCTGGCCAAAGGTGACCTAAAATGAAGAACAATTTCACTTTAAGTTGGTCTTAAATGACATTCAACTGCAGAGCAGCACTTCATAAAAACAATGACTTCCCCTGAAAACCATTTCACCCAAAACCAATTTCAACCCAAAGCTGGAATCTATGGTGAGTTCTGTACAAAGACGGGGTTCGAAGTCTAGTTGGCAATTCAAACCCAAGATTCGGGCACAACCACTCGAAGCTTACCAAGAAAACTGCTGGCAACTTCATAAGGAACTAAACGGGTAAAATCAGAGGATTAGGATTGAAGGGTTCTTGATTAGGTTGGGTTAGAATTGGCTAGTATGAAAACCGTTTAATTAACATGCGATTTCAGGTTTAGTGCCAAAGAAAAGGATATAAATCCCCATTAAGGGAAACAAAACACAGGACTCCTCAAAGCACAAATACATGAAATCAAAGTTGAGTAAAGCTACACGAGAGTTCATTTCCAATATCACACAGGCAATCTCAATTCATGAGATAGCAGATACTGAGAAAAAAGACCGGACTAGGACTAGCGAAGGGGATGGAGAGAGGGAATAATAGAAGCTGAAATTTTTCCCCGGATCCCCTTCGACTTTCATAGGACCAACTCATTGTTACAAACTATTCATATGGTATATGGCAGTTCAATAATCCATGCAATCTTATCTTCAACTAGAAGTAGGTACCTTCGGGAGGCTGAACCAATTTCCGGTTTTGTGGGGCCGCCATCTCCTTCTTCAGCTGTGTAAGTATGTCCTCCATGGTGTACTCTTGTTGCCAATTGGCCAGCATCCCAAACTTCTTTGCTTCTACCTGTGAAAGTACCAGCGGATTGAAAATTTGCCAGCCAATACACCGCTAATCAAAGCAACCCCAAAGTTCTATAAACTTAAAAGCCTACATGCTAATTTTTGTTCGATAATTCAAAAACACTGAAAAACTGTTTACAACTTTCTCATAACATCTATTTATAAAAAAAAGAAAACTAAAACTTAACTTACGACTCAAGTAGCTAATCTTGTGACACCTCTTAAAACTTACATGAATTAAAAATAAAAATTTTAAATGCAAAATACCCTACAAAATTGTAACTTTTTATGCATCCAACTTTAAACCCTATTTTGAAGACAAAAACAGATCTCGACAAAAGGGTAGAAATAGCCATTGTAGGTCTAAAATATATCTTTCCAACGAGCCAAAGTTCACCCAAAAAGAGGACACGTGCATAAAGCTACAACTAGTTAAAGATTACTGCATCAGTAGGCTTCCAACTAATAGGGAGATATGCCTTTATGATTGCTCAAAAGTACTTTTCCCAAAAAACAGTGCTGACAAGAGATGGTGGCATTGGAACAACAAAGGACCTTTCTCAATTGTATCCTTTTTTGGTAATTTGTTAATTCCAATAGCTGATTTTTCCCTTGCCTCCTTTTTTAGGAAGAAACATGTGCCATTGAAGGTGGCTCTCTTTACGTCGATAGTGGCACAGAACATGATTCTCATGGTGCACAACCTTGTTGCTCATGGGTGGACAATACCTAATAGATATCCTCTTTCTATGGAAATCACTAAATTAGTCGATCACCTTGTGCATTGCTCCTTCACTTTGTGTATCAGGAGCTTTATCTTTAGGAACGCTGGGATCTCTCAGTCATCTCTTGTCTCTCTTTGATGCTGGCTAATGCGTCCTTTACAAGCAAAATTGTGGATTTTTTGAACCACAATTCCCCTTGCAATCAGTTGGGCAATTTGGAAGGAAAGGAATAAGAAAGATTTTGAGGGAAAGAAGGTAACATTGAAGGAGATAGTATTCATGCTCTTATATTGGTTTCCAGCAATGGATGTTGATTGAAAGAGAAAAGGAATAGTAATGTTTGTTAGCTTTTAGCAATCCAGACTCCATGTTCATTTTGCAATCCAGACTCCATGCTTTGGTCAGCTGTTTGTGCTAGCTTTTTGCATTGGTAACCCTTCTTTTTTCAATAAAATCCAATCGTAAGTAATAAAAATGGCCAAAGCTTCTTATCAACGTTTGATCTCCTTAATGGGACCCATCAGATGGTGGGTCTCAATCCTTCTCAAATGCAAAACAAGTGTCCAAATGTGATGCCCAAGACCCTTAACAAGGCCTTAAATCACCAAAACCTAGATTGGAATTGTAATAATAATAACAACAACAACAACAACAACAACAACAACAACAACAACAACAAGAATACAAGTCAAGTGGATTGGAGAGACAAATCTAAGTTACAACCAGTGTATACAATGTCGCCGACATGTCGCCCGTGTCGGGCAACATGTTGCCATTTCAGAGGTGGGTGACACAAAACCAAGATATAAGCCATTTTACCCTGGTTTCAACGATGTGGACGACATGTCAACGACATCGGCCACATGGGCGACATATCGGGGACATGGGGGAAATTTTTCAATTTTTTTACACTGACATTTCCCAATTTTTTACACCATGTCGGCGAGATGTCTCCAATGCCACCTGGCGACATGCTAGGCGACATCGACATGGCGAACCTTGGTTACAACCTGGCATGACAGACCTTACATATTGCATATTATTTGGCACACAACACGTATCCACATGTGATCTCTACATGACCCGCAATTCACAAAAAAAGTGTCAACCCCTAACACATTAGTTACATGAAAAAACATATCTCCTATATTTCACGTCCTTGAAAATCTCAAAATATTAAAAAATTTAATGACTGTTGTTAGACATGAAAAAATCTAATATACATGTATTAACAAGAGGTTGAAGTGTTATCCACGTGGCCTATAGCGTGGATCCCAAACATACAGTTCACATGCCCACAAAATCCTTCCATTTGGCAGAAAAGACAGGCCATAAAATATTTTGCCATAATAATAATAATAATAACTATGATGATAAAGGAAGAAGATTTCTTGTATGTCTCACTCACCAGGTTTAGTTTCTAGTGAAGCGTGTTCTTTTTGCCATAATGGAGGAACCACACAGCCAATTCATACCATTCACCTGACATGGGACTTTTTGGATATATGACCACATGGATCCGCCCATGTACTCCCCATTATACACATATATTAGTTTTGGGTCATGTACTCATGTTTAATATCAGCCATCAAATATTTTAATATTTTTAGGTGTGTTTGTCTATTATTTTTTATCCCAAAATTCATTGCAGTCCATGATTCTCAAAATCATGGCTAACAGATTGTGGGGCCAAAAATCTAGATGTTCGGTGTGCTATCAACCATTAAACAGGGCAGTAATAAAACAATTTGTTAAAATAATTAATTAGGAAAAGTGCCATGACTGTCCTTTAAATTACAAAGGAAGCAGTGACAATTACAAGAATAACACTGCTTAAACATGGGTATATAGAAGTATGCCACTACAATTTGAAAAACAATTCTTACAGAAACTGAAACAAATCTGAGTATTTCTGATTTTGCTAAAATTTCTGTTTTGGGAAACAACCTCAAAACCAAACACTATGTTTCTAACCCAGTATTTTAATTTCATTCTCAGACCCGATTTTGGGTGTTTGGGTGTGAAAAACACGCCTAGCATTTGGTTTTGATTCTAAAACCTGAATCTGAGCATTTTGAGCTTTTAGACAATATTTTGGCTAAGAAATGGCATTTGACTATCCAAGTTGTAACCAATTTTAGGAGAAACAAAATAGAAATTTCACCCCCAAAAAAAACACTCGGAATCTAATTTTGTTTCTGGCAAAACCGTTTCTTAAAGCTTAGCGGCATACTTGTAAATAATTGTGTTTAAGTAAGTAGCATACTTGTAACCGTGCCACTGATTTCTTTGAAACTTGACAATCTTATCATTTATATAGTGGTGACATATTTACTATTTCATCAATGTTTCATTTTAAAGATAAGGGCACACCAAATTCTAGAAATTAAACCCCACAATCAATTGTTAGCTACAATTTTGAAAACATTGTGACCTACCCCACAAGCAAGGAATTTTTTGCAAGAATGGAAGGGAAAGGAGTTGATTTACCATGTAGAAATGTGGTTGGGGATGAAACTTGATATATGAAGAGAGGTCAAGTGAAAAATTATATGGACGCAGCTAACATGTGTGGAAATCATCACACCAAGATTTTAATTTCTCACTATGGCGTCTCACCAGTTTACGAATCCTTCAATAATAAATAATAATAAAAATAGTAATAGTAATAATAATAACAATAATAACAATAATAACAAAAATGACAACAAAAAAAGTTATTAATGACAGCAAAAGTAGTCATACAACACTACCAGGGTGATCCTAAAATTCAGGTAAGCAAGAATGCCAGTACCTTAGTCATAATGGAGTTTCAACAGAAGAGGCGATTGGCATCAAAGCCCAGGATAACCAATTGTAACACATAAAAATCCACTAAATTAGAAATTATGCTAAAACATCAATTAGGTAACAGATAATTATCAACTTACCACTCCAGTCTCGTGGTTAATGCAAGTCATGTTAATCCGCGAATGGAAGCGAACACTTGGAGGTTTCAATGGGTAATCTTTGTCGCAGAACAGCTTCAACTGATAAATGCGTCCTTCATGCACAGACTAAAATGAAAAATAATGAGCTTGTTATCCGTCTTAGAAAATAAGTGTAAATGCAGAATCTCCAAAATAATGTTTTTCATTTTATGCTACAATTTAGAACTCGGAGTCATTGCCAACTCAACAAATGCCTGACCCCTACATTACTAAATATACACAGCCAATCTATATTGATCCATTGATGAATCAGTCAACTTCTTTTCTTTTTAATATTGACTCCAAAGATTTGCATTTCAGGTAATAAGATTCTGGACACTTGAAACCAAGTTAACTTCACATGACACAACCTTTTGTTTGTTTGTCTTTTTTTTTCCATTTCAATCGTTACAAAACAAGTGATTGGATACAATATTTGAAACTTAACAGCTTTGCTGAACAAGATACATGGCGCCCATTAGGTCACACTAAACAGGGTTATCCCCAATATCATAATGCCTACACCTAGGCAAGGAACCCAATGTACTTAACTCTGCAAGCAATTTAAAAAATATATAGTAAAAGTTAGTAAACAATATTATCGACCTGCTAACCAGATAAAAAGGCGAGATGAGTTTCAATTTGACGCACATTTTTTTATTCATTTATATCAGTAATTCAGTATTTATCTATAACCTAGGGTACGAAAGGTGTGTTTCTCTCAGACAGAATTAGTTGTGCACTACATTCATATCCAATGGAATCATCCAGCATTGCAAAACTAGTCTGGTGCAGTAGAAGGGAAGAAATGGAAAGCTCAAGGCAAGTTGAATGCACCACAAAATAGAATTAAGTAGAGCTAGATTTTAATTTCTTCCTACTTTACAAATCAATACAAGACCCTTCTGTGTGTGCTGCACAAGAAGCCTCAAGATAGTGGTGTTGCCAAGTCAACAGAAATGTGTTCCTTCCTCGGTAACATTTTCGGGCAAAGCATGCATTACCCTGTCTAGCGCATTCAAGTGGGGGACCTTCATTCAGAGAGCAAATGAGAAACTAATTAAAAATCAAGCAACAACATACAAGCTTTTGCAAAGGACTTGCACCAAGATGATCTTTGCCTGTACACACCATCCTATCGCAGCTTCATAACCATGTTCTCATCATTCCACCAGACCTTGAGTTTCCCAACCCAAAATTGTTTGCCTAGTTGGCTTTAATGCATTCCCAGTTAGAAGTATGCCCTACTTCCTTCTGTTCTAGCCTTTGCCATTCTTTCACCTTTGAGATTTCTTCGATTAAGTAACACAATTACTTTAGAGTAAGAAAACAAAAATAGGGAAATCTGAACGAAAACTCTTGATATTTAATAAAACTAGTCAATATGCATGTGCTCCGCACGTGACAGTTATGAATATTCATATTTGGTTTCTCTAGATGCCAAAATGTAACGTCTTGTTATTTTTATTTGAAAAATCTAATTTTTTCTTAATTAATTCTAGCTTTAGTTATTAACTAAAAAAGTTTAATATCCTTGATATTAAAATAATATATATATATAAATACATTAAGATTTCTAAGATGAAGAATAAGACTTAGGCCCTAAATGTAAAAACAAAGATCAACTACTTAATGAGTCCTACTTTTGAGAATTTTTATGCAAAAGATTAAACTACATTTTAATATATGCTAACGTTATTAAAAAAATTAAATTTTTGATAATTATAATGGTTATTATATTTAATAACATGTATTTACTTTCTTTATTTTAATAGGATTTATCAATTTATATATAATAAGTATATTTTAGTGTAAGCAAATTCCTTTTTAAATCTTTTTATAGTACTTGTTAACATATATATTTTAACAATGGGTTTCAGATTCCTTTTTTTTTTAATAATTAATAAAAATAATTGTAATATCTAATACCTATTTTAGTATGCATCAACCTCTTTAAATGAAATTTTACTACTTCTAAGAAATTAAAATAATTATTATATTTATATATATGTTATTTTTAAATATTAAAATACTTTTAAATTATTGAGAGTTATAGGATTATTATTTAGGTAATTTCGACAAAAAATTTTAATGGATATTTAATTGGTGTTATTTTGGGTGTTTAATATTTTTTTTTTCTTTTTATGTTTGGATAATGGATCGAGACTATTTTGGTGTGCTTATATTTTACAAATAAGCTTATATAATAGCTTTTTTATAGGTGTAAATAAAAGCGACGAATTTTAGAGATAATCATTTTATTTTATTATTAAATTATATAAACTAGCTATTTTATTAAAATATGACTCTTTTGTTTTAGAGTTTCTACGTATATTTTGGAGATTTTTAACACCTATAAAGAAGAGAGATCTAATAGAATTGTGAAAGGGTAATTTAATCATGAAAATGGACTGAAAAATCAATAAGTTTTATTAGCTAAAAACAAAGAAAACAAAAGTATGAAAATATCATAATAAATTACATAAAAAGATAATTACTTATAGAACACAAAGAAATTGATGGAATAAATATTATTTATAAGCTTAAAAAGTTATTAAAAATATTTATAATTAAGAAAATCTTAAAATTTCCTTTCTCTTTTAGTAGTAAGTATGAATATGATAATAAACAATATAATTATTTATATATTATAAATAATTTATCAATATTAATTTTACACTTGTGCTTCTATATTATTAATTATGTGTATTTATCTTCTAAATATTCAATTACAGTATAAACTTATTTTAATCTTATGTATGTACACATTTTAACCTTATCTAATTAGAAGATAAACCCATTTAAACTTAATCTCGTTATTTCATTGAAGTTATCTTTACATGTTTATTTGTCTAAACTAAAATTCGTTATATTATTAGTTACACTAAGAAAAAGATTTTTAAAAGCATTATCTTTTATTTTAAGATTACCTTAAACATCCTACTTACTTTTACTATGAACGAGAATCTTTTTGTTTATGAGAGATTGAGTTTTGATAGGACTCTAGAAAGAATAAAACTTGTTAGAATAAAATACAGTAGACTTATCTAACTAGATGATAAACTCGTTATATTATTAGTTACACTAAGAAAGGAATTTTTAAAAGTATAACTAATTAGCTTTAATAAAACTTATCTTTTTATTTTAAGCTTATCTTCAATATCCTACTTACTTTTACAACGGAATGAGAATTTTTTTATTAGTGAGAGATTTTGTTTTTGATAGGACTCTAAAAAGGATAAAACTTATTAGAATAGACTATAGAAGGAATAGTTTAGTCACAAAAAAGACTGAAATAATACTTAAAAATAGCATGTGTTTTTAATACTAGTATAGATTGAAGTGGTGGAATTGTCCAAAGCAAATATAAAACGGTGTTACAGAATGAGTAGGCTTACATTGTGCGGACCAATTATGGTACCCGTCCAAGAACGCATATAAATATCATCTCCATCATCCATCCCATAACTGACAGTACCATCTCCAATACCCTTCTCCCCACGTTCAAGTTCCTCTAGCAATCTGAAGTTTCTAGGGACTGCAGCAGCAACATAAAGATAATCATTTGAAAACTTTTAAGAAGATATAACTTCCACAGTGAGATGAGGGTCCCAGGATGGTAAAAGCAGATATAGAAAAAAAAAAAAAAAACAATTATGGACTACGAAAAAAAATTGACCAGAACAATGCTGCAGCTAAAACAACCTGAAATGATTTGATTTGGCAAGAAGCGGTAAACACACATAACATCGAAAACAATACATTTTCCTTTTTGATAGATATAACCAGTTAAGTCAGTAATTCAAGGTGCCAGGTTAAGCTGGGACACACAGATTACTTGGGGTCATCACTAAAAGTGTTAACAGAAACTTGTAAACAACCATCATCTATTAGTGGTGTCACATAAACAAAATTCATTTTCCCATGTGAAACATAATGCATACTTGTCCCATGAGCTTACTCAAAGTGTCAGCTAGGCCATGTCCAGTCAGCAATTCTCCAAGTGAGGCCCCATAGCCATTATATCAAGGTCTAAGCAGGCCCTTGTTTTTTTTATTTTATTTTGATTACGAAATGCGATCCAAAAAAACTAAACATCAGCAATAATTACAAAAGGAAACAGAAAACAATAATCAAGAAACAGAATACAGAATTCTATCCATCTGATATCAAAATCTCCTCCTCCACAAGCAATCCAGCTTCAAATTCCACTCTTTCCACACCTCTTCTAGCCCAAAAATCTGCAACCTCATTTGCTGATCTCAAAACATGGTTAAAAGATAAATTTAAACCATTAGAAAGATACCGAGCACGTCCAATCCAATGGGCATATTTCCAAGGATAGCAACCATCACTTATCATCCAAGAAACTACCAATAAGGAGTCACCTTCAACCTGTATATCCTCGACGTTCAGTTTCCTTGCTTCCACCAAACCTGCAATCAAGGCTCTCAACTCAGCAGTAGTAGAATCTGGGATGCCAATCAGTCCAGAAAAAACATGTAACATGACATCATCAGAATTCCTAAATACACCCCCTATCCCAGATCTTCCCGGATTACCCAAAGATCCATCAAAATTAAATTTAACACAACCCTGGAAGGTGCCTTCCACTCCATCTTCTTCTTCGAGCAAGAGGCCAATGAAAAAATCAGATCATGCCAACTTCTAATAATGGAGTCCATAGAAATGCCATGAAATTCGTGTCTAACAGACATCCATCCCGCCACCATACCCACGACTGAATCAATAAGCCAAGACACTTTTCGTCACTCCTCAAAAATACGCCTATTCCGCTCACCCCAAATAACCCAAGGAACCGAAAAAGCATTGCTTCACAAAAGACCTTACCTCTTTTACACAATCCCTGAAACCGCCACTAACCAAAACAAATCCACCAAACTCTTTGATACCACCCAATCCATCCCCATCAACTGCAGAAAATACATTCACCTGGTAGCAATGATAAGAACAGTTGCTAAAAACCATAATGAAACATTCCTTCAGACATTTTCTTTTAAAAAACGGAAATAATTAAAAAGGAGGACAGATAGACTGGTGAGACACCATAGTTAGAACCCTGGTGTGACAAGGATTTCATGCATCACATGTGATTCGGTAAATCCCATTTGTTCAAATGCACTTCCACATGACCCAATTTATATATTAAGTTTCATCTGCAAACACATTTTCCATATAGAAAGAAAAGCAACCCCTAAATCTAACATCTTTCATATAGAGAGAAAACAAAAATATTAAGATAAAAACTGACATCTGTTAATTATCAAAAAATTAAAAAAAAAAAAATGGCAGCTGTTATTACATGTGGCAAAATACTATAAAGATACGTGGGTGGCAAGATTGCCGCATTGCCCTATCCAAAGGGTCCCTTGTCAAGTGGATGGTTTGGATTAGCCACATCATCTCTCCACATGGTTGAAAAGCCGCATGTCTCACCAAGTAACTAAACCTGGTGAGACAGACCAGAAATAAGATCATCTTCAAACATCTGAGAAATAAATTTAAATTTAGTCAACTAGGCATTGCCTAAGCGACATGCCCAAAGAATCCTTATTGCTGAGGCAGTTAAGCATGACCTGGAAATGTTGGCTATAATTTAAGATTCCATATTCTAGTGATGAGAAGAGATGGAGAGACACAACAACAGACAGACAGATACATATTTATATAT
>JAUPMG010000001.1:5767181-5784008 GCA_031762675.1 Pachysandra terminalis | reverse complement strand
CACCAGCTGACTGTTTCAAATGGTTCTCCTACTCTGGGAGGCTCTCAAGAGAAAGCAGAGCCCACTGGTGAAGAAACCTTGAAGCACCCTGATAATCCAAAACCCCAACTTGCCTGCTACATTTGTGGCCAAATAGGTCACATAATGCGAAATTGTCCCCGAGCAGATGATGAAATTGGTTTTAGAGGGAGGGGTGAAGGCGGTGTGAGAAGACTACAATCTAAATCTCGGATGAGAATGAAGTCAAATAGAGATCCTCTGTTGTCCAGGCAGCATATGAATGATAGAAGGACATCTGCTTTTTGCAAGCCTCGAAGGTTAGTTAGGAGGGGTGAGAACTCTCCTACGAGTAAGGAAACTAATAAGGCTTGGATTAAGAAGCACTATCAAGGAAAGAAGAGAAGCAGGAGGGAGCACAGAACTCCAGAAAAGCATCGTGTAAAGAAAGCAAGGTTGAATTTTTCTCATGTCAATTCTGATTGTACTGGATCTAGATCATGCTCCCGTTCCTCAAAGTATGTATCAGGGATTAGTTCGCGTTCCAGATCGAGATCAGTATCTTCTGGTTCAATGTCCTCTTCAACATCATCGTATTCGAGGTCGAAAGGTTCGAGGGCCCGTTCAAGATCAAGGTCAAGGTCAATGTCAAGCTCTCCTATATCCTTGTCTTTGTCAATATCACCAGGTAGGCCATCACAATCTTCTCCAATAAAGGGGCAAATGGATATCACTGGTACTTCTCAGAAGTGTTCTTTTGACAATGATGCTAGCCCCAAATTCGAGAACCTTGTGGTTGAGCAGCGGCAATCGGTAGAAGGTGATGCAAGCTCAGATAATTCCAAATCTAAAAATACAAGTGAGGCTGTGAAGGATGAAAATACATTATCGTCCTTCAAACTAGAGGTTGACATAAACAAGGACCATTCTGGGCAACAGGATAATGGGAACCAGGCTATGTCCAACAATAATCCGTGCTCAGGCCTGTTAGAACAAGGTGCTTATACGGCTGGGAGTACTACTCCGGAGGATACCAGAGACTGGAGGGACCCTCATAAACTAGATGTACCGTTGATGGAACATATGCATGCACCTGATGGTAGGCCTTCTCCTCAGGTCCCTGTTGGTCCCTGCACTAACAATTCTACAAGTATACTCTCACAGGAGATGTACACGGTTCTGAAACACTATGGTCTGGCATGCCCAGAAGAAAATGAAAAGGACCTATCTATAGAGGCTTACTTTGGCTCTGCTCGTTTGTGGCCTTGGGAGATCGTCTATTATCGGAGACTGAAGAAGGGCCCAATTTCAACAGACAACTATGCAAGACGGATTGCTCAGAATAGGGAATTTGGTATTGTGGACAAGTACATCAGAAGCAGTAGTGGATGGGGTGAATTTGAGCAAAACAACCCTTGATATGTTTATTTGTTGCTGCACAAATTTGCATCAACAAGTGTAGAACCCCAGTATCTTTTGATACTTTTGCATTATAAAGACTACATTCGTTGAAATTCACATGCAAGTATGCAACTCTTCTATGAGGTTTTTGAATGTGAACATGAACAGGTAAAGTTCAGAGTTCATTATATTTGCTTCTATACCAATGCTTTCTATGATGTCCTCAATTTGTTATATTTCTATAAAAAAAGTTAAACTGTTTTTGCTAAGCAGTCTGTTTCTTCTTTTCCCTGTTAATTGTTCCAGTAGACTTTTAATATTATCATGAATACCAATTCTCCAGGATTGAAGGCTGTGCCTAGGAATAGTATTTGTCAACAGTGTTGTTACAGTTTTCAAAACTAGTGTGTAGTCTATGGATATTATGCCCTTCTAAATTGTCTGAAGACTCCTCGGTATATATGCATTTGTGTTTACGAAATTTGATGTTTGTGTTTGCCGGTACAAATTATAGACTAGCTTAGCAAATCCACATCCCTCTTAAATCTGTGACAAACATTATTAACTCAAAATCTGATTTAAATTGCAGAACTTATTGGTGGCACTTGAATGGAAAGTATTTTTTCCCTTCAACTTCCACAGATTACTGAAAGTGTAGCTATCACATTAACTTCTGACATGTTATACTATAAGGGGCTGTTGGACGTCATCTTTTTAATTCTAGTATTCTACAACAAACCAATGGGAACTGGATCCCAACCAGCTATCAAAGTTCTAAAGTTGCTCCCACCGAAACCAAAAATCTCTGTGGGGTACCGAAATCAGGTTTATCCTATATTGTATAGCATATGAGGAACATTAAAGGGGCAAATTAGTCCGGTGGTTCAACTCCACCAACTTGTTGTACTTTCTCATGCATCATGCACGATGTGATCTGGCATCCATGTTTCTTCTAGATGTGAACATCTGATGACATTATAGTCCAGATCCATCATAGGACTGAGGGCCACCAGTTACTCACTTGTTCAAGTTTCTCCTTGAAGGCGTACTAACAAATCTGGTCGTTTGGTCATTTACTCTTGAAGGAGACTTCCTGTCATCATCTCATGCTGAACAAGGACTTTATGAGGATAAAAGAACCCAATCAAGTAAGTTCTTACCAATTAGGTTTGATTAGTGTCAGAATAGTCAGATACTAATGTTACATAATGTCTCCAGCCGATTACTGATTCATGAGTTCTCAGTAGGGGAGAGCTCCCAGCCAGTTACTTGTTTACAGCATCTCTAGACAAACTTCTTGCAGTGGACCATCTCATTTATAGTGGGTAGACATTGCCTAATAGGCGTGTGCAATGTAAGGAGGTGTCAAAACTGTGGATTGCATTGCAGATTCTCTTCAAAAAGTTTGGGGTGCCATTTTGGAGAGACTTGGGTGTGTTTGGTCATGTGTTCTTCAGTTGACGGCCAGCTGTCATCAATCTAAGAACCGAAGATTCTGCGAGCTATGGAGGTTGTCTTTTTGCTACTTGTTGGATGATTTGGAAAGAAAGAAATAATAGAATTTTCAAGGACAAAGGAGTTTTTTGTGGGTGGGGTCAATGTAACTACGGTTTACCTTGTCCCCAATAAGTGGGGTCAGGGGTTCACGTCATCAAAAAGAAAAGTATGCTGGCTGTTGTGCTCTTTGGGTCCTTCTTTAGGCGACTTTCTATGCATAAACTCTTCTACTTTTTTGGGGATTAGTCTCCTTGTATTTTTGTTAGTCATACACATCTTACCTATTTCTAGCTAGCCTATTAAAGTTCCTCCCACCGAAACCAAAAATATCTGTGACGTACTGAAATCAGGTTTATCCTATATTGTATAGCATATGAGGAACATTAAAGGGCCAAATTAGTCCGGTGGTTCAACTCCACATACGTTTTGTACTTTCTCATGCATGGTGTAATCTGGCATCCATGTTTCTTCTAGATGTGAACATCTGATGACATTAAGTCCAGATCCAACATAGGACTGAGGGCCACCAGTTACTCATTTGTTCAAGTTTCTACTTGAAGGTGTACTAAAGGTCATTTACTCTTGAAGGAGACTTCCTGTCATCATCTCATGCTGAAAAAGGACTTTGTGAGGATAAAAGAACCCAATCAAGTAAGTTCTTACCAATTAGGTTTGATTAGTGTCAGAATAGTCAGATACGATTGTTGCATAATGATGTCTCCAGCCGATTACTGTTTCATGGGTTCTCAGTAGGGAGAGCTCCAGCCAGTTACTTGTTTACAGCATCTCTAGAGAAACTTCTCGCAGTGGACCATCTCATTTATAGTGGGTGGACATTGCCTAATAGGTGTGTGCTATGCAGTGTTTTCAATGTTGTCAATATGTCGCGACATGTCCACGATTTTGAAACTGTCGACACGAAATCCATGGGAAATCTCCAGATTTCCCTTTTCCCTGTGACATGATGGAAAAACTATATATATATATATATATATTTTTTTAAAAAACCCTATAAAATTATGAAAACATAAATAAATAGTTATTTTTTTTCCTCCGATGTCGCAGGTCTTACCAGTTTGCGACATGTTTTGCGATATCGACATTGCAAACCTTGGTGCTATGTAAGGTGTCAAAATTGTGGATTGCATTGCAGATTCTCTTCAAAAAGTTTAGGGTGCCATTTTGGAGAGACTTGGGTGTGTTTGGTCATGCCTTCTTCAGTTGACGGCCAGCTATCATCAATCTAGGAACCCAAGATTCTGCGAGCTATGGAGGTTGTCTTTTTGCTACTTGTTGGATGATTTACAAAGAAAGAAATAATAGAATTTTCAAGGAGAAAGGAGTTTTTTGTGATGTAACCCACATGGGTTAGCTCAACTGGCAGGCTCTCTAGCTCAGGAACTGGAGGTCCCAGGTTCAAGTCCCCGGGCTTACCTGATATATGGTCCTTGTGGGTGGGGTCATGTATCCGGGGTTTACCCTGTCCCCACTAAGTGGGGTCGGGGGTTCACGTCACCAAAAAAAAAATATGCTGGCTGTTGTGCTCTTGGGGTCCTTTAGGTGACTTTCTGTTCATAAACTCTTCCACTTTTTTGGGGATTGGTCTCCTTTTATTTTTGTTAATCGTACACATCTAACCTGTTTCTAGCTAGCCTATATGCCTGGGGTTTACCTTGTTCTTTATATTGGCATGGTATTAGGCCATTCCTATTGAGCATTACTATGAATCTTCTAGAAATCACTCGAATAAAAATAATCACTCTTCTCTGAAGAAAAACACTCCAAATTCACTTTCAAACCGGACTTGTATAAGAGAGTTAATACTCAATCCTCACCTTCTACTTCTGCACATGTCGACAGCTCATAAATTTGTAAGTGTTCCTTTATGGCTATATTCCTGCTGCAATTTCCAAAAATCAATAGTCATGCATTGCTTGTATTCGAATGGCAAGATGAATCTTCAGTTATTCCTTCATCTCTTCCCAGGTTCTTACTTCTCCATGCCCTGCTCTAACATTTTCCTCTTGTAGCTTTTGCCGCTGACGCAAACTGGAGGGCAGATCTTTGTTCAACCATAGTGGCAGCTTGTTTATTTCTCTTGGCTAGAGTCTGGAATTCCTGGTCACATTTTCCTTCATCTCCATCATCTTGTCAAAGTGTGCATCTGGTTTTCATCGGCCGTTAAACTTCTGTTTTAGTTGAAGGGCTTTAGGTTGGGGGATTGCAAAGGCAGAGAGTAGCGGTCTTGTAAAGGGTTTCCCATTGATGGTGGAGCCCTATCAGGCACTCACTTGCAGTTTGTAGACAATACTCGTATTTTGTGATGTGAGGCATTTCAAGTCCAGGTGTTTAGGGGCATTTTCGGATGTTTTGAAGCAATCAAGGTTGAAAACTAATCTCATCAAGAGTGAGATGTTTGGGATATTGAAGCATCTCCAATTTAACTCAGATTACAAGATTATTTCGCTTCTGGCTCCTTATTTGGGTTTTTTCTCATAGCTACCCATAAGGCTACTTCTTTGTAGGATATCCATTTGTGGAGGGGACTAGCAGGAAGTTGGCAGCTTTGCGCGTACTTTCCAAAGGTGGGAAGCTTATATTAATCAAAAGCTCCTTAGCAAACCTGCCTACTTCCTGTCCCTTTTCCCCGATCTCTGAGTTTGTCGCAAGGAAATGTCAGAGACTTGTTTAGTAAGGGAAAGGAGATCAGTTTAAGTACTATATAGCAAACTGGAAACATCTGTTCTACAAATAATCATTGAGGTTTGGATATTAGGCATCTGTTTTCCATAAGTTGTTGATTTTGAAATTGGCATTGGTGATTGGAGGAGTGTTGTGATAGACTATGGAAGACTATTATCGCTTCTAAGTAGGAGCTTGAAGTGGGATAGTAACGTAGTCTGAGGAAGCTATGGGTGTGGTTTGTGGAAGTATATATCATATATTTTAAAGAGTTCATTAAAGATATTTTTTTAAAATTGGCCGTGATGATGCTGTCCAGTTTTGACTTGGTAAATGGTGTGATAATTCTTCTCTCGGCATGCTTTTCTCGAATCTCTATGGTATTGTATTGAATCATGTTGCAATTACTTGGAAAGAAGGGTGGTTGTTATTTGTTGGGAACCATCTCTGCCTAAACCTTTGAATGATTGTGAAATTGATTGCTTGGCAGGTTTGTTTGCTCAAATTCAGTCTGTCAAGTTATTGGATAATGATTTCTATTTGAGTTGGTGGCCTTTGAGTGCAAATGGAGCTTTTTGTGGGTGTCAGGTTCTTTTCTAAGAAGCGAGTTGTTTCAAGACATGCCTTTCCTCTTGCTGATTTCAATTGAAAGTGCCATATGCTCTCTAAAGTGTACTTTTTGTGGACAGTAGTTTTAACAAGATTCTTGCAGTTTGACAGCATATTAGCTTGTGACCAGAACGTGCCCAATAGATGTTCTTTGTGTAAGGAAGCTTTATTTGTGATTTATTTTCTAGTTGACTGTAACTTTTTATAAATGTCCAATAGCTCGTGCCTGCCATTCTTTTGCTAGCTTATGTTTGTGTGGATTAAGGTAACTCCTGGTTCAGCTGCACTAACAGGAAGGTGTCTGTCCATATTTACAGGATGGGTGTGTTTGATATGAGGTGTGTGTCGTTCATTAAAATTGGGAGGATGGGTAATTCATTGAAGATGGCAATACGGTGATGGTTTATGAAGTTTAACCTATGTAATTAAAAGCAGTTGCTTGCATATATAATATGTTTCTTTGGCATATAGACTAACTTTGTTCATACATATTTGCTAGTTAATGTCCTGTGTCAGATATTCTGGTGGAAGCATTCATGCCAGGCTTTGTTTTCTTGCCTTATGTTTGTTTGTTTCACCTTTTGGGTAGGTTTGGTGAGTTCACTAGTTTTATTGCAGGATGCAACTTGATGAGAAGTTTAAGCAGTGATTTCAGCTTCATCCTCGAAAAGGTAATATGCTGATATTATTCTTGAAATGATGTTAACGAGTACTCATGCCAAGACTGTTATATATATGAAAAATTGAAAAATCAATGAATTTGCTTGATCTTTTCTTTTTGTTTTTCGTTTTGGTAATGGTGAAAGCTTGTGGATGGAATGCTTTATTCATTGACTTTGAAGTGATCCGTTGATTGCATGCAGAGTATGAAATTCCCATTTATTCAGATGAGAATGAAAGTCAGATCTCTTATACTCTTCGTGACGGTCATGAAAGGAAAGAAAAAAAAAGAAGTCTCGTGCAAGAAAAGTATCGATTGATTAATTATGATCAGTTGATAAGTTTGATTTTTGACTTAAGACTTGAGATCCCACCAAACTGTGATTTGCATATGTTGCTATGATTTTGCCATTAATGGCGTATGGTCATGGTCGTAGATTATCTGTAAGTGTATATGGTGGTGATGAATTTTAGCTTCTGGGTGTTGGGACCATTTTAAGAATACAAGACTGATATAGCAGAAAGAAGAAAGATCTGATCATGAATGTTAGCAGTGATAAGTTTCATTCTCCAATTATCTTGACCTTAGATCTCCCTACCCTTGAGGAAAGAAAAAGCTTATTCTTTACTTGGATCATTAGCTTTCAATTTGTTGAACCTAAGGCGCCTAAATTACTGACTGATCACAGCAGAAGTGTGAATGCTTCAGACTTTCTTTAGAACTTCCAACATAGTTTGCATATACAGGGACTTATTGCAGGGTCTATGCCGTCCAATGTTTCACCAACTTTTGACTGGTCAATATGAAGTTTGGTGATGGTAATGCCTCGTGCAAGATGTGTGGCCTCAAATTACCCTCGCACACAGTCTATGACTATACTATACGTGTTGAAAACTTCTAGTTAGGTCTGTTTCAACAGAAGCTGATCATCTGAAACTCCCCCACCTGGTGAGTATAAGAAAAAGAACTTTTAATTTCTTCTCAAACCCTTAAAATGTCAACAGTTTTGTTATTTAAGAGAGTGAATATATTAAGGTTGAGAAGAGAAAAAAGAAAGGATCAGGTGGATGTGTGTATTAAGGTTGGGGGGGATTGGAAGAAAGGAGCAAATTGAATTGAATTGAATAGAGGATGGGAAAGGAGAGAGAGAGAGAGAGAGAGAGAGAGAGAGAGAGAGAGAAGATTGCCTAAATAGAGTATGGCAACAGAAGATGGCATTTAGTGAGTGAAGGGGGAAGAAGAGAGGGCCAAGATGGTAGAAATAAATTTGTATTTATCATCTGACGTAATACCCTCATTATTCTCAACCGTCTCAATTACTCTTGCATTTAATTGTTTTTATGGAAATTCAATCCAAAATAGCTCTTTCTTTTCAATGCTCGAACTACCCAACCCCACCTTCCTACTCTCTTTCTATTTTACTTGATTACCCTCCTCTTTCCTCCTAAACTCCTCCTTTCCTCGAGATAATAAACTCTTCATTTTTGGCTAATAACACACACATATATATATATATATATATATTTGCAATGTACAAAGTACGTAAACATCTATATTTGCTTGGATTATCATATATGGAACCAGGAGTGAAAACGACTAGATACTGCTTTAAGGTAAAGTTCTATCGGTCTTTAACAATATTGACAACAGTGGCCTCATAAAGCCAAAATACTTTTAACCAATTCCTTCATAGGCCGTATGCTTTTTCTTAGTGCAGTTTAGAAGTATGTTCTTTATAAGCAATATCCTCTTTCTCTCTCTCTCTCTGAGTTTGTGTACACACATGAAATGATTTCTGGCCAGGTGGTTCTGCAATCACTTGAAGATGATGTGGTAAATTTAGACAGTTAACATAATAAGGAACTCATTATATTGGTCAGATGGATAATATTTGAACACTTAAGCTTTACCAAGACGTATCAGATTTTATAAACCCGTTGAGTTTCTTTTAGTATATTTTTCTAAGTTTCCAACACGAAAGACCATAGATTTAAGTTATGCTTTATTTTTATTTTTTTTTACACCTCTTGTTTAAGTATGTTGGCACTGAAACTTAGTATGTGAAATGGGGTACATAGAAGTACCCCGAGATAAGTGGGGTTTGCCAAATATCCACTACGTGAATATGAGAAATAAGATAAAATACACATGGACAAGTGGGGTTTGCCAAATATCCATTGTGTGAATATATATATATATATATATATATAATTTTTTTTTTTTTTGATGAACATATATATACTATTTAGATAATGCTTTTCTGCCATATGGTAAATGTATTGGGTCTGGAACCTAGTATGTGAAATAAGGTATAAATAGTACACAAGTGGGGTCTACCAAATGCCCATTGTGTGAATATATATATATACACACACACGTGTGTGTGTTGAAAACAAGAGTAGAGGTTAGGAAGCAGGTAACATTTTGACAGTGAAATATGAGCCGTTACAGTAAAGCCCCTGCCCGTTTACATTGTCCTCGGCAAAAAAGGGAAGCGGAACTAAACAGAAACACGACTACTATCTATATTGATATTCCTGATATTCTATCTTGAAGAGAAACAGAAACAGAAACAGGAAGAGTTGGGGGCAAAGAAAAAACCAAAAAAGAAAAGTGTAACCTCTGACAGAAGAACTAGTAGCAGTAGAAAGTAAAAACTCTAGTAGAACCAGTAGCTTTAGCTCTTCCTTGACTTCTTGATATTGTTGTTGTTGTTGCTGCTGCTGCTATTGTCACGAAGGAAATCGAGCAAAACAGTACTCTTGCACTTGGGGCATTTGGGATCTTCCTCCGACAACATCACGTACATGAGACAACGAGGACATCCGACCAACACCATTGATGTTGCTTCAGGACTGTTGGAGTACCTAAGAGTCTCATCTGGATTGAGCTCTGATGACACACATGAGCTCGGAGGTGATGTTGGTGATAAGGATGCTGACCGGTTTGGCGATTCGGTCCGACGGATCGCTCTTGGTGGTGACAGGTTCAACTTCAAGTCGAGCTTCGGACTCTTCCCGTTACGGCTCATCTTTGTGTATTTGTCTCCTAAGCTCCCCTTCTGGGTATCCTTGGTGTAGTATATCTCACCGGTCTAAAGAAGAAAAACAAAGAGAGAGAATTACCCTTAGAGCAATAAAACAGTATAGATGAATAATTTTTACCAAAATAAAATATCAACAAAGAGAAGGAATGAATTCAAGAAGAAGATGGAGAAACAAGGAGAAGGGATGAAGGTATATGTTCATACCTTAAGGTCAAGGACCTTTTGCCAACCTGAAGGTAGAGGACACGGCTCGTCTAGTTCGATCGGAGAAGAAGCGAGCTTTGAATTAAAGAGATCGAGGGTTACGGGAATGGCTCGATGGAGACAGGCTAGGCTTGAACCACCACCACCACCACCACCATGAACATGGTCTTGTTGTTGTTGGTGGTGATGTTGAACCTCTAAGGCCATTATATAAAGAATTGAAGGGAGAGAGATGAGTTTTCTTTAAATCCTAATTTAATTAAGGGAGGGGAGAGAGGTGGAGGGTGTAGAGAAGAAGTTAAGAGAGAGAGAGAGAGAGAGAGAGAGAGAGAGAGAGAGGGTGATGGAATTGAATTGAAGAATTGGTAGAAGACGAGTGTAAATTGAGGCCAGGAAATGTATTAATTGTGGGAAAAATCCCAAGAAGTTTTTGCAGGAGAGAAATTGCAGTAAATATTGCAATTACAAGTGCATGAAGCCTTCATTCATTGCTCTAGTCGGTGTGTATATGTGTTATAAGAAGAATCGAAGCCAAGAGGAAAGCCTTAACGGCTATTAGATTAAAGAAAAGCAAATTGGAATATAAAAATCAAAGGAAACAACATGAACTTGGAATTGAAGAGAAAAAACAAATCATGGAAGAACTTGTATACAAAATTCCCACCTTCTTTCTTCTTTCTTGTCTGGTTTTGGCTTTTGGGTTGTTTTATATTTTGACACATAAATAGTACTCAGCTTGGGTTCTCTTCAAATTTGCTCTGTGGAGCTTGTGGGGTTCATGAATCTCTATCGAACTGATATTTTTATAAGCTCATGATATTTCCTCTCCTCCTACAAAACCCAATTTATCATAAATCTCTTCTTCTTTTTTTGGTAATATTATCATAAATCTCTCTCTCTCTCTCTCCTCATCTTTATTATCTCATTTTACTTGTATTTGGAGGGCAGTTAAATGTGTTATGATAGAGAATCTAGTAAAGGAAAGAAAAAAAAAGACAATAAATTGAAATATAAATATGGGCAGATAGATGTATTTTCTCTATATATAGAAATCCTCTGACCTTGTTCTTAATGATGTATTATGACTATTTTTTTTTATAAAATTCATCACCCTCCTTATTAATTCAAAATCTCATCTTATGAGAAAATGAAGGTGAGATGATAATTTTTTTTTTATTGCCAGAGCAATTTTGGTTGCGTCCAGAGCTTCATAAATGGAAATTCGTAATGGAAAGTCGAATTTGCTGTGGGAGCAGATAAACTTGGGCTGGAAATAGGTCTACCTTTTTTTTTTTTTCTTTTTGTTATTTGCATGTCCTGCTTTTACTTGTCGCTTTCGTCTCTCTGTTTATTGTACCTGAATTCCCAATCTTGCATCCCCTTCACTTGGGGTCTGGGTTTGGTTGGATACAAGGTTTTTCTTTGAAAGATATCTAACCTTAGCTTCTATGTTCTATACTTTGAGAAATTGGGTTTATCTTATTTATGTGGTTATTTGGATTTATACTAGAATTCTGAAATGGCTTTAATGTATAAATAATTCCAAGGTTTTTTAAATAAGTAAAAAACAAAATTAAATGAGGGACTGGTAATCCAAATAAATGTATTAAATAGTGTGCCATTTTCAGTAAATGGGTATTTAAGTTGGGTTTTAATGAAAGCCACCAAAACCAAGTACCCTTTTAGTTTTTTTAATTCATTTTTAACATTTTTTTGGTCATCATGGATAAGTACAGTCCCTCATTAATTAGTACATGGGAGTGTTTTTTTTTTTTTTTTTAATTTTTTTAATTTTTAATTATTGGTATTAGTCTATTTGAGGGTACTTTGGGTATGTGGAATTCTTTTGTTAGTTCACCAAACCTAACTGCATGGAAAGATTGGGAGTTTTCCTTTTGCAGTTTTGGGTAAAACATCTATTGTTGAAGGGACATGATGTTATGTATCTACAAACTTAAGCATAACTTTAAACAATTATAATCCTTTGATCAATGTCGTCCGATTTGCGGATCATCGAGTTTGGATCATTTGATCAATAAACTGATTGAATGGTTAAGATGTTTACTTGCACCTAACTCAATGAGTATGATTTTTACATGGGACTCTAATTTAATTAATTTAGATGAATCATTTAATAAAAGTTTTGTTTTTGCATTGGAAAAGCCTACTAATTTAATTAATTTAGCCACTTTGCTTGCACTATGTTCCAATAAATCCAGTTCAACTTCTCCATATCTGAGTGAAAATAAAATGCTGAGAAATCAAGTCATCTCTTTGACCTAACTTTTTGGATCTCATAAAATGATTTCCAACTCTGAATCCAAAATGGATTCTGCATGGTGATTTTCTTTCTTCCTCTTTTCTATTATATAAATCATATCTTCAAAATATACAACTTGCAATTGTCATTCAGGTTTCGTTTGGATCGCAAGAATTTAGGGGTGAGAACTGGAATTCGAATGTGTGAATCTCAATTCTTGCGTTCGGATGACCAATTCCCACAAGAATTAAAATTCATGTGAGAAAAAAAGACACCCAATTCTTATGATTCATATGAATAATTCACACGGAGGGTATTTATTATAATTCCCACGAAAACCAAGTATTTTGTTGGGGTGGTTTAAAAGGGTAACTCACCAGACCAGTTTCGATTTGGACTGGCGATCAGTCCCTCAGTCTGGTGACCGATCTCATTGGTCCGATCCAATTTTTTTAATTTGAAAAATGTGTTTTTTTGTATTTGATCCGGATTGGCCGATACCGCTAGTCTAGACCCGAATTGGCCAGGACAGATACATTAAACCTTGCTGTCATCCCTATTTATAAGAAAATCTTTCACTTGAGTTAAATAAAAAATAGTAAAAAAAAAATATACACTAGCTATACAAATTAAATAAATTAGGCAGAGCAACATTTCAACCAAACAACAGAATTTCAATATTTCATGTGTACTTGTTTTTGTTGCTTCAAGAGAAAGGGAGTCATTAGACCTTTCACTTAAATTTAGGTTTGAAAAGAGGGAGGAGAGAGCGGTTGCTTATAAGGAAAGAGAAGTATGTATTTATGTAAACAAAATATTTTGTTGGCAATGAGATGAAAAATAAATCAAATCTACCAAGTCAATGGTGATGCTTGCAAAATATTAAATGGGTTTTTAAATTTCTCCACTGCCCATCACGTTTATGGAAGTAATTTCAATTTGGTTTACCTCATTGATTCTACACTAAATGTTTTATATCTTTCGTTTTTGTTTTATGATGATATATCACTCACAATAACAACAAAACTCTTAGATGATGATCGTAATAGAAAAAGGAAATCTAGAGAAAACAAGCTTGTTGATGGCATCTATTTTGACTACTGGGGTTATTGCATTAATGTGATGAATAATGTAGTATTTTATCTTCGATTAGTCAAGAATTTGATTACTACAATCTTAATTAGGAATAAAGATATTTGCAATGTGACCCACCCGCGCCGATATTGTCTCGATAAGATTAGGAGCGGGGTTGGTAAGAAAGAAAGATAAGCGAGATGAAGAAGAAATCAAGCACACGCAAGATATAGATTTAAATGGTTTGGCAAATGGTGCCCACGTCCACGGAGGCACACCCGATTCTATTATTCTCCAAAGCTTAGAAAAACATGTTACAAAGAGCAGTCATAAAAATATGATAAATACCCTGTAGCTAGGGCTAAACATAATAGAAAGTAAAATTACTATTATACCCTTAGACCCCCTCCCCCCACCCGCAAAAACAAATTCGACGAGAATGATGGCTAAATCATTAGTATTGCCTCAGTAGCATCAGTCTCCACATAACAACACGTGTTTTGAGCGGTGCTAATATTATTGAGAGTAAGCAATGAGAAGATCTCAACCCAAGCTTGAGATGCAACAAAGTTTCAAGGATCGGACTAATCCGATTCAGTTTGTAGCGGGATTGGCCAGGACTGGGTCCCAAGCCACGATACAACTATTGTATCGTGAAGCTTTGGACCAGACCGATACAATCAATACCGATACGAACCAGTCGGTACAATTGGTCCAACTGATCCAATGTTTTTTTTTTTTAATTTATAAATTGGACGGTCCAGATCGGTACTGATTCGGACCGGTCTGATACCGACAGTTCCAGACCGGTATAGCTGGTCTGGTGATAGGTCCAACCTCCAAATAAAAAAATAATTAAAAAAAATAAAAATTGGGCGGTCCACTTTTTGTACCGGATCCATATTAGACGGTATCGCTTGTCCAGACTGGGATCGGCTAGGACCAGTCCGATCCCCGATCCCTAGACTTTAAACCTTGGGTTCAAAACAATACCCACAATTTACTTTACTCTCTACATACAAACCTGTTGGTGTGCGAACAATGGTCTAAGGATGCTTTAACTTCGTTGCTGCATTGTCTTTAATGTCCTACAGTTGTTTTGGCCCAGTTTTCAGGTGAAAATGAAGTTTTGGCAAAAAAGGAACAACAAATGCCACGGTTATACAGTAAAACATTCATATATAAGTAGAGAAGGGCAAACAGTAGGTGGTGTAGACAAGAAGTTCTAATCTTTTCATTCAACATAAACCATTAACTCTTGGGTGATACTAATGGACATTCAATGTTCTCTCTGGTGGTACTATGTAGGGGTGCAACTCAGTTCGGTTTAAACCGAAAACTGACTAACCTAAACCGACTTTGGTTCAGTTTGGGTTGGGATTGTAGAGATAGTGTTTGGTTATGGTTTACAAAAAGTTAAACCGAATTAGTTTTGTTCGGTTTTGAGTTGAATCCTCAGTTAAACTGAACCAACCCGAAACCCAAACCGACTTGAACCAAATTTAATTTATACGTGTTTATGTTCCATGTATTATTTTAGATTTATAGACTTTTTTTAAGAAACTTAAAACTTGTGTAAGAGAAATTAGGTTTTCTCTTCACACTTTAGTCTTCAACGAGCCAGCAACAGAACATCTTCTCCGGCCGTTTCTGATTCCTCCTCTTCTCCAATGATCATCTTTTCTGACGCCCATTTTCTACGAGGGTCATGTTCTCCGACTATCGTGCAAATCCAAGTCTCATATTTGGATCACAGAAGGAAAGACCTTTGTAACCATGTGAGTGTTTTTACTCCTCATTTTTTTTTTACTGACAAATTTTTCTTTCCATTTTATATTTTTTTCTTTCCATACTTGAATGCTGGTTACTCAATCCAATCCGAACCAAACTGAACCGAAACAGCAATTCTGTTTGGTTTGATTTGGGTCTAGGTTATTACAATTTAATTCGGTTTAGTTCGATTTTGGGTTAGCATAACGATTTCGGTTTGGTCTTGCATTGAGGTCAACCTAAGCCAAACCGAACCAAGTTGCACCCCTATTGTTATGCACTTGTTGGGGCTAAAAACATTCAAACCTATTAAGGCCTCGTTTGTTTGTTTGTCATTCTGGATTAGGATCTCATTCCAGGAATCAGTTCCTTAAATTCATTCTAGGAACTATTTTTGAAGGCTTCTTGATCATGTTTGGTTAGCATTAACAAAATGAGTTTTAAGTTCATTTTAATACATGTTTGGTTAACATGTATTAAAATGAGTTCTGACTAATTTTTTAATTTCTTCTTTTAATTATAATTATTTTCAAATAATTCCATTATTCCATAACCACACATAAGCTTTGCATACTTGTATCCGATAATAACTCCCAAAACAATCTTTAATAAAAATAGTATGTTACAAGTTTATCACTGCTCACTTTATTTTCAAATTTATCACTACAAAAGTTAAAACTCATCCCTGAAATCTAAAATTAGGTTTGGAGGTGATTTTGTAATCCAGGGTATTTTCTTGTTCTTATTCTAAGAGAACTCATTTTGGTTTTGCAAACCAAACGAACATTTATGTGTGAGAACTCATTCCACCGACCAAAACTCATTCCAAGTAGTAAAATGCATTCCCAAAATAACAGCCAAACGAAGCCTTTTATAGATCAGCCGGCCAAGTGTTCACGCCATCCCCCAAATCTGAGCCATAAGCCATACACACCCCTTATCATTTGCAGCTACTATTTATCTTATTTTTATTGTCGTCGACACATGGCACATCTTGAGTAAACCACTTGGCACTCATTTCTCATTTTTATGAAAAAAATTCCATTTGCCAGGTGTCTCACATGATGCCACGTGGAATGCTGCGTTGGAGGCTTGGACAGCTCTAAAAATGATGTAAATAATACCCATGAGATATTTATCCCAAAGCTGTAAATGAATCGAGTCAAACTTTGCCCAGTTCGACTTAGGCTCATAAATCTTGAGCAAGGTTAGGGCACAGCTCAAGATCGTTAAAAAAAAATTGGGCTCAGGTTCAGCTCGTTAAAATATTTTGAGCTTAGACTCGGCTCGTAAAGGGTTCTACTCGCAAAAAAAACTTAGCTTAGTACAAATACATTAATATTATAACTAATAATTATTGTTACATATAGGCCTGTCAACGGGTCGAATTCGGACCGAATCGCAACTGATCCGAGTTTGATCGGATAGTGAAATCCGAAAATCCGAAATCCGACGGATTATGAAATAGGTGATCCGAATTCGATCCGATGGTGAAATCGGAATATCTGAATCCGATCCGATCCGATCACCAGTAGGTCTTTTGTATTTTCACTTTTCAGTTAATTTTTTACACACACACACACACACACACACACACACACACACACACACACATATATATATATA
>JAUPMG010000001.1:5755045-5767081 GCA_031762675.1 Pachysandra terminalis | reverse complement strand
AAGATTCTGCGAGCTATGGAGGTTGTCTTTTTGCTACTTGTTGGATGATTTGGAAAGAAAGAAATAATAGAATTTTCTCGGATAGAGTTTTTTGTGGGTGGAGTCATGTATCTGCGGTTTACCCCGTCCCCACTAAGTGGGGTCAGGGGTTCACGTCACCCAAAAAAAAAGTATGCTGGCTGTTGTGCTCTTAGGGTCCTTCTTTAGGTGACTTTCTTTACATAAACTCTTCCATTTTTTTGGGGATTAGTAACCTTTTATTTTTGTTAGTTGTACAAATCTAACCTGTTTCTAGCTAGCCTATTAAAGTTCCTCCCACCAAAACCAAAAATCTTTGTAAGGTACTGAAATCAGGTTTATCCTATATTGTATAGCATATGAGGAACATTAAAGGGGCAAATTAGCCCGGTGGTTCAACTCCACCAACTTTTTGTACTATCTCATGCATGATGTGATCTGGCATCCATGTTTCTTGTAGATGTGAACATCTGATGACATTATAGTCCAGATCCAACATAGGACTGAGGGCCACCAGTTACTTCTTCAAGTTTCTACTTGAAGACGTACTAAAGAATCTGGTCGTTTGGTCATTTACTCTTGAAGGAGACTTCCTGTCATCATCTCATGCTGAACAAGGACTTTGCGAGGATAAAAGAGCCCAATCAAGTAAGTTCTTACCAATTAGGCTTGTTTAGTGTCAGAATAATCAGATACGATTGTTACATAATGATGTCTCCAGCTGATTACTGATTCATAGGTTCTCAGTAGGGGAGAGCTCCAGCCAGTTACTTGTTTACAGCATCTCTAGACAAACTTCTCGCAGTGGACCATCTCATTTATAGTGGGTGGACATTGCCTAATAGGTGTGTGCTATGTAAGGAGGTGTCAAAACTGTGGATTGCATTACAGATTCTCTTCAAAAAGAGTAGGGTGCCATTTTGGGGAGACTTGGGTGTGTTTGGTCATGCCTTCTTCAGTTGACGGCCAGCTGTCATCAATCTAGGAACCCAAGATTCTGCGAACTATGGAGGTTGTCTTTTTGATACTTGCCGGATGATTTGGAAAGAAATAAATAATAGAATTGTCAAGGACAAAGGAGTTTTTTGTGATGTAACCCACACGTGTTAGCTCAACTGGCAGGCTCTCCAGCTCAGGAACTAGAGGTCCCAGGTTCAAGTCCCCGGGCTTACCTGATATATGGTCCTTGTGTGTGGGGTCATGTATCCGGGGTTTACCCTGTACCCACTAAGTGGGGTCAGGGGTTCACGTCACCCAAAAAAAAGTATGCTGGCTGTTGTGCTCTTAGGGTCCTTTAGGCGACTTTCTGTGCATAAACTCTTCCACTTTTTTGGGGATTGGCCTCCTTTTATTTTTGTTAGTCTTACACATCTAACCTGTTTCTAGCTAGCCTATATGCCTGTGGTTTGCCTTGTTCTTTATATTGGCATGGTATTAGACCATTCCTATTGAGCATCACTATGAATCTTCTGGAAATCACTCCTCGAATAAGAATAATCACTCCTCTGAAGAAAAACACTCCAAATTCACTTTCAAACCGGACTTGTATAAGAGAGCTAATACTTAATCCTCACCTTCTACTTCTGCACATGTCAGGCAGCTCATAAATTTGTAAGTGTATTCCTTATGGCTATTGATTCATGCATTGCTTGTATACGAATGGCAAAATGAATCTTCAATTTGTTCCTTCATCTCTTCCCAGGTTCTTACTTCTCCATGCCCTGCTCTAACAGTCGCCTCTTGTAGCTTTTGCCGCCGAAGCAATCTGGATCCTTACAAGGCAGATCTTTGTTCAACCATAGTGGCAGTTGTTTAATTCTCTTGGCTAGAGTCTGGAATTCCTGGTCAGATTTTCCTTCATCTCCATCATCTTGTCAAAGTGGACATCTGGTTTTCATCGGTCGTTAAACTTCTGTTTTGGTTGAAGGGCTTTAAGTTGGGCGATTGCAGAGGCAGAGAGTAGCAGTCTTGTAAAGGGTTTCCCATTGATGGTGGTGCCCCATCAGTCACTCAATTGCAGTTTGTAAACAATACTCATATTTTGTGATGAGGCATTCCAAGTCCAGGTGTTTAGGTGCATTTTCAGATGTTTTGAAGCAATCAAGGTTGAAGACTAATATCATCAAGAGTGAGATGTTTGGGATATTGGAGCATCTCCAATTTAACTCAGGTTACAAGATTATTTCTCTTCTGGTTCCTTATTTGGGTTTCCTCTCATAGCTACCCATAAGGCTACTTCTTTGTAGGATCCATTGGTAGAGGGGACTGGCAGGAAGTTGGCAACTTAGAATAGGGCTTACTTTCCAAAGGTGGGAAGCTTATATTAATCAAAAGCTCCTTAACGAACCTACCTACTTCCAGTCCCTTTTCCCCAATCTCTGAGTTTGTGGCAAAGAGAGGGAGAAATGTCAGACTTTTGTTTAGCAAGGGAAAGAAGATCAGTTTGAGTACTATTTAGCAAACTGGAAACGTCTGTTCTACAAATAATCATCGAGGTTTGGATAATAGGCATCTGTTTTCCATAAGTTGTTGAGTTTGAAATTGGCGTTGGCGATTGGAGGAGTGTGATAGCCCATGGAAGACTACTATCGCTTCTAAGGAAGAGCTTGAAGTGGGACAGTAATGTAATCCGAGGAAGCTATGGGTGTGGTTTATGGAAGTATATAGCATATATTTTAAATAGTTCATTAAAGATTTTTTTTTTTAAATTGGCCATGATGATGTCCAGTTTTGTTTTGGTAAATGGTGTGATAATTCATCTCTCAGCATGGTTTTCTCAAATCTCTATGATATTGTCTTGAATCAGAAGGCTCTTGTTGCAATTAGTTGGAAAGAAGGGGGGTTGTTATTAGTTGGGAACCATCTCTGCCTAGGCCTTTGAATGATTGTGAAATGATTGCTTGGCAGGTTTGTTTGCTCAAATTCAGTCTGTCAAGTTATTGAATAATGATGTCTATTTTAATTGGTGGCCTTTGAGTGCAAATGGAGTGTTTTGTGGGTGTCAGGTTCTTTTCTAAGAAGCGAGTTGTTTCAAGGCATACCGTTCCTCTTGCTGATTTCAATTGGAATTTGGAAGTGCCATACGCTCTCTAAAGTGTACTTTATGTGGACAGTAATTTTAACAAGATTATTACAATTTAACAGCATAGTAGCTTGTGGCTAGAACATGCCCAATAGAGTTTCTTTGTGCAAGGAAGCTTTATTTGTGAATTATTTTCTAGTTGACTGTAACTTCTTATAGATGCCCAATTGCTCGTGGCCGTCATTCTTTTGCTAACTTATGTTTGTGTGGATTAGAGTAACTCACTCCTGTTTCAGCTGCACTAACAGGAAGGTGTCTGTCCATATTTACAGGATGGGTGTGTTTGCTATGAGGTGTGCCGTTCATTAAAATCGGGGGGATGGGTAATTCATTGAAGATGGCAATACGGTGATGGCTTATGAAGTTTAACCTATGTAATTAAAAGCAGATACTTGCATGTATAATATGTTTCTTTGGCATATAGACTAACTTTGTTCTTACATATTTTCTAGTTAATGTCATGTGTCAGAAATTCTGGTGGAAGCATTGATGCCAAGCTTTGTTTTCTTGCCTTGTGTTTGTTTGTTTCACCTTTTGGGTAGGTTTGGTGAGTTCACTAGTTTTATTGCAGGATGCAACTTGATGAGAAGTTTAAGCCGTGATTTCAGCTTCATCCTCGCAAAGGTAATATGCTGATAATTAACCTATTTGATTTCCTTTGATTTTTTTTTTTTTTTACTTTTTTCTTTATCCTTGAAATATGACGATAACGAGTACTCCATGCCAAGACTGTTATATATATGAAAATTTGAAAAATCAATCTACTGATTTGATACTCGATGAATTTGCTTGATCTTTTCTTTTTCCTTTCATTTTGGTAATGGTGAAAGCTTGAGGATGGAATGCTTTATTCATTGACTTGGAGTGATCCTTCGATTGCATGCAGAGTATGAAATTGCCATTTATTCAGATGAGAATGAAATTCAGATCTCTTATACTCTTCATGTCGGCCATGAAAGGAAAAAAAAAACATGTCGTGCAAGAAAGGTATCGATTGATTAATTATGATTAGTCAATAAGTTTGATTTTTGACTTGAGACTTGAGATCCCACCAAACTGTGATTTGTATATGTTGCTGTGATTATGCCATTAATGGCTTATGGGCGGTGGTCGTTGATCATCCTAAAACGTATATGATGGTAATGAATTTTTAGCTTCTGGGTGTTGGGACCATTTTAAGAACACAAGACTGATATAGCAGAAAGAAGAAAGATCAGATCATGAATGTCAGCAGGGATAAGTTTCATTCTCACATTATCTTGACCTTAGATCTCCCTACCCTTGAGGAAAGAAAAAGCCTTGTTCTTTACTTGGATCATTAGCGTTCACATTTGTTGAACCTAATGAGCCTAAATTGCTGACTGATCACAGCGGAAGTGAATGCGTCAGACTTTCAGAAAATAGATGATAAAGCAAATCCCTCTTTCTTTAGAATTTCCAACATAGTTTGCACATACAGGGACTTGTTACATTGGTCTAAGCCGTCCAATTTTTAACCAGCTTTTGACTGGTCAATATGAAGTTTGGTGATGGTAATGCCTCATGCAAGATGTGTGGCCTTAATTACTCACGCACACAGTCTAATGACTATACGTGTTGAAAACTTATAGTTAGGTCTGTTTCAACATAAGCTGATCATCTGAAACACCCCCACCTGGTGAATATACGAAAAAGAACTTCTAATTTCTTATTAAATTATCTATATTTCGGATTCTTAGGATTTAAAATGGGATGGAGAAAGAGAGAGAGAGAGAGAGAGGGGTAAGTGAATATATTAAGGTTCAGGGGCATGATTTACAAAAACAAAAAAGAGAGAGAGAGAGAGAGAGAGAGAGAGAGAGAGAGAAAAGCGAAAAGGGGAAGAATCAGGTGGATGTGTGTATTAAGGTTGGGGGGAGGGGGGATTGGAAGAAAGAGGAGCAAATTGAATTGAATTGAATAGAGGATGGGAAAGGAGAGAGGAGATTGCCTAAATAGAGTATGGTAACAGAAGATGGCATTTAGTGAGTAGCGAGTGAAGGGGGGAAGAAGAGGAGGAGAGGGCCAAGATGGTGGAAACAAATTTGTATTATCATCTGACGTAATGCCCTCATCATTCTCAACCGTCTCAATTACTCTTGCATTTAATTGTTTTTATGGAAATTCAATCCAAAATAGCTCTTTCTTTTCAATGCTCGAACTACCCAACCCCACCTTCCTACTCTCTTTCTATTTTACTTGATTACCCTCCTCTTTCTTCCTACTAAACTCCTCCTTACCTCATGATAATAAACTCTTCATTTTTAGCTAATAATATATGTATATATATATTTATATATTTGCAATGTACAAAGTACGTAAACATCTGTATTTGCTTGGATTATCATATATGGAATCCGAAGTGAAAACGACTAGATACTGCTTTAAGGTAAAGTTCTTTCGGCCTTTAACACCATTGATAACAGTGGCCTCTTAAAGCCAAAATACTTTTAACCAATTCCTTCATAGGTCGTATGCTTTTTCTTAGTGTAGTTTAGAAGTATGTTCTTTATAAGCAATATCCTCTTTTCCCCAAGTAATATTACTCTCTCTCTCTGAGTTTGTGTACACATGAAAGGATTTCTGCTCAGGTGGTTTTTCTATCACTTGAAGATGATGTAGTAAATTTAGACAGTTCACATGATAAGGAACTCATTATATTGGTCACATGGATAATATTTCAACACATATAAGCTTTACTAAGACGTATCAGATTTTATATAACCCTTGAATTTTTTTTAGTATTTTTTTTTTAAATTTTCAACACGAAAGACCATAGATTTAAGCTATACTTTTTTTTTTTTTTACACCACGTGGTAAGTATGTTGGAGCTGAAACTTAGTATGTGAAATGGGATATATACAAGTACACCGAGACAAGTGGGGTTTGCCAAATATCCAATACGTGAATATGAGAAAAAAAGCATAAAAAATACACATGGACAAATGGGGTTTGCTAAATGTCCATTGTGCGAATATATATATATATACCATTTAGATAATGCTTTTCTACTATATGGTAAATGTATTGGGTCTGGAACCTAGTATGAGAAATAAGGTATAAAAAGTAGACATGGACAAGTGGGGTCTACCAACCATTGTATATATATATATATAGATACATACGTGTGTTGAAAACAAGGGTAGAGGTTAAGAAGTAGGTAACATTTTGACACTGAAATATGAGCCGTTACAGTATGCCCGTTTACATTGTCCTCGGCAAAAAAGGGTAGCAGAACTAAACAGAAACAGGACCACTATCTATATTGATATTCCTGATATTCTATCTTGAAGAGAAACAGAAACAGGAAAAGTTGGGAGCAAAGAAAAAACCAAAAAAAGAAAAGTGTAACCTATGACAGAAGAACTAGTAGCAGTAGAAAGTAGAAACTCTAAGAAATATTAATAGAACCAGTAGCCTTAGCTCTTCCTTGTTTTCTTAGTATTGTTGTTATTGTTGCTGCTGCTGCTATTGTTGTTGTTGTTGTCACGAAGGAAATCGAGCAAAACTGTACTCTTGCATTTGGGGCATTTGGGATCTTCCTCCGACAACATCACGTACATGAGACAACGAGGACATCCGACCAAGACCATTGATGTTGCTTCTGGACTGTTGGAGTACCCAAGAGTCTCATCTGGATTGAGCTCTGATGACACACAGGAGCTCGGAGGCGATGTTGGTGATAAGGATGCTGACCGGTTTGGTGATTCGGTCCGACGGATCGCCCTCGGTGGTGACAGGTTCAGCTTTAAATCGAGCTTCGGACTCTTCCCGTTACGACTCATCTTTGTGTCTTTGTCTCCTAAGCTCCCCTTCTGGGTATCCTTGGTGTAGTATATCTCACCGGTCTAAAGAAGAAAAAGAAAAGAAAGAGAAAAAATTACCCTTAGAGCAATAAAACAGTATCAGTGAATAATTTTTACCAAAATAAAATATCAAAAAAGAGAAGGAATGAAGTCAAGAAGAAGATGGAGAAACAAGGAGAAGGAATGAAGGTATGTTCATACCTTAAGGTCAAGGACCTTTTGCCAACCTGAAGGTAGAGGAGATGGCTCGTCTAATTCGATCGGAGAGGAAGCGAGCTTTGAATTAAAGAGATCGAGAGTTACAGGGATGGCTCGATGAAGACGGGCTAGGCTTGAACCAGAGACGACACCACCACCAACACCACCACCTCCATGAACATGGTCTTGTTGTTGTTGTTGGTGGTGATGTCGAACCTCTATGGCCATTATATAAAGAATTGAAGGAAGAGAGATGGGTTTTCTTTAAATCCTAATTTAATTAAGGGAGGGGAGAGAGGTGGAAGGTGTAGAGAAGAAGTTAAGAGAGAGAAAGAGAGAGAGAGAGAGAGAGAGAGAGAGAGAGAGAGAGAGGGTGATCGAATTGAATTGAAGAATTGGTAGAAGACGAGTGTAAATTGGAGGCCAGGAAATGTATTAATTGTAGAAAAAATCCCAGGAAGTTTTTTGCAGGAGAGAAATTGCAGTAAATATTGCAATTACAAGTGCAGGAAGCGTTCATTCATTGCTCCTCTAGTCGATGTGTATGTGTTATAAGAAGAATCGAAGCCAAGAGGAAAGCCTTAACGGCCTATTAGATTAAAGAAAAGCAAATTGGAATATAAAAATCAAAGGAAACAACATGAGCTTGTAATTGAAGAGAAAAACCAAATCATGGAAGAACTTATACACAAAATTCCCACCTTCTTTCTTCTTTCTTGTCTGGTTTTGGCTTTTGGCTTTTGGCTTGTTTTATATTTTGACATATAAATAGTACTCAGCTTGGGTTCTCTTCAAATTTGCTTTGTGGAGGTTGTGGGGTTCAAGAATCTCTACCAAACTGATATTTTTAAAATCTCATGATATTTCCTCTCCTCCTACAAAACCCAATTTATCATAAATCTCTCTCTCTCTCTCTCTCTCTCTCTCTCTCTCTCTCATCTTTATTATTTCATTTTACTTGTATTTGGAGGGTAGTTAAATGTGTTATGATCATTACCAAAAAAAAGTTAAATGTGTTATGATAGAGCATCTAGTAAAGGAAAAAAAAAAGACAATAAATTGAAATATAAATATGGGCAGATAGATGTATTTTCTCTATATAGAATGTTCTTAATGATGTATTATGAATGTCTATTTTTTTTTTTTATAAAATTCACCACCCTCCTTATTAATTCAAAATCTCATCTTATGAGAAAATGAAGGTGAGATGATAAAAATATATTTTGGGTTGTAACCTTACTGCCAGAGCAATTTTGGTTGCTTCCAGAGCTTCATAAATGGAAATTTGTAATGGAAAGTCAAATATGCTGGCTGGAAATAGGTCTATCCTTGTTTTTTCTTTTTCTCATTTGCATGTCCTGCTTTTACCTGTCACTTGCATGAACTCCCAATCTTGCATCTCCTTCACTTAGGGTCTGTGGGTTTGGTTGGATGCAAGGTTTTTCTGTGAAAGATATCTAACCTTAGCTTCTCTGTTCTATACTTCTAGAATTTTTTATTTTTTATTGTTTTAGAAATTGGGTTTATCTTATTTATGTGGTTATTTGGATTTATACTAGAATTCTGAAATGGCTTTAATGTATAAATAATTCCAAGGTTTTTTAAATAAGTAAAAAACAAAATTAAATGAGGGACTGGTAATCCAAATAAATGTATTAAATAGTGTGCCATTTTCAGTAAATGGGTATTTAAGTTTGGTTTTAATGAAAGCCACCAAAACCAAGTACCCTTTAAGTTTTTTAATTCATTTTTAACAATTTTTTGGCCATCATGGATTAGTACATATTTATGTCACACATTAATTAGTACATGGGAGTGTTTTTTTTTTTTTTTTTTTTTTTTTTATTGGTGTTAAATTATTGGTATTAGTCTATTTGAGGGTACTTTGGGTATGTGGGATTCTTTTGTTAGTTCAACAAACCTAACTATATGGAAAGATTGGGAGTTTTCCTTTTGCAGTTTGGGGGTAAAACATCTATTGTTGAAGGGACATGATGTTATGTATCTACGAACTTAAGCAGAACTTTAAACCGTTATTATCGTCTAATCAACGTCGTCCAATTTGCGGATCATCCCATTGATGGGTTACAATACATGGCCAATGGGTAGTTTGGATCATTTGATCAACATACTGATTGAATGGCTAGGATGTTACTTGCACCTAACTCAATGAGTATAATTTATACATGGGACTCTAATTTAATTAATTTAGATGAATCATTTTAATAAAAGTTTTGTTTTGACCTTGGAAAAGCCTACTACTATCTTGGCTGCTTACATGGTTCAAGTCATCTCTTTGACCCTACCTCTTTGGATCTCATAAAATGATTTCCAACTCCAAAATGGATTTTGCATTGTGATTTTCTTTCTTCCGCTTATTTATTTATTTTGAATATAAATCATAACCTGCAATTGTCATTAGCAAGTATTGTAAGGGTAATACGGTAATATTTCATGTGTATTTGCTTTAGTTGCTTCAAGAGAACGGGAGTCATTAAACCTTTCACTTACATTTAGGCTTGAAAAGAGGGAGGAGAAAGAGTGGTTGCTTATAAGGAAAGAGAAGTTGTATATATTTACGTAAACATAATATTTTGTTTGGCAATGAGATGAAAAATAAATCAAATCTACCAAGTCAATGAAGTCAATGGTGGTGCTGGAAAATATTAAATGTTTTTAAATTTCTCCACTACCCATCACGTTTATGGAAGTAATTTCATATTGGTTTCTCATTGATTCTACACTAAGGCTGTGTTTGGGATGGCTTGTGCTCGTTGGATAAGTTGCTCAATGGGAGCACTTATCCATAACAATAAATTGCTTATTTGAAGAAAATAGCGTTTGGTAAATATATTTATTTAAGTTTTTATGAAAGTTTAGGGGTAAAATAGGTATTATAAAAATATTATTAAAGTTTAGAATAACATTTATTTAAGTGCTTATGAAAGTTTAGGGGTAAAATAGGTATTTTAAAAATATTACTAAAATTATAAAATAGCTTAATGCATAAGAGCTTGAGAGAAGTTGCTCTCAGCAGCTTCTCCTTGTAGGTAGCCTTCCTCTACTGTTTATGGGTAAGCACTTGCCCATAAGCGCTACCAAACACATTTAATTTTAAAAAGTGCTTATATAAGCTATAAGCAGCAATAAGTACTTATAGAAGCCCGGTCAAACGCAGCCTAAATGTTTTAGATTTATTTTATTTTTTAATTATGCTTTTCTTCTTTTATGATGATATCTCACTCATAATAACAACAAAACTCATAGATGATGATCACCATAGAAAAAGGAAATTTGGAGAAAACAAGCTTGTTGATGGCATCAATTTTGACTATTGGGGTGCTTGCATTAATGTGATGAATAATGTAATATTATCTTTGATTAGTCAAAATTTAATTTCTACCTGCAATCTTAATTACGAATAAAGATATCTGCAATGTGATTCTGCTAGAAGTTTATTGAATATACCATTTTTGTTTTGATTTTTAAAAATATACCTCGCCCCGATAAGATTAGGTGTGAGTTTTTAAGAAAGAAGAAGAAATTAAGTACACACAAAACACAGATTTATATGGTTTGACAAATGTATTTACGCCCATGGATGCACACCTGATTTTATTATTCTCCAAAGCTCAGAAATATGTGTTACAAAGAGCAGTCCCAAATGAAGTCACCCGAATATCGAGCGGGTGCGAGAGTGAGAGTGCCAACCTTGAAAATAACTTATAGTCCAGAGTACTTACAAAGCGTATGTATATATACATACAAATTATAATTTATGTATAAAAATATTTCAATTTTTATTTTTATGTTCAACCACGTATACAACAAAATAAAAAAATACAAAAAATATTTCAATTTAACCTTATTTTAAGTACAAAGCAAACCCATTTATTTTACACTTTTAATGCGTAATAGGAAGTAGTATAAATTTATATTTTATAAAAACTTCCAAAAATTACAAGAAAATCTCTTCGCTTTTACAATTTTACTCAATCCGCTTTATAAAGTAATATTCGCGGATTTGACTTTTCAAACCCGCAGATTTAGAGTGTTTCTGAGCTCAAAAAGCGAATTCCTTATCTCAGGAATTGTGTGACATAGATTTTAAAAGTATGATAAATACTTTGTAGTTAGGATTAAACATAATAGAAAGTGAAATTACTATTATACCTTTAGACCCCCAAAAAATTCAGCAACAATAATGATTAGATCATTAGTACTTTCCGATTGTCTCATAGCATCAATTTCCACCTAACAACACGTCCATTAAGAACGGGTTAGGATTTATGAGCATATTTCAACTCAAGCTTGAGGTACAAAAGCAATACCCACAAGGTGCGTTACCCTACAAACTTGTTTGTGAGTGAACAATATTCTAAGGATGCTTTAACCCTATTGCTCCAATGTCTTTAATGTCTTACAGTTGTTTTTGGCCCAGTTTTTAGGTGAAAATAAAGTTTTGGCAAAAAAGGAACAACAAATGCTATGGTTATGAGAGTAAAATATTCATATATAATAATACAAGTAGAGAAGGTCAAACAGTAGGTGGTGTAGACACAGAAGGTCTAATCTTTCATTCAACATCAGCCATTAACTCTTGGGAGATACTAATGGACATTCAATGTTCACTATTTGTCTGATATTTTCATTCTCTGGGGGGTATTGATGAAGAATCAATTTAGAAATTGATTTAAGCCAATCATATTGTGACACGTGGTAAGGCCAAATACGTAATTACAATCATAGAATGTATAAATTAAAGTTTCGAATATTGTTTGAATGTATGTTTCGAAAAAAGCCCATACGGAAATAATCATCTCGAAATTAACAACGTATTTCGAAATCCTACTTAAAACGGGTCTCGAATCACATACTCGAAAGGGAACATGAAGGCATATTTATTTTAACCAA
>JAUPMG010000001.1:5742648-5754945 GCA_031762675.1 Pachysandra terminalis | reverse complement strand
ATATTTCGGATCGGATCGAATCATTTTTATTCGGATCGGATTACTAAAATCCTATACCGAATCCGACATTATCGGATTCGGATCGGATCCGAATCATGATCAGAGAATCATTTTTATTCGGATCGGATTACTAAAATCCTATACCGAATCCGACATTATCGGATTCGGATCGGATCCGGATCATGATCCGGGAATCATTTTTATTCGGATCGGATCACTAAAATCCTATACCGAATCCGGCATTATCGGATTCGGATCGGATCCGGATCATGATCCGGTCCGTTTACATATGATATAATAGATTAATATATATATATATATATATATATTTAATATTAATATATGACATAAGAGATAAGGATGTGGATGTGTAATCTCATATACAAACCGAGTCGAGCTTTAATCGAGTCTGAGTCTATCAAAACTCAGTTCAAGCTCATTAAAATAATGAGTTTTTTTTTGGGTTCAAGCTCCGCTCGTGAGCCAAATTATAGAACTCAAGCTTGGCTCGTACAAGCTGAGCCTGAGCCCGAGTTCAAGCCGAGCTAACTTGTTGTTGACAGCCCTAAACACAAGCTAGTAGTGACCATTTGATATCAAAACCATGCCTTTGGACTCTCTCTCTCTCTCTAAAAAAATGGTAGAAGAAATGAGGTACCTATCAATTGTAAACACTAAGTACCATATTTTGCTACCTTGAAAATGTGAGATTGAAACCCTAGCTATGTACCTTTCTTGGATTGATTGAACCTCAGACTTTGATTGTTTTCCATGTTGAAAAGATGTATGATTGGAAGGCTTTTTTTTTTAAGTGAACTACCTCTGCACTTCACAGCCACACATATGAACTCATGGGGACCAAGTCCTTTTGGTCAAACCATTCTCCCCTCATTAAGTTGATCTTCATAAATGCAACATGGTATCTACTTTGCTGCACTTCTTTCTGTTCCTTTTTCTTTATTATTTGAAATGGGGTTTTGTTCTCTTTACTGGGGTTTGATTCTTAGTTTTCAAATGCAGCTCTTTTTTGTAATAGAAGCTTTCTTTCTTGGATTGCCTCAAGTGCTCCTCTACCCATTTGTCTCTACATCATTTCTTTTATAGCCAAAATAAGATATTTTATGCACGTGCGGCACGTGGATTAGCATGTACCGGGTCAACCATCAATCCAAACCAGTGGATGATATATATCTTAATCATATGATCCAATATCAGATTCCATACTAAAGGGTTAATGTCAAATGGTTTCCACTGGATCAATTCTTTTTTATTTTTTGGTGACGTGGATCCCCTACCCCAGTTAGTTGATACTGGGTAAATCCTGGATTGTTGGATTTATGTGATGGATCGACTTGGTTGGTCCAACCTGGGTTCCCACTTAAAGGGATGTCCATGCTTGATGTGAGACCAAGTGAAACTTGGACCCCATTTCCTAATAGGATTAGGAGATTGAGTCATAGGTTGAGTTGAGTTAAGTCTTTTATATATAGAAGACTCATCCTCTATACCCAATTAAGCATTCACTTTTTGGTGAATCCATCCCTAGAGAATCTATCCACTCATTTTCTCTTCTTCCTCTAGAGATCTAGATTTGCTATTGAGATTCTCATACAGAGGTATGGTCGATTGAATGTGCGGATATTGTATGTGGTTCTAGTAATCACATATTCCGACGTGGGGCGTTTTTCAGTTCGGTAGAGATCTTTCGCTGAAAATCCAGCTTCGTGTGTATCGAGATATGTGATCCGGATCGTCTACAACCTTCATTGGTATCAAAGCTACTACAATTCGTCTTCGTTGGATTGAGGTATTTCAAGAAACCTTATATAAAAAGCAATCCAGTTGCTATTTTTGCAGAAAACAGCATGCACAATGCATGATTAAGTAAACGATCAATGTAAGAACGTTTGTACAACCATACGTTGTGATCACCAATTTTTTGGAGTGTTAATTAAGAGTTTATAATACCTAAACAATGATGGGTTGAAGAGATTAGAGTAGGTTTTTAATTGGATTAAAATTTCGCCCTTCACGGTCGACCAAACAGGCTGTCCGATCGACCCGACAGACCCTTCTTGGTCGAACGGACGAATCCCCTGGTCGGCCGAGCATTGACAGATAGCAGCAAACCGAGATGTTCAATTTGCAACCGAGTGTGTTCGGTTGGTCGTAGGAATAACTAAACCTCCATTCAGTCGATTAGGCCGGACCCATCGGTTGACCGGTCAGACCCAGAAATTCAGAATTATTTAAAAAAAAAATTATTCATTTATGCCTTTTATATGACATGTTAGACATCTGAGGCATGATTTAATTATTTTATTTGTATGATTATATGAGATTAACATATGAATAATATCCTAGTTGAAATTGTTTAATTTACTAGATTGGTTTTGCATATTAGGGATTGAAAGTAATACTAAAATTTTATTATTTTGAACTTAGACTTAGCACGTAAAGGGCTCCACTTGAAAAAAACTTAGCTTAATACAAATGCATTAATATTATAATTAATTATTATTATATATGATATGATAGATTGACACGTATATTTAATATTAATATATGATATAAGAGAGAGGAATATGGATGTGTAATCTCATATACAAACTGAGCTCGAGCCGAGTTTTAACCGAGTCGAGTCTATCAAAACACAGCTCAAGCTCATTAAAATAATGAGTTTTTTTTTTCAGGTTTAAGCTCGGCTCATGAGCCAAATTGTAGAGCTCAAGCTTGGCTCATGCGAGCTGAGCCAAAGCCCGAGCCAATTGACAGCCCTAAACACAAGCTAGTAGTGACTATTGATATCGAAACCATGGCTTTGGACCCTCTCTCTCTTTCTCTCTCTCTCTAAAAAATGGTTGAAGAAATGAGGTACCTATCAATTGTAAACCCTAAGTACCATATTTTGCTCCCTTGAAAATGTGATATTGAAGTAGCAAGAAGCAAGTATGCGTCGTGTTGTCCACTATGAAGTTAGAGTAGATAGCTTGTTGTACAGCCGTCTAGGAGGCCGTATGGTTGAGGAGATTTTTACAGGATCTTTGAGTCTTTAAAGCTGACAGAGGGCTGATCACCATCTATAGTGATAGTATGACAGCATTGGCTTACGCTAAGGACCCTAAATACTATGACAGGACGAAGCACATTGACATTCGCTATCATTACATCAGAGACAGAGTTGCACATAGAGACATGTCTCTTGCATATATCCTTACTCAGCAGATGACAACTGATCCTATGACTAAACCTGTAGCTGGACAAGCTTTTAAGGTTCATGTCATAGAGATGTGATTACGTAGATTGTGATTTGTGTTAAGAAGGACAATTTTATTTACATTTGATATATAAATATCTCATATTACACTTTATTTTATACGTGAGAATTTAATAAAGTTTGTCTTTTCATGAGACATGATATTGTGTATTACTTGTACACTTTACACACATTACCTCCATATTATAAGGATATGGATACGATATGTCACCCGGTTAGTGGTTGGCTTCTTACACAACGACCAGCCTTAGCTCATGCGTTGCGAGCACAATAAGACATTAAGAGGACTTATGTCATCGAAGGCATTTAGAGAACTGTATGAGTTATATGTCACCCTAGGAGAGCTAGGATGAGGTTCCTTAAGGAATCGTATATTATCTGATAAAGCCGAATGTGAGACAATAATCAATGCGCTTGAGAGTTGTGACTTGGATTAAGGAGCTCAGGTTAAGCACATAGATTGCAACTAGAATAAGATCTATACGGTGTTGGAGGTTGACATACTCTTGCCTGAGCCCAGAGCTAGGTCGAAGCTAAACGGCATGAGGGTTAGGGAAGATTATTTGGTATCACATTTAGAAAGTTACAATTCATAGAGATATGTGCTAATGTTTTAAAATTATCATTTGATGTTTCACATCTTTTACTTATATGTATCTGATACATATGTAGACTATTATGAATTATTTTAAATGAGCACATTAACATGAATCTAGTGGTTGAGTATAGAGATCTGAGATTATGCTCATGAGGCTTTAGAAATACTCAATCTGAGGTGGCCAAATGAGTGTGACATAGGCAAGACTTTTCAAAGTGTCTTTACGTCAGTTTTGTGGAACTTGATATGGAGTCGCTCGACCTTTACTTTGTGCTCGTTGGTCGCACACTCAAGGACCTGTATGATTAGCATCCATGATAGGAAAATAAGATGTACATGAGAGAGATGCACACTATTGCCCACTATGGACAAGTGAGAGATGTTGGATTTATGTGATCGACCCATTTGGGCTGACCTGGGTCTCCACTTAAAGGGACATCTATGCTTGGTCTGAGACCGTGTAGGAGTTAAGACTCTATCTCCTAATCCTATTAGGAGATAGAGTCATAGGTTGAGTTGAGTTGAGTCTTCTATATATAGAAGACTCCTCCTCCCTACCCAATTAAGCATTCGTGTTTCGGTGAATCCACCCTAGAGAATCTCTCATCTCATCTTCTCTTGTTTCTCTAGAGATTTGGTTTTTCTATTGAGATTCCCATATAGAGATTTGGTCGATGGAGTGTGAGGATATTGTATGTGGTTTAAGTAATCACATATTTCGACGTGGGACGTTTTCCGGTTCAATAGAGATCTTCCGCTGCAGATTCGGGTTCATGTGCATTGAGGTACGTGATCCGGGTCGTCTACAACCTTCACGGATACATGATCCCACCCACAAGGACCATATATCAGATAAGCCCAGGGACTCAAACCTGGGACCCCCAATTCCTGAGCTAGAGAACCTACCAATTGAGCTAACCCGTGTGGATTAGCTCAACTGCATCCAAACCCTAACCCAATGCCAAAGAGCAATGGCCCAACCGCATCGAAACCCTAGATCTGCATTTAACAAAATACTACACCAGATATATGATCTTAATCCGACGGAACCGACGGCCCCAACACTTCCAACCCAATTTAGATTTACTAATTTAAGGACACAAGATGGAAATGGAGATGACTTGGATATCGGATTCGACCCGGTCCATTTTAAACCCGAAACCAAAATCAAACTCCCCATCTAATGTGTCCTTGGCACTCTAGGAAGAAGTTTGTGTGTTTGTTCTTGCACATGATCTCCCGTTAAACTTATAATAAAGCAACAAAATTTAAAGAGTTTGGTATAGTTTTATGTACTCCCGTCATGAAGCTTGAATTCAGTTCAATTCAATCCTCAACCTCCACACATAAATAAATTAATGAAGAGCATCCAAAGCATTAAGAGTCTGCTCCTAGAGATTAGTTATCTTCAAAGTCTAGAGAGAGAGAGAGAGATGTATTTTAACCATTATAAATCAGAGAGGCATTCAAACGCCATTAACGGATCCATTGCTTGTGCCAACCAAACTCCACCAATACACAAGAATTGAATCCCCTACCAAGCTATTAACAACATTCAAGGTTACTTTGTGCATGTTCCCTTTTATTTACACTTTGACCTCATGAGGTTTTTGACAATTGCAATTAGACTCCCAAGATTTTTGAAACTATAATGATACCCTTAGTAGGAAACCGTAAAGGGATTGATCAACTAACAACACTGACTCATTAACTAATACACCCCTTATAAACTGTTCTTCATCAACTGTTTGATGTGCTTTTTTTTTTTCTCTTTGATGAATGATTCAAGTGTGACGTTGGGGTATGATGACTCTTTAGTCGAGAGACTAAGAACGATACTTTAGACCTAAGGTTTTTCAACTTTATCTAAAAGTCATTCAATTCTAAAAACCTAAAAAAAAGGTGAACCCTAGGGGGCTCACCATACAAATTGGTTTGGCATGTCATCAATTACTGTGGTGGCCTCCTCAGGACACGTGTTATGCTCCTGTGCACATAGCAGGAGCATAACATGGATATTCATAACAAAAGATCCACATTCGTTAATGACTCAGTGTCGTTAGTTGATCGACCCTTTGAGGTTTCGAACAAAAGGTGTTATTGTAGTTTCAAAAAAATCGGGAGCCTAATTACAATTGTCAAAAATCTCAGGGGTCAAAGTATAATTTTCCCTATTTTCTATTACATGTAGAGAGAGAGAGAGAGAGTACTTAAAACTTAAATGATTTCAAACCCAAAAAAAAAAAAAGGAGTACTTAAATGGTGATTTTAAAGTATCCCATCTGTAAATCTCGTCGCATTTTCCTATGAGACTCTTCAATGCTATTAACTGTTAACACCATGCTAACCAATGTAACAGTATACAGCGACACGAGATAACCAGCAAGGCAAAGGGTGTTTTCGTCATTACCAACGGTGCACCATTGGGTCTTGGATTTGGGTCATCCAGTCCATAACCCAGCATCAATGCTACATTAACTCTACAACCTAACATTACAAGCCCTCCAGTCACATCTACTCAGGTAGAAGTTAAAGGGAAACGTAATTGGGTTTATTTGGTTCGGTTTAGCGGTGGAATCTAAACCAAACCGAATTATATTACACTAAATCAAAACCAAACCGAAATAAAAGCCAAAAAATTCGATTTTTTCTATTCGATTTGACAAAATTAATACTATTTTCTATATAAAACACATACACGACATGTGTGTATATATAATATATATAATCTACTTCTGTGTGTATATAATCTACTTCGGTTTTTTTGATTTTTGTTTTCTAAACCATAACAAAACTAAACCGACTTTTTTTCGGTTTAGTTTGTTCGGTTTTCGGATTAAATTGAACCAACTGACATCCCTAGATAGACCAGTAGCTCTGTGACAATCTCCATGGTCTATATCTAGAACTAGAGAAAATGCATTCAATAAGTCATTTCAATTCAGAGTTAAGGCCCATCCAATCCTGTAGATTTGCATTGATGACCATACAGAAACAATATGTGTGCGCGCGCACGTACAGAACCATGGATCATAATTGTGATAGTTTGATTACAGGATCAAATACATACTGCAAATAATATTTATCTGTGTGTGCGCGCGCACGTACAAGCAAAAAAAGTGAACTAACCATATCAGCTTCCATGACAACACTTTGCGATTGTCATGAACTTGAGTCATTAGCTGTTATTTTCAACATGGAAGTAAACAGTATGAGAAGTTAGGAATGCCATCAATGAATCTAATTAGTCAGATAATGATAGAAAGCAATGGACCATCACTCGTGATTACTTCTTCGAAAAGCATTTAGAGATTTATTTGGTTCTAAAGGGACATTACTTTCTTGTGAACTGCTTCTGATCTTGATTGAAGCTATCTTTAAATACGCATTTCCACATGCTGTGTCCCTTAAAGGTGACTTGCAACTACTCATACTTACACTGGATTGGATTAAGTAAGAAAACTGTTTTCCGTTGATGACGGTAATTAATGCCGATGGGATCAAGTTATAGACCAAATAACTAGTCACATTATATTGTTTCCCATAAGCTAAAACTGGGTTTGTTCTAGATTGTGTATGACTTGTTTTACTTTCTTCTCTCCTCTTAAATGTGTTTCTATAACTATAGTAGAGTAACTTGTTTCTGGAAACTAAAGAGAGAGATATCTGGTAAAGCCTGGCCTCAACATGCCTGGATAGTGTCAATAAGCTATAAACTTGTTGGATAAGAGCTATTACTTTGTCAATGGCAATGGTATACATATGAGGGATTCCTACAGAGTGTGTCAACAACAAATGTGATTGAATAACAGCATAGCACAGTTATCAAAACCATTTCCCTGCTTGGCATGAAGGGGATTAAACCATTTTCCTGTTTGGCATGGAGGGGATTGACAGTCTAATAGTTGACAAACCATTTTCAGAAAGTTTGCTTTGATGTGTTTGTGGATAATAACTGTATGCTCTAAAAAGAGAGTTCAAACTTGTGCCTCCCAAGCTTGTGTTCTTGTGGGTAATAAATATGCTTACTGCTATAGTCAAAGAGACACACAAGGTACTTCCGGGGCACGAAAATAAGAAAAAAAATAAATAAATAAAACTGTCCAATGGTGTGCAAAAACACAACCCGACAACGTTTTGAGGATTATTTTACTTTTTTTTTTCGGTGACGTGGAAGCCCCCGACCCCACTTAGTGGGGATAGGGTAAACCCCGGATACATGATCCCACCCACAAGGATCATATATCGGGTATGCCCAGGGACTAGAACGTGGGACCTCCAGTTCATGAGCTAGAGAGCCTGCGAGTCGAGCTAACCGGTGTGTATTTTATTTTTACATAAACAAGGACTTCTATAGTCGACATGTAACCTCATTAAGAGGTGTTCAATGCAGGCAGTTGTAAACTTTATCCTAGTTGAAACATTCTATGGTTCCTCTTTAAATAAAAAATTGGACACCTAAGTACAAAGTTTATAATCCATCAATTCCATGTCAAAGGCAACTAACCCAATATCAGGCCCAGAGAAAGGGATTTTATTTATGGAAGCTTGAAAATTAGTTGGGGTACCCTATGCACAGCTAGGGAAGAACAGTTGGGACATTTAATTGAACATCCCAAGCTAAAAGAGATGGATTGATTGTATACACTTGTGGGCTTGTTTAGGTGAAGAATGGGAAAAAAAACTCATTTAATAGAAAAAAGGAGATTTGGGGAATGCCAAAGTCCCCACCCTGGACAAAGTTCACTAACATATCGACCATGACAAGTGAATGAGGAACCAAATGAGAAACAGTTAGACACAATGATCACATGACCAAATTAAATAGGGTATGGTAGATCAATCTCCTACAAAGAACAGCCTAAAGGACATGCCACTCTCCTGAAATGAACTGTCTTGTTTTCCAAGAGGAAATATAGAACAATGATCCGTAAGGGGCTATCTCAGCTATACAAATCTGGGTTCTACCTGTACATGCATGAAGCAGTGTAAGGAATTGTGTCAACCCTAACCACTCCAGAGGTGTAGCTTAAACTCCTGATGATCCCACAAAATAAATTTTCCACCTACACTCCCCAATTGCTCTTTCCAAGTATACAAGATTTTTCAATTTCAGGAAGGTGGGATGGGACAATAAGTGCAAATAAGTACCTAAATAAACAAATCACAGTTGGCTAAGACATACCTATTCTATATTTTAAGATGACGATACCTTTCCATCAAGTTTGACCTTTGTTCTATTTCTTAGTATGTTTGATGAAACCTAGATGACACCAGCGCCAATAGGCAATAGGTATAATACAGGTAGAGAATGCAAATCATCAAAGAGCCGCAAATTAAGTACAAATGAATCAACAAACAACTATGACAAGCTTTAAACCATTTTTGAAATTTTACATTTTTAAAGCTCATCGATACATCGAGAAAACCTCTCAGAAGTCAGAAAGGTCACACTCATATCATAACAATTAAATCACAAACAAGGATCATTGAATTATATTTGCATACAAAAAGAGGACAGATCTGAAAGCATGGAAAACTTGTAGAGAATCTAGAAATCCTGGGCTTTTCAGATCCATACCTAGGGATGAAGTTGGAATCATCACATTGAAGCTATCAACAATGTGCCTGGAACTCTCCCTTCCCGCTTCTGAATTAAAACCACGTTTTATGGTCAAAATCATCATCCTCTTCATCGCGATCGTCATTGTCATCATCATCGTCATCATCATTCTCAACCTCATAATATAGACCATCATCACCATTACCTTCTGATTTATCATCATAGTCTTTCCTATCGAAATTTGCCTCAAGAGTATTGTACGAGTTCCAAGCAGGAGGAAAGGTTTTCTGCAAGGCTTCTGTAAGCTTTCCACCTGTCCTCTCAATCTTGCGTAAACACTTGGACCAGTGAACTGCGGTTCCCATATCAACAGTCAACCCAGATTCTGACATCTCTCTACAGATACGTAAAATTCCTGAATAGATGTACTCTTCAGCAACGGTAGCCCTTGACAATAATGATGTCATCAAGCAATGGTACACAGCTTTGTCTGGCTTCAACCCAACTAGCTTCATTTCTTCAAAGCATCTTAAAGCCCTTTCTGGCAGTGATGCACGAGCCCACCCATGTATTAATGTGGTATAGGTTTTAACATTTGGTTTCACTCCGACAGCTTCCATTTCCTCGATCGTTTTTGTTGCTCTCTGCAAACAGGTTTCTCCAATCATAAGATGATTTGCATATAGAAGCTAACAAAATATAATGCAACAATAATCCACTGGGTTGAACAATAAAACAGATTGTAAATACCGGCATGTCTCCAGCCTTGCAACATGCATTTACAAAAGATGTGTATGTGTGGATGTCAGGTTGAACGCCTTCTTGTTTCATCTGTTGCATCAAATCAGCAGCCTCCCACACATCACCTCTCCGAGCCCATCTACATAAAAGAATTACTGAGTGGATAAATCTGGAAGAAAACAAAAACAAAGAAAAAAAATACAATAACAACAACAACAACAAAATGCCTTATCACAACTAGTTGAGGTCGACAATATAGATCCTTTTCTACCATCCAATCTGTGTAAACCATTGCCAATCGATTCCATCCATGTACCTTTTCGCCTACCTCTAGCCCCTTTTCATCCTTCAATATACACCTCCTCGTACCTTCTAACACGTGCTTCCTAGGTCGATGTATAATATGGCCAAACCATCTTAAGCTACTTTCCTTTATCGCATCTTCTATTTGGTCTACTCCAAATAAACACTCTCAGATCTGTTCATTCCTTTCCTTATCTTTTCTAGTCTTTCTACACATCCATCTCAACGTCCTAATCTCAGTAACACTCTACTTATGAATATGTTGCTTCTTTGTTTCTTGACAATCTGCCCCATATATCATAGCCAGCCTAATAGCTATCTCATAAAATTTGCCTTTGAGCTTGAATGGCATATGTCAATCACATAACACTCTAGAAGCACCTCAATACTCAAGCCATCCGGTTCTAATTATATATGAAACATTTTCATCAATATCTAAAAAGGAGAACATGACGAGAAGAAAAAAAAAACTTTTAAGAAGAAAACAAAATATTCCAATCAAAATCAAACTCACATTTGTAAAGAAATCCTGAGAGCAAGAAGAGATATTGCAAGTGAAAAGAAAAGGAAGAAATGTATAAAACAAAGAAATGAATTGGGTGGAGGGGTCTTCTAGAAACATAAACTAAATATAAGATGTGAAGTAATACCCATCAATTAATATGTTATAGACAAACGTGTTTCTTGGAATCTTTTTTGCAGACATCTCCCTCGTGACAGCTAAAGCGCTCTGCATCCTGCCAGACTTGCAACAGGCCTTGAGTAATGCCTGATACGAGAACACATCGAGCTCCAATCCCTCCTTTTTCACCTTAGTAAAATACTCAAAAGCTTTGCCAGTATCACCCAGAGAAGCATACCCATGCATTATAGTAGTGTATGTATGTTCATTAGGAGTTATGCCAGCCAGCGACATCTCATCTAAAGTTTCAACAGCCTTGTCCATCTGAAAACAACGGAAAAAAATAATATGAAAACAGAATAATAAATAACGACGACGTGATTGTCAGGTATCACTACAATAACATATGTCACCTGTCCAACATTCTGTGTCATCCTAAAGACAGGCTACCTTTTGATTAAACATATTGCATAATGAGGGCATACAAACCCAAAACATTACCTCAGAACAATCAACGTGGTCACAGGAAATGTCCACATGTGAAGCTATAATCAACATTTAATAACTGTATTTTCAGGTTGTCTTAAAACAGCTACTCATTGATTGGACATCCAAGATCTACAAGTGCGCAAGTCCAGACAATAGTTACATATTTTCTTAAGATAGCCATGAACCATGCACCGGTTTTTAGCAAATAACCCAACCAAATTAGGAAATATAATTAGAAAACTTTGGTAAACAAGGAATCACATAATCAAACCAAAATGCGAAACCAATGTTATTAGAGCACCTATGAAAGTTTGGCTTTGGTCCTGGCTAGTTTCCTAAGCATTAGCTTGGTGACTTGGGCTATATAGTATAGCTATTTACATATTAACGTAGCGGAATTCTGCATACACAGCCTGAACCAGAATATAGATACCCAAGAATAGCTATTTGCACATTAACGTAGCGAAATTCTGCATATACAGTACTGAACCAAAATACAGAAGACCATAACTATCCTACAGGCTACAGGCTACAGGGTTTTTATCAAACACTAGATCATGTACAGGTAACTAGTACTTACTATATTCATTAAGTAAATTATGGCAAAAAAGTACCTTAGAGAGCATCAAATACATAGAAAATCAATATAGAACTATCAAATCTCTAATTCTAGAAAGAACCTCACGGCAAAACAAAGGCAGAAA
>JAUPMG010000001.1:5714526-5725467 GCA_031762675.1 Pachysandra terminalis | reverse complement strand
AACACAGCAAAATACATCTTAAAGATTTCAAATCCCTATTCCTGGCCCTACAAAAAATTAAGGTATCATCAGCAAATCGAAGGTGAGTGATACTAGGAGCAGAGTTAGATACCCTAATCCCCTCTAAAAGGCCCCCCTCCTCCGCTCAGTTAATCAATCTACCCAGACTCTCCACCACCAGAAGAAATAAGAAGGGCGAAAGGGGATCACCCTGTCTGATCCCTCTAGAGCTGTTAAAAAAACCAACAGACGAGCCATTAATCAAAACTGAAAAAGCTGGAGTAGAAATGCAAAAATTTATTCAAGAGATCCACCCAGAGCCAAAACCCATTCTGACCAAACTGTAGATCAAAAAATTCCAGTTCACGTGGTCGTACGCCTTCTCCATGTCCACTTTACATAAAAATGCCTTATCATTCTTCTTCAAAATAGAGTCGATGCACTCATTAGCGATCAAAACCCCGTCCAAAATTTGTCTCCCTTTCACGAAGGCACTCTGAGAATTGTTAATGAGTCCCGGGACCACCTTCTTGAGTCTGTTGGACAAAACTTTAGCTAGTATTTTATACAAACTCCCAACCAGACTAATCGGGCAAAAATCTATGATATCCAACGCTCCTTCCTTCTTAGGGACTAGAGCTAGGAAAGTAGTATTCACACTCTTAACAACTCTCCCATTAGCATAAAATTCAGAAAAAGCCCCCATCACATCCCTTTTAATAACATTCCAGCAACGCTTATAAAAGTTTAACGTGAATCCGTCCGGACCAGGAGCCTTGTTCCCCTTAAGTTCCTTAATCACACACCAAACCCAACCTCCTACTCAGAGAAAGCTTTTTCCTGCTCTTCAACCTCCCCTCTAGATAAACAGTCTAACAACAACCCATCCAAACTGGGTCTGAAACCTGCATCTTCTTCAAAAAGCTTCTTAAAAAAACCTTCTACAGCACTCTTGATCCCTACCTCCTCTCTCCACTCCACCTCGTTAACCACCACCTTATTAATGGTATTGATCCTGCTCCTTGCATTTGCCATATTGTGGATGAATTTAGTATTTTTGTCCCCTTCTTTAAGCCATAAAGCCCTAGATTTCTGCCGACAACTTATTTCCTCCATTTTAGCCACTTTCTCATATTCCTTCTTACAATTTTCCCTCTCCACTCTCCCCCCACTAGACAAGACCCCTTGCTCCTCTAATACATCCAAATTTTGAATCTGATCCGACAATCTGCCTAGCCTATTCTCCACCTTACCAAACTTCTCCTTATTCCACTTTTTTAACTCTTCCTTCAACAGTTTCAGTTTCCTGCAAAAAACGTAATTTGCCACTATTACATGACACATGGGTAACTTTGGATATCTTTTGTTCTCTCTCCAGTAGGCTGACAAGGGTAACAAAATTGATTCAAAGGAGACATCTAATCCTCTTCCCATCATGGCTTCAACCTGATTAGCAACCCATTAGTATGAGCATATATCCACAATCCTCCAAAACCCCACCAGTGTAGCAATCCATTAGTTTAAACTTTAAAGCAACAAAAACCTACATAATATACATATAAAAATGATTACATGTGTGTGTGTGTGTGTGTGTGGTGGTTGGGGGGGAAGAGTTCTGATTTAACGCCAAAAAAAAAAAATGCAAGGATGACACATGCAAGCCATACTGCCAAATCAAGGTTGCTACAACTTAATTCCCAATCAAAAATTAAATGGTCGATTCAAAAGAGTCCTAATTTAGCGCAAAACAAATGCATGTGAGGATGACACATTCAACCCATACTGCCAAATCAAGGTTGCTACAACTTCATAACCAACCAAAAATTAAATGTTTGATTAAAAATTTACGGAAAACAAAAAATATATTTTTGAAAAGTGTGATACTATTATTTGCTCACAATTAATTGCAATAAAAAATTATCTCTGAATTTTTTATGCTTCATCAAAATGAAAATGGCAACTTCTACGGCTTCATCGTTTTTACCCCCATGTTGAGCGACATGTCGACAACATGGGGCGACATGTCAATGACATGGGGGAAAAAATTTCAATTTTTTTCAATATTTCCCCAATGTCTCTCGACATAGGCGACATGTCAGAGACATGGAGGAAATTTTTAGGTAACTTTCGTACTTGTTTTGCATGCACTAATCTGCACCATAGCCAACACTGTTCATTTGACTATTCTTGTCAAGATAGTATTGACTCATTTAGAAGATTATTTATGGTTGAGCAATGAATGCAATGTCGGCAAAATTTGGCAACATGTCGCCATTTCCCCCACGGGCGACAGATTTCGTTTTTACCCCCACGTCGAGCGACATGGGGGGAAAATTTGCAAATTTTTTCGATAATTTTTTCAAAATTTTTTGAAAAAAAATTGAAAAAACTTAAATTAATATTATGATGTATTTAGACACTAATAAGGGTTATTTAAAACTTGGGGGGAAAACCCATCAAAAACCCCACATTTCTCCAGATTTCCCTTTTTTCCATCATGGATAAGGCACTTGATTTTAAGTTTTATGTATCTTTTAGTTTGACATACATTCACTTTTAGTTTGGGTTAATTACATATAACATCTTTTTTACAGCTTACAGACCCGACAGCGTGTAACTTGTAAGTTAACCCCTCTCAAGTAATAACCATTAATGTGCAGGTATTTGTTTTTGTATTTTCTGATGTTTTTGGATGCATCTAGGCCTTAATTAGACATACTTAAAGTTTGGGCCAAAAAATCCATCATTTCCCCTTGGTTTCCCCACATTTCCCCTTGGTATCCCCCATGTCGCCGACATGTCCCCAGAGCGACCTAGCGACATGCCAGGCGACATCAACATGGCGAACCTTGTGGTTAAGTGTATAACAAGCTTCAAGTACGTAACAAGGTTTGTTTTATCATATCTATCAAGGATACATAAGCTGGCTGATGAAATGGTTTTTGATAGATTGGATTGTGGGATAGGATTTATATTGAAGATTCCAACAAGTTAGGATAAGGCATTCTAGTGTTGATGATGAAAGCGATTTCACATATTTCCATAAACCTCAAAAAAAATCATGTTCAAAAGTACCAAAATCTTAGATAGATAGGACTGTTTATAAGTTTTTCTTTCTATTGAGATACTTTGCAACCTTGGGTCAAGATTGACGCTCCGTATACTAACAATGCAGAGAGAGTGCTTTTGAAAAAAGATACCCTTACAACTAAGGCCTGCCACTATATTTCACTTCTTGAGATGAACACCAACATATTGACCACAAAGAAAGCACAATACAGCAACTCTAATAGGAGTCAAACTGAAGTTAGCTAACAAGCTAGGTAGAGGAGAGAGATTCAAGGTAATACAACAATATTAGCAAACAAATAGATCAAAAATCCTAATTCCAGATGTGTACTGTTTACTTACTCTGCATTGCCAATCTTAGCAAATCCACCCACAAGTATACTGTATGTCACCAAAGTCAACTCAATGCCCTCTTCCTTCATTTTCCTCACACAAGATAATGCTTCCTCCATGTCTCTACCAACTGCATAAGCGTGAATAAGGCTGCATGAAATGAATTACCTTTAATGTTGGAAAAAGATAATCTTGATGAGTAAAGAATAAAAAAAGCACTAGGCCGAAATTAATTATTACCTGAGAGGTAATAATTATCTATTAGGATAAACTATTATGTTGAAAGCAATATAATATCGATTATTTAGAACATAAGCTTTGAATTATGAACAAAAGATTTACAGTCTTCAGTATATACATCCACTAGTGTGCTTTTGGATCAAACCAGAGATCTGAGATCGAATCTCATCCGGTTACAAAATGATCTTGATCATCGATGTGAAAGGTGCCATTACATATGCTACACTATTAAACTAGTTATCAGAAGTAATGAATTATGTAATTGGATGTGAGTTAAATATTATAGTGACGGTACAGACCAAATAGCACCATGATTAAAAGGAAAAGGTCAAATAAAGCTTACAACAAACAAAGTTTTAAAGCTTAGGAGATATGACGAATCTTGGGACCGAAAGAATTGAAAGAAATTTAGTTCTAGAGGAAATTTGGGCAATCTTAGATAAACATTGATATATTTGGTGGTACGTTAAGAAATGCTAAAATAAATGTGCTAAACAGAAGAAATAATTCAAAAAACTGAGAAAAAACAAAGCTATGTAGTATGAACAATAAGTTTGAACAATTTAAGAGTAGAACCTTCTGATGACAAGCTTATATGATACACCAGACATTCAAAATAACATGCTTACATCACACATTATTTTGAAAATCCAAATGTCACATAATATGCACAACGAACAACTAAAAAGATAATACAGATGAATCATAACCAACGTTATGGTCCCACTGAAAGTCATTATCTCTATTTCCAAACCATGGTGGCAACAATAAAGGTGCTCCACATGATTATAATCCTTTACCAAGCGCATAGCGGGACAATGCAATGCAAACATATTTACGAGACTCATTCTCACCAAATTTTTGCAGAATGTCCCTTCATAAATGATAAGTTTGAATTTCAAGGAACAAAATGGATTCGCGATTTTGTATATCAAAGCCAAAGTTTTGAATAAGAAAAGGATTTAAACAAAAGAAGGAAACAACAAGCTTTACCTAATGTTTAAATTGTGTTATAAGCACTTTAACTTCGTGTGACTTTCAACCTTTCTATTAATAAAACTGATAGCACTAACAGACTTTTAGTTAGTTACAAGGTTATCAGTCAGTCATTCACATTAAATCTGAAAACTGGATGGAATAAGATGAAATAATCAACCTAGTCAATCATTCCCAAAAAGTACCTTCTGTTGCATTACAAATATCAATATCGCGCCCATTTCACTCAAAATAACCACCACAGCCATGTATATGTAAATTTCTATTTAAATTTGGTAGAAGAGTCAGGTGGCTCTCATCAACATCTAGCCACAAATTGAATGCTATCAAGATACAAGAAAATGGTTTGAATCAATTTTCAATTTATTCACCAGTATATGCACTGGTTGTCGAAAGGTCATTGCAATTTCTACAACATTTAGTAATCTTACACTGAATATGTTCGGCTTTTTATTTTTTTATTTTTCACAAAGACTTTGCCCAAAATTTTAGCCATACAGACTACATTTCTTTGCCATCTAGTCAAAAGCCGAATGTTAATAGAAATTTCTGAAATTTTAAAGCATGTCATAACTATGTTTAAGAAATTTAATCACTTTTTATGCACAAAAGTGTTTTGTCATTCCATCAGGAAGCCTGTTTGTAACAAGTCAATCACTCAAACAACCCTTCAAGGAAAGGTTGTTGCTCGCCAACACAAGCCCTTACAAATTCAGACAAGTAGGCATTTGCTTTCCTGAATAATTATTTAATTGAGATTGGAAATGAATATGAGCTACACTTGAAACAATTTGATCGAGTAGAGAAGTTCTTACTTTGTATAGACATGTGAAGTTGGCTCTATCCCTCTTGCTCGCATGCTCTCAAAAGCTTCACGTGCACGATGCATGTCTCCTCGCCTTGCATAAAAATTGACCATCAAGCCAAACTCTCTTCTGGAAGGCTTATGGAAAAACAAATTATAAAAATAAGCATAATATACATATAAGACTTTGATATATACTAATAGAAATTGCAATTGTGGAATCTCACTAGACAAATCCATATTAGACCATGACCAATATCAACAAAAGCCAACTACTTGGGTCGGGAACAAGTATCATGCTCCATCATCCCAACCTATCAAAAAGCATATTTTCAGCCATATTATATGTCATTCCATCAAATATTCTTCATTAGGCCGAAAACATATGATCTTATTTATACAAAATGAAAACTTTTGATAGGAATTGTCATAGAATCTAATACAAAGAAAACAAAAAGTTGAAGCAATATTGATATATTGAATGGATAAAAACATATAAAATCAAAAAATTAAAAAGGATCGAGGTACCCTCAACTTTCATGGTTTTGACTGGCCAACATGAGTCTAAAGTGTTTACGGTAAAACCAATTGTCCATTGGGCAACCAATCCATCACTCCCAACGGATAATTTGTGAATACAAACAGGCTACAAAGAAACCCATTGTTCCATCGGGCAATTTACCCATGAGTCCCAAAGGGTAACCTAAAACCATACTCCTAGCCATTACGAGTCTAAACTATGAACGGCAAAACAACATCAAAAAGCCCTTTTTTCTTCATAAGCCAGGAGTAGATTCACAACTTAAAATCTCTCAAACACATTACAAAAAGAATACGAGGAGATGAACCCAAAATAGATCATACTATCCTTAACCCAATGCTAAAGATGTGTTGTGAACATGAAAACCAAAATACCATAAGAAGAAGACACTATCACCTTCCATAGTTTTGACTTCAACTTCTCAAATACATTATACTAAGAACACCAGATCCATTAGCAGCTTAGCTAGTGATTTAGAATAGGATATGAACCAACTTTAATCATACTATCCTTCTAACAATGCCAAAAGACATGATGTGAACAAGAAAATCAACTTTACTACTATAACACCCATTACCTTCTTAATCCTTTCAAAAGCTCGAACAACAGCCTGCCAATTTTCCGGCTCAGCTTCAAGAACCCTTCGGAATTCCCGGCGAGAACTCTCCCTCTCTTCATGCCACTTTGACCTGTACTCCACTCCATCAGACCCCGCCACCCATTTACTCCTTTCATCTGATCTCTCCTTCAATCTTCTCCCGTCATCCAATTTCACGGTCAAAACCCTCCCATGGAACTCGGCTCCATCCAACTCTACCGCTTTTGCAGCGGAATTTGCAGCCGTAGGGCCACCATAGAGGATAAAACCAAAACCAACATTCCTCTCAGGATCATTGTGGCCTTTTATCAGTATCACGTTCTTAATCGGTCCGAATTGCCGGAAAAATTCTGCAACTTCATTCTTTTTGATCCAAAGGGGAAGATTTCCGATGAAAATCTTACCTTCTTGCCGGAATTCAGGGATCGGTATATGATCGGAACTAGCATTAGACGAGGCCTGGAGTTCATTTTCGTCGGAACTCTCTTCTCCATCGGAAATCACTTCTTCCGGTGGCGGCGGAGGCGGAGGAGGAGGAGAGAGCCTGCTAGAAAGCCAAAGCTTGTTGGAAAGATTATCTGAATTTTCAGGGATTTTGAGTGGATTTACAAGGTTTCGGAGAGGGTTAACCGACGTGGAGGATTTGCCTGGGGAAGTCTTGAGGGTTTTGGGACGGCGAATGTTGCCGGAAAGCTTAGGAGGGTTGGTGGATGATGTGTCGGAGTCCGGCGACGATCTACACGAGAAACTGATCGGCGGAGAGTGAGTTGGGGATTTTCCGGCGAGCATAGATGGAGAGTAGAGCGAGGAGTGTGTAGAAGAGATGGATAAGATATCCATTATCGTTTCATGGATGGGATGGTGCGAGAACGTGAGTGGTTTTACAGACTCGAGGGAGTGATTTCGTACTTGTTGAGTGGCAGTAGACTTGGACCTTGAGCTAGAGAGGGTTGGACCTAACTCTAATGAGTCCTAAAGTAGAGTCGGGCTGGGCTTTATATTAGTGTACAACCCTGGTCCGAGCCCTTTACGTAAAGGGCAGATCACATTGCTTCAAAAGGCTAACCGCTAACCATTTCATGTTTTGTATGATTGACTTAGGTGCAAAGCGGGACTGAATGTGGGTCTTTTAAAGGGGACAAATCTTCTATGATCTGGATCATAGGAAACCTCTTGTGAACCTCACAGAAGGTTGACATGTGTTTACAGGTGTGACCTCCAATTTTTAAAATCCTAAGAAAATGGTGAAAGTGGTCGGCCCGCCCAGGATACGTATCAACCTCTTATGAGGTTCACAGGAGGTTTCTTGTGATGTAGATTATAAAAGAACCTCATCCATTTTAAAGGCCCCACCTTTTGCACGCATAGGACATCAACAGTGGTTGAACCGCCCGAGCAAAACGTGGCGAGTGGAGCGTGCACTCCCGAATCAGAATTAGCATGCGTAGGCATGTAAATGGGCCGCCATGGTACAACCCATAGCCCGTTTAGCGCGGCTAAGTCAAGTTTCTGGTCGACACGGCCCACAACCCGTGTTGGACCGTGTCATGCCCATTTTAAGAATCCCCAAGCCGAGTACAGCACGGGGCCCATGGCACGAACAGTGTGTCATACTGAATAGACAATAACACCACAGGATCAAGACACCATCGAAGGGAGGAAAGGCACAAGGGAATGGGGGTACTCGTAATATTAGATAGCACAACTAGAATGAGGGCAAATGTCTATATTAGAGGAATCGCTACTTGCAAGGAGTTTAACAAACCCAACAGCGGTATAGCACCTTCTTGGAGGAAGACCCCACGACTGATCACTCGTCACAGAGCCAAATGGATAGCCAGAGCATGGAGGACGAACAGAGAACGCTCAAGCAAACATCCCCGGCTCACTCTATTCATATAAGAGCTACTGGCCATACAGATGCTATGTGCTTAACTTGCTAAGTTCTTGCTACATCAACGCACTTGACGGAAGGGGGTTAAAGGGAGTTATGACAATACCCAAACAAAGCACAAACAATGGATTGTCAACCACAACACAGATGTAGGGCTTACCTTTAGACGGCTATTTAATTTGAAGATACATCAGAGTAATGCGCCGCGGAAGGGTAATACTAAATTTGGGAGCAAAATTTACGCGTGAACCAAAGTGGAGGAACTTCCAATGCTTTTAATGGCGTTTATCCAAGATGAGGAACGATTGGGAATATTCCCTTCATCTCATGCAATATCTTTCCTTACTTTGCCTATAAATAGCGATGCAGGTCAGCATCTAAACCTCAGATCCTTTCCTTTCCAACTTTTCCCCATCTTTGGCCTTATACACCCCTCCCTTTTTTTCTTTTTTTGAAGCCTTGTCTTCCGCTTACTACGGTTTTCAGTTTCATGATGGCTGATAATGCTAAAGGGAAACAACATGCGAGCTTCAAAGAGAAGCTCAAGAAAGGTTCAACCTCATCTGCCCAAAACTGGGCGGATGAGATTGAAGAGATCATTTGCATGACCATGCTCAGCATGGATCAAGAGCCGGCCACGGCCAACACTGTAATTTGAAAAGAACTTCCAATTAGAATTTGAGAAATCTACTATTTCGGCCAATGCGTCTGCTTGGTCACTCCGTCTGATCAGTAAGCTTGTGGATTCTTATGTCAACATAATCATCCTAACGGAGAGGTCGACAAAGAACTGGAGGTCTGCGAGCCTTAAGAGACCTGTGAGTATAATGCCTATTGGTGGTAGTTGTTTCTTAATCAAGGTCACGAAGTCTATGGACTATGACAATATAGTTTCTAAAGGCCCATGGTTCGTATTGGGCAAGTATCTCATTCTCCAGCAATGGAGTGTTTGTCTTGACACCTATGACAATCCCTCTTCAAAGCAATTACATGGGTCAGACTTCCTCGACTTCCATCGGAGTATTGGAGACCAGATCTTCTTTTCCAAGTTACGGCTCTAATTGGCAAACCCGTTAAAGTGGATGAACATATTGTACAGTGCACTAGAGTTTTCTTCGCATGCTTTTCTGTGGAAATTGATATAAGGCAACCTTTAGTCCTGGTAGTCATACTGAAAGAAGAAGATATGTTCCATCGCATTATTTGCATGTACGAATCCCTCCCATCTCTATGCTTCCGTTGTGGTCGTTTAAGCTGCCTTAATGAGAGGTGCAACATAGCGGGGGACATGACGTTGGTGGAGCACATCAGGCAGGAAGGCCAAACCACCCTTTATGTGCTTAAAGAAGAACATAGAACCTTTGTCTCGGCAGTCGGGGTTACCCTGAGTCGCTCGAGCTATGGGTAGTGGATGCTTGTCCCATAAAGGGGATTCAGGATCACCATTGGGAGGATTAAACCTAGTATTGCTCCCATGGGCAAGGACTCGACTCCGGCTGGTGATCAATCCCAGTTGGCTCGACCACAGGACCTAGTTGAGGGAGATGGTATACCTAACTATACTAGTGACCTGACTGCCCAAGAAGTTCAGGGGAGGCCGATTATGGGCCCCAACAAGCCGAGTTCGACACTCCAGTTTCCTCTATCATGATATAATCACTTGACCCTAAGCTTGTGATTGAGGCCCAATCTCCAAGACCACAACAGACGAACAAGCCTTTTAGAGGCTCGCGTAATAGAGAAGTATGAAGGGCAAAGTTGGATGGTAAATCCTGGAAGGCTTGGGAACGGGCAGACCCCTCCTCTGCCACTGCTCCCATGCGAGCCATGGTCGTCAAACCTAGACCCACTAGACCATATCGCCATCTAAATCCAGAGCTTTACCCAACACACATTCACAGGGTTAAACCGGTTTTCTGTAACTTCAACCCTCTTAGAGAAGTTCTTCAAACTTTTATGAACCAGAGCACCACCAACAACAAATCACCCTTGCCTGAGCACACCACCCCTCCTGCTCACTCTCTCGGTGAGTGTGGAACATCCACTCTCAAAGGATATTCCCTCGTCTGATGAGCAATCACATGAGCTCAAAGCTCAGACCAAGTTTGAAAAACAAGGTGACTTCATCTTCATTAATCTTGCCCTGCACCCCTCTGTGAGTACAGGTAGGAAAAAATATGAGGATGAGAGTGAGGGGTTGCACAAAAAGGCTTTCCTTTTCCATAAAGCCAAAGCACAACACATGTAAGAGGAAGAGGAGAGCAGTAAACTTAAATGACTGCTTTACCACGAACATGTTAGAAAATCACTCTTGGGTGCTAGACGCAACACCCCTCCTCCAAAAGATGTTTAATGATTATTCTCTCCTGGTGTCACGACTCAAACCGGAAATCCTCGTTGGAGGTTCAGAATTTGGATTCGCAACCTTCACCCCAAACAGAGCTTGGGAGTGGCAAGCGATATCT
>JAUPMG010000001.1:5668077-5684229 GCA_031762675.1 Pachysandra terminalis | reverse complement strand
AAACTTCAAGAAATCACCGTGGTTTTTCATTTTGACCTCCGCATAAACCATCATGAAGATCATTATAAGCTTTGCAATTCGAAGAACTAAGCAACAATTAAACTTATATAATCCAAAAGAAAAAATAGCAAAATGAGAGGAAAAACATGACAAAAATAAACAAATTCTGAACAATTGCCAAAGAGTAATTACCTTTCCAGATTCAGGAGGATCAGGAACCTTGTATGAATCCGGTGTTATCTCCAACAACCACAAACCTGGGAATAGAGACTGGAAAAAGATTCATTTAAGCATCGGATTAGAATTCATTGCAATCAAGTATCTAAATACAAATCCATCTATGTGGGGAAAGAACAGAAATTCAAAAAATAAAAAGAAAAAGAGGGGAATGTGAGATTTCTTACATTTAATTGCTTCAGTACAATCATAGCCCTCTTCTTCGACCTTCGAGACGGCTTCATTCCCGTCATCGCTGGAAAATCTACCTCGATCTATTTTCGAGAAAGCGAGACAGAAACTTAGCCCTCCCTTTCTTCTCCATATCAGGATGTGGAGCTAAACCCCTCAACCGATTCGATTTCGTCGCCGGATTCTCAATTCGCAGAGGCCAATAACTATGCCTTCGCTCTTCATTCTTTCCACCTCCGGTGACATTCGAAGCTTTGCAAGCAGCTCTTCTTGTTTTGAGATTGGAGAAGGTCAAGAGGCGACACAGCTAGCTAGGGAAAAGGTCTGACACGGTATAAATAAAAACCAATTGGAGTAATCCGATCAGATTACCCAGGTATGTATCGAGATTGCCGAATTCACTTGAAATTACCCATTTAGAACATATTATTAGATTGATTTCTGAATCGAAGAAACCAGTTTTGTATGTTGGTGGTGGATCTTAGATTTATAAAGTAGGTTCACTAGTTTCGACCTGAATCTACCTTTCTCGATTGGTTTTGAAGAATGTGGAAAAATCCAGAGAGACGGCAGATGAAGAGGCAGAGAGAAAACGTTGTTTCTCTCGATCATAATTCTAGATGAAAGAAAAAAAAAACAATAAATCAAGAACATGAACAGACTAATTTTGAAGAGTGTGTTTCTTGAGGAGGAAAGGGAAGAATCCAGAGATGTGGCATATGAAGAGGCAGAGAGAAAACATTGTTTCTCTTGTTCATAACTCTAGGTAAAAGATAAGTTAAAATGAACGTTACATAAATGGGTTTTAATTGAATTCTTTCAAAGAGTACATTACAAATATGGGTTTTAATTGAATCCTTTCAAAGAATCAAGTGCGCTTAGGTTTCATAAAAATAAAAATAAAAAATTTTTAAAAATTCGCTTAGGATTAACCATCTTAATAAAGACACTATGTATGTAGGTTCCACATAAATTATGTTAATACCTAAAATTACCCTTTTTAAAAAGAAGAGTTTAGTTATATTGTTATGTTAATTATATAAACAATTAAGGGTATATTTTTCAAAAAAATAGTATTTAAAAATTCAAAGATTTTTTTTTACTAAAAGTTTCAAGTAAAAGACAATAAAACCATGATTTAATTATATTACTCAAATAATTACTACTTAATTTAAAAATTATTGTAGTTATAGAGGATAATATTGTAGAACAACATGTAATAAAAATGCTTTAACTCAAAACCTTAAAAAATTGGTTCAACGTTTATAAGTAGTATCATTTATTAAATATCTTTGTAATTTATAGTTTTTTAATTTTAAAAAGTAAACTATTTGAATTTGTAGGGTCAGGCTGAATCGGGCTCAGGCTTGATGTATTTCAAAAACATCGGGCTCCGCTTACACCTTTGAGTTCGAAGGTCGGGTTGGGCTGGGCTCGGGCCAACATAAGCAATGTTATATTGGGGTGCAAGCCTGGCCTGAGCCTGCCAAGCCCGGCCCATTGCCACCCCTACTTAGATTCCAGTACTTTATATGCTATTAAAAGAAAAGCTACATTCTCACCTTCGATTTCTAATGCAAAACTACTTCATATCTGTTTTATATGTTCTTTCTCTTCATGTAGACAAATGTATTTACAGGATCAAGAATTTCATGAGGGGATTTGCAGAATTAAAAGACAATACTTGGGAACCTTAACTCATAAGAACTCAACAATCATAAAATTGATGGGTTTAAACTGGTAGATAACAAAATATTGGATGTTATGATAGATCCTGAGGACGGTTCTCAACAACATCCTGGAAAGCCTTGCATACATTTAGTAGGATAGACCAAACAATTGCAACATGGTTTAAAGTCTTGGTCTGGATCAGGTTTTTCGACCCTGCCAAAATCAATACATATCGATCGATACAATGGAAAATCAGAGTTCATTAATGAAGTATCGCCCACTACTGACTATTTAGGTTTCATATTAGTTGTTACTGAAAGCAACATGTTCTAATTTAAAACTTAAACAAACCAATTTCATTATCAAATTTCACCATATAAAAGATGAGCAGATAAGAAAAAATATAAATGAACCAATACTCAAGAAATTACAGCAGATACCATTCCTTGTCATCAGAATGAATTCAAAGATTAATTGAACATGTAATTGACAATATAAATTGCTATGATTTATATACACAGTGAGACTGTTAAGAATCGTACCTTGAAGTAACGATCCCATGTCCAAGAAATAATTTCCATGTTACAGTATCCGTCTTCCTGATCCAAGAACCCCGCATGCAAGATTGCCAACTCATCGGTTGATGATCTCTATCCAGCTTTAAAATCAAAAGCTACAGAAATATATTTTTAAAATATCTCGACTAACCAGAGCTTTGGAGGCTAATTTTTGTTGGAATAAAAAACCGTGCATCAATGACTTATTGACTATAAATCCAACTGCGTCCAGGTATCTTCCCAACCCTCCTCTCATTCATTTTATTCCTCACATCAGAAACACCAAACCACCTACTTGCATCTGCATAAATATTCGATAACAACACATAATTACCAGCATTTTGAGGCTCAAGCTCAAACAGTCGGCCCGCAACCACTTCTCCGAGCTCTATATCACAATGCAGCCTACAAGCCCCAAGCAGTGCACCCCAGGCACCAGCATGAGGTTCCAGTGGCATTGATTTTATGAGCTCATAAGCTTCCTTTAACTTCCCAGATCGGCCAAGAAGATCAACCAGACAAGCATAGTGATCCGGAGAGGGAGCTATAGAGTAGTCATTCTTCATGGAATTAAAGTAGTGCCACCCGTCTTCAACAAGGCCTGCATGGCTACAAGCTGTAAGGACCACTGTAAAGGCCACACTATCGGGGCTCAGCCCGTCCTCAAGCATGCAAGAAAAGAGCTCGACAGCCTGTACGCTAAAACCATGACTTGACAACCCTTGAATCATCGAACAATACGTGAACAAATCCCGCTTTGGCATCGCCTCAAACAAGCTGGCAGCCCTTTCTATGTTCCCACACTTTGCATTCATGTCTATAAGAGCTGCAACAACATGAACTTGTCGGAGATCGATCGAGCTCAGAACTGCATAAGAATCAACCCATTTGGCCAATTCGAGATTGCCAACTTGAGAACACGCTGACATTACGCTCACCATTACAAACTCATCAGGTCTTACATTCCTTGATCTCATATTGAAGAAGATCTTCACAGCCTCATCAGGCTGGCCATTCTGTGCATATCCCGATATCAACGCTGACCACAAAACAAGATCTCTATTGGGACATTGTTCAAACAAATACCGCGCTGAGGCCATATCACCTGCCTTTGCATACCCATCTATCAGCAATGTGAATGAAATCAAATTCCTCTCAGGCATTTCGTCAAACACCTTCCGAGCAGTCACAAAATCACCAAATTTCACACACCCACCAACCATTGCATTCCAAGACACAATGTTTCGGCACGGCATTTCATCGAACAGCATTCGAGCTGTATCCAAACTTCCAAAATTCAAATACCCAACAATCATGGCTGTCCAAGAAACCACATTTCTTTGAGACATCCCATCAAACACCGTCCGAGCACTCTCAATCTCTCGACATTTCCCATACAAATCAATCAAACTCGTACTAACAAATATATCCATCTCGATTCCATATCTCACTGTCGAACCATGAATTGCCTCGCCTTCTCTAATCGCAGATTCACTAGAACAAGCCTTGATGAGAGAAGGAAACGTGTATCTATCAGGAGCAATATCAGACCTCTTCATACGATTAAATATCGAGATTGCATCAAGAACAAATGAATTTTCGCAATACCCTTTGATCAACGAGTTCCAAAGATAGATGTTGGGTTGAGCGACACAGTTGAATGCGCTTGCAGTGTATCGGATGTTTGAGAAAGAGTTGCAGAGACAGATGAACTGGGTTATGAGGACGTTATCTTGTTCTACACCATTTCGAATGATCTTTGCGTGAACCTGTTCGAGATTTCCGATTGATTTGCATGATTTCAATAGGGTTGAAATGCAGAGAAACGTATCGGGCGTTCCGATACGTCCACTGATAGAACTCATGGACGAAACCAACCTTTGAAACCGTTTTTTAAAATCCGACCGTTAAAAGACTGCGACTCCGGTTCAACTGGTCTGACTATCTGGTCCAGTAACCGGTTGAATATCCTATTTCCTCCTCGGACCGAGCTCATATGTTCTATCTATGGTCCATGATCCGATCGAAGTCCGACCCGTTCATAGTCCCATCTAAAACCTGCCCGAATAGTAGTTGGGTTAGATTGGATTAAGAGGATAATGGATTAAACCAGCCAACTAAGGGTGCAACTCAATTTGGTTTGGTTCGGGTTGGCATCAACCCAAGATCAAACTGAAGTTGGTGAAGATTAACCTAAAAACAAACCAGACCGAACTCTCCAACTCGAAAACTGAACTAAATTGAAATGGAAAACCCTATAACCAAACTAACCCAACCCAAGTTGTAGTTTGGTTTGGGTCGGATTAGGTCGAGTTAATATAATATTTTTGAGAATTATGTATATATGTATATATATATATATAAAGTATCACATTTTTGTATATTATATAATAAATAATATAAGATATATAACCTGTATAATACGTATATAAACTAAATTTCAGTTCGGTCCGGTTCGTTTCAATCTAGAACTATTTGCACTAGAGTTCAGGTTTCAGTTTGGTTCGGTTTAACTAATACTTCAACCCAAAATCAAAGGTTTTAAAATTGAACCAAATATCTAGAAACCCAAACCCAAATTGAACCAGAGTCAATTTGGTTGGTCGATTTTCAGGTTGAACCAACCCATGATGCACCCTTGGTCCCCTACACCCAATCCAACCCAAAGGATTTTCATTTCTTAAGAATAGGGTTTATTTAGCATTTGTTGGATTTATGTGAGGAATCGATCTGGTTGGCCCAACCTGTTTGGGTTGACACAAGTTCCCACTTAAAGGGACGTCTATGCGTGGTATGAGACCAAGTAGTAGGAGATAAAGTTCTAGGTAGAATTGAGTTGAGTCTTCTACACATAGACTACTCCACCCTATCCAAGAATACAATTCACGATCTGATCTAGTTTTGCTACTGAAATTCCCATACAGAGATCATGTCGTTTGAGTACGGAATATTATATGTAGTTCTAGTAATCGCATATGCTAATGTGGGAAGTTTTCCTATTCGATAGAGATCTTGCAACAAGATAGTCCTAGGTGGAATTGAGTTGAGTATTCTATAAATAGACTCCTCCCTATCCAAGAATACAATTCACGATTTGGTTTTGCTATTGAGATTTCATACAGAGATCTTGTCGTTTGAGTGTGAGAATATTGTATGCTGTCCTAGTAATCACATATTTTGATGTAGGACGTTTTCCGATTCGTTAGAGATCTTCCACTACAAATCCAGATTCGTGTGCATCGAGATATGTGATCCGGTTCGTCTATAACCTTCAGCATTACTTGTTAATGTCTATAGCTATTTCTCTCTGAGAGAGAATTGGCGAAAATTAATATGGGTTTTACTGTCTCATACAAAGAAACAAACACATAAAAAAGTGCAGTAAGTTTGATAACAAAATGAAGGAAAAACCTATGCCCAGTAATAGCAAAAACTTCTGTACAAAAAGAGTCCTAACTGAACTCCCTCACCTTTGTAGCAAAACCTATTCAACAGAGCTTAAGAATTTCAAGTTCCATCCTTACATTTGGTCAATGCAAATTCAGTACTCAATCGACTGAGCTGAACAGATCACTGAAAATGCATTCGGCGACGAAGTTATTGTCTTGTATGTCTCGAACTCTGGCTATCACCCCGGACCTTCAAACTGCTACCTTGTACTACCGCAGGTCTCTCTCGAGTGGCATTGCTAGGATCTCGAGAAGGCCATGGTTGGCCCCATTGCCGGGTTGGACTGGCAAAGTTCCGGGACAGCGCCATACGGGAACTAGACAGTATGTGGTCCCTAAGGCCCTTGACGGACTTATATCTCTGCATTTCATCCCTGTAATCTTGCCTCCTAGCTTGCTTTCCGAGCTCGGGGAATCTCTCCCAATCAATCCCATCTCCTGTATCTTGCAAACTTTCATTTATGTCCCACTCAATTCCATCTGAAATGCACTTTTCTAAAGAACCACTTCTCCTTGGTATCTTCTCAACTGAACTTCTCTTTGGTTCTTCTTGAGCAGTTCCCGTAGCGTAAGTCCAGTTACAGCTCTTGCTGTTGTTGTCCATGTTTAGTTCAATGGAATGAAGATCGCTTTCAGCCGAATCATCTTGTTCTTGCTCTTGGCCGTTCTCTACTTCTCCTTCGTCGTCCTCTCCTTTTTCTTCGTTTCGGTAGGACTCCAAATAGGCTTTACTCAAAAAAGCCGCGACCTCTCCACTGCTTGCCCGATTCAGATACCCACCTTCGCTATCTTTACTATTTTTGGATCTTAGAAAGGCTTCAAGCTCAGCCCTTAGCTTCTCCACCGCCGCGTTTTTCTCCTCGTAATGATATTTAGCCTCTGAAAGCTTCATCTGGACTCTCTCCTCTCGCAACACATCGGCTAGCTGAAGCATCTCCCTCTCCTTCTCCATCTCCTCCCTAACCTTCTCTGACTCCCTCTTCAATTCTTCCACCTGAGCTTTGTCTTCCCCTATACCCCTAGCTAACTCGTCGCAGACTTGTTCCATTATCTCTCTTGCTCTCTTTTCGATCTCAAGCTCTTTCAACGCCTTCACGAGGGAAGCCTTTGTGTCGGCTAATTCCTTGCCGAGCTTCTTGTTCAAGCTCTCACTACGCCTCCTCAGCTTCCTCTCTACCTCAAGGTCTCCCGCAACGGATTCAATAGCAGCCCGGATCTTCTCCTGCTCCTTGCTCTTCCATGCCGCTTTATCTTCTGCAAAACACTTCATAAGGTAATTAATCTCGTTGCGGTCAGATCGCTGTTCTTGGATCAGCTGATCAACCTGCAAGCGAGCTCGCTCAAGCTCGGCACGTAGAGCGGAGACAAGAGACATCCTTGATGAATGCTGCTCTTCCATGCCCCAAATTCGATTGAGAATTTTTAAAAGCTCTTTAGAAGTGGTGAGACCATTACTAACATCCTTCAAACGAGTCTTAACTCCTGATATGGATCCCGTAGGCGTCTGCCCTCTTGAACGAGTCTCAATCTGCAATACACAAGATCAATTCCTTAAAAATTCGAGTTTGCTTCGACATATTTCATGTTTTCAAGTCCATAAAAAATCAATAAAATTCTAAATCTTCTATCAAGGAGCTATATACAGACCAAACTCATGTCCAAGACAAGCAAGTATTCGAAAAGATCACAATCCATAGGAAGAAAGGATTAAGAATTGTGGTTTACCTCCATCAAACTGGCATGGCTAAGGGAATCGAAACCTCCAATGTTGTTATCAGTGAGCCGAAGCCTCTGAGAAATGCCGGAAGATCTTCTCCGGTGATTACCAGTTCCAGATCTATCCATCCTCTACAAAATCAAGTATAAAAAACAAATAGAAACCTTCTTTAAGATCTCCACAATAAAAGATACACAGAATTTAATAAATGCAGCAAAACGACTGATACTGAAACACAAATAAACAACAAAATTATCAAATACACGAATTCAAATCATCACAAATCACAGAAGAATCCATAAAAGAAGTAAACCCCACCACAGAAACAGGGCTAATATACATCCTTTACAAAATCAAGTATAACAAATAGAAACATTCTTTAAGATTTCCACAATAAAAGATACACAGAATTAAACAAATGCAGCAAATAAACAACAAAACTATCAAAATCCAGAATTCAAATCATCACAAATCACAGAAGAATCCATAAAAGAAGAAAATCCCACCTCAGAAACAGGACTACAATCCATCCTCTACAAAATCAAGTATAAAAAAATAGAAACCTTCTCTAAGATCTCCACAATTAAGATACACAGAATTAAACAAATGCAGAAAATAAACAACAAAATTATCAAAACCCAGAATTCAAATCATAACAAATCACAGAAGAATCCATAAAAGAAGCAAACCCCACCTGAGAAACAGGGTTACTATCCATCGTCTACAAAATCAAGTATACAAAATAAAAACCTTCTCTAAGATCTCCACAATAAAAGATACACAGAATTAAACAAATGCAGCAAATAAGTAACAAAATTATCAAAACCCAGAATTCAAATCATCACAAATCACAGAAGAATCCTCAGAAACAGGGCTACTATCAATCCTCTACAAAATCAAGTATTAAATAAAAATAGAAACCTTCTCTAAGATCTCCACAATAAAAGATACCAAGAATTAAACAAATGCAGCAAATAAACAACAAAATTAACAAAACCCAGAATACAAATCATCCCAAATCACAGAAGAATCCACAAAAGAAGCAAACCCCACCTCAGAAACAGGGCTATGTGAGGGATCCGACAAATGGGGTAGAAGAGAACCAGACTGTACAGACCTTGCCAAGCTCCTGTTATCTCTGTTTCTCATCTCTTTCTTATATCTCTTCTCCTCGAAATCCTCTCTCACTCCAGGTGAAGGGATCTCATTCATTTCCCATAAAGTTGCAGCGAGTTTCCGTGCAGACACAGGAGGAGCTTGCTTTCCTTTCCCACCACCACCACCGCCGCCGCCGGTCTGAGAAGGCGGGTATTTCGGAGATTCAGCAGCAATTCCAATAGCAGAAGCAGGGGATCTCGAGTTCATCATCTTCCATGTCGGAACAGGCGTGCTTGATCGTCCTCTCTTCCCAACCAAAATCGCTCTTTTGAATCTGTAGTTCTGCACTATAGAGGATGAAGAAGACGACGATGAACATCCTCTTTTCCTGATCTTGCAGCCTCCTCCGATCAAACCCTCCATATTCCGATTCTGTCTCGGCATTTTTTTTAACTAATTCGTGTTCCAAGTTCAAATTATAAGCTTAGCTATGAAAGAAGACAGAAATTCGATCAAAATATTCCTTTTTTTTTATTCTAAAGAAACAGAAAAAGAAAGAAAGCAAGTTTCGATCTTCCCAAAAAATCTCAAAACCATAGTTACCTTCTTTTGATCACCATTGTTGAATTAAGGGTTAATTCAATTCAATTTCTCCTCGTAAAAGATTTCCTACAAACACAATCGATTTCCAGAATCAGAGAATTAAATTCCGAAAAAAAGGGAATCCAATGGGAAATAAAAGGAAAGAAAAACAATCATCAAAACAGTCTTGAGCTCAATTACCTCTGCCAGATGGGAAATTCCCAAACCCTAGAAATCTGAATCACTGTGAAGGATGCAGTGAGCTGAAAGAGATTCAGTGGTAAGAACTGAGAAGCGGTTGTTTTGTAGATTTGAGGAAAATGGGAAACGAAAGAAAAAAAATAAGAGAGACAAAAGGATGAAGACGCCGACGTGATGAAGCACACCTTTTGATTGAGACCTTTTGCCACGTGGCTAAATAAATCCAACCGCTCTAAATCGGGTACGTACATGTATTAATGAAGATCACAAGACCCATGACCTTTACCCGATTCGTACAGATAAACCTTATATATTGTTTGTAATTAAGATGGGGTCCCTTTATTTTTGTTTATTATACACGGAGGCTTGAAGTTGAAGCTTTCCCATTACGCTGAGTCCAAAAGGTGAGTGTGGATTAGACGTTGGCAACGACAAAACCTTGGCCGACCTCAGAAGATCCGGTCTATGGCTGCCAATGGGTCGAATACGGATCGGATCCATCTGGATCTATATTTGAATCCAATTTGAGTTTGATCGATTTGTATTTGACCGAAAATCCGACCGGATCTTTAGAAAAAGAATCCATATTTGAATTCGATTCGTATTCGATCAAAATCTGATATTTGATTGAAATAATATATATTCGGACTTAAAATATATAATTTGAATATTATTTCATTATTTTTTAAGGATAAATAAATCAAAAATTTTAAAGTTTTATGAAATCTAATCGAATATCGGATTGGTATGATTGAATTCATATTCGAATTCGATTAATCGGATATGAGTATTCATATCCATATTTAACCCATCGGATTTCAAGGGCTAACCTTATTCGAATCTTCGACTCGAATACGAGTCTGACCCATTGATAGCCCTAATCTAGTCGCTAAGAAACCGATGCAAATCATCTAAGGCTCTTCTTGTTGCATGAATCAATAGTAGCCAATAAACAAAGGCCACATAAGCCTAATATAGACAAATCCATGTGATCTTCAAAAAATATAATAAAAAAACAATAATAATTGATGTTGGCAATGTGTCAATAGTGTTAGGTTTAAGTTTCTATTTTGATTGGGTACCGTTTCCTCCTTTTACAACAAGGACCTTAGATGATTTGAATCTCTAAGGAGCTAGCGTAAAGATATGGCAATTGGGCGGTTTTGAGATTTGATTTGACAAACCCTAACCCGACTTCACAAGGATCTAGTCCCTATCCCAAGGGTTGCAAATGGTCTAGCTTTGCCAAAGAAAGAAACGTGTTGCTCCACTTCGCTCACATGTGGAAGCTTGTTAATTTTTGGAACCCCACTATTCCATGCGTACATTCGATCAGCCCCACGTCACATATCGTATTTCAGTTCCAAAGACATTTGCCACGTGGCATAAAAGGCTCATCTAAACTATTGATTTTTTTGTGTAAAACTTTAAAAATATTAAAATAAAAAATAAATAACTATTGATACATGTGACAAAACCTAATACACGTGTATTATTATGGTTCATATACGTTAAAATATTGTCAATGTGGCTAATCTAGAGAATCCCTTGTTAAATGGATGTTTTGGATTGGTCAAAACATTCCATGTGACAAAAATTGTCCTGTCACAACAACCAATTAAAGCAATTGTTGCTATATACTTACTATTAAAAGAGAAAGCAATTTTTAAGGCTTTTTTAATTATAAATTATAAGCACATCAAAAGTCTTGACCCAATATCTTAATATAAAAAGACATAAAAATAATATAAAACACCCAAAATATCATTTATAAAGTTTCTTGACAAATTTATCTAAATAATATTTCTAAAAATCTCAAAATTTAAGTCTTCTGATATTCAAAAAATTAATTTTAAAAATAAAATATAATAATTATATTAATTTATTATATGTAAAATTTTGACTTAACAATTAAAATATATTCATAAAATTAAAAATTCCGGACCCCATTAAAATAGATATATTAATAAGTACTATAAAAAGAGCTAAGAAAGAGTAAGCTTACATGAAAATATACTTATTAGATATAAATTAATAAATTTTATTAAAATTAAAAAATATATGTTATTAAATATTAATTATTATAATTATTAAAAATTAAACTTTTATTTAGTAATTATAAAATATTTTAATATTGTGTATGAACATTCTCATAAGTAGGGTGCATTAAGAAGTCGATTTTAGTTTTTATATGCATCTATCACATATTATATTTTAGGGCAGATCAAACCTTAAATGTTTCATCTTAAAATATTTACAAGCATATTATTGCTTTTATTATTAGGAGATTTTTTTAATTAATAACTAAACCTAAAAGTAATTAAGAAAAATTTAGAATATATATATATATATGTGTGTGTGTGTGTGTGTGTATATATATATATGTGTGTGTGACCAAATACAAAGTCAAATATGAAGATACCTAACAATCTTGGCAAAATAAGACAATAAGGTACATACATAATAAATTTGAGTGTTGAGCAATGTAAAGTTGAAATAATATTGATGTCTTTTGGACTTTAACACTTAAGCCAGGAATGACAAATATTTGATAAAGACATTATTGCAACCTAACACTCTTTTGTGAATGAGCTAAAACTTCCATGTAGACTCAAATTCAACCAAGAAAGCAAACAGGTCATATTTGGGGGTCAAGAACTCATGCAAAATTTCTTAGGCTAATATCAGCATATGCATTAATTTAAATCATTGATTAATTCAAATTCAAAAATAATTCAACCAAAAGTATAATAAATTTATTAATGTCCTTACCATGAAATGTGAAACAAAGGTCAGACAACTACTTATGAGCTATTGTAAGGTTTTCTAAACCCTAACTTGTAGATACCCTAGGGGTAGCAATCGGGCGAATTTGAGTTGATGACTTGATACTCAACCTAAATTCGTCTATTTAATAAACAGGCTGAAATAATCAAATCTGCACCCAACCCACCCTAATCCACTAGACACGTTTAATTTCAGTAATTTTTATTATTTATTTTTAAATACCTTTAATGATTAATGTCTTGGATAATAAACCAAATCATAAGTTACAACAATTTTGTGATTTAATTCTCATTATATTTTCTACAATCTTATTTAGTCACATATAAGCAACAATAATGCAATATAACCTACAATATTCTACTTTATATCTTCTATGATGCTCCAACTTCTAGCAACCTAGCTCCAACTTCTATGTATTTGTTGTAATTTTTTAAGGTATACTAAAATAATAAAACCTATATAATAGTAACCCCAATGGTTTACTTTTAGGATCCGATTGTTTTGAAGAATTGGAATTGGTGTTAGAAATTGTAATTCCAATTCTAATTCATTGAGAATTGAGATTTTCATGATTGAATGTCAAAAAATAATTGGAATTTTGATTTTTTTTTTTTTCCCTTGTGAGAAATGGGAATGATGAGTAACGAAGATGAGAATGGTATAAAAGTTAATTTTTTATTTTTATTTTTATTATTAGATTAAAGATAGAGGTTGTAAATTCGATCCGACCTGACCCGACCAATTGCCACATCCATTTGAAATCTACGGGATAGAGAATTACAATTAACAGCCTCCCCTACAGCCTCCCCTTTGTGAGTTGACAGCTTCAAAAATAACCTACAAATGAATTTTATAGAATTCACGTAGAATTCGAATTCTAATTTCTTAATGTACTCCCAAACGTAAAAATTGAAATTTGAGGCCCCAATTCCACCTTCAATTGCATGAACCAGTCGGGCCCTTAGGGGTTAAACCCGAATCCGTTCCACGAGTTGAAAACATGAACTAAAACCAACTAAAATTCGAGCAGGTTCGAGCGGGTTGACAAATCGGGTTAGAAGTTTTGCGTACACCTTTATAAATAACCTCAACAATCAGCATCGTTACGAGTAAATCAGAGAAATAGAGGGACCAAATTATAAATATCTAATAGATTGAGGTATTATCTGATTAATAATTGCAGACCAACTAACAGGTGCCAGACATCATTTAATTTCCCTTGGCGCAATGAGACATAAGTTCAACATGAGCCTGGGCCCCACGACTGGCTCAGTCTGTATTCTGATTGGCTCCTACCTCCCTCGTTTCGTTATACTAGAAAGCACGAATTCTCACAAGAGAAATCCCCCGGCCGAATCATGGGCCCCACGGCTCCACATGCCGGTACAAAGTCAGCTTCCGATGATCATCCCGTGGTGCAAACGTTCATCTGTGTCACACCAGGATTCAGACTCCGGTGCGTCAGAGCTGTCAACTCCGTATCTATCTTTATCATATAACTTTTTTTTTGGTAAAATATCTTTATCATATAACAATCACGTCTCTCTCTCTCTCTTCTATATAAGGTGTTATTATATCCGCGCCTTAATTTGCTAAGGATAGAAATCTTAAATTGATATTTTAATCAAAATTATCCTCTTAACTAATTGATACAAATATACTCATGAGTGCAACTTGGGTCGGGCTAACACGAACTCAAGCCAACCTAATTTGACTTTGGATTGATTTGAGTTAAGTTTTATAGCACTTTTGAGTCGGTTTTGGGTTGAAAAAAGCTAACCTTAAATTAATTCGGTTAATAATATATATATATATATATATGTATATGTATGTGTGTGTAAATTTTAGAATTTAGGGTTTATAAAAATCCCTCTAAACTTGTGCTATTTTTAAATAAGCTCCTTGCACTTGAATGTGTTGCATAAGTTAGATTTGATTTTGTAACTATTTATTTGCACATTGTTCAGATTGGTTTAAGTCTAAATATATAATTCAAGCTGTGATTGTGCTTATCAACTTGACCCGAACCGAACGTTTACAAAATAAAATTGGTTTGATGTTTAGATTTCATAATAAGAGTTTCAAATTATGTTAGATTGGATTTAGGTTGACCTTTAAGGAGGTCGGTTTAAGTCAATCCAACCTAAACCAAAACCAAGTTGCACCCCTAAATATACCAATTCGTTGATTAAAATAACAGTGGCATTTTAGTCATTTGATTGAAATATTAGTGTGAGATTTCTGTCCCTAGCAAGCTAATGCCTGGAAATAGCAATATATATATAACGGTGCTGAAGACAGTTGGACATTTGAATTAAAGTTGAGTTTGAGCTGTTAGAGGACATGTGATTGTAACTAGTAAAGTCCAAGTTAAAATTTGAATATATTTAATAAGATGAGTCGTGTCACGTCGCAAAATCCATGTATATCCCAATTTTGTATTATATTATTTATATGGTTAGTCAATTTGTAAACAGCCAGCTTGGTCAAGGGCTTAGGACCAGGAATATTGCAAATTGATGGTTCAAGCCATATATTTTAAATTAATTCGTCTCTCTCTCTCTCTCTCTCTTACTAAATTGTTTATTTTAATCTACTTTTCTATATCTTATTTCTCTCACATTCTCATAATCAAATATATTATAATTAAATAATATAGAAATAGTATTGAGATGGTTTAGATCAAATTGAGCCAAACCCAAATCTTATTTATGCATTATCAAACCCGATCCATTATGACGAGGCGAGACGGGTGTTTAGGCTGTATTTTCACAATATTATCATTGATCTTACGATATGTGATATAATGATAAGAAAATATATTTATCGCCAAGCACATGATCGAAAAATAAAATGGTAAATAGTTGTCCATTAGAATAACTGAATTACATAAAACGGAAAGTTGAGGTTAGTTATTAATTGCATGTAGTAAAAGACATATGGCATTAAGCCTTCAATGTAGTTATTATAACTATATACACATGTCATATTTTGAAGATGACACATGGTAGAAGGCATTAAGGCTTCAATGTAGTTATTATAACTATTTACACATGTCACATCTTCAAGATGATACATGACAGTATTTTTTAAAGCTTCAAAAGTAGTTTTTACAAATACATGTTTGTGGCAGAAGAATGAAATCTCATGTTAAAAAAGTAACTAGCTTTAGAAGCTATAAATACAAGAGTTCGGCAATAAAGAAAAACATCCACAGCAAATCAACTCAATTGATACACATAACTCAGTTTTTGATCCCCAACGATTATTAGTTAGCTCTTAGCTTTTGCAAGGATTCTGCTACACATACTTCTTACTTCGAACTAAGTTTCTCTCAGAAGATCCCTCTAGTCGGTAACGAAGGAATCTCAGTTGGAAGATTTACGGAAACCCTCTCGACAGTCCCTTGCATTCTGATCTGTGCACCCGTGAAATAATGGTCATGTCCCACAATCGGAGCCCAAGGAACCACTCGAGGTTTTGTATATTCTTTGTTCATATTGCTTCTTGTCTTTCCAAGTTAGAAGGTTTACTTTCTAAGTTGTATGTTTACTTATGTTCTAGTTATTTTATATAAAAGTGTTGTTGATGTGTAAAATCAGTGTCTCTGGTTCAACAACTGATCCTTCAAGATTGGGAACCATACAATCGTCTGACTCAAAATCAGTCACATATCGATTGA
>JAUPMG010000001.1:5614726-5658640 GCA_031762675.1 Pachysandra terminalis | reverse complement strand
ATTCCTTCAAAGTGAAGTGAGAGGACGTTCTCAAAGTCCGTAGGAAACCTATTTTCAAGAAATACTTCTGGAGATGGCGTGCCTTTGACTTCTATAGCTCTTTCCACTGAGGATTTGCTTCTAGAGGTGAAAGTTCAAAGTATGACTTGAAATCAATTCATAAGAATAAATAAAAGCGACTTCGAATCCTAGTTTGTAATTCGGATGCATAAAATAGTGCATTCGATGGGATAAACCCAAGTCCATGTCCTTCGAGGAGGACAGAGTCCTTAGTTTTTTGGGGGTGACAAGCCATTTGACGAATTGACCATCTCAAGGTGGTTAGCCTCGAATTCGCCTTAGGAGGAAGGAATATTTTTCCTTCGAATTCACTTTAGGCAGGAGGAAATATACCTTCTTCGAATTCACCATTTGGAGGTATTTGGCCTTTGAGTTCACCATCTGGAGGTGGTTGGCCTTCGAGTTTGCTTTTGAATCCGCTTTAGCAGGAGAAAATACACCTGCTTCATGATCATTTCAAGACAAAACATAATAAATGATTCTTTGAAGTCTATAGATGTGATCCAATAATGACTTTTGAGTTAGAAGGTACAGATAGTTCCCTCGAGTGCCTTCCCTCAAAGATCTTTCCTCAAGTAGAACACTGCTAAAACGTAAAGGCATGTAATAAAAATCACTTGAAGTCTGGTCTAGAGAATAAATAGATGTGACTTCGAGGCTTTATTTGAAACTTTAGTTATTTGAGAAGTCTGTTAGGGGTAGCATATTTCTAAATATGTCATTCGAGCAAAATAAGGTCCCTCGAGGGAAGAGTAAAACTCTCATTGCCCCGAGTGCTTAGAAGGAAGTGCGCTGTAGGAACATAAGTCCTTGTCCTCTTGAATATTTCAAGAAAGACGATTGCTTGTGTTTGTTGAGTTTGAGATACGTGGTGTTTCCCTATAAGCTGAAATTCCAAAAAGTTGTTTCTCTAAAAAGATTTTCCTTGTTGGTGATAAAGACGGTCAGATATCCTTGAGCCAGCTCAAATATTACATTTTCACTAAACGGTTTAATCACTATATGCAGTTATTGACAACCCGCACATAAAAGATGATTGTACAACTTTATTTAATAATTCATTATATGCGATTATATCCAAAATATGTACACGTGCTTTTAAAAAAGCAATACGTGTTTATTGGGATTTAATTGGACCGCCTGATCACCACAAAAAAAGGATATGATAGATTATTAAAGTCACTAATAAGAAGGTAGAGAAAAGAGATGGCTAATATATGCGTGAGCAGTTTCAATTTATGATATCAAACATTGTGAATCAAAAAAATAGAAATTTTGGTAATAATGACAACTTCAAATTCAAGATTTCAAATTTAAGACGTTTATAAAGAATCTCTTTCTTCCTTCTTTTTTTTTTTTTTTTTCCTTTTCTCCTTTTCTCCTTGACGATGAAGAAGTACACGTATCGTTTTTTATTTTCTTTTGTCTTAATCACGTGGTGTCCCTGCACTGAGTACACTCACATAAGCGTGGGACTAATCCACGTTCGGTAAAGATAAACTCCTAACTACTAGTGCTTCTAGTGGGATTTGAACTTCAGACTTACTCCTGGAGGCGCCCATTAAAATCCAATTGAGCCACACATCGGTGGTTTAAAAGTACAGATATCTTTAATCCCAAAATTATTATATTTGTTTGGCATAAAATAAAAGGAAGAACTCCTCACTTGTAAAGGATTGTAACAGTAAAATTATAAAACAAGTCAGATTCCAATTTAAAGTACATAATAAAGTCATACTCCATGAAAATGTTGAGAAATTTTCTTTCATTTCTTTCTTTTTTTTCTTTTTTTGATAACTTGGGTGTCCATGCCAGCTTGCGTACACCACGACTAATGCCTAGAACCCTGAAGTTAACAACAGGTAAGCCTCGAACCCCAGACCTAGTGTTTCACGAGACACCAGTTGCAAGTGACCTTAAATCTTGGACCTTGGATTATTTATTTATTTATTTATTTATTTATTTATTTTTATTAATTTTTTAACCAAGCACCATTTCTGAAAACTGCACCAAATAATTTTAATTTTGATGTAATTTTGATACATAGGCACTATTTGCTCCAATTGTTAGAGATTTTTTTTTTTTAATACATTTAAATGGGTTGGGTTTGTTAAAAAAAAAACAGATAAAAACGAGATGACAAAGAAATCAAACACACAGATACAGATTTATGTGGTTCAACAAATAGTCCCTCCATCCATGGATGCACCCAATATTCTATTATTCTCTAGAGATCAGAAAAATTATTGCAAAGAAATGCCACAAAAGTATGATAAATATCTTGTAATTAGGGCAAAACATGATAAAAATAAAATTACTCTTATACCCTATACCCTAAATAGAATTGATAGCTGGATCATCAATACTTCCCGAATACCTCAGTAGTATCAATGTCTACATAACAACAAGATTGGACTTTAGTCGTAACCAATTTTGAGTAACCCCAATCGCCCGACCGAATGGTTCAACATTAGACAGTTCAAATAAAAACCTTTGGATCTTCAATGGGACTCAAAACAACAATTGTGGGATAAAAGTTTTAACATTTGTGAGATAGAATGGGCTTGTAAGGCTCTTCTAAGGAACATAACTCTAGGCCCTTAATTGGGCCAAAATGGCTGCAAGGAGTGAAAACAATGACCACTATGGGCTTGAACAGTGTACCTAAAGATAATGAAGATATTGAGCATTATAGACCCAATATACAAGGCTCCATGGACCAGAAAATTGGGATCATATAGGCCATTCTGGTGGACCTGAGGAGCCTAGCAACAATAGTTTAGTCCCTAATCAAATCATGTGAGCCATCTACAGATTTCTGTAGGAAATATTGCACACTATGCTCCCAATTGGCAAGTCATGACCTAAGATTTTAAGCAATTTGATCACAAGTTTCCTTACATTACCTACCATCACAGCTCAAATAACAGATTTATATCCGGATTTTTTTACAAGTTAAATTGTTAAGAAAGAAAGATAAACAAGATCAGGAAGAAATCAAGCACACACCAATTCTACTATTCTCCAAAGTTCAGAAAAAGTATTAAAAAGATCCGCCACGAAAGTACGATAAATAACCTTTAATTAGGATTAAACATAACAATAAATAAAATTACTATTATACCCTTATATCCCTAAAAACATTTGGGTTGGGACTCTGCTCCTGGACCCTCCTTCAGGCGGGGGGCCCTCTACTCCCTGTAACCCTACGAGCTCAGTGTCGAACTCAACCGTCAAAGTCAATGAATGGATCATTGATATTTCCAGAATGTCTCGGTAACATCAGTCTCCACATAACAACATCTATGACCTTATGCTGTTGCCTTCACTATGGCAGAGTTGTGATTGAGTCCAAACCAAAGTAATGCACTTGGAATTCTTTATGAAGATGCCACAGTGAAGGCCATAGATGCTGTTGAAGCAAGTTAAACTAATCCAAGTTAATCAGTTTTACACCTCCTCTTCTTTCAGGCACAAGCAAAGTAGAAAGAATTAATGGGGCCCTTCAATAGATCTACTTTTATTATATATAGATATATTAATCGGATGATATTTACTTTGAAAAGATTTAAATAAAAATATTAATTCATAAAAAAGAGAGAATATTCTTCTAATAAGAATAAATATTGAAAAACAATCAAGGGCTTTTTGCAGTCATATCCCTATGTTATGTTGTATTTGTATTTATACTCTTATATTTTTTACTTTTGTTCCTATTTCCTCTACTATCATAATTGTTGCATTTGTACCCTCGACTTAAAATTTGTAAACTTTCACTATTTGTTTCTACGTTAAAATCTGCGAACTTACATTATTTTTTTCTATTGAATGACCATAACAACACTTTTTTCTACCTTAAATCTGCAAACTCCCATTATTTTTTTCTATTGAATGATCATAACAACCCTTAGTAAAATATCTATTATCTTATATTCACTCTTATAGCTTCATATTTTTACATCTAGACTCTTCTATTTATCATAATTTTGTATTTTGTACACTCGATGTTAAAAAACGGGCGATGTACTCATTTTTTTTTCCCGTAAAATGATCAAGATAACTTTATAAATAGGTTTTTTATAAAATCTAATGGAAATGCAAAACAAATTCTTATAACTCAACCCGACTCCACTTGGTCTGAGGTATTAATACCTAATAAAATGCCTACTTAATTTGTTTAAAATCATAAATGGATTCAGATTATATATTTTTAATCCTTATTATGGTCATAAGAGAATCTACTTTATATCTTCCTTACATTTTAACAAATATAAGAACTTATATTACGAGGTTATTTTTATTTTTTTTACAAACAAAATATGTAATATATCATTAAGGGTACAAATGCAATAAATTTTGCAAACAAAGAAGTATAGATATGGGGAATGAAGGCAAAAATAACACTTATTAAATAAAAGGGTATTATGGTTATTCAATCAAAGTAAATAACAGAAGTTTGCATGCTTTAACGTCGGGTGTACAAATGCAACAATTACCATAAAATACAGGGGATGGATACAAATATAAAAATGCAAGGACATAAATACGAATACTCTATAACGTAGGGGTATAGATGCAAAAAGCCCAGAAATAAAAAAAATCTTCTCTTTTAATCTATTTTAAAATGAAACAAATAATTATTATTTACACTCACTTTAGTTTAGACTTCTAATGAGAAACAAATTTGGGAAAAATAAAAATTAATATCAAAATGTCAGACCTCAAGATAAGTTGAGATTAACATTGATAAATCTCTTAATATAATTGTCTAAAAAATCTGACGGTTGGGATCATCTGGATTCTTGTGAAGTTCTCTTAATATAATAATATAGATAATAATTTAGTGTTTTTTTTTTCCTTCATGTTGTTGTGTTTTTCCCCTTTTTTGGATCCATCGATACTTCGATCAACATGGAGTCACATGCATAAAACAGAGAGTCGAAGATCCCAAAGTTCCTCTATAATGAAATTAAAGTCATCTTTTATACCCTTTTCCTTCGGACAAAGAGTCAATGGTCCAAACAAACTTATCTAACTTTATCTAACCAGCCACCACATCTGTTTCATATAAGGTATGGGTTTTAGGGCTTGTTCGCCATAGTTTCTTACAAATGAAAGGGTTTTAATGTGAAGGGCTTTATTAAAAAGGGCTTTAAACTAAAGTTATTAGCTGAAAATTACGTTTTGAGAAAAAGTAAATAAAAAGATGCCCTTTACAAAACTTGAGATTCAGTGGATATTTTTGTCTTAATAAAGAGTGTATAATAGAAATGAAAGGATATTTTTGTCATTTTAAAAGTTTAACTTAAATTTAGAACACGATTAATTGCTTCTCGTAAATGCAGTTTTTAGAAGCAGTTTCACATCTATTTTATCGAAATGGGCTTTCTGGAAAAAACATTTCCACCTTAAGTAAGGTTGCGTTTGACCCGATTATATAAGTGCTTATTTCAACTTAATACCTGTTTAAAGAGCTCTTTAAAATTAAAAGTGCGTTTGGTAACACCTAATGGATAAGTCCTTATCCATAAGCAGTAGAGGAAGGCTACCCATAAGGAGAAGCTATTGAAAGCAGCTTCTAATCTATTATCACTTATGCGGGAAGCTATTTCTAAACTTTAGTAATACTTTTACAATACCCATTTTACCCTTAAACTTCCATAAGCACTTAAATAAATGTTATTTCTAAACTTTAATAATTTTTTATAATGTCTATCTTACCCCTAAGCACTTAAATAAATGTAATTACCAAACGCTATTTTTTTCAAATAAGCAGCTTATTGTTGTTGTGGATAAGGGCTCCTATTGAGCCGCTTATCCAATGAGTGCTTATCCAAAAGCACAAGCCGATACAAACGCACCCTAAATTTACCAAACATCCCAACACTGGGTAGGAAGCACTTTTAGGTCCTTAGGAAGCTGTGCCAACCGAGGCCTAATTTTATTCTCTTCCACAAGTCTACCAACAAAAAAATAAACCTTTAAAACAAAGTTGTAAGACTAGGGGGACCTCTTCTTCTTTTAATCTTTTCTTCTAACAATACAAGCCACAGACATTAAGATAATCAATGGCCATGGAGTACTCCATGTTTCTATGGCTTTCTCTCATCATCTTTCTATCTTCTTCTTCTGCATCAACTGCAAAACTTACAACACCAAGATTCCCTTCTTCTATCAACATTAAACCCAAATCAACACTCTCACTTTCTACTCAAACTGAGCTTTACAAAACAAAGTATTTCACCCAAACACTTGATCACTTCAATTTCCATCCACAGAGCTACCAAACCTTTCAACAAAGGTATTTGATCAATGACAAGCACTGGGGTGGTGCAGACAAGAAGTCTCCTATCTTTGTTTATACCGGAAACGAAGGCGATATCGAGTGGTTCGCGCAGAATACCGGATTCATGTTCGAAACTGCTCCTCATTTCAAATCTCTTCTAGTTTTCATCGAGGTAATTCGATCATTAACCGATGTTTAGTATTCGAGAAAATCCCATTTGAGAACTTAACTGCTTTCTTTTGATGAAATTCTGAACTGCAGCACAGGTTCTATGGGAAGTCTATTCCTTTTGGAGGTGATAAGGAAGTGGCTTATAACAATGCAAGCACACTTGGGTATCTGAGTTCCACACAGGCTTTGGCGGATTACGCGACTTTGATTGTCGATTTGAAGAAGAATTTAACTGCTAGTGAGTCTCCGGTCGTCGTGTTCGGAGGTTCTTATGGAGGAAGTATGGTTTAATTCTCTTCTGATCAACACTTCTTGCAAAAAAGATTTCTCTTTCTCTATGACTCTTTTCCTTAATTTTTCTTTTGGTTTTTGCAGTGTTGGCAGCTTGGTTTAGGCTTAAATACCCACATGTTGCCATTGGAGCCTTAGCATCATCTTCTCCAATCCTCAACTTTGAAAACATTACATCTCCATATAGCTTCAACAACATCATCACCCAAGATTTCAGGGTTTGTCTCTCAAATTTCTCCCCATTTTTTCCTTTTCAACTTGTAATCTAAACCACAATAAATAGGAATTAATTCATGATAAGTTCAAAATATCCTTATCAACAAATACCTTAAATTTTTTCTACTAAGGGTGTGTTAGGCATTGCTTCTTCAGGCCCTAGAAGTGATTCTCGAGCCCAAAAGCGCTTTGAATAAATAATTAAGGGTTTGGTAAACTCAAGTGAAAAGCAATCCACAAGAATCGCTTCATCCAAACATTGATTTTTTTGAAGCTACTATTTCTTGCTTCTGAAATCACGTTTGCGAAAATCACTTTAAGATTTTAATGAAATCTAACTCATGGTCTTATATGCCCTTTTAAAACTTTTAAAATATCTATTTTACCCATGTTTTCTTCACGAACAAAGCTCAAAACTTCTCACAAATCTAACTTGGAAGTGCTTTTTCAACAAGTGTTTATCAAACATCTTTTATTCCTCTGAACCAGTTCTTATAAAACGCTTCATAAGAATAAATTTTAAAGGAATCGCTTCTCCTTCCAAGAAGCAACGCTAAACACGCCCTAAATTCTACTAGTCTAAACATTATTATTTTGTGATTTCGTCGCAGAGCGAGAGCGAAAATTGTTATAAAGTGATCAAAGGGTCATGGAAACTGATTGAAGACACTGCAGAACAACCTGGAGGGCTTGAGATTCTCAGGAAGTCATTTAGAATATGCAAGTAAGTTAAATTCGATTTCTGACTCACCTAATTAAAAGGGATTAAATATGCTAAATTTCGTCGTTCTTCTTCTTCTTAATTTGTCTTATAGGAACTACATTAACGCGAATTCTTTAGCCAATTGGCTTCGAACTGCCTATGTTTATACGGCAATGACGGATTATCCAACACCTTCCAACTTTCTTAACCCCTTGCCTGCTTATCCAGTGAAACAGGTAAAAATCAATTCAAGTTTGGGGTTTAGTAAATATTTGGCCTAATTAAGGGCAAACTAGTCATTTCAAGTACTGACTTCCTTTTTCTTTTGTTTAAACTCCTCTTGATTTTTGATGGTCAGATGTGTCAGGCGATTGACAATCCAACGACAGGGAACGACACGTTTGCGAAGCTGTACGGAGCGGCGAACGTCTACTACAACTACACTGGAAACGCCACGTGCTTCGATCTTGACGATAATTCCGATCCTCACGGCCTCGGTGGATGGTCTTGGCAGGTACGGGAATATTCGTCTTGTTGCCTTTTTCGTCTTTTAAGGAGCTTCCAGCAGGATATTATAATAAGTACGAAATATAATGACCGTTTGATAGATTCCTCCGATTCATTTTGGTTTGAATCTCGAGGACTGTTGGTATCAAGTGGTTTTGGATCGGATCGGTTCAACCGATACTAATCTGGATCGGTCAATTTGGATCGGTTTAGTGACTAGATCGGACAATCCAAAGTTTTTTTTTAATTTATAAAACCAACGATTCAACATGTATTGGCCTGGACTGGTCTGCTATCGATCGATCCCGACTAGTACCATTGGTCTGATCGATTTTTTTATTTTTTTATTTTTTTTAAGGACGACCAACTTTTGGATCGAATCTAGATCAGCCGGTATCGTCAATCCAGATCAGGATCAACCAATACCAGTCCGATTCAAGATCCCCATCAACCGACCCGTAATTTTTAACCTTATCCATCATCAACCGACTTGTAATTAGACAGTTCAAGTATATTTTCCTTTTAACAAATGGGTTCGAAGCGGGTCAACCCATATCAACTCGAAAATAAACAGGTTGGGTTCCTTACCCCGTTGAGTTGTTAAACCCAATTGATGTATGTATGTAAATATAATATATTTTATATATTTAAAATAGATATTACTAATATTATTTTTCTTTATTTATTGGGAATTTAAACAAAATGGGTTAAATAAGGTTACATGGGTTGGGTTCGTATTTATATCTCTCAACCCGTTTATTAAATAAGCAAATTTGAGTTTAATAACAAATACCCGGTCCAGGTGACAAAACTATTTTCCCTGTAATCCCATTTTTAACTAACAATTGAGCATAGTATTCACCCAAAAACACATAAGGTCCACAAACCACATTCAAGACATTCAAAGCCTTTATTCTTTAATATGGTTTTGAGTCTCAAATTCAATGAAATGATGAAATTAGAGCATAAACCACTGATGTGTGGCTAAGCTGGTAGCAAGCAGGGCTCTAGTGGGCGCCTCCGGAGGTAAGTCTGGAATTCGAATCTCACTAGAAGCACTCGTGGCCAGGGATTTACCATAATTGCTCCCGCCCAGAACGTGGATTAGTCCCACACCCACTTAGGACACCACGTGGTTAAGACCAAAAAAGAAAAGAAAAAGAAAATAGAGCATGTTGAGACCCAAGTGCATGTGCTAAGAATTTGGAAGTCATAATAATTGTACCAACAATGGAAAAGGAAAGTTTTAATAATGTCTAATGATAATAGCATTTAATATATATGGTAAAATTACATTCACACTTTTTTGAGTTTGGCATAATGGCTACAAGTATTGTTGATCTTCAAATTAGTCGATAATTGAGATTAATTAAGTTAATAATAGAGAATAAGTGTTAATACCTGAATGGTCTATTAATCTGGGTGCAGGAGGTTCGAATATCTGTATGAAACTGGCCAAATCACGTGATGGCCATTCCAATGCAAGATTTCCCCTTAAAATGGGATATAGGATCACATGAAGGAAAATCATAGGGGTGAGAGGATAACCACAGAAATGTTTAGAGAGGAGTTGCATAGAACCTTTGAGATCCCTTGGGGAGAATGATTCTTGAGTGCTGAATCTTAACCTTCACGTGCGACGCACGTACCTCTTTAGAGAGAGAGAGAGAGAGAATTGGGTTCAAAATAAAGTTGTTAAACCAAACTTTTCAAAGTCAAGTAAAGCCTGTGATATTGGTGTAAAGCACCTTCTAGTTCTACCAAAAAACAGAAAGTAAAGCACCTTCTAGTTAAAGTAATTGGGGGATTTTTTTCCACACCAATACTCCAATAGTAATCACTTTTATAAGGTTATATTTTCATTAATGAAGATCATGTTATTGCATTTATTTAGGGTTGACAATAACATTCTCCTTAATGAAGATCATTTCTTTCTTTTTTTTATTTTTTTTTTTTTTTCAATTAAAGATCAAAATATATGATGTTTACCACTACCAAAACTAAGTTAAATCTTAAGCACATGACTCAATTACCTAATGGGCAAGTGCTTACCCATAAGCAATTGGGAAGGCTACCCATATAAAGAACCTGTTGATAGCGGCTTCTCTTATCACTTATGCGGGAATCTATTTCTAAAATTTAGTAATATTTTTATAATACCTATTTTACTCCTAAACTTTTATATGTGCTTAAATAAATGTATTGATCAAATGCTATTATCTTTAAGTAAACAGCTTATTTTTAATGTGGATAAGTGGTCCCATTGAGTCACTTATCCAATGAGTGCTTATCCAAAAGCACAAACCGGACCAAACGCAGCCTTAATCTCTTCCATGAATGTACTAAATTGATCATGCAGGCTTGCACAGAGATGATAATGCCGACGAGCGGTAACAATGCAGACAGCATATTCCCCGCTTCTGAGTGGAACTACAACGATCGAGCCCGATACTGCAAAGGCACCTTCGGCGTCGAGCCAAGACCCTATTGGATTATAACTGAATTTGGTGGCCAAGTGGGTATCTAAAATCTCCTTTTAAGACATCAAATTCCAAATTAAGATGTCTAATATAGATTTATGAAAAAAAAAAAAAAAAAAACAAGCTTTATTCTCTTAATGCATTCACCAATTATGCATGCATGCTTAATGTTATTACTTTAATTTTCTTTGAACAGGATATTGAGAAGTATTTGAGAAAGTTTGGCAGCAATATCATCTTTTTCAATGGCTTAAGAGATCCTTGGAGTGGTGGAGGGTACTCTCTCTCTCTCATAAAATATATATTAGCGGGTGATACGTATAGTATTGCATATTACACGTTAATACACTTTTAGAACTTGTTAATCGTTTTATTGTCACATTTTTTTTTCTTCTATAATTGAAAAAGGTATGACGATGTGCCCTTTCCCTTAATAGTATATATATATATATGACATTTAATTCTGTCAATACGTCTTACAGGGTCCTGAAGAGTATATCTAAGAGCATAGTTGCCATAGTTTCAAAGGAAGGTTAGCACACAATAAAACGTTTCTTACACCTTTCTCTCTTTCTCTTACACAATACATGCACTTATATGTATTATTATTGGTGATTTTTAACAGGAGCTCACCATGTAGACCTCAGATTCTCAACAAAACAAGATCCGGAGTGGCTTCGAGATGTGAGGAGAGAGGAAGTTCGCATCATAACAAGTTGGCTCTCAGAATATTATTTCGACTTGAGCCATCCCTTTCTCTAGCTATTATTCTCTCTTTTGACTTCAACAGATTCACCTCTTCAGAAACCTTATTGTTCATTTTTAATTCTACAACTGTAAAAGCCATTTTGTTTAAGAGAAATTAAAAAAGAAAATTCAATTAGTACCCTTTGTTTAATAGCTATTGATGCAAATGTTTAAAGGATCGGACTGCGTCTAAGGGCGGAGCCAGGATTCTATTGTAGGGGGCAAGATTTGATAAAAAAAAATCGGTTTTCGGTTTAACAAAATTAATTCTAGTTATATATATATATATATTAATTAATTTACTTCAGTTTTTTGGGATTAGTCAAAGTATTAACCATAAAAAGAATCAAATTAATTAGGATTTTTCTTTTCTAAACCATAACCAAAGGGAAATGGAAAAAAAAACAACAATCTAACATTTTTGGGTTGGGTTTTCGGTTTAGACCGAATCAATTGACACCAATAGTGAGTTAAAAAAAAAAAAAAATTATTGAGAGAGGATATCAAAAAAAACTGGAGCAGTTGCCTATTCTCACCCCAATGTAGCCCTACCCATGCTTGTCAAGTTAATCCCAAATTTGGCTGATTTACTTTTAGATCTAGTTTTTAACTGAGTTAACTTAAAAAGCTACCTAGTCCAGTTAACTCCAAAGAGCTTCAAGTAACTCGTCTAGTTTTAGAACTGTGCGAACAAGTGGGTATACTTGTAATTTTTATATATTAAGCTTATATATATATATATATATATATATATTTTGAGAACGAGCAGAAAGAAAATTCTGAGGACAAAAATAATAAGAGAGGACAAATTGTAATATATTAAAAAAATAAGTTTAATTAAAATTTTTGAAAATTTGAGGGGGCAATTGCCCCCTCTCACCTCTATGTAGCTCCGCCCCTAACTGCTTCGGTCCATACCAGGATCGGAAAAGACCAGTCCGGTCCCAAGCCACAGTACAACATATGGTATCGTGAGGTTTGGATTGAACAGGTCCGGTCACCAGTACAATTGGTACAACCGGTCTGATAGTTTTTACTTTCTTAATTTATAAATTAGATGGTCCAAATCGATATCAATTTGAACCGGTCCAATACTGACTGGTTCAGTGACTGATACAACCGTTCCATTTATTTATTTTTTTAAAATTTAAGAGTCCATTTTTTTTATTTTAAATTTAAGAGCGTCCCACTTTTTGTACTTATCCAGATCGGCCAATACCGAACAGTACCGTTGGTCCGGGCCGGCATTGATCGAGACCAGGCTGACACGTGTGGCTTGGCCCATTTGTACATCCCTAAGCTAGATTAAAGAGATCATCGATGAGGCCAAAGTTAGTATAATACTTAGGAACCCCTTGCAGATCATAGAATTGACATGTTGATTAGTTGCAAACTTTCTATAGAAGAGCTCCTAAGATACAATCTCGTTTAAGCAACTATCATGTTTCGTAAGCCCTGCACGGAGTTATGGACTACTAACACTAATAAAATAATGTTTGAATTATTAAAAAAACTAAAAAAAATCTTAGTCACATTTTTATCCCCAGCATGGAATATTAACACTAATAAACAATGTTGAAACTATTAAAAAAAATAAAAATCTTAGTCACATTTTTATGTTTTATTTTCTTCTTATCAAATACTGAGACCCCTTTATAATTCTTTCTTCTATTTAGGGCTGTCAACAAGTCGAACTAGCTTGGGTTAGGCTCAGGCTCGGCTCGTATGCGCCAAGCTTGAGCTCTACAATTAGGCTCGCAAGTTGAGCTTGAGCCCTAAAAAAAAGGTTATATTCTTAACAAGCTTGGGCCCATGGTTTCAAGGATTGGACCAATCCAATCAGGATCGGTTGGTCTGTATCGGGATCTGTCAGGACTGGTCCAATCCCAAGCCACGATACAACTATTGTATCAAGTGGTTTTGGATCAGACCGATCCAACCAATACCGATACATATTGGTCTGGTACAGTGACTGGATCAAACCGATCCAAAGTTTTTTTTTAATTAAAAAATGAATGATCCAAGTGAAAAGTCTGATACCAACCGATATCGCTGTTCCGGCAACCGGTCCGGCCGATCTTTTTTTTTTTATAAGGATGATCCAACTTTTGGATCGGATCTGGATGGGCCAGTACTGGCCGGTAACGCCGATCTGAATCGAGATCGACCAAGACTGGTCCGTTCCAAAATCCTGAGACTTAAAACCTTGCTTGAACTAGGTAATATGAGGTTATACGTCCGTATTCCTATATCTTATATTGTTCCTTAATATTAAACACATATGTTAATATATTATATTATATAAAATAATAATCATTAACTATAGTATTAATGCATTTGTATTAATCTAAGCTTTTGCGAGCTGGACTTGATCCTAAAATACTTTGACGAGCCTGAGCTGAGCTTGATCCCAAAATTTTTAACGAGCGTGAACCAAACTTAAGCATTGCTCAAAATTTAAGCCATTGAAGAAGACGAATGATAATATTGTTTCCACAGTGAATACATATATTTAAAAAGAAATACTACATAAACAAGATACAAATAAGTGATGAATAATTTTAGCTATACAACAGTACATTGAGAGACAATTCAAAAGTACCCTTCACTCCTTCCCTTGAATCCAATTTGCCCAAAAGTAAGGCAAACGAATAGGCCAAAATGCCAAGTAACCAACCACAACCTATAAAAAGAATTGTAAAAAAATAAAAATAAAATAAGTGGGAAAAAAGTCATAAATCAAAATCATTAATTAATAGATAGCAATTAGCAAGACAAATATGATTTGATTGAACTTTATCAAGTAACTTGTGGGCTGTGGGTCGGATTTAGATCTGATATCGATCCGAATTCATTTAAATTTATTCTATAAAATTATACCTTTATCCGATTAGATGTCTGTCGGGTTAGATTCGAATCTGAATAACTATATCTGTTTATAATCGGATTCAAATCTTGATATATCCCACCCGATTAAGATTCGAATTTCCAAAAGAAGTATTGCCTCAATATCAAATCTCTCGAAGGAATGAGAAAAAGGGATTAGTCCATACGACCAAGCTGGAATTTAAGGTCCAAGTGATTTTTAGGGTCAGGTTTGAGTTTATGTTAGATTGGTCTGACCTAGCTCGTTCTGGAACGGTCTATGTATTACATTTAATTATTTCTTTTATATATTGCATACAAATAAATATTTTATTATAAATATATATATATATATATATAAATGTTTTGCTTTCATTATATAGTCATACTATTTATAGATCTAATATACTATAATCCTCAAAACTTTTAGTTTTTTTTATAGGTATTTGTAAAATATCCTCGTAATTCATAGTTTTTTAATTTAGAAAAGTAAAACATTTGAATTTGTATTGTCGGGCTGAACCGGATTCGGGCTTGAAGCATTTTAAATCCATCAGAGTCGGTCTTATACCTTTGAGCCCAAATGGCAGGTCGGACTGGACTTGGACACACATAAATAATGTTATATTGACCCTATCCGTTGTCACCCCTATTTGGGTCTCAATATTGACCAAGCTCAAGTGTGATCCCTTCTATTTATGAACAAAAAAATGGCTAAGAAGTTGTACCAACCATGAGAGGTGCACAAGACAATACTCACCAGAACTGAGAGTCAAGAGCAGGAGGAGTGGGGAAGTGAGAGAGCTCAGATCCAATGCTCTGAAAGAAAAGCCCTGTCAAACTGTTGCCATTGATCACCGGAATGCTCGACGGTGCGAGCCACCCGATTAAACCGAATCCAATCACATTCAGGTCTCTGCGAAGCCAGTCTCTCTGAAAGCTACTTCCAAAACACCAAGAAAAAAATCAAAGATTGATGTATATGTTGACCAAGATCAAGCAATAATAATAAACAGTAAAGAATGAAGATCAAAACAATGCACACAGATATACATGGTTTGGCAAAGTTTACATTTATCGGAGAGAAGAAATTTCCACTATATCAAAAACAAATTAGGGTTACTACTTGTACTCATACTTGTATCGGATAAATCTCCAATATACCCTTATCGTACTACGGGGAGTTTGCTCCCACACCCCCTAACCCATGGTACTAACCTGCACAACGAGTTACCGGTGACCCAGAGAGGGCCTCCTTCCCCTTGGATCTAGAGACCAGTGAATATGAGCCACACACTATCTCTAACAATATAATTCCAAACAAAGAAACTAAATAAAATAAATTAAGTTGGATGTGTAGAAGCTTAACCAATTACCATGTGAACCGTCCACCAGAAGCAAGTGTTTGCTTTAAGGGGTTCCCGGAAGCAACTGAGGATCTTATAAAGCCTAAGAATTTTTCCAACAAGAACAAGAGAGGAAAAAAAAAAGGAGAAGAAGAAGATATGAGATAAGAGAATTAACTAAAGGTCATAGTATCTAAAGTTTGTAAAATATGACTGAAGTGAAAGAGAACTTACTTGAGCTGAGATATGTTTTCTTTGGTGAAGAGATCAGGCGAGAGGGGGAGAGGGAGGAAGTCCCCAAGCCTGAGATGGTGGTTGCTGTAGCCATGGTTGCGGTCATTTTGGTCTGTGGGTAGGGGTGAAGGTGTGGTGTGACTTTTTTCTGACTGACTTAAACCACAGTGGAGTTGGAGTTGGGATTTTGTGTGATGAATATGATGGAAAGATTGCGTGGATGGATTGTTAGTGAGGGAGGACCAATAAGGGTATGGCATGTGGATATTCGTGGATAATGTTGTGTTGTTTTGTGTTGGTGAGGATAGGGATGTACAAACGGGTTGGGCTGGGCTGGGCCACAAGGCCCGCGTGTGCTGGCCCGACACAACATGGGTCTTGCCTAGGCATGATACGGCACAATTTGTGCCAGACACGACATAGGCCTAGAGGTCATGGCCCATGGCAAGACTAAGACACGATTAGACACGAGCCCGATTGAGTTTTAGCCAAATTATAGGCAAAGCACGAATCTCGGCCTAGACTGACCTCGTACCATGCCAGGTTGGGGTGGCAATCACGACCCAATCAGCTTAGCCCTATGATTGGGCGGACTTTGGCATTGATAAGTCGCTGTGTGGCCGGCTGGGCTGAAATTTAAGACCCGATTAGATTTTCGGGCTGAGCTTGGTATTATGTTAGATTGACTCGACTCGGTTTGACCTATACATCACATATAATTACTATTTTTTATATTGTATACATATAACTATTATATTATTAATACAAATGTCTTACTTTCTTCACATAATTATATCATTTTATAGATTAATATATTATAAATCTCAAAACTTTTAATTTTTTAATAGGTATTTACGAAATGTCTTTGTAATTTTTAAAAAGTAACACATTTCAATTTTTAGGGCCGGGCTGAACCAGGCTCGAGCTTGATATATTTTAAATACATCAGACTCAGGCTTATACCATTGATCCCGAAGGTCAGTCCGGGCTGGGCCGGACAAAATCCAACATAACTAGTTATATTAGGGTGTAAGCCCAGCCCGAAAATTAGGCACGGCATGGCACAAAAGGCACGAGCCTTATCATGTCGGGCGGCACCTGAGGCCCATTTGTACACCCCTGGCTGAGGATCCAGTCGTATGGAATTGGTGGGCCCTCTTATATCCCATGTTATGAAATGCAAAATTTTGTGACTGAGTTAACCCACTTAACTCAGTCAGAATAAAGACTGGACTGGGCCAGAATTCGAATGGGTTTTTGGTGGTCAAAGGGAGTTGAACCCTGGTCTATTGGTCTCCACAATTAGATCTCACCAACTGGTCAAGTCAAGCACCAGTTGGATTAAGTTGGTCTATCAAGCCAAGAATTGTTGCCATGTGGCAAGGTTTCAGTGCTGGATACAACATGTGAGATGGTTCACTTTGAACAGGATTCCATTGGATAGTATATAGGGCTGGGTTAAAGGCCTACACTATTGAGCCCAAATGATCAGGATGGTCCGGACCGGGCTCGGCCTTCTACCTTGATAATCACCTTTTCTCTTTTCTTCTACGCTCCTTCACCGCAGGTTTTGACTAATCTGAGCATATAAACAACGACAAGGGAAAATTACACTTTTCTCCCCTGAGGTTTTTAACAATTACGGACGAATCTTTTTAGGTTTTCGAAACTAAAATGACACCCTTTGTTAGAAACCTCAAAAAGAAGATCAATCAAACTAACGACATTGAGTCATTGACTGATATATCCTCTTTAGTCTTTCGACTAAAGTGAAGTCTTATTGTAAAACTTAACCTACCGTCGAAAATGATTCTCTATTTTCTGAATGTGACGATGATCTTGTTTGTAAGTATTCCGTCATTCTTCATCATTCGTTTGATGTATTTTTCGCTTTTTCCTCTTTGATGAATGATTCAAGCGTGACGTTGGAGCATTACAGCTATTTTGGATTTCAAATACATTCGTAGCTAGACCCTTTATCTGGGCTTGCATTAGAGGAAGGAGACGAACCAATAAGATCATTGTCACATTCAGACAGATCCGTGAAGATGAAAATGGAGAATGGTTTACGACAGTAGGTTAGGTTTTATAGATTACAATAGTAAAAATGATAAAGATGACAAAATAAGACTCCCACGATTTTATAGATTACAATAGTAAAAATGATAAAGATGACAAAGTAAGACCCCCTCTATAATCGAGACACTAAAAGAGGTATTTTAGAACTAAGGTTTATCTATTTTATCTAAAAAATATTCTATTCTTTATAAGGGGTATATCAGCCAGTGACTCAATGCCATTAGTTGACCGCCCCCTCAGATTTCTGACGAATGATGTCATCATAGTTTCAAAAATCTTAAGAGATTTGACTGTAATTGTCAAAAACTTTAGAGGATCAAAGTATAATTTTTCCTAACAAAAATCCTCATAAATAATATAATTCATATTACTTCTGGAATTAAGATGTACTAGAATTATATTTCTTACCAAAAATTAAAATTAAAAATTAAGAAAAAAATAGAATTATATTTATTAGTCATGTTCAAACAATTAGACATGGCAAGCAATCTTCCTCTATGCCATTCAAAGTTACGCAGGAAGGAAAGCTCAGTAAGATCTTGCTTTCAAGTTACTTGGAAAGTTGTTCAAATCCAAAATATACAGAGCCATGCAATTGACTATTAAACTAATTAAAAATCCATTTTAGTAAAATACTAATCAACTTCATTTACAGAAACTGTGTGCATTCTTCATGAAGTGAAGCAAGAAGCTTGGTAATGGTTGCTCCTTGAAAAGGAAAGAAGGTGACATTTCAAAGAAGTCAGAAGATCCAGCAAGAATGGTTTCTTATAACCAAAGCTTTTGTTGAATCTCAGTCAATAAAGGGGTCTATTTTGAATAACACCCAAACCACATATTTGATTACCAAATCAAAATCTGCTTAAAAAACATTATGGTGTAATTCGGTCGGTTTGGTTCGATTTAGTGATCAAACCTAAACCAAATCGAATTACATTACACTAAACCGAAAATCAAACCAAATTGAAATAAAAACCGAAAACCAAACCGAACTATAATGATTAAAACCGAAAACTGAACAAACCAAAATAGATACCAAAAAATTCCGTTTGACAAAATTAATACTATTTTCTATACAAAACACAGACACATATATTATATATAGACTACTTCGGTTATTTCGGTTCAGTTCGGTTTAGTCGAAGCCTTAACCGAAAACCAAACTAGCTAATTTCGTTTTTTGTTTTCTAAACCATAATCAAACCAAAATGAAAAAAACCAAACTATACTGACATTTTTCGGTTTGGTTTGTCCGGTTTCTGTTTAAACCAAATCAATTGACACCTTTAATAGACAATATGGGGGTTGGGCTGCAACTTTCGAAGGTTAAACCCGGAAACCTAGTGACTCAAATCGACCTTGGTTCAATTTGAGTTGGGTTTCTAGATGTTTGGTTTGGTTTCGATTTTGAAATTATTTAGTTTGGTTTTGTGTTAAAGCCTAGGTTAAATGGAGCTGAATTGAAACCCAGCCTTTAGTGCATATATAATATTTTAAAATAGGAAAAATTATATTTTGACTCCTTGAGGTTTCTGACAATTACAATTAGACCTTTTGAGATTTTTAAATTATAATAATACCCTTTATCGGAAACCAAAGGAAGATAGTCAACTAACAACACTAAGTCATTCACTGATATACCCTTATAAATAGTTCTTCATCAATTATTTAATGTGTTTTTTTTTTTTTTCTCTTTTTCTTTGATGAATGATTTAAGTGTGACGGACGATGATGGCTCTTTAGTCAAGAGATTAGAAGGATACTTTAGACTTAAGATTTATCCATTTTTTGATAAAAGGTATCATTGTAATTTAAAAACCTCAAAGAGTCTAACTATAATTTTCAGAAGCCTTAAGGATTAAATGTAATTTTCTCTACTTTAAAATATATTTCATCAATCAAGTCCAACCGAACTAAACGAAGAGAGAAAAAAATATACACATAATATCATTCCATTCAACTTATTGTAAGCTAAAAGTCAAACTCAAAACAAATTCAAATCTCTACATAATTAAACCTCAAAGATATAATGCCAATATAGTTATATCGGAAGGTATCGAAGATAAACATCTTTAACAAATGTTTAAAATTCAAAATCTCTAACGTTTATTTAAATTACAAATATTTGTTAGAGATGTTTATCGTCTATGGAAGGATAATTTTTTGACAATACCCAACATACGTAAATGAAATATGAACCTTATGGCAAGACCCTGGCTCTCTCATAAAGTCTATTGTAATTTGATATGGCAATCAATTCGTCTCAGCGTGCCCTTTGCGAAGTGTTATAACGTACTCAAATTTTACAAAAAAAAAAAAAAAAAAAAATTTGCATTTATTGTTGAGTCCTTACCAAAAAAAAAAAAAAAAAGATTTTATTTAAAACAAAATTATTTAAATATAATAGGGTCATTTGGCAATTAAGAAAGGGCTAAAAAAAATTAATTAATTAAAAGCCTTTTACCGTCAGATTATTTGGGACCCTGGTCCCGCCATAAGATTCATATATTTAACACTTAAAATTCGAAAAGTGTATCTCTAAGCATATATTTCTAAGAGTAAGTGTACTAGTTTATTTTGATATTAAAATTAAAAATTATTAAAATTAATTTAAAAATATTTACAAAGTTATGTTATCACTATATTAATTAGTATATGATTATCACGTGCAATGCATGTGTATTATGACTAGTAGTTTAAAAATTGAAAACAATCTTAGAAAATGAAAAAAGAAAAAAAAAATCGAGGCACCGTGAGTCATGTGCCCTTTGTTTCAATTTCCATGAAAGGTCTCTCTCCCTCTCTTACAAACACGTTCTTGTCTGGATGATAAATGAGTAGTGGGACCAAGTTACCATATAAGTCGCTAACAAGCGTGGTTGCAGCCAGGAGATTAGATGGTCCCATCACTATAAGCTACTATTCTCAATCTAACCCAATCATGTTTAACTTTTTCGATACGTGTCCGTCATCTAATGCATGATTAACTTTTAGAGTCTTATTCTGACAAAAAAAAAAAAAAAGAGAGGTTAAATTACACTTTTACCCCTGAGGTAATACCACTTGCACTTGAACTCTCTAAAGTTTTTGAAACTACATTGACCCCTCTATCTGAAACTTTAACTGGATCATAGACTGATTTACTCTTAATAAAATTTGAAATTATTCTTCTCAAATCTACCACCCCATCACTACTAGAACCACCGCCACCCCCACTCCAACAGTGGTGGTGGTGGTGAGGTGGAGGTGATGGCGGTAGGTAGGGATGGCAAAGGGGCGGGTTTTGACGAACTCTAACCCGCCCTAAAAGAGCAACCCTAATACCAAACCCGCTTCTAACCGCCAACAAGACAAGACAGGTTTCTTTCGTTTATAAGTTTCTTTTAAAAACGAATGTTTTTTTAAGTTAAAGTATTTAATATTTTAAATATATTTACTTATAAAATATAAATTCATACATAAAACATATATTTAAAAGTTAAAACATAGGTGAATATGGCAACGGGGCAGGTTAGGCCGGTTGAGCCAAACCCTAACCCGCCCCTAACCTGACTCATGAGTTACCAAATCCTAATCATTAGACGCGAGGCGGGTTATCCGTTTAACCCAACCCATTGCCATCCTTATTGGTGGGGTGGTGGGGGTGAGAGGAATAATTTTATATTTTATTAAAGGGTAAATCATTCCTCTTCAGGTTTCATATAAAAGAGGTCAATGTAGTTTTAGAAACCTCGGGGGTCCAAGTTGAAGTGGTACACATTAGGAGTAAAAGTGTCTTTTGCGCAAAAAAAAAAAAACAAAAAAAAAAACAAGGATTTGAGTCTGTTACAGCGAGAGATGGAAGAAGAAGGAGAAAAAAGAAAGAGAGAATGATTTTGGTTTGGGATCATGTGGGACCCACCACAAGGTGAGGACTGAAGAGTGCACGCCTCCTGCACTGCAGCCCCCACTGGAATATAATTTCAAACACTATTTCCGATCTTGGCCGACACCCTGAAAAGGCTTTTGATAATTACACTATTCTCTGAGGTTTTTGATAATTATAGTTATATCCTCTAAGGTTTTTGAAAATGATACCTTTCATCAAAAAACTCTTAGAGGATCCGTCAACTAACAATGCTAAGTCAATAACTGATGTGTTTTTCTTTTTTTTTTTTCTCTTTGATCAATGATTCAAGTACGACTTTAGAGTACGAGGGTTCCTTAGTTGAGAGATTAAGAGAAAAATATTTTAGACCAGAAGTTTATCCATTTTATTATTTAATTTTTTTATAAAGGGTATATCAATCAATTTAAGGTCTTTGACCGACTCTTTTAAGGTTCTCGACAAAAAAATATCATTATAATTTCAAAAACTTTAAAAGGTTTAATTATAATTATCAAAAATCTTAAGAATCAAAGTATAATTTTTCTTTTTATAAAGAAATCCTTTTTCCTTCTACCTTTCCTTTTTTTTTTGTATTAAACTTCTCTATACTGACACTGTTGTTTGATTGATTGTGTGGTCTATACAAGCTTTGGGAAATTGGGTCTCTCTCTCTCTCTCTCTCTCTCTCTCTCTGTGTGTGGGGGGGGGTCTTGCTAATGTTATACAAATGACATGTGTGTGTGTGTGTGTGTGAGGGGTCTTGCTAATGTTATACAAATGACAAATCTCCTGGCAAGAATCATGCAGGATGATATCTGTAAAGTCAAATAAAAATGCTGTAGATTGAACCCCACCAAGACCAAGGGTCTAGAATATCGGCTGATAAAATTTATGGTACTTTGCTTTGCTGTATGGTCCATGTCAATCCTACCCAAAAAAAAATAAAAAGGGTCCATATCAAGTTTCAGGTCCCCGCTTAAAACAAGTGTGAAAAATTGAATGGAGAAATAGTCATGAAATTTTGAATTTTGATTGGAAAATTAAGCAAACCCCATTTGGAAATTAAGAAGCAATCTTGCCTCCATTCAATTTTGTACCACTCGTTTTTTTTCTTTTCGATGGGTACAGACAGAGGATCTTGACTTCACTTACAAATACATTTTGTCTCCATCTCTGGAAACAGAGAATTTTCCTAGTCGTAGAACCTATAATTATCTTCAAAAAGAATTGTTATCTAGAAGCATTTTTATTTTTATTATTATTATTATTATTTTTTTGATAGATTAGAGATCAGGATTATGTAGGAAACAAACAAGACCTTGAAGATCATCTTCCCACAAACAAATTAACAGCTTGATCAACGGCAAAAGAAACATATATTAATGCTTTTACCTAATCTGATAATAATTATAGATGAAGAACTTGGGTTTATGCTTTGAACTAATTTTGTATTATATTATTTGTGTTTATATAAGCATTATTTCCAAAAGGTAAGGAAGATGATCATGAGCTACAGTGATGGTTCATTGTTCTTGGTCAATAAGTACATGTTTGGTCAGGTATCTTTCTACATTAATGAATTGATTGAATCTGATCTGCCATTTCTGTAGATGCTTCAATACAATATTCATTGATTCCATTTGTAAATTAACTATAAACTGTGTTTGATTGCATGTCTAAGCAACTTTTTTTTTTTTTCAAAACAAAGTTTCAATTAAACAAGCCATCTAGGAGTAAAAATGTCTTTTATTACAACAAACCCCACTTTAACTTGGGGGCGTCGTTTCCCTCGGGGCTACCGGAGGTTTACCCGATCGTTAATTTCAAAACCTCAGGAATTAGTCGTGGTGCGCGCAAGCTGACCTGAACACCTAGGTTATAAAAAAAAAAAAGAAATTAACTTTCTTTCTTTTTCATAGATAGATAAAATCAAAAAAAAAAAAAAAAAAAAAACCACTCATTATTATGATATATTTTAAATACATTTTAAAATTTTTGTATTCAATGAAGATTTAATATAACAACTGTTTTTTATTTTCAATTGGGAGGAACTAGAGATATAAATATAATTTGTGATGGAACCTAGAACTTGAAAAGGAGATACATGGTCCCTAGTGTAGAGGTCTTAATTAAGGATTGAATATCTAACAAACCAGGTAGGTTTTGCTTGGGAAATTGAGAACCCAAAATATTGTAAATATTTATTTTTATTTTATTACTATACCATCTTCATCATTTTCCTCAAATATCTCATGTGGTTGTCTTGTTCCCCTACATTGGAATAAACTAAGAGTATCATATATATATATATATATATATGGAGAGAGAGAGAGAGGAACCCACATATTACATGAAAGATTCCTTATCTATGAGCTACCCTATATAGGGGACCAGTTTAGGTATATATATTAATTATATCAAAGACAAGGAATCATGTCCTTAACCAGCAAAATCTTGAAAATAAATCAAAACAAATCTTATCAATCCAAGATATTGTGTGATCTTAATTAGAATAAAATTAGCATCACCACTCAGGTGAGAAATTCCCATGTATATATAGCATCATATCAATAAAAAAATATTCCACCGATATTAGCCGTCCGATCGGTGACCATCTCATGGTCAACAATACCTGTACAACTTACATAAACACATTGCATGATTAAAATAACAGCTAAGATGACACAAACATCTTGTTGGTATTAGATATATATAGATGAAGAACCCAACAAACCCTAATGTCTTTTTTTTTTTTTCTGGTAAACACAATCCCCTATTATATGCTTTCCACATGAATTCCATATAAAACTAGTCTACCCTTTTGTAGGGAAGACAATGGTGTCTGAATCTACCTGGAAAATGAGGTGGGTTTTGTCTCAAACATAGAACAGAACACATGTAAACACATAATAATAATAATAATAATAATAATAATAATAATAATAATAATAATAATAATAATAATAGAGAGAGGAGAGAGAGTAATTAATGAGAGAGAAGGATATATAGGATTGTGAGGAGGAAATTGAAACACGACTGCCTAAAAGGAAGAAATCATATTGGATAAAGCTTATCTCATCTCTATTCTTATTGGAAATGGAAGGGATCTCTGGATTTTTTTGCTGACCCAATCAGTTCCGTGCTCTCTTTTATAACTAGGAATGGCCAATTGGACCCCCACTTGAAAAGGGCCAAAAAAGAAAAAAATAAATAAATAAATAAATCAAATAATGCTGTCATGCACGTGAGAAAATTGCTCTTACACTACTTCCATTAACATCAGACAAAGTTTCAATTTACACCAGTATATCTCTTTTCCTTCACATAATCTATTATTGCATGGCTCTCATTGCTTAAGCTCCCTACATGCTAATCACACTAGTCACACTCAAAAACATTAAAAATGATCCAACAATGCACGATAAGGATTGTTAAGAACCACTCTAAATGCTCAAGTTGTTACCGAAAGTAAAAGTTAGCTCTAGGTGTTACCTTTACCAACAAAAAATAAAAAAGGGTCAAGTTGTTAGTAAAAGGCATAACAATGTATATCAAATGGTTGAATACCTTTCCGTACGTGGACAATAGATACGTGGGATAATACAGGATACCGAGGCAAACACACACTATACATATCAGTATGGGAATAACACATCCGTGAGAGAATAGACGCACAAACATATACTCTCGGGATTCGAAAACTCGACCTCTCGCTTTGATACCATGTTAAAAACCATTTACTCTAAAAGCTAGAGCTGGTAGAGAAAGGCACAACCATGTATATCAAATGGTTCAATAAGGATAAACCTTTTTGTTGATTGGGATCAAGCAATAATAATAAACACAATATAAACGAAGATCAAACAATGCATACAGATATATGTGGTTCGACCAGAGTGTTAAGGATCGACCAATCTTGATCTGTATTGGGCGATCCAACTCGGGATCAGCTTGGGACGAGTCACGATCCCAAGCCGGTCCCAAAATATACTGAAATTCTCTAACTCAGTTTCAGACGAGTCAGATCAGACGATCCATATTGGATTGTCCAATCTGACTCAAAACTTTTATGATTTAAACAAAAAAAACATTGGGGTCATATTTGGATCAGCCAATCCCGAGTTGGATCGCCGATCCAACTCGACTCAGATTGGGACGAACCCCAATCCGCTATCGTGTTTAAACAATATGAGTTCGACTATGTCAAAAACAAATTTGAGTTACAACTTATACACATACCTAATATATGGAACAAATCCCCAATATACCCTTACCGTACCACGGAAAACTCCACGGCCGCACCCCTACACCCTATAATGCTAACTTGCACAACAAGTAACATTGACCCAGAGAAAGATCTCTCCCATGGTGCTCCGCTTCGCTTCGCCCTATGGACCCCAAGTCCCTCTCCCTTGATCTAGAGAATAATGAATAAGAACCACTCACTATCTCTAACACTCTAAGATGAACTACATCATCAACCGTCCCTTTGGTAGCAAATCAATGAAATGGATCATTTGTATCAGTATGGTATAGTCTTTCCTTCTAGTAGTAAAGTGGGACCAACATTTCTCTGTTAATCTTTTTTGGATGACTTTCGATATTTTCAGGAGAATAACATATAAAACACCTTTTCTCCCATCAAAATTTACTGAATTTAGTAACTTCCAAATATAATTCATTTATTTATTTTTTAACAACTGATCAATATTTCTCAACAAAACAATGATACAAATATATTACCAAAAAAATAAATATAAATAATAATTGATATTTCCATCACGCAAAACCTTAAAAGTACTCTTGTACTTCCTCTCTCACACACTCTCTCTCTCTCTCTCTCTCTCTCTCTCTCCCACATTCATTTCTTCGTCCACACCAGATACCCTTAACAGTACATACAACACCATCATCATCATCTCTCTCTCTCTCTCTCTCTCTCTAAAATGCCCATAAACCAATTCTCTGTTGAAGAAAGATTGTGGTGGAAACAACCTATGATGGACCCAACCCCAAAGATCCCATCTTCAATATATAAAGGTGTAGTAATACCTCAACCAAATGCCCTTTTGGGTGCTCAAATTTCCGACCAACACCACCCAATCTGGCAAGCCACCGTCGACACCCAACAATCTGCCGCTTCCATGTTCACAGGTCGTGAAACCATCCTCAATTTCAGTCCAACCCATGAAGAAGACGAAGTCGAAGACGCCGCAGAAAAAGATGAAGAACCAGATGATGATGATGAAGTCGAAGAAGAAGAGAGAGAACACATGTTCGAGAAGCCATTAACGCCGAGCGACGTCGGCAAGCTGAACCGACTCGTCATACCCAAACAATACGCCGAGAAGTACTTCCCACTCGGCGGTGACTCGGGCGAGAAGGGGTTGTTACTGGGTTTCGAGGACGAGTTAGGAAAGTCATGGAGGTTCCGTTACTCTTACTGGAACAGTAGTCAAAGCTACGTGTTGACTAAAGGTTGGAGCCGTTTCGTTAAGGAGAAGCGTCTTGATGCCGGAGATGTCGTGTTGTTCGATCGGTGTCGGTACGACGGTGATCGGCTTTTTATTGGTTGGAGACGCCGTGCCGTCCCGGTGCAAGGTAGTGGGGTAGCTCAGGATATGGGCGGTAGTGCTACAACTACAACTGGCGCGTGGACCAGGATGTTCTATCATGCGCATCCTCCTTATCCTTCGCACCCTCATGGGTCTCTATTATACCAACCTGACTCTCTTCATGCAGGTATAGTAGTAACAACCAATCACCCTTATCTCTTTCCTTTTCAATTTTTTTTCAGATTTTATTTTCTTAATAAATCTAAGGGTAAATTACAGTAACACCCTTTTGGGTTTAATATATTTATAATAAGTACCCTTTAAACCTTGTCCCTCACAAATACCTCCCTTAATGATTAGATTAGCATACTTTATGGACAAAAATGCCCTTACAGAGAATTCTAAAAACCCCAACTCTCTTATTTGTATGAAGTAAATTAGTCATTTGATTTTCAATATATTTAACATATTTAAACTTATGGTTAATTTTTTCATCCAAAAAAAAAAAAAAAACTTAGGGTTAATTCTGCTTACACCTCTTTACATTTTTGGCAACTACAATGCAGAGACTACCCCTCTATTAACTTTCCATCTTATAAACTAACGGAAAGTGATGATGTCATTCTATTTTTTTTAATTTATGTACTATATTATCCTTAAAACTAAAGTCGAGATACTTAAATATTAAAAAAAAAAGAAAAAAAAAACAATGCTTGCTAGACAAGGTTTTAATCAGATTTGTATTACTTTATTAGTCTACTAAGAGATTAAAAAATTTCCAAAAATAAAAACAATAAAAGGATCTTACAAAAATTAATTTTCTCCCATTTAAATATAATTTTTAAGATAAGATTAAAAAATGTTAATTAAGGTGCTCGGTTAACGATGTTAACATCGTTAACGGACGTTATTATCAAGGATGTAAGTTGAATATTAGAGAATATAAGAGTGTATCTATAGTTTTCAGAAATATAGGTGGTCCACTTAAACTTAACTATTAATAGAGGATATTATGGTCAAATAATCAATTTCTTTTACACTTGAACCCTTTCTAGTTTGACCCAATTATGATGTTGGCTGTGATGGCCGAGGTTTGAGGGTACTTGTTACTATTATGCCGAACTTAGAGAATGTGAATGTGATTTACCTTAAATCTTAATAAAGAATTAATATTGTCAAAAAACAGCTGTTTTGGATTCTTCCACGCATTCCAAGGAAATTACTAAATCTTCACTTTGAAACGTATGTGGAAGCAGCTAAAACACATCTGGCAATATCAAAATTCCTCGTCTTGTTAATTGTTATATCTGAGAAAGCTAAAGAACACATAGATTACACATTCTTCACGAGAAAATGAGGTTATTTACTGTGCATGCAGGTGTAGAAGTAGAAGCGGTGGTTCAACAAAACCAAGCCACTCCGGGGAACTCCAAGCGACTGAGGCTGTTTGGTGTGAACCTTGATTGCCAGCTCGACGAAACCGAGCCATGTTTGTCGAGCCAAGGTCGAGCCCACTTCGCGTACTCTCAACCAAACAGTTCGAACCATGATCATCATGTGGTACGTATAACGTTAGTTTCAATAATTTTTTAAGAATTAGTAAAGATATAGAAAAAAAAAAATATTTATTGAATTAAATGGTTTCCTTAATTCCTACAGCGTAGATCTTGAATCCAGTTTGATGTGACCAATGAGAAAAAAATTGGACGGTCTTGATCATCAGCTGGAACTGATTAGAAAAAGAAAGCACAGATAGTTTTATTTGTAGAATATTTCAGGTTGCTAGAAGATTCTTCTTATAAGCAATAATGTTGTTTCTTCTATTATTATTTGAACAGGATTCCAATTCCTCGATCGATGTCATCCAACCCAGGAATCGACGGAGAAATATCTCGATGTGACGTCGTGGATTGACTTAAAGAGCACTTGGTGTTGGAATTGGAAAAGAAAATGAGAAAAAAAAAAAAAAAGAAAGGAAAGAAAACCATAATTCCAGGAGAACTCAGGAAAAGAAAATCCCTTCAAAAAACAAGCGAAGACTTAAGAGAGAGAAACGAGATGGGCCCCACAAATATAAGAGACGTCGTCGTCATCCAGCACAATGGGAATTTCTGTAACTGTTGAGATTCTCTCTCAATATTTTTCAAACATGCTCATTAATAACACAGTAAAAGAGCGGTGGTGGTGGGATGGAAATGGATGGTTGACAGCCACTACTCTCCAACGAACACCACCGCCACCGCCGACACCACCACCACCGTCCCCGCCGTCGCCACCTCTCATTATAGCTAGCTAAGGTCATGGATTCTCTTTTGGGGTTATTACAGTGGAAAAGAGTGAGACCATATATATGTAGTAATATTTTATGATTGTTAAAGTGGATTGAGTTAATTCTTTCCTTTGGTAATAACGTTTATGAATACATTAGATGGTGATGTGCTTGCTTACCATCTTCATACATCATCAATATACAATTATAAAACAACCTAAACTTGACAAATTGATCACATACATCACACAGATCATCCGAATGCCAAACCAACTCACAAATACACCAAACACAATATCACGACATGATACAACTCATTCCAAGTCCCCTACGCCAAAACTTTCTTGATTGACCTACAAACTGTTTTACTATGCCAAACATATCTTGATCGACCCACAAACTGTTTTGCTAACGCTCGTCCCACTCCTAGTGTTCCATTGTCATCCGGGTCTAACTAACATTCTCTCAATGCTATAGAGTCCTCACCTAAGCCGATCAACCAATGCGCACCACATTAGGAATCACGCACAACATAAACTTTCTTAACATCTCAAATAGTCCTAGAGCCTCAGAAGCCCCAATCATCGTCTCGAGGATATATCATCTCCAACACACCTCCAACAACGTTGGCACAATCCATCCTGCCAACCAAGGCAACCCGAATCGTAGCAGCAACACAACACTAGTACCGTCTGACGTGCCAAACATACCGTCATTGTATCACCCGAACAAAACGTTGCCCCGAAACCTTACCTACCACACCACTGATCCATGTACAACATGCCGATCCCTGGACATGCCTCTACAAAAACCCTCGTGCCATAACAATAACCCAAGATAAACCAATATGATTGCACCAACAGATGTGATGTTTCCTCATGGTCTATTTCACCACATGACATGGATTTTACTTCATGAAAAGAAATAAAACCATCCACACCTAGTCTGAGATCCTTTAGATAGGCTATATAGACAATACTAGACTTACATAATTCCCATCGGTACAAGTAAATTGGGTTTTGTCAAATCCATCAGTTCTGAAATCCTTATCAAACCAGGGTTCCAAATCTACTGTCCCCACTAGTAAACCTGAAGTGAAAGATGACAAACTGATTAAAAGCAACCAGCAGCTCATCCTGGCATGGAAAATCCATAAAGTGAAAACATTAGGTGGTTAGGGTTTTACTTTGCAAATGCAATCTCCACTACTTGAGATTCTGTATTTGATGGAAAAAGTAGACTAGAGCAAGATGTATCTGATACTGGTTGAATGACTCAAGAACAGTTTAGTGCAACAAACTGTGCAAATAGTAAACCCAAGTCTCATGATATCTCCAGGTCCACAAAATAAATTTAAAAAAAAATAAAAATAAAAACAAAAAATAAAAAATAAAAAACAAAAACAAGAAAGAAAAACTAAGGGTTGAAAGATACCCAAGGACATTGATGACGGATCCAATTGTCTAGTGGCTATAAAAGTGCTTTTCACTTCCATGGATGCTCAAAGAAGTGAAGTTTATTATTGGTCACAAAGTTAGTGGCCAATCAATCACTTAGTAGAGCAACTTCACCTGTACAGTATAATGGGTTTGTCCAGTAAGGATGATCACCTGCTGTTCATGTCTCAGTACAGTATGAAAATGGCAGGACCTTGTGGAACTTTCAGTCCCACTTTGTTTTTCCTCTTATCAGGCTTTGCTTTTCCAAGCATGGGTCAACCTTACCCCCTCTCCATACCTGCCAAGAAAGGAAAACTCAATTGTAGGATTCCATATCCTACAACAGTACAAAAGGAGGGGCATAGCAGACATTTGAAAAAGCTTCAGTAGCACTCGAATACTTCAGGATAGCACAAAAGAAAGACAAAAGAACCTTTAGAATTACTTACCATTGGCATTATAGATGCAAAGAACTGAATTAGCTTCTCCTTAGAAACCAAGGGCCCATCATTTATTTGGAAAAAATACAAGTCATCGAAAACATAAACGAATCTCGATGACTTATAATGAAGATCAATCTTCCAATTTCATAAGATATGGACAATCGATGATTTAAAGTGATCCTGATCACCAGAAGTCCCCACAAGAACAAGACCCATCCCCAAAATGGTGAAACCGATTGGTATCCCTCACGATGATATTCCTCCCTGTGATTAATGAAGCTAGTTTTATGAAGTTATGGCAATCCCGACAGATTCGGAGATTCTTTTTAATCCTGATAGGTGCACCAGGAGGCAAGTCTATTAGCCCAAAAGAAAGAGCCAGCTTCTCGCTATGGTGCCTCAAGAGTTCCTCCTTTCGATCTTCATCAACATCATGCAAGTCATGTTCAGTCTCAGCCTTGTAACCCAGCTTCTTCATCTCTTCTCTCAAATAGTCCAGCTTCGCATAAATCTCAGCAATTCTAGGATGGTTTCCTTCTCCAACCATAAATGTGTGAACCTTATGCTTAACTTCAATCCAACTCTTTCCCATCTCCTTCTTCGCCCCACTGTCCTTGAGAAGTTTTCTTGTGCTGGATACTTCATCCCACCTTTTATTTGCTGCATATATGTTTGAAAGCAAGACATGATTTCCTGCATTACTCGGCTCAATCTCGAATAGATGGCCAGCCGCAATCTCGGCCAGTTCAAGATTCCCATGAATCCTGCAAGAGGCCAAAAGTGATCCCCACATGGAAGCATTTGCATCAAATGGCATTCTCTCTATCAAATCAAGAGCTTCACAAAGCATCCCAGCCCGACTGAGAATATCAACCATGCATGAATAATGAAGGATGCTAGGATATATGTTCACTTCTACCATCAGGTCAAAATATTTCCTTCCCTTTTCAACCAAACCCTTGTGACTGCATGCAGACAACACACAAACATAAGTTATTTCATTAGGACGCATACCCACTTGCTGCATTTTCTCGAATAAAATCATGACTTCCAAGGAGCAAGCATGTTTAGAGAACCCCGAGATCATCGTGTTCCATGAGACAACATTCTTCTCCTCCATACTTGAGAACACAAAATACGCTTCCTCAATGCTACCACACTTTGCATACATGTCTATTAGAGAGGCAACTGCAAATAGATTTGAACCAAAACCAGTTTTTACTAATACAGCATGCACTTGACAACCTTCAATTGGAGCTGCCAGATTAGCACAAGCGCACAGAACAGCAGAAAGTGTGAAATGGGTGTGTTCCAAGCCCATTGTTTGTGCTCTGTGAAATAACGTCAAAGCCTCTTCATATAGATCATTTTGTACAAAACCTGCCACCATTGAACTCCATGTGACAGCACTTCTCTCAGGCATTCTATCAAAGATCTGGTATGCATCCTCGATTAGATTGCACTTCGCATAAACATCAAGCACTGCAGTTCCTACAAACACATTGGAGCCCAATCCAGTTTTAAGCGCAAAAGCATGTAATTGTTTGGACTCCGACAAAGCTGATTTGGCAGCACAAGCACAAAGAATGCTTGACAGGGTAAATTCACTTGGTGGGATTCCTTCTCTTTGCATCTGCAAAAAAAGATCCAGAGCTTCCTCTTCCTCCCCATGCTGAGTATATGAACCAATCATCGTATTCCACGAAACTAGACTTCTTTCAGGCAGGCCATCAAAAACCTGGCGAGCAAAATCAGGAAGTCCGCATTTAGAGTACATGTTGATTAGGATGTTTGAGGTAAGTGTATCTCTTTGAAGACCAGCCTGAATAGTTTGGCCATGGCAGATCATCCCATCCTTGACTGCCCTTTTCATTGCACAATTTTGCAAGAAATCCTGCAAATCCGACACTTTGGTTTCACATGCAGCAACAAAAATAGGATTTCCCGCATACAAAGCCTCAGGTTCAGCACTGGCACCAGCAGATAAACGTCTAGAATGGAAACCACAGCTACCACAAAATTTCCCATATCTCCATACAATTTTCATATTGGTTCACAATATAACAATACTTAAAATCAATGCATCTATCATGAAAATATTTTTACTACAAATACCATAAAGTCAAAAGAGCTATACAATTTAGATTTGTAAGCTTAAGTGACAAGAACAACTTACAAATATTGCCTCTTTATGAAGAGGGTCAAGTTGGTTTTTTCGGTGTATTATCCTGCTGCTGAGAATTAGAATCTTCCTTCTTCGCCATGACCTGTTGTATTCCTTCTTGATACCCCTGAATGAAGCTTTTGAGTGCATCTCTATAAGCAGATGCCCTTGTCATGTACACCCGCTGCAAAGCAGGCCTTAGTGTCTCCATTCCCCCTTTGGCAGCCACCGCTGTTTATTTTCTCCCCCAAAGAAAAATATATAACTGATTTAAGTCATAAACAATACAAGTTTGAAGAAGGAATTGATACTTCGCAAATTAAAACAGACAAGTTTGATTGTTGAAAGTTAGCAACATAATACAAGGAATATCAATTGAGAAGCATGTTGACTATCAATATCAGTATACCATACTGATTATTCTAGGTCCTATAGTAAACTGATGAGACCATTGTGTTTAAACTCGGAAATCGGCTCGGGATCGGCCGAGACGGACCGGCTGAAATTAATTAAAAAAAAAACCTTGACTCGTTCCGATCCAGAGGTTTTGGGGTTTTTCTCGGTTCGGAACCAACTCGAGGATCGTCCCCATCTGATCCCGAGTTGGATCGATCCCTTACACCATGGATGAAACAACAAGGTCAACTTAAAATTTTGAGCTTGAGAATATGTCTCATCATCTCCATTTTCTTGGACAGAAGTAGTGGATTGGTAATGCCAACCACATCGATGACCATGGCATACTGCCAAACAATTGATCAAGACCAGTGTTTTTAATGGCGTTGATGGCATACACCTTGAGGCGTAGCGTTGAAACAATACCATGAGACTTATGAAAATAGTGCATTGCGCTTGTGAGGTGCACACTTTATGGGGTGAGGCGCTTGTGAGGCGTACACCTTACGCTATTTTTAACGCCTCCTGCATGAGGCATGTGCTACATGTGCAAACTGAAAAAAGTGCAAAAAAAGGGCGGGCCCATGGTTAACTTTTACTTAACTATAGTTCAAAGTCAAATTTTTTTTTAGACTTTTACTTATTAAAAACACAAAAAATATCATTCGATTGTTGGAGAAACAAAAGAGAGGGAGGAGAGCACAAGAAAGAAAAACCAGTTCTCTCAAGTCTCTAAGTCTCAAGATTTCCCTCAAGATTCAACTTAACAAAAGAGAGCAGATCCCTCCCTCCCTCCCTCCCTCCCTGCATGTGTGTGTGTGTGTGTGTGTGTGTTTTGATTATTCAGAGCATTTGAAGATCATGATTTTCCAAATCTCTGTTTTTTAATTATTCATAATCTTTGAGATCACAATTTTCCCCTTGAATTCTCGGTTTTTTTAGATAACTCTGTTTTCTTCCCTTAATTTGTTAATGACTTAATTCACAGGATTCCTAATTCTTATTAGTTACAATTTTATGTTTTGCAGCATTGCAGTTCTTATTTAGTACTTGGTTGATGTGTATCATCTAGATTCTAGAGTGATATTTTGTTTGATTTGATGTTGAAGGTTTAGAATTTAGGACATTTGTTTTCCCTTGGTGATGATGATGTGTTTCATTTGTTGTATTACTATTGCTGAAACTTGAAAGTTGAAAATGAGATGATTGGTTCCTTTTTGCTTTTCTTTACTTAAAGATGGAATGGATTAATGGAGTATGTACTTTTGAATTATTTTAATGTTGAATTTGAAATTTCGTTTATTTTTTTATAGCTTTTTACATCATGTTTTTATTTTTTTACCTTTTATTCACAGCAGGTGCAAGGTGTAGACACCCCAATCTGCACGAGAGCAGTTCTTTTGATCATTGTAACTTCTGATGGCCTAAGCTTGAGTAGTTTGCATCCCCAATCATATTGCTAATTTTCCCTAAAAATCTCAAAATTCATGTGAAATGATCAAAATACCCCTGTTGTTCTCACTTGATCCATCTGCAGTCCTAAATTCATTTTTAACCAAAAATCTGAATTCTTAAGCTAAAATGCTCCCAATGAATATAATCTTGTACAGTTTTAGAGTTTGTCAGAAAAAATGACGACTTTTCTCCTACCTCTCTAATTCTCTTTCTCTTCCGCGAACTTCTGCTGCTGTTGTTCTCGCAGCAGCATCCCCCCGCCCTTTTTCTTCCCCCATTCACCCATCTCATTTGTTCGGCTGCTCAGCAGCCACTTTTGCTCAATCACTTGACCTGTACTCAATTGTTTTTCAGTTCATCTAACCCAGTTGTCCTATTCTGTTGCAAGTGTTGTTTATCATCATCTCAGGCTCAAGCTTCCATTGAAAGGGATCAAAGTAAGAGGTCAAGGATAAAAACAAGGGCGGATTTGCACATCAGGTAATTGTTCAATGTGTTCTTTTGATGGATGAAAAACAGAGGCTCTGATGAGAAATTTTCTTCTGTATTTTACTCTACAAAGAACTGCATCTAGCTTTGTCTGCTTGTTTCTTTTGGGATATTTTAAGAAAAGTAGTGATTCATAGCCCTGCTTGTTTTAAAGAGTTCTATATTAATGTAATTGACTGTTTGGATCAAAGGTTGTGAGGTCTTCTAATGTGAATCAGATTTTACTCATGTGTTAACCAATGAAATGCATGCATAGATTTTGAAACCCGTGACTAGGTTGCATTGATTTTCCTTTTTTTTTTTTGTGGATTTCATGTCCCAGTTGAACATCTCAAGTCAATGCATGAATTTTACGCTTTCATCATCAACTAATTAAAAGTTCTTTTAACTAAGAGAAAGCTTAAGTCTAGCCATGCTGTGTTCTTGGGTTTTGCTTCACTTGGTTGGAAGAACAAAAGGGTACGGTTACCCTGTTTTGTACAAGTATTAAAATTGATTGTCATAATCTGTTTTGAAGGTTTTTTTTTTAAATTTTTAGGAGTTCCATGCCCACCTATTGCAAATCTATACACAGTTAGGTCTCGAACAATCCCCTTTTTGGCATTTTTTTTTTGTGACCATTCCTTCACTTGTAGATTTATTTTTCAGCTAAATCTTAGACTCAGAAATTCATTTTAGTGTTAGAATCTTGTTGTTTATGATTGATTCTTGCAGTTGTGAAAGATAAGGATGCTATTATCATGCTCTGTATGTAGGGTATACTTTTCTAATCTCGTTTGGTTTTTATTTTATTTTATTATTATTATTATTTTAAGTTCTCTTAAACACTGTCTGTCATGACCTATTTCTGATAAATAAATCACTGAAGTCTCTTTAGAGATCCACTTTGCATGAAACTTGATCCATTAGAAACTAGACTTAAATAGGGTTTTAGGGAAATTTGTTTCAGGTCCATATCTATTTTGATTGAGTTGTTATACAATTTTTAAATTTACTGTTATACAGTTGAGAAATCCCGTAATCTGCTATTTTTTATTTTTTATAAGCACGAAGTAATGAATTTTTGGCTTAATCTTTTTATGAGTTATAGGACACAATGAATGTCATCCTAGATAGCAGCCCAATTGGTTCAGTAAATTCCACATTTCTAGCAAATGTAAAAATTCCATAAACTGAACAACATAAATAAAATTCTAAAATAATTGGATAAACAATTTATTGAGACATGAGAATTTTTCTGTATGATAGAACATCAGTCTAGAGGTTTGCGTAAATTTTCATAATTTTTTGATGATGTTCAAAAAAATTCTGCAAGTGATTCGTCTCAGGTTTTGCGTTGCAGAATTTTTGGGTATTTTATATTTTTAGGGATTTTAGTCTTTTTATTTTATTTAATTTTATTTTTTATTCTGCATGTTTGAGGTTATGCATCTCAGATAGGTTTAATTTTTAATATTTTAGGAATATTGAGGATTTGAAATTATTCTATTTTTTATATTTTATTTGTTTTTTTTTTAATTTTAGATTTATTAAGATTTTTCTAAATTTGGCCAAATAAAATTAAACTGGGTAACCGTTAACCGATTGAACCGGAGGACAGTGGATGCTTAACACCTTCCCAGTCTCTTAACTATACCTCCTAACCCACTCTGATTAGACCATTGCTTTTAATTTAATTTTTGGTTTATTTTGAACTTCATTGACACATCATAGGTGACCCATTCACACGATTACTCCAATGAATGGTGGCGACTCCATTTAGACCCGATTGACCTAGGGTCCACCAGACCCGGGGTAGGTCACACAAGGCAAGGAATTAAAAGGTTTCAAAATAAACATGTTAAGACTGGGTATATAGAGTGCAAATTTAGTATAAATGGTACCAGGGGTGGACCAATGGTAGGAATTGAGAACCAGGTTATTCCAAGAGCAACTTCTTCTATTATCTATGATCAATTATCCATAAAAGAGGAATATTAACGAGTATATTGCATGGAATTAGAGCTGAATTGCTTGAGACTTGAGTGGATAAGCACTTCTAAAGTATTGTGTGATCATTGTATTCAACCCAAGCTAAAAGGCACATTTTATAAGACATCTATTAGGCCAACTATAATGTATGGAGCAGAATGTTGAGTAACAAAGAAGCAACCTATTCATAGGATGAGGTGTTGCTGAAATGAAAAAGTTTGAGATAAATATGTGAAAGACTAAGACAGATAAGGTACGAAATATACATATCTGAATGTCTAGGAGCAGCCCAAATAAGAGATAAAATAGAGGAAAGTATGTCAAGATGGTTTGGCCATGTTAAACAGAGATGTAGGTGCTTATTAGAATGTGCGAAGGGGTGCAGATTGAAAGATAAAAAAGGATCAAGAGGAAGATCAGAAAGGACATCGATGGAGTTGGCCAAAAATGATTAAATGCTCATAATCCGATTGATCTTAATAAAATGGGATGATGGTAAAGGATTCGTGCTGCAAATCCCCAACTAGCTGGGATAAGGCGTTTTGTTGTTATTGTTGTAGTTTAGTCATAATCGGTGGTTAGACTTGGAAAATTAAGCGTCTACCTAGGAATTGTAGACGTGAGCCTGGATGTTAAATGTCATGCATATACAGACAAGTTCCTTATGCATAGGGTATAAGGAACCTCCCCTATTCGCACCCTAATATCTTGATACATAACACTTGTTTGGGCCCACCAAAAAAGCCATCTAATGTTTTTGGTACATCAGCCTCCATGCAAAAATTTATCTCAATCAGATACTTGTAGAGCTCTAAAATTGCTGACCACCTCAAATACACTGTAGTGCGAAACTGTAGCAAATGATGTGGGCAGAAATTTAAGGGCCTGATGGGATGATTTCAAGTGTTCTATCGAGGTTTTTTTTTTTTTGCATGGAATCTGATGTGGCAAAAGAAAAGATGGACTTTTTATAGGCCCAACAAAGTTACAAGTGTCAAGATACTAGGATTCGAATAGAGAAAATTACCTATGCACTAAACATAGGGAAGTTGTTTTATATATATACACTACAAATATCTCCTCAATATTAACACTTATGGTTTTTCTCAAAACTCATAAAATTAATCAAATAAGTGACTTGTTAGCACCTCTAGCATAAATGATAAGTTCGACATATCCCCCGATTAAACAGGATAGCAGCTGCTTACCAAGATCCTCCAATGTGGAGGGTTCTTTTTCTTTAGTTGTAGTGTCTACTCCATTTGGTTTATCTTCAGTTCCTTCATCCTTTCGATAATCATTTGGTCGAAGTTCAGGACCAATATCACGAACCCAGCTAGCCGCATAAAGTCTAGATGCCTCCTTCAACACCTGCAAAGCAAGTATAGAAACTGATTAAGAGCAAAGGGGCAGCAAAACACTCCAGTGCCTACATGAAACAGAGCTTATATTCTGTAAAAACTATATGACAAGGCATGCAAAGCCTACAACCAGAGTCTCACCTTGAGATGAATTTCAAGGACAGAACCACAAGGCACCAGCCCCAGAGATTCAAATAACATGAGACTCGTGCCTCAAAATTTTGAGGCATATAAAATCATTCGTGTCTCAGGACTTGAAACTTGCCTTACTTCTGAGAGATGCACTTCATACATTGAGCCAAAAGATAAACACTTATTGCCACAAAACAAACACTTGTAACAACTTTAGCTTATATAAAATTAAAACCTCAATAATAGTGTTCAATGTATTTAGGCTTTCTTAAAAATCCTTTTGAGGTTTTATTTTAAAATAAGGAATTTTTTCAAGTAGTCTTTGAATAGATTTCTAGGAGAGGTTTCCAGAATGTTTCCCAAAGCAGATATTGGATTAGATTTGGGAAGCCATGAAATTTTCGACATCATTGTCCTTGAGCTGGGTCCATTTGTTTGTTTCAATCCATCCACTATGTGTATTGACAACAAAATATAATTCCAGAATGTTTCCCAAGCAGATTTTTTTTTTTTTTGATAAGTAAGGTGTGATTATATTAATAAGTAAAGTTATAATAGTTACAAAAGGTACATGTGGCTTTACACTGTACACCAATGGTATACACAAGCCCCCTTAGAAAACTTTAGAAGCCATACCAAAAGCCATTGGTCCCCGAGACAAACTCAGAAAAGGAGATGTTCCCTAAGTCTGTTTTCCCTGAAGCCCAGAAAAATAAAGTGGAAAACACTCGTCTCATCACAACCTCCACATGAGCCTCCTTTCCTTCAAAAATTCTCTCATTTCTCTCTTTCCATATGGTCCAGATAATTGCACCCGGGCTCAAGTTCCAGAGAGCACTTTTCCCAAGCAGGTATTGGATCAGATTTGGGAAGCCGTGAAATTTTCGACATCATTCTCCTTGAGCTGGGTCCAATTGTTTGTTTCAATCCATCCACTATGTGTATTGACAACAAAGTATAATTCGTTTTTAACATCATATGAACAAAAATGGTAAATATCGGTTGCAGCTCTCTCTCTCTCTCTCTCTCTCTCTCTCTCTCTCTCTCTCTCTCTCTCTCTCTCTCTCTCTCTCGTATGGGTCTATAAATATGAACACACACATGCATCAACACATTTCAAAATCTTTCTTCATTATTTTTCATGCCAAAATATTCATAGATCCCAATTGTTCAACTGACCAGCCATCTCTGTAAAATAAAAATTGTTGTGAGTGACTCGCCAATGTTATTGATTCACAAAAATATAATTCAGACTTGCTTGAGAACAAATCGGACTAAAGAAAAAGAATCAGTTAAAACAGGAAAACTTGCCTCAAATCGATCTTTCCAAGTCAATTTTCGACGCTTTTTGATATGAGGAGGATCCGGCAACGATGAAGGAAACGCAATTTCCTTCAAATCGTAGCGAACATAATCATAGATTTTTCTGCAAACCACCTTCAACTTCATCCTCCCCCTTCTCCCCTCAACATAAATCTATAAAACACAAAATGGGTTAAATCCTGAACCCAATTCATCAAGGAACTATGATGGCATTCTCCTTAGATTTACACAACTAAATGATCCTTGAAGTACAGAAAATTCAATTCCAAATGTGTGCGAGAGAGAGAGATCACGAACCTGTAATTCTGATGAGGTAGCGATCGCATTGAATAAAGAGAGACAAACTAGGGTTTTAGAGAAGGGCTCAAGCTTGCAGTGAAAGGAAATAATTATATTGTGATCACCCAGGGTCGGGTGGACCTTAGGTCAATAGGGTTAAAGTGGGGTCGCCACCATCCATTGGATTAGAGGTGTGAATGGTCAACTATGTTTCCTCATTCAATCTGAAAATAAAGCCAAAAATAACATTTGAATAATAGTCTAACCAGAATGGGTAGGGAGGTTTAGTTAAGAGAGTGGGAAGGTGTAAGGCACCCACTCGCCTCCGATTTAACCGGTTATTTGGTCTAAAATTAATTGGCCAAAGAATAAAAATCTAAAATCTAAAATAAACCAAAATTATAAAAAGAAAATCTAGAAAGATGTCTATACAATCTTATGAAAAGGAGAAAACCCTAAGGTTGTGCTTGATTAGTCAGAATCCTTAGGAAAGGAAAGGAAAATCGACTTTCCTAAGAAATTTATGTGTTTGGTTAGTTGGAAAACGTGGGCCTATTGGAAAGTGCTTTTCCACATGTGCCTCATTTTTAGTGAAAAGCCCCTCAAACTTTTCCTTTCAAAATGAAGGGGAAACAATAGAAAGGAAAAGTGCTCTTTTACTTTCCTTTCCATCCTTTTCCGTTTAACCAAACACAGCCAAAGCTAATCTACAAAATATTTAAAATTCCTCAAACACTAAAAATATCTAAAAAGAATAAAAGTATTTCTAACATGCCCTAAAACATAGAACTGCCACAGATAGCCTAGAAATACTGAAGATTCCAAAAAACCTAAATGCAATAAAAATAGCCTATGCTCTTTTACTTTCCTTTCCATCATTTTTCCGTTTAACCAAACACAACCTAAGTTCATCTACAAAATATTTAAAATTCCTAAAACACTAAAAATATCTAAAAAGAATAAAAGTATTTCTAACATGACCTACAACATAGAACTGCAAAAAATAGCCTAGAAATACTGAAGATTCCAAAAACCCTAAATGCAATAAAAATAGCCTAAAACTCCTAAAATGTGAAGATCTCTAAAGCCCTAAAATGTATTAAAATAAAAATTTACGATAACCTAGAGTCTAAGATTCATAAAAAGACCCAAATATACAGTAAAGACTAAAAATCCTAATATAACCCAATATAGCTAAAAATCTAAAAATCAACATTAGTTCATTAATACCAAAGAAAGAATCCAAAAAAAGATTATAAAATACTAAGATGTTAAATCCCTAAGAATTAAGTGTATTAACACATTTAAAAGATAGCATTCCCTAAGAATAAAGAAAATCTGGAAAAGTGAACCAAAAATCTAGAGAGCTAAAATTTCTAAAACGAACCTAAATGCCCTAAAAGGATGAGATCCTAAAACACAACTAAAATCCCTTTAAAACCATGAAGTGCATTAAAATCAAAATGTGTAAAATATGGCCTATCACAATTCCTAAGGACTCAAACAGTATAATAAATCGAGAAAAATGAGACAACTAAATTTAAATAGCCGAATAAAAATCCTAATTGGACTTGCCAAAACGTGACTAATCTCATATCAACCCAATCAAAACCTATTGATTCTAAATAATAAACTTATAGAAAAGGAAATCAAATGATAAAACTAAACCCCAAAACTTGAGGAATTGATTAAGGACGGAGTCATAAACTCATATAAACTCGGAACCGATTGATTGATAAGAAAATAAACACGCCCAATATGTGTTTGGCTGCTGCAATTCATATCTCTAAACAGTAAAATCAATTGCAAAAAAAAATTTAATATCATGAGACCCCAAACAGGATAGCATATCCATATCAAAACAACAGGCGGATTCATTGACCAAAGCTTCCAAGATTATAAATAACGAAATAAATAAAAAGGGAGAGTCCCTATTTCTATTATCATTCTGCCAAAGTTAAAAGAAAAGAAATATTAACAAAAAAATTTCAAAGAAGAGGGTAATCCGATTTACCAGTAACAGATTTTGAATCTCTTCTTTGCTCTTGATTTCACAGTCTTGGCTCGGAAGTAATGAGCTGAAGAATGGGGCTTGGGGCTTAATTAATTAGAGAAATATCTGAAGAATGGGTTTTGGTTTGGGGTTTTGCAGGTTTTTCAATTGAAGGAAGAACAGGGGTTTCGGCTAGGACGAGAGGACGACCTGCTATGGCTTTTACTTTTCCTTCAATTTCGTTTCTTATTTTTAAGGGTAAATTGCACTTACAACCTCAATTATATTAAGGGGAAATTGCACTTACACCCCTCAATTATATGACACTGGCAAACACCTGTGTTTTCTGAAATGGCAAAGACACCCTTCCAGCCAAAATAATTGATAATAAAACGATTTTACCTTTTTAAATACAAAATGACCTTTACAACCTTTTATTAAAAATTTTAATTTCGATTATACCCTTTATCTCACTCCACCACCCTCACATTACAACCGTCTCACTACCACCATCCCCACCACCACTACCACCATCACCACCACCACCCCTCTACCACCACCACCACCCCACAACCATTACTACCACCATCACCACCTAAGTGTGCAACCCTTGCGCACTTAGGTGGTGGTGGTTGTAGTTGTGGGGGTGGGGGTCGGGGTGATGGTGATGGTGGGGGTGGTGGTGGGGGTCGGGGTGATGGTGATGGTAGTGGTAGTGGTGAGTTTGGGGTGGTGGTGGTGGTGGTAGTGGGGTGATGGTGGTGGTGGGGTGAGGGTGGTAGTGGTGGTGGT